>JAPPVO010000014.1:6238910-6860651 GCA_030407325.1 Camellia japonica | reverse complement strand
TAACACAGATTTTATGTGGAAAGCCCAAAAGGGAAAAACCATGGCCACAACACCCAACAAAAATCCACCAAACGATGATAGAATACAGGACACAGTCGAGAAAACTTACAACCGTATACCTACGTTTATCTACAACTCTGATGACTTGTAGTTACTCCACGAGCATAGCTTGACTCAGTCAACCTTTTTGATCTTCTGGACACTACGAAGCAACAGCCTCGATCTCTATTCTTGAACGGATCCAATTACCCAATCAACCTTGTGTGCAGAACACAACAATGCAAAGATATGTAAGGTTTTTGGAAAACTATCTCGAGAAAATTCTCTCACAATGATCAAAATATTTGCTCAGAATTTTTCTAGAGTTTACAGAATTTTGACTGTGAAAAAACAATGGTTGGGATATAGAAAACCAAGTTATAGAGGTGTTTATATAGAAACTCAGCTTCCAAAGCCAATTTACGAAGGATTTGTGAAAACTGGGGTGGCAATCGATCACAACTAATAAGGGATCGATTGCTTTCAAAGTGAGGGATCGATTTCACATCGATCACTGTTGATCGCATGCTTCTGTTGAAACAGGGATTGTTTGGGGATTGATGCTTCTGTTGAAAAATTTTCATTTGTGCATTACACTTGATATAGCAGTATATATACATATATTTTCCTTCCTTCTGTTAATTTTGGATGATTGGTGTTGTTTATTCCTCCATGTGTGTGATTCATTTGCCTAAATGCTGTAGATGGCTTGTCTACCTCATTCTTCTCACTTACAGTGTGCTAGTATTTCCTTCAGGGCTTTAGTCTTACTGATTTAATTTGTTTGGTTATCACTCTGTTGTGAAGTAATTTAGGAATCCAATTGTTCCCTTGATCCTCTCTCTCAGGATTGGTCTCCCATTATTAATTTTATTGAAAAGGCCATCACACACTTGTGGACTGAAAATTTTCTCACGGTAAACTGCTAAATTTGTGAATAATCTTTTTGCTGTCTGTTAACATTATTTTTGTTAATTCATTTCTTAAACTTGTCTTGACTTTTGATATGTTTCAAGGAAATTCCTCCAGCCGTGGTACTGTTATGTCAGGAGAAGACAATTCCTGGAGGGAAGGTGATGATGTTTCATCACCAGAAAAAGGTAGGATCTATATTTTATTATTAAATGTCTTGCTTCTGATAATTCTGTATATAGAGTTTGAATACCCTGATCTAGTTGTTTCAATAGTTACATTCCTCAAAACTATTTGGAGAAGAGAGAACACATTTCCAGAGTAACAGAATTTCATGAATGTTTGTTTATATAGCTTGCTTGTGAACTGGCAAAAAATCTGTTTGGGTAAATTATACTGTTGGTCCCTCTAGGTCCAGTGAAGTTTTCACTTTTGTCCCTGTAGTTTCAATTTCATCAATTTAAACCTCACACTTTCAATTACGTTTCAATGTGGTTCCTCTGTCCATTGTGGTTAGCATTTTGGACCGAAAAAGGCAACATTCGGAAATTTTAGCAATTCCTGCACAAAAAGAAAAATGAATAGATTACACCTGTGGTCCCTATAGTTTCTTTTGAATTCTACTGTTGTCCCTCTAGTTTCGCACATGTTTTCCATCCAAAATGTTAATGACAGCTGACCACATTGGTACGGAATTGAAAGTATGAGGTTTAAATTGATGAAATTGAAGAAGCTATAGGGACTAAACTGAAATTTGGCTCAAACAAGGAGCAAAGGTGTAATTTACCCAATCGATTTCCTTCATGTGTATCCTAAGATTTCTTTTGTTGCCAAACATTGGCAGATTTGCCAGAAAAATATGAAATTGCAAAAAGGAGGTGCAGGATGTACAATCACCATGCTTCTTTTGGCCTTCCCTCCCCCCAGCTGGAGATGCCAACTGAAGAAAGTGACCATATGTTTCGCTGGAAAGACAATAGATTTTCTTGTCAAGATGCTTCAGAACACCAGATCAGGTTGGGATCTTTGTATCAAACTGACTACTCATTCCAGTCGTGTGATGGATTGCTTGCCCCATCCAGAGTAACTGTAAACCAAAAGAGTGCTAGCTATCTGCAGGCAACTGACCATAATATTTTCTCTTCTGAAGACCATTTCTTGGGGAATAAGTTCTTTGGGGAAAAAAGATCCAGTGAGCACACAGACTATATTTTGGGTTCTAGATTGGAGGATGCACATTTCAATGTGGATGCCAGCATAAGTAATGGATTTAATGGGAGTGCATTATCTCCTGATTGTTTTGAAATAGGTGATGATGTGGACAAGATCAGCAAGGATCTAAAGCCCTTTCTGCATAATTGCTCCTGTAGGAGAAGCCTTCCAGTTGATGGGGCGTCACCTGCAAGCTCTGAAGGATTTGACTTTCGGATTAATGGTTTTGGAGCCAAAAGAAAGAGTCTTGAACCTAATGATTGGGTTTGTGTTGGAGAAATTGATGACAATAACCAGAGGTTTGATTTCCTTCCAGGGACTCTATGGCAGGATGAGGCAGCAAGTGCTTGGTCTTCCCCTGGACCCATGTCTAAGTGTGACGTGCTTACAGGTCTGGATTTTTTGTCAAGGGATTCAATAGAGTCTTCTGCAATAGGTGGAGAGTGTTTAGCTGGAGAGAATGACCTTCCACCAGACTCAATTGCACGTGTTGGAGAATTTTTCTCAAGTCGTCAGTCTCTTAAATCTGAATGGTCTTCTGTAATGTCAGATCCATTATTTAGGACCAAATCTCAGAATGTGGATAATTTCTTTAATGAGAATGCACTTGAGAGGCGTATCAAATATGACAATAGTTCTAGATATGACTATTTAGCAGAAAGGGTTGTTAAGGACGGTGGTTTTTATTTTGATGATTCTTTGCGAAAAAGCTCAAGCCAAGAAGACTTCTCAACAAGTTTTGCAAACATGTGCTCAGGTTTTGAAAGTTGTGTTCGTTCCAAGGAAGATAATTGTAGATTTATCCAGCAACATAATCTAGATGATGTTCTCTTTTCAAAATGTCCCGATATATTTATTGATGAAACGGAGTGGTTATGTTTAGACTCGCATGGTAAATATAATGCCAACTGTTCTGCAGTAACGCCACACCATATTTCTTCAGCAGTTTATGATGTTGTGGATGAAGGCCTAAAGGATCCGATTATATATCAACAAAAAGGATATGTTTGTAAGAGAAGGCCAAAAAGAAGCCATTCAGCTCCACCTTTTTACAGAGGCAAGAAAAAATTCTTCACCTTAAATACCCATTTGGCCATGGAAGCAAAAAAACTCAAAGCCCAGGCCATCAATAATGCCCCTACTTCACAAGGTGTTGCTTTAATACAAACTGTTTGTAGGACTTGGTGGTGGTGCAAATAAGCTAGACCAGTTAAGATTTATGTGTATTGTGCGAGAAACGAGTGGGTTGAAGCATCCTCAACAATCATCTGGTGAATGTCAACTATATTCTGAGCCAAATTCTGTGGAAGATCCATTGATCTACACCAGGTATAATTACTTTTAGTATTTCCATGTCAAGCTTAAAATGCTAGATCAAATCTGATAGTTGCTAACTTCACTGAGGTTTTTTGCTTTCAGACCAGATAAGAAGAAAGCACATGACATGAAGGACATTAAAAAATGTGATACGCAAAAATCAGAGGATCTTAACATTTACAGTAAGGATTTGGTTGAAGGTAATGCTGTTGTTATGTGTTGGCAAAAGTTACGTTTCCCATTGATCTATGGGAGAAGCTACCATGTTTTTTAGGCAGGTGTCCATCTATTATGATTATGTTAGTATTATGTAGCATCGTAAGACATAACTGACATTCAAAAATTTAAAATGCAAAAAGTCAGAGCGCCTCCACATTTACGGCATGGATTCGGTTGAAAATAATTCTGTTGTTATGTGTAGGCAAAAGTTATTGCTTCTTCCATTGATCTATGGGTGAGTACCAGATTTTTTTAGGTAGATTTCCATCTGTTAAGATTATGTAGCGTTATGTAGGATTGTAGATTGAACGGTTAATATTATTTTGCCTATTCTCCCACAATATGGAAGCATTTATGAATAATGTATTATAGAATAAAGGATTAGTTATCTTTTTAGTCCCCAAAAAATGTGATGTGTCATTGTGATCCCCAAATTTTAAATTGTGTCAATTAAGGCCTAGTTTGGGAACAAGTTATTTTAGTAACTTTTTGGCTTTTTACGAAAAGATGTGCAGAAAAGTAGAGGGAGTGATATGACTACTTATAGTGACTTTTTGACCAAAATAGTTACTCCCCAAGCGAGGCCTAAGCCCTCAATGTATAAAAAGTGTTTCATTTTGGTCCCCCAACTTAACTTTGTCTGTAGACTTCATTAAATTTAGGGGTAAATGCGGAAACTCAATTAAAAAAAATACACTTTTAGCTCCCAAAGTAGTGATCCGTGTCATTTTGAACCCCCATGTTTAAATTGTGTTAATTTACTACCCAATTCATAAAAAGTGTTTCAATTTGGTCCCCTAACATAATTTTGTCTCTCTCCGTCTGAACTAGGGGTAAAGCATTAAAATCATAATTACATATCAGCTAAAAACAAAAAAAAAACCAACATCTTTAGAAGGAAATATTCCTGCCATCCAACATGTATATATATGTTGCTTCCGACATTTGCGAGCCCTATAGATGTGTGTATAGAGAAATTAGGGTTTAGGTTTTTATCCAAAAGAGTAATTTGTTTGAGGGACAGAACTGTAATAAAAAAAATTAGAAGATGGTGTGGGCACTGAGAAAATGAGTGGTGTGCAAATAGAATTAACTGGACTAAAAGTGTATTTTTATTAATTGAGTTTCCACATTTACCCTTGACTTTAACAACACTTCCAGATAGAGTTAGGTTGGGGACTAAAGTGAAACACTTTTTTATACATTAGGGACAAATTTTAGACATTTGTGACCAAATGACAAATTGCATACTTCAGGGACTAAAAAGGTAAAAAAACCCTAGAATAAATTTAACTTTGTTTTTTTTTTCTTCGCCATTATTTGATTATCACTTTTGTTGGTTATCACTTTATACCTTCATCATACCCATATAAATGATATACTTCTGATTTATGCTATCTTAACCTTCAGACTGCACATTGAAGGAAACTCATGATCCATTAGATTCTGGGCTAAAATGGCAGAAGAGCTGTCTACGGACTGCAGTTGAGTACCTTAGCGTTTTTTCTTTTCTTTTTGAAATCACATTCTATCATGATTACCAGTTTTTAAAAGAACTTGGGGTTGTCAAGTTATGAAATTAGTGGTTACAAAGTGATTTTGTTTTCTATACAGAGGGGAGACAAATTACATAATCTTCACAATGAGAGTAATATACTTGATGTCTCTTCTGGGATCTTGCATCTGGCTGGTGATTCATTAGTTCCTGAATCTATCAATAAGAATTGTCTGGAGGATGCCAAAGTTCTCCAACAGGTGGATAAGAAATTCATTCCAATTGTGGGTGGTGGAGTGCTTGCTATTATTGACCAGGTTTAAGCACTGCTCTTCTTTCTTTCTTTTTTTCTTCTTGAGATCCATCTATCTCATGTTTTTAAATTTTTGAAAGACCGTAGACCATGCTGCTTGCCAAATGATATATTTAGGTAGTGTTCTATTCACTGGAATGGAATTATCATTCCATCAAAATATCCATTCCCATGTTTGATTGACTAAAAAATATATTGCAAATGGAATCATCATTCATCATTGTAACGGACTGATCATTCCATAGGGGAGCCTAAGGAATGATTATTCTTCCATTCCATTCCATCTCATTCTAGTGAGCCAAATAGAACATTAGTTCACAAGTTAAAACATTATGCTATGGACGTTGTAATTGTGGACTATTTAGTACCTTTGTTACATGGACTCGCTGGTTTAGGGCAGAGTACCCGTGTCGACACGATACGACATGGGTGCGGGTGGTGTGAATATGTGTCAGATTCGGCATGGGTTTCTTGGACATAGCTGACATGAGAGGAGAAAGAAGGGTTGTCGAGAGAAACTTACAGTGGAGCAGTGGAGTGGTAGCAAGAGGGTGAAGATCTATGTCGATTTGTGTCTCCGTGTTGTCTTGTCTTTGTCTTCATCTATGTCGATCTCCTCTTCTCTCTCTCTGTCTTCTCTTCTTCATCATCTCCTCGTCTTCTTCTTCTCTTCTCTCTCTCTCTCTCTCTCTCGTCGATTTGTGTTCTCTATCTCTCCCCCTCTCGTTTTTAACATATAATAAATAATATAATTTGTTATATAATAATAAATCTAATTAAATCATATAAAAAAAAAAAATCTATAAAAATAAATCACCAATTTTTATTTTTTATTTATTTTAACATATTTTGTTATTCTTTATTTGTTATTTTTTTTATTTATAATATATATATCAATTAAAAATAAAAAAATAAATTATATAAATAAATTAAAAATATTATCAATAAAAATAATATATAAGATAAAAATAATAAATATATTTAAAAATAACTATTTAACTCATCTTTATATAATAAATATATTTTAAAAATAACTATTTACCGTATCCCCGTACTCGTATCCAAATTTGGATCCATGTCCATGTATCTTCAATTTTTAATTTTGAAGTATCCGACCCCTAGATGTACCTCCACCCGCACCCGCACTTGCACCCGCACCCGATACCTACACCCGAGTCCATGTAACATAGTTTAGTACTGCTTCTCATGATTCTCAGTCGAGGGCTATTTTATCTCGGCAGAATGTTCAATGTCACCAATTGTTGAGATGTACATAGCACAGGAAATCTTAGAAGTGGATTGAGGACATGGAATGGTTTACAGTTTCTCATATGAGAATCTTGTAACTGGGAAATCGTGTCAGCATTAGCCGGTAGATGCCTAGTAGTATATATACATCTACATGCAAACATGTGTGGGCTTGATTCGTGTACATACCAACACACATAATCATATTTATTGGCTTAGGGTTTTGGAGTCTGCTTCCAGCATTTGGCTGCATTTTTTACTTTGCAAGTGATTGTCTTTTACAGCACGCTGCAGATGAAAGGATCCGCTTGGAAGAACTACGTCAGAAGGTAAAATGCTTTTGTAGTTCAAACTTTTTAAAATGACAAATCCAGTGTGGCTCAATAGACTAGTGAAATTCGTAGGTGCTATCTGGAGAAATGAAGACAGTCACTTACCTGGATACTGAGCAAAAATGGTATGTCCATTTCACAGTATATGTCGGGGTTCTATTACAGCCCTAGATGCTGTGCCAAGTTAAACATTTATCTGAAAATTTTAAGATCTTCACTATTGATTTTTATTGTTTTCAAAACTGTAAACAGGTCCTGCCTGAAATAGGGTATCAGTTGTTGCACAACTATGCTGATCAGATTCAAAATTGGGGTTGGCTCTGCAACATTCGTTCTCTGGGTTCAAGGTCTTTTAAAAAGTAATTTTTCTGTGTTCTGTGTCTAGAAAATCTTTAATTAGTACTGTTGATCTATGTGTCAATCATTGTGTGAATGACCTTCAAAGATATTAACCCCATACCAATGTTGGTGAACAAGTCTGTCAGATTTTTGTTTGTGCTGATGACTTTGGAGAACCTTTTGGATCTCCTGCTTCATATCTTTCGTTAAGGATTTGCTGGGATGATTTTTTTTTTCCCCACTAAATGGATGGTGTTAGAGAATGCATGATATATTGCATTTGTCTTGTTATACAATTCATCTTTTAAATTCTGAGATTTTTTGGTGTACACCCTTTGTGTTTTTACAGGAATCTGAATCTTCTACACAGGCAGCCAACTGTTGTCACACTTAATGCGGTGAAGAACATTCCTGCCCCTCTCTCTCTCTCTCTCTCAGCCATTGAACTTCTTTTACAAGCTTAAATTTTTATTTTTTTTTCTTGATTGTATTACTAGTTAGTCTGTCAACTACGTACATATACATGCATATATAGAGGAAAATATTATTGCCAGAGAAGTTATTGTTATTACTTCCATAGACATACACATTGACCAACCAGGTGCTTTAAATGTTTAAGTGTCCTCAATGTTGTATATTTACTCAAGATGTATAACATTATTGACATAGTTCAGAGATCCGCAATCTCTATTTTGTCTCATTATTGAATATCACAATTACTTTAATGTGCAGGTGCCGTGTATTGTAGGAGTCAATTTGACTGATGTAGATCTCTTGGAATTCTTCAACAGGTAATACAGAGAAGTTTTTACAGTTCCATTTCCATGATTTTTCTGGAGTTTATTGATTCATCATTCATTATCTAAAATTTTCCCAAACTATATTTGATGATTTTCTCACTCCAGTTTGTATTTGTGATCAACAGCTTGCTGATACAGATGGATCATCAACTATACCGCCATCCGTTCATCGGGTCCTTAACTCCAAAGCATGTAGAGGTATAATAACCTCAATCTTTAGGAAAAATGCTAGTCTGTGTAAAAGTTGCATTAGTTACCAATCATCCACAAATTAAGTTATTTAATGCTTTATGCAGAGGATGATGCTTGTCCACAAAGTATTCTCGTATGGACTAGTGTCATTTGCCGTGGTTTTTTTTTCTTGCTTCCTGATACATCTCAAATTTCCAGCATGTTACCAACTTTTTAGCTGCACCGGAGTTGTATTTCCTGTTCTTAAAGGGTGAAAGCTTCTTTCTTGGGGATTATGTTCTTAATTTTGCTTATTGGTTTTACTATTTAGGTGCAATAATGTTTGGGGACACATTGCTACCTTCAGAGTGTTCCCTAATTGTTGAAGAGCTGAAGCAAACATCATTGTGTTTCCAAGTGAGTTGACAGTACCTCGAGTCTATTTGTCAATCAATACAAAAAATTGAGAGTTTGTTTTGCTTAGCTGAGAGAGAGATTGCTTAGCTGCATTGTTGATAATTCTGGAGAGTTTGTTTTGCAGTGTGCTCACGGGCGACCAACAACTGTCCCTCTTGTCAACTTGGAGGCATTGCATAAGCAGATAGCTAAGCTTGGATTGTGGAATGGTGGTTCTAATGAATTGTGGCATGGGTTACATCAGCATGAACCCAGTTTAGAACGTGCAGCACAGCGTTTGAGCTCTGCCAGAGGTCTGTCTTGATGAGTAACCAGTTGGTTTTCCAGATTCAGTGGTGGCTGTGGTTCTCCACCAACGTGCCTTTTTTTTACCACTGTGAACCCATTCTTTCAATTCGTTATGTATAGTTCTCATTCTGACCGCTAAAGTACCAATAATATGTTGTACCAGTGTAACAGAGTTGCTTGTAGTTTGTAACGACAGTTATTTGCACACAATAAAATCACACCTTATTTTTTCACCTCATTTTTAAAATCATTTAAGGCAAAGCTTCTTGGCAGATGTGTGATCAAAACAGCTAGATATAGTTGCTTCTTCTGTCGTCCCTTTCTTTTTTTTTTTCTCTCTTTGTCCAGCAAATACTAAAATTATGAGTGCTAAAATCATGCATGGACTGTCAAAATTTGAAGTAAATACCTCCAGATAACCCCATTACTAAATCAACACAGCACGGCAGCTGGACAGAAGATATAATTGAATGAAAAATTTTGACAACCATCTTTCTCAAAGAAGCAGCAATTCAATCATTCAACAACCAGGTGGGCTTAATCTACTGCATGCTAATGATGTCCATGCAGGTATTCCCTATGATTTACATATTTTGAAGTGCAGTGACCAGTAAAAGGATTAAAAGACACTATATTGATTCTTCTAATGAATAGATTGGTAAAATCAATTTCTTAAAAATTTCCCATCTTCCGTTTACAGAATATGAAATGTATATCAATTCAATCATGTACAAAACACTCAGTTGAGGGAACAAAATTTAGCACAGTCGCCAATCTCATAATGATGTTATATTATATCAGGTACCATTGACCAGGAACTGTCCAAGAAGGTAGATTGTGGTGCATCATAGCTCTTTATTCGAAACAGTTCAACACCATTGATTATTTTATCTACTTGGAACTTGAGTGACTGGGTTGCCGGTGGCAGCACATAACGCCTTCCAGATTGGGATTAACATTTTCACTGGTGGGTGAAGTTCCTGGACAAGAATTCAAGCCCTATTTGAGTCGGTACAAAGAGGGAGAGTGGGGGGGGCTGAATGGAAATAACAAGGGGCAACAACATCTTTGCAAAAAAATAGTTCCTTACTTATTAAACAATAAATCACCCTATTCAACTGCTTTAGCAATCAGCTGTTCTTCACAGAATGGGACATAGGATGGGTCCCACATGTGGGGTGTGAAAATCCTCTATGCACTATAATATGCACTTCAAGGCTCACTTGTTCTTTGTGACTTTTTAAGTTATAATCATCATTAGGTTTTTCCGAAAAGCATAGAAAGTACAAATGAGAAAACATCATTTTACCTTGAAAACTAACACAAGTTCTTCTTCCTCACGTACAATCAGAGACAAGTTCCAATAACAAGTGACTGGGGTCACACATTCATTCAGGACAGGTTTCAAAATCTTTTCAATGGGAATGAAGCGGTGGATTATTCTCCCACTATGTGAGGAAAAAAAGAGTAGTATTAGTGAAGTGAAGCGATGATTAGAAACGACAAAGGGAGAAAAAATACATATAACAGGCAAAACAAAATATTATTCTTCGTGATTGTTTGAACTGGTGAATAGAAGGGAGATCCTAAGCATAAACTACTCTAGTGGTGCTATTGAGCAGCTAAAGGCAAGGTTGGCCATATTCTTTTTTAGGCTAGAAAAACTGGAGAATGTTTTGGGTTATGGAAAAAAAGGGAAGAAGAGATACTCCAACCAGTGCTCTTTTGTAACTGTTGCTTCAGTTTGATAGATATGATTTTTAAGTTTAATATCACAAATATACTTATGAATGGATGAGTTCTATAGCTTTTGTTTTGTTTAAAAACAAGCATCCTAAGATATAGGCACTAGGGCTGCAAACGAGCCGAGCCGAGCTGAGCTTTGCTGAGCTCGAGCTCAGCTCATTTGCTTATCGAGCTCGTTTATTGAGCTCTAGCTCGGCTTGATAAGTAACTGGACTCAAGCTCGGCTCGATAAATAACTGGGCTCGAGCTCAGCTCGATAAGATTTTTTTTAATATTATTTATATTATTTAAATAAAAAATACTATTTATATTATGAATATATAAATAATGTAATTATTATATATTATTGAATATATAAATATTTATTATATAATTAAATAAAGATAAACGAGCCGAACTTATTCGAGCTCGAGCTCGACTCGTTTATTAAACGAGCTGAGCCGAGCCTATTCATGAACAGCTTGGTTCATTTGCAGTCCCAATAGGCACCAATCAATATCCATATATTTTTTTTGGACATTGCTATTCAAAGAACCAGCAGAGACATTCTAATAAACAGAGTGTACCATTGAACCAACTTTTCCTTTTTCCAGTTTGACACCTAATATATATTTGCAAATGGGAGTTAGATCCACTCTCTCAATAAATGAAAAATTCTCATACATAAAAAAAATAAGGAAGTACCTTCAGTAGTGAGTTTGAAGCTGGACTCCAAAAGCTGGCATGATTATGATGGACTCTGAAACATTAAGACATAAAACAAAGTGAACAGGTAATGAAAATACCTCCCCAAAATAAAACAAATAAACAACTAGCTTATCTTGCGGGGAAGTTAAAAAAAGGAAAAAATATAAGGGAAGCTAAGTAACAGCTGCAATCTTGCATCATAAAAAACCAGCTATCAACTGCACATAACATAATGAAGATTTAATTTAGGACAGCAAGCATTCTTATCCTCATACTACTTGTTTGGAAATTACTCTAATTTGTTTGTAGACTATCATTTTTTTAGGGGGGGGGAGAGAGAGAGAGAGAGAGAGTGGATAAATATCAGAGAATGTTATCCAACTTGTTCTCATATACCACTTTTTAATAGTCCACATATCAAAAACATAGATACAATTCAGAAAAAATGGCCGGTGTAATAGTCTAAATTTGTGGAAAAAAATATGTAATTACCAAATGGCTTGTGTTTTTCAAGAATTAGAGAACCTTATGCTGTGCAGATAGAGAGAGAGAGAGAGAGAGAGAGAGAGAACCTTATGCTGCAAGACAATATACATGTTCACAAATGCTCTTTCCCTTGTAGGCTTGTATGATATATGTATGCTTGTTTATGTTTGTGTTTTCTTTGTGTTGCTTTGCTTAGAAGGACAATAGAGTTATCATTAGTCAATTTTAAAAATACCAGACAAATATTATAAATAATACACGTGCTGCTCAGCAATGTGTTTCAATATGTCCTCAACAATTAAATACTGAAGAATATAATTTCACAAAAGTTGTGAAATAGACAGGATAATACAAATGAACTTACACACAGTTTTGAAGCAAATAAAGTAGACTAATGTGAGCGCCTAAATTGGTGATGGACAAGCCTGATTACATATGATCTGTCAATAAGTTTTAGACATGCCAATTCTTGGTAGGGAAACCATAACACAGAACTCTGCAGTTGTAACTTTTTCAACAAAGTGCAATATGTTAATTAAGGGATTGGTCCAGCACTTCATTACATGTAAAAAAATGTTAATGTTTTTTAAACAACTCAGCTGACTCTCATATCTGAATCATATGGTCCGAATAGTGCAATAACTTTGGCGAACTAAACCATTTTCACAAGAAAATGATGATGACAAGGAGAATGCAGGATAAATAAACTTATGATAATGACAAGAAATGCCCTCTGCTTTTGCAATGCCTCCAACAAGGATAACAGTTAGTGTCATCATCCAAATTAACTTGAAGCTATTACTAATAATATAAACCAAACAAATTAAATCCTGCAAACAGAAGTTCAGAGCAAAGAAGCCCTTTTTGCTAGCTTCTCACCTTTCTCAACAGGCTTCCAAATAAATTGTTTGACAAGGAATGCACTTAAAAATAAGCTCCAAAGAAGTACATGAATTGATCCATCCTGTTGTTTGTTGGATCATCAGGTCAGAGTTTATCACGCATAACTCGGGTCTCATAACAAAAACATTTTGTGATATTCTTCAAATAGTACACACACATACACACTCCACAAGTAAAATCTTGTAAATCATCATTCCGGCATTAAGATAAATTGAATATCTTTAGCAGAGTTTCCAAGATTTACATGTATGTTGATGATACCCAGAAATTTAAACACCCTTTTTACTGTTATAATTTCCCAAGATTGTTGCATTGTATCAAATAGGTACACCCATGAACACAAAACAGTTGCTCAAACAAAGTAGCAACAAAAAAGCTTTCTTTCACTAAACCCACAAGCAGAAAGTGAAAACTTTGCACTATTAGATATGAAGAATAAAAAATCAGCAGAGAATATATATTATCAATATACTATGTATGTATACCTGTAGGAGAAAGAGAGAGAAGGCAGTTGTTGTGAGAAGAAGAGCAGAGAGGTATACAATGAATGCCTTTGCACTGCTTTTTCGAACAACAACATGGTGTGAATCGAGGGTTTCTAGTGATCCCTTATGATTGTCATGTCTATATGTATATTTTGCATTCGCAACACAGGACTCAGCTGCCATTTTTAGAAATTGAAGCTCACAACTTTAGGATGCATTCGGATCAGACCATTGCTGCATGTCTATACCTGCTTTCAAGGGTTCATCCCAATTGTTGAGAAATTGGATTTAGGGTTATATTTTTAGGAAAATTATATTCTTTTGATATAACTTCTTATTGACTATCTCATCTATTTCTAATTTTCCTTTTTTTTTTTTAAATCTCAAATGGTTGTTAATTTATAATTATTTTAAATTACAATTGTTACACTATTGGATGATAATGATAATGTAATCACAATTGATAAATTTTTAAACATCCCTCTATGGGAAAATTAGTCTAAGGTCTCTCTTCTATTTTTAGTAATGAAAAATATCCACAATATTATTTTTTGATATCTAAGGTCTCTAAACCCACACCCATATATCATACCAGAGAAATTTGACTCTCCTCCGAAAGAACAAAGCTCTTCTTCGATACCCAACTCTCAAAATTATCAACCCTAGACTCAGACCCAAAAAAACTCTCATCTCTCTCCTCTATCTCTCCTCTCAAAACCATTACTAATCATCAACCTCATCAGCAGGAGATGCCCTAATTCTTGGTTCGAATCTCCATTCCTACGCGGCTTGTAATAACCCTCATCACTGCTTACCGATTAATTACTGATTACCGCTTAATGAGACTGATTATGATAAGTAATGAATCAACTGAAATACTGAACTGACTGACTGAATTTGGAACTAATTGATTGACTGTATTTGTTTGAATTGCATTCCTATCTGTTGAATGTTTGATTATCTCGTTCATGTTTTATGTTTAAGGTTTAAAACTGCTAATTGAGGCCTTATCGACGGGCCGAACCGGAAATGTGTTGATGATTTAGGATCATTAGAATTTATGTGATTTTATGGTATATTTATTGAAAAGTGATTTGGTATGACAAATTAGATTAAAATAAGCCAATTACAAGAGTTAGCTTAATTACCATATTACATTGTGAGTGGGCCTTATTTATTAAAATATTGAGCCTTATTATCACACTTAGACAGACATTTCATCAGCCACATTTTGAGCATACCACCGAATTAGAGAGAGAGGAAGTGAGATAGTGGAATTCAACTTGTTGATGTGGCTTGGAACTTGAAGAAATTGAAGGATAATTGGCAAATTGAAACCTCTAGACTTGTCATTGAGGAACTTAGGTATGAATCTCACCCTCTTTATGTGTGTATTGAATTTAGTTTCTTGCATGATTAGGGGCCTTTAGTGAAATAAGGCTGGAATGGGTTCAATGGTGTTGAGATATAGCTTAATTCATGCATGCATGCCTTCATCTTGAAGTTTTGAAGTTGTTTTTTTATGAAATTGCACATGCATGTTTCTTATTTTTACAATGGACCATGATTTCACCATGTTTTTGAAGATATTAGCTATTTGAGCTTGTATTTAAAGCCTTGAAATGATTTAAACTCATGCATGTCTTGTTTGAGATCATGTTCTTGAAAATGGGTTTGAAATTGAGGTTGTTTGAAACACCCTGGGGCTTGAATTTTATAAATGGAGCTTTAAATCATGTGATTCTATGTGGTTTACAAGGTTTTCTAGAAAATGGGCCCAAGAGGATCGAATTTGGTGTTGTGAAAACTTGAGTTTTGAGCTTGGAGCTCAAATCTGGATTTTTCCAGATTTTGGTCTTCTTCCGCTCGAGGGGGAATATGGCGCTCGAGCGGGAAATTCGAGCTCCCAATACTTTGCACTGTATTTCAGTCCGCTCGAGGGGGTAATTGGCGCTCGAGTGGGACCTTGTACCTTGCGCTCGAGCGGCTATCGAGCGCCCATCGAGCGTGATTTTCGAGCATCCAGTACTTTTTGGTACGCTCGAGCGGGGAAGTTTACGCTCGAGCGTAGACCTTTGTTACGTGTCCGCTCGAGCGGGGAAACCTGCGCTCGAGCGGGACTCTGTTTTTTTGAAAATTCTGAAATTGTTTTCTGAGTGCATCTTTGCATCCTCATTCCCATCCTAGGCATTCTTAGGCCTAGTTTAAGGCATCTTAATGAGGATATAGATGTAGAAACACAACGAGGCAGGCATTTAGGGATTAAGTTATTACTTTCCCACTGTGTAGCTTAGTGTGTGTTCAATCTGTAAACTGTGTAGGGTTGGCTTTTCGAGGGGACGCTCTAGTTTGTAGCCCAGAACTCTGTGAGTAACAATTGAGTAAAGATATGTTCAAAATGATTATCTTTTGAATACTGAACTGTACTGTTTTCTGAACTAGTACTATTAATGAATGAATGTATGTTCTATATTCTGAACTGTATTGTGGCATCCTTAGCAACTACTGTTACTGACTGTTACTGTTACAGAGATCTCTGTCGGTTCCCTCGTTGGAACCACTACTGTTTACCGATTGATGGCCATCATTTACTGTTGTTCGTGTCTTTTAAGACCTACTGTTACTGTTATGCTAATGGATGTACCCACATTTGACTGTTTACTGTACTGAACAACTGATATACTGATTTAATGAACTGTTTTCATTACTGTAAGGACATTCATTCTAAACCTCTTTACGCATTATGTTATTCACTGGGCTTTAGGTCACTGCTCATATATATATGTAGGTGTACAGGCACCGGACCAATGCTAGAAACGTCGGGGTAAACTCTAGTTTTGTCAAGCCAACCATTGGCCTCACTGCGAGGTTCCAAAGCCTGTTCAAGCTTTGGCTTAGGGGTGGGTGTTTTAATCTCCCCGTCTGTCTCTGTTGTAACCGTATTGTATCTGTATAGACTGTGACTTGCACTGTTAATGGGAATTAAGTCCCCGTTTTGAATGATTGTATATATGTACATACTGTTTTGTCACCGACTGCATATATATATGAAAAGTCTTTTTGCATACAGACTACCACAGCTCTTTGGACATTGTTTATTTATTGTTTTGGCTTCCGCCATGCCCCTGTACTCTGTTATACTGTCTTACTGTTAAGCAGGCCTTCGGTAATCTCGGATTACTAGCCGGTTACGGTGCTAAACCCATAGGGGCGGGTTTGGGTCGTGATACGGCTCCACCGTGATTTTGAAGACTCATCGCCATATGATCTGAACCCACTGCCAAGCCTAGACTGGTCAAGCTCCTCGACGGTTCGCTCGCATGGACCGGTAGGAAACAACATCAGATCTACATTGCCGCCATTGTCCCTCTCTCTCTCTCTCTCTCTGAAATCTCAAACTTTCTCTCTAGAATCTCTTTCTCCCTTTCTAATAGCTCTTGTTGTTTGAGCTGCGTATGTATGTCGGCCATTGGTAGTGCCAAATGTATGAATTTGAGCAATTTATTTTCAGTAACTTTTCAAATCAATAGAAGACGTATTTTCTCTGTGTTTTAGTCTCTGGTCCAGAATTTTATCTAGTGAGTACTTTACTTTGGTTGTGTACTATTAGTATATATATATATATATATATATTACACTTCTCATTCTTTCTTTTCTATTCAACTGATAAAGATTTGATTGGTAAAGGATTTAGAATTTTTTCTGGTTTCAATTTTCTCTGGTATAAGATTTTGAATTTTCTCTGATAAAGGATTTGAATTTTCTCTGGTTTCACAAAGAAAGGATTCTACAAAAGCAAATAATTTTGTTCAAGGAACTTTTAATTTTCTCTGGAGAGAAGGGAAATTTTTCTGGAGGGGAAGGAAGGCCAGGGAAATTCTCTAGAGAGTGGGTTAGAGAAATTTGAAAGTTTAGAGAAATTTTGTTTCTTGGTTGTATTCAGTTCTCTGGTACAAGATTTTGAATTTTCTCTAGTTTTACAGAGAAATGATTCTATAAAAGCAAATAATTTTGTTCATAGAAATTTCAATTTTCTCTCGAGAGAAGGAAAATTTCTCTTGAGAGGAGGGAAGGTCAGAGAAATTTTCTGGAGAGTGGGTCAGAGAAATTTGAAAGTTCAAAGAAATTTTGTTTCTTAGTTGTACTTAGTGTAATAATTTTGTGCATGATCTGTCTGGTGTGTACATTTCTCTTTGCATCAGTGTTGATGGTGGTGTTGTTGTTGTTTTGCCCCTTTTTTTTTTTGAGTTAAAATCCATAACTGTTAGTTCTTTACATAATCTGAAAATTTTTCTACAGAGAAACAGAGAATTTCTCTGGGTTGAAGAGAATTTCTCTGGTTCAGAATTTCTCTGGATAGAATTTCTCTGGGAAGTCCAGAGAAATTCTCTGGATGAAATTTCTCTGAATCAAATTGAGGGACCTTAGACATTATGAAAATATTAGATGTCTTTTATGCTATAAAATCTTAATACCAGGGACCCTAAAAAAAAAACCCCCTTTATTTATTTTATTTTTTTACCAAATTAATATTTATTATGTGTTTAGATAATGATCATGTAATTTGCCCTTAAAAATTCCTAAGTTATAGAAACCGTTAGTATAATTTACCTTTAAAAATATGTAATGAACCGAAGTGTAGGCTTCGTTTGGAAAGTGGGTTGATTTTTTTGGGCTTTTTGGATATTTTAGCCTGGGGCTAAAAAGCCGGATTTGGGAAGGGTTTTTGCCTTTTTTAATTTTTTTGTAAGACAAAGAATGTAATAATTATGAATTAGATGTGATGTTTTATCTTATTGAGCTAAAAAACCTATTTTATTTTTTATGACTATTTTAACCAAAAAAGTCACAAAACCTTCTTCCCAAACATAGGCTTGTAATTTTCTCCAATTGATTCATGATTAAGGAAGGTTGAGAATGCAGATACCAAATACAGATATTCAGAAAGGGTAAATTTTAGAATCCACCTTATGAGATATCAGTGTAGCATTTTGTGTTTGACTTACATGCACGTAGTCTTATTGCTCGGGATTAGATCAATGAAAATATGGAAAAGGAAAAAGAACAAATCAAAATGAAAAATGTTAGGAGCCACTTTTACGAAGATTGAAAATATGAAAAAAGAAAAAGAACAAATGAAAATGAAGAATGTATTTGTGTAGTGCAGATTGAATTGATGAAGTGTGGAGTTCACATATGAAATGAATTTGAGCCATTAATTTTTTTTTTAAAGTAAATTCTGAATTGATAAAGGTGAATTTGTAATATTATTGAATCAAAATTTATTAACCATATCCAAATTTTCATCAAACACCACTTATTATATTTTTAATCTATGGTGTTTACATACATAAATTTCTTATGAGATTAAAAAAAAAAATAAAATACAATTACTTTCATATTTTTAACTTAATTATATTAATTTTTTTAGTAAAATTAAATGGGTTAAATGAACACAAATAGTGAGTAGATATTAAAATATATAAAAATAAACATACATTTTAGTTTAAAAAAGATGATAATATTATTTTTTTATTCAAACAACTAATAAATTATAGATTAATTTTTTTTAATTATTATGTAAATTAAAATTTCAAAGGATATTAATGTAATATAATTATATCGACTAACTATTTTTTTTTTTTCAAATTTGGAGTGGTGTGTGTAATTTTATCTAAAAGAAATTATCAATTATAATATTTTCTACGAAATTAAAAACAAAAAGTAGCTAAAAATATTTACATAAATAAATAAAAAATATATCAAGATAAAATACAATTTCATCAATCATTTGATTATATCATTTAGGTAGGGTTGAGAATTTGGCACGGAACTCAAATATAGGTAATTAAAGCGTTATGATTGATCCTTTTTGACACAAACTTGATTATGACACAACACAATAATACGAATAGTAAATGGATTGTGTTTAGATTGAACACACATAACTCAAATATAATATGTTTGACCCGTATAATAATTTATGTCAACGTGTTGAGATGAACCCACTATTAATCCGAAAGTAACCCAAATACTACTTTAATCTAGTAGTCAATGCTTTATACTTAGCCATTAAATTAAATTTCGGTATTTCCAAAAAACACTTGTTTTGTTTTTAAAGATTTGTTGAATATTTGGATATCAATGTTCAGAATTCATATTAGGGTTAAGAAGGATGGATTTGGGTGTCAACAGTTGACTCACATTCAGAAGCAACCTCTTCAATCAAGTCATGGCTCCAATTTAAGCCATACATTCCCCACACAGGTTTGTGGCCAGCTCTTATGGGGTTTTCATTTTAGGTTAAGTGTTGATTACTAACTAACCAACCACTCCAAGTAGGCAAGTAATGCAATAGTTATATCATTCACTCAAAAGACTCCCCAAAGCATATTACTAGATTTCAATATTCAACCAAAAACACAATCTCATGATCAAGAGAAAGGAAATTTATCAAACTCATATATTCATTGGTGTGGTAAAACTATACGCATCTTTAATATATTGCGTTCATATGTTTCATTAACAAATAGTAATTTTATGTAGACCAGTAATGTTAAACCACAGTAGTTTGCATTATAGTATCAACTTGTCATGTAGTCGTCTTCCTGCAAATATGGATTGTAGCTCCCTGACCCTTCCATCTTTCCAATCAAGTGGTCGATTCCTGCAATCATCAATGAACAGGTAATTAAAAGTTATTTACCAAACTTGGGTTATTTGAAAACTTATTTCTCACATTTATGTTGTTTTTAACTCATTTCCTAAGCCCATGTTACTTACTATTTTCAAAACACGATTTTATGAAATAACTTAGGTTTGAGAAATAAGTTAAAACCAGCTAGCATTAAAAAAATAAGATACCAAACCATATTTCTTAAACAATTGAAATAATAAGTATCTCCATCATGCAAGATGATATCCTTGTTGTACTTGCACTCAATGTAACAAGAGTTACTGAAGGTCAAAAAAGTTAAATCAGAAGCATAATATATCTCACGGTGTAAAGCAGCAAAAAGTATGGGTAAAAATATAGAATCTCACTTTAGTCTATAATTTTCCAATTGAAATAGTCAACTAGCAATGTGGCCCTTCTGTCCATTTTCTGTTAAATAGGCTGACAGAATTTCCAATCTAAGGTTCACATAAGTAGCTTTAAGGGAAAATTTAGAATTTCAACGAGTGAGGGACACGAAATTTTCCCAAGGCTGACAGAGAGAGGCCTACTTGTCTACCCTCACCCTATGGATAGCCCGCACCCATCTTCTCCCCCTTATCCCAGAAATTCAATCCCTTCCCTACTACCCACAGCCACACCAACATCCCTTTCTCCACCACCACGAACTTCGAACTTCCCACTTCCCCTCTGTCCCAATCCCAACCTAAGCCACCACCATTGGCCCAGCTTCAATCTCACATGGCCCAAACCACTGACCAAAAAGAACCACCGCACCATAGCCCAATGTATTGATTTTCAGGCATGACAAGTGAGCCAATGATTATTGTTTGTTGTCAACACTAATGGGTTGCAATCGGCACCAACTACTCTGATTTCTGCCGCCCCCCTAGCTCTACAGTTATGCCATTGGTGTCATTGATAAGCAATCCTAGACACTGAAGTAGTTCCTATTTCGTCCATCATAGAGTAGAGGAGGAGTAGAGAGGGGAAATGGTGGGATGGGTTGTTGGGGTGGATTGGGAGGTGCATATTAGGGAAATGGGGGTGGCATTGGCTGTGGAGTTGAATGAGACAGTGAGTTTGAATGCAAAAGGGATAAATTGTAACCATTTGTGAAATACAGAGACAAAAAATTACATTTTTACCCTTTAAAATGCACACGAGGGTCATGTGCCATTTTATGTCACTATTTAACGGAAAAACGTACGGAAGGGCTAACTTGCTAGTTAACGAGAAGTGAAAGAAATTGACTGTTTCAATTGAAAACCGAAATACTAAAGTGGGATCCAGTGTAAAGTGCAACGGTGCAAAGTGTAATTTACCCATGAAAGTAATATTGAAACGAGCAAGGAAGATTTTTAATTCTCCTACCGTCCTTTTCTGAACCTATCTAAAAGCTCTCTAAATATCTCCACATGGAAGTATTACAGAACTTTGTCAGCACATTTCAATTTATAGTTCTAGTAACTCTCCCATTAATGATCACATCAAATTGTGCTTCTATAGCCTAAAACCTTTCAAACAGTAAAAACTATACAAGCCGGGAGAGTACGTAATCTGAATATGCAAAACAAACACATTTGACATGAACCTTTGGCATGTTAATATGAATGACAACACATTAAATAAAGAAGGGACAAATTCAATTTAAGAGACAGGATATGAAGACGGAAAGATATATATAAATCAAAATTTGAGTAAAGAAGTGCTGCAAACAACAAAAGTGCCACAGCCAGAACTAGATTTCATTCAAGAATAATGTGCTACAATGATAAAACAAAAATAAATAAATAAGAGAGAAACAAAGAACAAAAGAAGTGCATAGCCAGAAATAGTAATTGCGATATAGCTTGTTAAGTTGACTTGTAAAGAAAGTCGATGCAATTAGAATGTGTTGAGTGTCTATGCATGTGTGTTAGTAACTGATCACAAGTAAAAAGGATGAATCAAAATTGAACAAACTGTAATATAATCACAAACATGGAACTTAAAAAAAAAAAAGAAAAAGAAAAAGAAAAAAGAGTAAAAAAAGAACTTTGAACATGAATATAACATTTTCTTAATTACTCCAACTACTATATGCATCAACTTATATAAATAACAGTTCAGAGCATGAGGTCCATCAGAATCAATCTGTGTTGCATGATTGGCCAGTAAAAAGAAATCAAATGCTCAAAGGATATACATACTTGGGTTCGATAACATGCTATCATAGAAAGAAATTTGTCCCAAACTCCTTTCAGGTTTTGAACTGCCATTTGATGGAAACATGGGCTCTCCTTTATTGGACTTTGAATCTAAAGAACGCATCCCAGAGCTTATTTCAGGGTTTTGGAAGCACAAATCCTCAGCCCTTGGAGCTGGGTTATGTTGAGACTGGAAATCCTCTGACTTTGTCTTCTTTTCATCAGGTGATTCAACCTCTGTCTCCACTTCTGATTCTGCATTGTTTGGTGCTGCAACATGCTGCTTCCTTTTTGATCTAGCACGCCTGTTCTGAAACCAATGATAGACATTTGACTCGGAAATTTGGCCGTGTTGAGACAAATCAGAGGTTATGTCTTTGATCTTCTGCTTGCTTGGTGTCCCATTCCCTTGGTCAAATAAACGTTCAAGAATTTGAAGTTGTACAGGTGTTGGAGTCCACCGTTGTCTGCCACTAATCTTGTGGCCAACAGATGTCATTAAGGCGTCACAATATAGATTTCCCAACCTGGCTCCTGAGAGAGCAAGAACAAGATTTTTATAGCAAGTTTAAAAAAAAATCTTGATATTTACCAAAAGAAAATCAGTCATTTTATGAAAAAAGAGGAGAAAAAAACACCATGTTAAGAGTTTCCTCCCATCTTTAAGATCTTTATGTTAAGAATAATGTTAACAAACACAACTTCTATTCAAAATTTCTATACAAGATGTGTGACTCATCGTGGTCTTCCCATTCCAGAAAAAAGACACTTCATAATTTCAAAAATGCCACTGCCACTGCCACTGCCACATTATTTTGGATGGGATTTGTTTATGAAAATTCTGTTTGAGCACCATTTTCCTTATGGTAAGGGAGAAAAGCGGGAGGAAGGATCTATAGCATTTTCTTCATTTGGTAGAAAGGAAAGAAGGGAAAAAGCAATTTTCCTCCAGCCGTGATGAAGGTTAAGCCCCTCTCTTCCTCTTCTTCTTCTTCTTTTTCTTCTTCTTCTTCTTCTTCTTTGATATGCACGGGTTCTTTCTTTCTTTTTAATGTTTTTGACACTCAAACATCATCGTTCCTTTGATATGCACGGGTGCAAATAAAATTAACCCTTTCTATCACCTTTGCTTTCCTTCCTAATCAATCAAACAAATAGAAGGAGATAAAGGCAACTTCCTTTCTCTAAGGATGCCTAGCTTTCCTCCCTTCCAATTTTTTAATCCCTTGTAATTGTAACAATCAAAGCATAAATACACAAATATCAACCAATTAACTTCTCTAACCAAAGCCTAAAGAACAAATACAAGGTGAAATCAACTAAAATGAGTTCAAAAAAAATACGATAAACAATAATACGCACTAAGGATTATATAACCAAAATATATAGTTTTTTCAGAAAAAGAAAATCCAAATAATTGGCATGAGAAAACTAATATAAACAATCGACAACACATTAGCTTATCATCATTCAAATAATAATAAAAAAAAAAATAGAATATGTAGAAAATAACATGATGCAAATTAAAAATACAAAAGATTAAATTACAATGACCTTCCTGGGATTTGGAGAAAATACACCAAACTCAAAAATTTTGGTATAATTACATTGGATTTCCTTGATATTTTAATTCAAGGAACACTAAACTCATTTTTCATCAATAATCCGTTAGTTGTATGGATGAAAAAAATAATGTTATCATCTCTATTACACTGAAATGTATATTTACTCTTATTGTCCTTGTGTCTTTCTTTGCACTATTTGCATTAATTTTGGATCATTTAGCATTACTAAAAAGGGTTGGTGTAATTTAGCATTGCTCAGTGTAATTTACCCAATACAAATAGTCCAACCCTAGTAATTCAAGGGGAAATTACTCATAGGTCCCATGTGAAACATGTGGTCTCCATTTAATCCCATAACTTTTTCACTACACCCAAAAGTCCTTTCCTCTCTCTCTCTGCTTTTTGCTTCCCTTCCTCTCTCGTTTTTTTTTCCTGCATTTTTCTCTCATCGTGTTTGTCATGGAAGACGACCACCGGTGATCATGTCTTTCTCCATTGATCGGGATTCATTGATAACCACCAACCATCGAAATCAACTTCGACGAAGAAGATGATATATTTTTCGACGAAGAAGATGAGTGGATCTACTTAGATCTGATGTAGATCTACTCAGATCTACATCAGATCTGAGTAGATCTACACAGATTTGGCTAGATCTAAACAAAAAATAGTTGCCGGAGTACAATCCTCTCTCTACATCCGTCTTTCCCCTTCGATCTCTTTTTTTTTTTTTCTCTCTCTGCTATACACTTATGTTTTTCTGTTCTAATGGAGAAAATTTTCGAATTCTGAACAAGTAGTTTTCTAGTTTTAGTTACAGGCGGTGAAAACTGTAAAATTTTGCAGTTTCAAATTTTTTTTTTGGTGCTGGAATGAATCATGGTTTAAAACTGTAAAATTTTACAGTTTTATAACATTCTTTAGAACTGTAAAATTTTACAGTTTCATAACATGTTTTTTAATTTTTTTTTCCGGCAATATTCTAGACATTCCGGTGAGTCTCCGGCGACCATTAAACGGAAGTCCGACGGTAGTAAGATGTGAACAGTGTCTGTAAATTAAAAAAAAAAAGAAAAGGATTTTTTGGTAACAATTAAAAATGTGTTGGACTAATTGGTGCAAGTATTTTGTTTTGGGATTAGCTGGGTTTTGAACTTGTTACATGGGACTTATCAGTAAGTTCCCCGTAATTGAAACCCAACCCAACCCAACCCACATGCAAAGTCAAGTAATTGAAATTCAAATATTACTAGAGTTTTTGGGTTTTGACCCTTGTTCTTTGTACTTGTTTTGTGTTTGAATAAAATTATACCTTACCTTAAAAAAAAAAAAAACATAGTGGCTAAAAAAACCTAAAATAATAAAAATTGTACAATATTTGACGAAGAGGGGAAACAAAGAAGGCTTGAAACCCACCAAGAGGAATCACTGGATACAAAATGGCCCAATCATATAAATTCACAATATTTAAGCATAATCACCAAAGGATTCTGAATAAAAAGAAGTAAGACTTAATTACACATAACTCCCAAGACGATCACCAAAAACTCAGTTTGATCCAAACAAAATTTCACCCCATTTTTTGTTAATTGTTTGAAAATGTGTATTATTAATCAACGATTGACATCATTCCAAACAAATTTCAAGAACTAGTGAAAACAATTGTGCAATAAAAAAAAATAAAAATAAAAATAAAAATAAAAATAAAAATACCAATATATTGATAAAAACATGGAATTATTAGGAAATTATTAAAATGGAAAGGAAGGGAATGAAAAGAGGTAACTGACAGGAACAAATTAGGTAAGAATTCAAATTCTTTGACCAATAAAAAGATGGAAAATTTACCTATGAGTCCTAGTTTTTGAAAAGTTGAACCATTTAGTCTTAAAAGTTTTTTTATGCTCCATTTAGTCCCATTTTTACAATGATCTGATGTTTCATTCTATAATTTCAAAATTTATTGAAATCTGATGAACATTAGATGTTTGTCATCTTATCATTTCAAACATTATTGAAATTTGATGAACATTAGATGTTTGAAATCTAATGTTTGTAACATTACTATGATGTTATTAACATTGTAATAGGACCTTTCAGTCTATAAAAAAAACTTTTAAGACTAAATAGTGTATAAGTTATTAATTTGGGATTTATTAGTGCATCCCCTAAAAAGATATATTAAAAAAAATGAGAATATTTTATATTACATAATAAAGAAAAGGTAAAAATTCCAAATAATTTATTCAATTCATAATTTTTTTTTAATTATTGAAAAATAAAAATAGGGTTATGTTATGTTGTTCATATTATTGTAGAGAAATGGAAAAGCAGGAGAAACACGAACAGCACAGAATTATAGTTATCCTTGAGACATTTTTAAGAGAGACACAGAGAGAGAGAGGTACCAGTGAGATCGGAGTGAGAAGAGAGGGATTTGTGCATTTGGACGAGCTGGTCACAAATGGTGGCGTAAGCAGCGATTTGCTTGCGGAGTATCTCCAATTGCTCGTCAGTCATCACCTTCACAAATACCCCGTTGTTGTTGTTGTTGTTGGTGGTGGTGTTGCTGCTGCTATTCATCATTTCATCTTGACGTTGTTGTTGGTTTTGTTGCTTTTCCCAATCCATGATCTTGCTTTTTTGCTTCGTTTCATAGCTCGCTCGGCTCCTCCTCTCTCTCTCTCTCTCTCTCTCTCTCTGTGTGTGTGTGCGTGATAAGTAAACAGAGTCTCTCTGTCTCTGTCTCTCTGCCAGAGTACAAAAGTAACGAGAAAGTAAAGAAATTGAGACGGTAATAAAGACGCGGACAAAACCGGATCATAATTCATAATATGATCAGTTTATTTGGTTTTCCTGAAAACAGTTTTTAGTAATTTTTTTTTTTTTTTAGTAAAAAAAAAAAAAAAACAGCGGGTCTCACTAGAAGACTCCATCAAAATTTCAAAAAAGCTCCACGAGACTCTTTCAAATTTCTCAAATCTTTGAAGATTCAAGAACCAGCCTAGAAGCATCACTCCATGGGTCAGCATCAATAATTGGCGTTCCAGCAGAAAAAGACAGAGTCCATAGAAGATAAAGATTCTCTTCAGATATCAGCACGCCAAGAAAAGACAAAAAAGATTTTTGTAGATATTTTGTATCTGTAATTATTTGAGTCTGTCAGTGATAAGATTTTCCTTCACTCACTACTTTAATAAAGTAGATATCTCTTATCTTGCTTTATTAAAGAAAAGCTGTGAAAATCTTTATACGTGTCTTGTAATAAATTGTAGTGTCAAAATTTTGTCAAAAAAGAAGGATTGAATGATATGCGATGGGGCCCAAAGCAGTACCCGATATCATTATCCTAATCTTTTATTGATAAAATTTAAATCAGTAACTCGAGTCAAAACATATAATTGTATACATATATGAGTTTGTTTTTATTCAACTTTCAAAAAGCCTAGATTGTAGGCTAGTATAGGTATTGACCTTTAGGAAATTTTTAGACGTAGAATTATGAGCACAACTTTTGAACTTTGTTTTTTTCTTTTTAAAATTGTATAAATGGGCATGCTTGCCAACGGATTGAGCAGAACGAAAAATACAGAGAAAAAAAAAAACACCACTTCACTCTGCTTTGTAATTTCCAACCCCTCTCAAAAACCCTCTAAGTGTATTCTCAGAATTTCAGAGTCTGTAATATAATCTTTGTAAGTATATTTCTTATTAATATGAAGTGTGAGTAGTTTCTCTTTTTCCTTAAATATTTCGAAAGGGTAACTCTTCTATTCTAAAAATTTATTTTCTTTTTGGAAAAAATTAAGTTTATGGAATGCTTGTTTGCTCATTAATATTACATGCTTTGAACCTTCGTAGTATCTTCAGTTTTCTATTTTGTTACTGAGTGACCTTAGCTGAAGAGCCCGTGTGAGCCGTGGTTAGGCGTTGGAGGGCAAATTGTAGGCAGAAAGGGAAAAGTAAAAAATGGAAAATAAAAATATACTATGTTGAATGAGGCTTAGTCTCAAGGTGGGAGTACATGTAATGAAAACAAACATTGCCTAAAAAGAATTTTTGCCATAGAAAAGAATTTTAGAATAAAAGGAGAGCAACCCGAGTAGAAATATTAAGGAAATATTATTTCAAAAAATCTAAAAACTTGTATGTTTTTAGACGTAGATTTTAAAAATAAAAATTAAAATTCAAAAAATCAAAAAAGTACAAAAAATCAAAAAATTTGTAGACGTAGACTTTAGATCCATTAGATTTAGACTTTAGAAATAAAAAATAAAAAAATAAAAAATAAAAAATTAGTATATGCCCTTAGACGACGACCTTAGAAATAAAATTAAAATTAGTATTGAGTTAATACAAGAATTAGAAGATCAAAAATTTAAATATCATTTTCTTTTATCATTAGCTTCTAACAGATCTCTAGAAAATTACAGTTTAAAAAATCAGTTTCTTTTATCATTAGCTTCCGGTAGATCCCTAGAAGATTACAGTTTAAAAATTTCTCAGATAAATAGACAGCTAACTATAAATCAAGAAGCCTTAAAATTAGCCATACAACAACTTGAAGATCTTTTAGCATAACTGTAGAATTAATTAGATAATTCTCAGCCCAATCCCAAATAGTGGTAGACCACTAACTCAACCCCCCAAAAAAATTGGTATCAGAGCAGTGTTCGGTTTTAGGACAGTTTAAGTTAGTTTATGCATTTTGCTTATGGTAACAGAGTAGTTTTTATTTTTAGAGATTTTAGTTATAAATTTCATATTATAGTAGCTTTTAATAATTTTAAATTAGGAGTTAATTTTGTGTATGAAAAGAGTAGAGTATCTAGATTTAGAACTCAGCAGCCATAACCATCGTCTTAGCATAAATAAAAATAGTTTTCGTTGTAATTTTGAAAATAATTATATACATCAGCTTCATAGTGAAAATAATCCTCAGCTAAATAGTATCATAGATTATCAGATTAATTTTGCAGAAAATATTAAAAAGGACATAGATAAAATTAGTAATCTTTTTATTTCATCCATAGAACATCTTCGTAATAATCGCAGTTTAATTAAAGATCAAGATAAAAAATTAGATTATATCCAAGATCAGTGTAGTTCTATCCTACAAAAGAGAATAGATTTAAATTTAGAAAAATTTCCCACTAAGCTAGAAATAGAAACATTAATTTCAGCTACAAATCAAATAGCTAAACAAATAGAACAGATTAATCAAATTCAAGATAATTTAAAACAGAAATTAGAAATTTTAGAACAATTAGTCAGGTCTTAGTTTATGAGTAGTGATAAAAAAGCTAATAGAGATTATCAGACAATTTTAAAACAAGCAGAAGATTTTCATAATAATCCAGAAGGAATCAGTATTTATCAAGGAGTAAGTCAATCAGATAAAATAACGGTAAGACAAAATAATATAGAAATTTTATTTTTAATTAGATTGTGTGAGAAATTTGACTATCTATTAGAACAGATACACAGTTTAGAAAATCGTTTAGCCACTTTAGAAAAAACAATACTTCAAAAAGGAAAAGGAGTAGAAGGACCAAATAGACCCCAATCTCAGATAATCGAGGAAGATATAGCTAAATATTTTGAAAAGCTTAAATTACCACCAAAGAAATCAGCCTGTAGAGTTTACAGAAAATAAAAATGTTTAAACAGCTAATAAAAGGTAGCAGTAGTAAAAAGCATAATAAAGATGAAGATATTAAAGTAGAAGAATTTATAGATGTAGATCAACAAATAGAAAAATTTAAAAAGGAAAAGTTAGAATTAATTCCAGCTAAATATGTGTATAGACTAGGAAAGATACATAAAAAACAATATTTATTTAAACATTATGGTGAACAAATGATTAGTGTAACTCAGGAAGATGAAACAATAGAGCTAAATTTAATAGAAAGAGAAAGTTATAAATATGCAGTAAATGAACACCTTAAAATGACTCACTTAGGATTAGTAGTGGTAGGAGTTAAGGCATTAACCAGAGAAAATTTAGGAACCAAAGTTTTTGTATGTCTTTATGATGATAGGTTTAATGATGTAGGACAAAGTATTTTAGGCAGTTATGAATTAGATATGAATTCAAAAGGAGGAATAGTTTATTTTACACCAGATTTCTTATTACCAACCTCAACCTTTCATAAAAAGATAAAAATAGGAATAAAGAGTAGAGGATACAAAATGAAAAAAGGAGAAAAGAATTTATTAGTTTGCACAGGATTTTTAGGACTAGCAGTTTCAGAAAGTAATACTCATTATAGACTTACAAATGATCAGATAGTTAAATTATTAGGCGCAAAAGGAATAAAAGCATTACCAGCTAAAAAATTTAATTCTGAAGATAATGCAGCACTAGATTGGAAATTAGGAGACTTTTTAGGACAAAAGAGATTAGCCCCTCAAGATAATTTATTATATCAGACAGCAGATGGAAATTATGCAGTAAGATTTACTCAGTATACTTATGTAGCACCAGAAAAATCCGAAGATGATGAATTTAGTAGCATAGATAGAGAAGAAAATCAAGATAATCGTAGTGAAATAAATCAGCTTTATGTAATGACAGAAGAGAAAACCATATCACAAAATAAGATATATAATATTGATGAGATAGATTTAGAAAAATTTACTCTAAAAGACATGAACAAGATATTAGATGCCAGATACCTAGAATACTTAGCCAGAGGAGATACCCATGATGAAGCAGTGTCATTTTTAGATCAAGAATTCCATACAGAATATGTAGATGATATCATAGAAGAAATTATACATCCCAGCAAAATATTTAGAATACCAGAACAACCTAAGGTAGAAGATACTTTTTATATGAATACAGAAAGCACAGGAACTAGTAACCCACAACCAACTGTACAGGATCCCGTAGAACCAATACATTATGCGGTAGGAGGAAGAAGGCCATTAGCAAGTTCAGGACTTAGCGAAGCAGACCCAAATAAAAGTTATAGATTTCATGGAAAGCGTAGACAACCAGATATGAGTATACAATTACAACCAGCTAATAACCAGGGAACCCTTTTAGATTTAGCTAGATTCGACCCTCAGATATGGCAAGAAGTAATAGAAAGATGGGAAAAAGATGCTGTAAAAGCATGGATAAGTAATCCTTATGAGACAACTGATATGTGGGACTTTATGGAGACACTTTTAGGAGACTCAGCTTTTAATATATACTTAACATTTAAAGGAAAATATGAGGAGATAATTAAACAACTTAAGGACTTAGGAGAAACCCGTGGAATTTTACAAGTTTTATAAAAGAAATACTTATAGGATATGACCCTTCTAGACGAAATACTTATACTCAAAGCATAGCATTAACTGAATTAGATCAAATGACTTTAGGAAGTTGGAGATATATTGTACCCTTTAGTAAAGAATACTTAGCTATAGCAGCTAGAACTGGAAAAAGTTTTGATGAAGAGATAGGAAATAAATATTTCAGAAAATTACCCGGAGAACTAGGAAGAGAAATAGAAGATAAATGGTCAATATATTATGCAAGTTTACCACCAAGAATAGCCACAGGAGAGTTAAATATAAGAGGAAGTTTAGGAATAGGACCTAGGATAATTTTCACATTTCAAAGACTCAGAGAAAAATGTATAGAAGTTAAAATACAGAAAGATTTGAAAAAACAAAATTATGGTTTTTGTAGCAGTGTAATATATACTCCTCAGCAATATGAAGATAAATACAATAGGAAAAAATACAAAAAATATGGAAAATATAGAAAAGATAAATATTGGAAGAAAAATTATAGAAAACCATGGAAAAAACAGAAATTCATTAGGAAAAGTAGAACTTTTAATAGGACAAATTATAAGAGATTACCCAAAGATGAAAAAGATAAAAGAAAACAAAGATATGTTAGGAAACCTAATAGTAAAAAATGTAATTGTTTTATATGTGGAGAACCCAATCATTTTGCAAAAAACTGCCCAAAAAGATACAAGCCTAGTACTAATAAGCAGATAGAAAGATTAAATATTATAGAAGACTTAGAAGAAGATATAGTCAGCATAAATAGTGATGATTCAGATGTATATAGTATAGTCAGTGATTATGAATATCAATTAGAAGCTATAAGCTCAGATAGTGATTCAGAAAGTGATACAGATGTAGATAATCTTTTAGGACAACTTAACCAAGAAATAGGAAAGACTCAAGATACTTTCTTTATGATGGAATGCAATCCAGATACTGAATGTCAACATAATTTTCAGATAGGATTAGGATTTGATACAACTAGATGCAGCTATTGTAATTGGTTTCCAGCCAGAGATAAGAGAGCTCAATGTTTATTATGCAGCATAACCTATTGTATAATTTGTTTAGAAAAATTAAATATGACACATAAGATAAAATTAGAAAATACCAGAAAAGATAATAGTATTGAAAACAGAGAATTACGACTAGCAAATAGAGAATTAGAAGTACAAATAAGAGAACTTACATTTCAAATTAGAGAGATAGAAACTAAAACTAGGTTTGACATAGAATGTTTAGAATTAGAAAACAAACAGCTTAAACAGCAGTTAGAACAATTTCATAATACATACCCCTTAAAAGATAAGTTAGTTGAAGATCATATGAACTCTTTAGAATTAGTCAATTTAGTTGATTCTCAACCCTTTAGTCAATACTCTCAGACTCAACCAGATAATACATATTTACCATTTAATTACCCTGTTATACCCAAGTCCAATTTAGTCGAGATTTCTTGTGTAATTAAGTTTGTAGAAAAAACCCTTAGCATAGATGCCATGATAGATACAGGAGCCAGTAAATCATACATAGAACAACACGTAGTTCCACCAGGATGGAGTACAGCCTTAGCAACACCAGCTTTAGTCAGCATAGCAGACGGCACTAAACAAACATATACACATTGCATTAATGGTGCCCAGATTAGTTTTCACCATCTAGGTTCTCAAGATCAGCACATAGAATGGTTCCCCTTACCTCAAGTTTGGATAGGCAATTCCCGACAGAATCACCCTTTCATTTTAGGACTTAATTTCATACTTAGCTTACAAGGCGGCATGTTCATTAGTCAACACAACATCAGCTTCTTTAAACGAACTGTTCATACACCCACAGCATATTCCCTTAGCACCATCGCCCATTCCTCAGAGTTGCGTGCGAAGCGTGGTGGTACCATAGGAGTAGTTTCAATTCCCGATTCAGTGCCCGTTAGTTTTTTATTCCCTAGTAGAAAAATTTTTCCCGAGCTAGCCCAAACATACACACCTAATGAGATAGTAAATACTTCTTTAGAAAAATTAGATATGGAAAATTATGAGCTAGATGATTTTGAAGAGATTCATTTTGATGATAAAGGAGATTATTGGAATTTAGAAAATTTTCAAGAAACAGCTAACTTAGAATTAATTTTTGCTAAAATAGGAAAATTAAAGAACAAACCAATATTTAGAAGAACAGAAAATGATTTAGATGAGATAATAAGATTAGCTGAAACAACAGAAATTTTAGGAGAACAACCCATGAAATATTGGGAGAGAAATAAAATTTTAGCTAGCTTAGATATAAAAAATAGAGATTATAGGATTACCTCAGCACAAATAGACCACACACCAGCAGACATAGAAGAATTTAGAACTCAGATTAAAGAATTATTAGATTTAGGAGTAATTAGACCTAGTAATAGTCCACATAGAAGCGCAGCATTTATGGTTAGAAATCATGCAGAGATAAAGAGAGGAAAAGCTAGAATGGTAATAAATTATAAAAGATTAAATGATAATACAGAAGATGATAAATACAATATACCAGATAAAGATCAGCTTATAAATAGAATACAGACAGCAAAGATATTTAGTAAATTTGATTGTAAATCAGGATTTTGGCAGATAAAAATGGAAGAGGAAAGTATACCATGGACAGCCTTTTGTTGCCCTCAAGGACATTATGAATGGCTAGTTATGCCCTTTGGATTAAAAAACGCACCTTCCATATTTCAGCGTAAAATGGATAGTATATTTAATAAATATAGTTTCATACTGGTATACATAGATGATATTTTAGTATTCAGCCCAGATAAAAATAGTCATATAGATCATTTGTATATAACATTAGAAGAATTCATAAATAATGGAATAATAATTAGCAAAAAGAAGATGGTATTAAATACACCTCACATAGAATTTTTAGGAATGGAGTTAGGAGATGGAAAAATTAGGTTACAACCTCACATAGTGAAGAAAATTTTAGATTATCCAGATAAATTAGAAGATACAAAACAACTCCAATCATTTTTAGGAATTTTAAATTATGCACGAATGTATATTCCTAACCTTAGTAAAATAATAGGACCACTATACAGTAAAACCACACCCACAGGACAAAAATATTTTAATCAACAAGATATAGCCTTAGTCAGAAAAATTAAAAACATTTGTAAAAATTTACCAGACCTGCAACTCCCCTAGAATCAGAATACATAGTAGTAGAAACAGATGCAAGTCAATTAGGATGGGGAACAATATTATTAGCTAAACCTAATAAGTATGATAGTAAAAATAAAGAACGCATTTGTAGATACAGTTCTGGAAAATTTAAAGAAAATGATACAACCATGACCAGCTTAGATTTTGAAATATTAGGAGTAGTTTATGCAATAAATAAATTTAGATTATTTTTGCACAAACCTTTTACGATTAGAACAGATTGTGAAGCTATAGTTAGATTCCATAACAAACTTAATGAGCGTAAATTAAGTACTAGAAGATGGGCAAAATTTTTAGATTGTATAGTAGGGCAAGGATATAAGTAGAGTTTGAACACATTAAAGGTAGTGATAATAGGCTAACAGATTGGTTAAGTAGGAAAATTTATTTAGAAAAAGAAGATAACCAGTTTAATTTTTGTGCAGATAATGGAGAACAGCAAGACCATGAACTTTGGGGGATTCTCTCTTCCCATTCATGAAGGCAGAACAAAATTCAGACCATTAACAGGAATTGAGTTAGACCCAGTTCAGCAATGTCTTTTAGATAACCTTTGGAATAGTCAGAACCACCCAGCTAAACGCCTTTCAGCCTTAAACTCTCTCAGTATATATTTTTCAAAAATCCAAAATAAACCTTTGTCAAAAAGTTTTTCCTTCTATGTAGTAGTTAAAGGAACCAAGCCTGGTATTTACCATGATTGGGTAGAAGTAGATCCCTTAGTAAAACTTTGTCCTTCGCCTCAGTTTAAAGGATTTTATGATTTTGAGTCAGCCTGTACCTATGCCCGAAGACAAATAGGAACTAGTTACTTTATTAGCCAGATAGCTAAAGATTACCTGGACACATTGAGCAAGATGAAGTCAACCATCTTTGCTACCAGTGGAGCTCCAGTTAGCCAGATAATTGGAAGCAGTAGTTCAGGCAGTAGTAGTAGTTCTAACCCTCAAACAGATTTTCAGAATCCTCTCCAGATATGCAGACATTGTGAAGGCCTTACCAGAAATTTCAAGAAAATTATGGATAAAGGCAAAAAGGTCAGTGAAGAGCTAGACCAGCTCCGAGACGAAGAAAAACAATTGAGAGCAACCGTTCGAACCCTAACCAATCAGCTTAAAAATTTAGCTCCAGAAAGAAAGCCTACCTCCTTACCTAGCCCAGAAATCAAACAACTCACCAGTGAGGAATTTGACAAATTGAGTGCTAGAATGTATTTCTTCAGACATTCTATCATTCGATCTTTTTGTGAGAAAAGCCAAGAAATAGAAGACCTAAAACCCATTATTTACACCTTAGCCGAAGATAGCAGAAATAACGAGCTAGTCATTATTCAGCAATTCCTTCAAGATCTCTCCATAGCAAGAGTCGATTGCCCTGGCCTAGCTTATCAATGGATCTATAACAATGAAGAAGAAGAGCAGCCCTGCTTAACAAAAGAAAAATGCAGAAAGCATTCCGAGCATTTTGATAGGTGTCAGTGTAACCTAGACTTCAGCATTTGCCTTTGCCAGATAAATCTAGCTACATTTGAGCCTTTGGAGATACAAATAAGAGGCGAGACATGTTATCTAACAGCCACAAAATTGTTAGATTACGGCTTTGTCTCTAGATTAATTTTCACAGATCCAGATCAGACAGATAGCTTTGGACACAAGCTTGCTCATGCAGTCCTGTGTGTAATGGAAGAATTTCAGCCATATGTAGAAGTTTTGATAGATAGCAAACTACCAGAATGGAAGGGAATATGGTGCAATCCAGCTAAACACAAAATGTACCTCAGAGGAACCTCTACATTCCCAGGATATCCAGGACTTCTCAATAGGAGACCCTGGCCATGCCGACGATTTCCACTCAAAGACCAGCTCAATAAATGGAGAAAATTTGCCAGTAACACACTAATAGCCTACAATGGATATTCCGGACATCTAGTTTGTGAAGATAAATATCAAAAGATACATTGCAATTTGGCCATCCCGGGTTATCCATTTAGCAGAGAAACATTTGTCGATGAAAGTCAGTACCCCAACTATCAACACTGCGTCATTCATGAATCATCAATTATGGAAGAAAATGATCAAGAACTGTCCGATATGGAAGATGGGGATAACTTTTACGACCAACTTTCAGCAGCAGATCTAGACGACCTTTCAGAAAGAATGTATGGATAGAATCCGAAAAAAAAAAAAAAAAAAAAAAAAAAAAATTACTAAAAACTGTTTTTTTTTTGGATTTTTTTAATATTTTACCTAATTTTTTTAATTTTTAGACATACTTAACATAAATATATCTAAAAAATAAAAAAAATTATAAAAAAACTTTTTAAAAATTCACTAAATACCAAAAATACAAAAAAAAAACCTATAATTCAGTACATTTTTTATATTTTTATGTATTTATTAATTTTTTTACAAATTTTTTATTTTTTAGATACATTTATGTAAAGTGCATCTAAAAAAGTTTAAAAAATACTTAAAATTTTAAAAATATTCACTAAAAATAAAAAAATACGAAAAATAAAAAATTTAATTTTTAAAAAACTTAATCCAAAAAACTTAAATTAAACCCACTGAATCTTGGCCATAAAGCGCCATGCCGTATGTGCCAAAAAGTGATTTAGGGTGGCTGTGGAAACAAAAATGCTTGGGACCTCTAATTAGAGGTGTGTTTAGAGCCTCTAAATTAGAGGTCTCTAGCATCACTGTTGTGGAAATGAGGTTAAAAATTAATTTTTTATTTAAAAAAAATAGAGAATGGTATATTTAAAATAAAATAAAATAAAAAAAAGTTAGTTTTTGGATTTTTAACTTAATTGTCAAAATGATCGTTTGTCTTGTTTTGGCCAGAATAAAGTTATACGATTTAATTGATACATTAATTAATGTATTAATAGATAATATGGGATAATTTTAAAAATTTTGAATCCTTATAATTTGTATAATGTGTGAAGTTTATAATTTTGGAGTGATAATATTATAACATATACTGACACACTAATTCGTAATATCAATTAGAGCATGTAGTATCACTATTTTGGCAATTAAAAAAAAAATCAATTTATCAGATTTTTTTTTAAAAAAAAAGTATAAAAAAATAAAGAGGTCATATGACTCTAATAACCCAATAAGTTGAAATTTTTTTTTTTTCCTTCTAATTATCAAAACAGGCCTTAATAAATAAATTTGATATAAGCAATGTTATATTTACTTAAATTTTTATTAGTAATAATTTATTAAAAATATACATGTTTAAATATTATTAGACTTTAAATATCATTAGTTTAAGGTTAGTTTGAAATTTGATTATTTTAAGTAATTTTTTAACTTTTTACAAAAATAATTACAAAAAATAAAGAGAATAGTTAGCTTTTAGTAATAACTTTTTGATTATTTTTTCCTTTTCCAAACAACCCCTAGCTCTTGTTTGGAATGAACTAATTTAGCATAAATTTTTGACTAATTTTGCTAGGCTAAAAAAATTGTGTTTTGAATAAATTTTGATTTTTTTTGCAGTTGATTTGATGAATGTGAGAAAAAAATAAAATATTTATGGTTTGAATGTAATACTTTGTCTTATTAATTAAATTAGTCTGTTTTGTTTTTATTGACTAAATCAAGATAGCTTATGTCAAAGCCAACTTTCCAAATGAGGTCTTAGTACACGTAGCATTATACTTTTAATATTTGAGTTAGAAATCTCAAAAATTAAAATTTTTTTAAAAAATATCTAGATAAAACTATTCATTTTATAGTAATTTTGATAATTTTTAGGTAAATTATAAATATATCTCGTGAAATTTGTACAAAATACAAATAGCTTCCCATAGTTTTGAAAATTACAACTATTACCTTATCATAATTTTTATTTAATATAATGAATATAAAAAATAAATTTTCTAAATACTCTCTATACAACAATAAAATTATCTGAATTTTTAATAAAAGTATATTTCTGATATCATTAAAAATAGTTAATTGATTTGATAATTTCTTAACAAAATAGACCATTTGTTATGTAATTAAAAATTTAAAGGGACAGAATATAATATCTAAAGCTACAACAAGCAATCTATATTTTAAACAAATCTCAAAAAGTGAACTTATATTTTATCTTTTTTTTTTTTTTTTTTAAGATTCTTAGCTTTACTCATTTTATAATTAACCGCCACTTATATTTTAAAATTATTAGATTTAAAAATAAGGGTCTGTTCTTTTTTTTTTTTTTTTTTTTTTTTTTTTGTTTTTTTAAAATAAAAATAATAAAATTTTGAACACACTTTTTTTAATCGTGAAAATAGTTTTTTCTTTTTTTAATTTGAAAATGACTTTTGGATATTTCTTAAAATGTGAGTTGTTTTTTTAATTTTTTAAAATATATATAATTTTAGAAACAGTATAAATTTTATATTTGGGTAAATTATACTAATCATCCATAAATTCAACATAATTGTATGTGAAGGTTCAAGAATGTTATTCGAAAGCTTGCCAGAAAATTCAAAAATCTTCAAAGATTACTAGAAAACTCGAATTCTCTAGAAATCGTGAAAGGTTTAGATTTTTTAACGATCGCAACTAGAAACACAATAGCAAAGAGATGATGGAGATAAGAGATTGGATGAAAAATAAGACAAAGCACTTAGAGAGAGAATAATTGTCACGGCCCAAACCCGGTATCCAAAGGCTCGGCATCGTAACAAGATCAAAATAAAATAATTCGAATAATTCTGTAGTCACAGCGCAAACGGATAAATTAAATAAATTAAAATAAATAACTGGGTACCAACTGTTTATTTAAAAGGAAATAAAACATAGTTTACTTGAACTTCATTGTATTACAAGAGTCTAATAATAAAAGATAGAAAACAAAATAACATAACAATTCATTTTCCATCTTGATCCCGCTAAACCTCGTCACCTGAAAGGGGTAATAGCTATAAGCACATAGCAGAGTGAGAAATATCATACTATGAGTGTAGGGGCACAAAATGGCCATGAATATTTATTTAAACTAAAACATTAACATAAATTGAGTTGAGTTGAATACACAAATTAATTAAGTGCCAGAAACTGAAATAATCACTGTAACCACGATACATTCCTAAAGTAACAATCACTTCGGAGGTCAATGGATCCATGACAACACTGGACCACAAAGTGGTCAAACACTAGCCAATGGTTATTTAAGTCCCCCAAGGCGTGGGACTCCCGTGGTGGTACTTACAAAACATAATTGCTTATAAGGTCATAATCAAATATTCTTTAAAATATAAACAAACATATCCATGGGTTTCCTTTTAAGCAAATAGGGTTCAGAAATAAAACCACGTAACTGAAATGTTTATAAAACATAACTTTTATTAATATATTATTAAAACATAACTTGTGTAAAATAGATTTTGGTAAGTCAAAATATAAGTAAAATACATTTTGGTAACTCAAGGTATAATATAATTCACCTTAAATTAATTTTTTTATTCCTTCTTTCCGCTACTCACGATCTTCACCTGCCCCTTCTCTTTTCTACTCTCTATTTCCGTTGCCTTAAACCTGTCCTTCTTCCCTATTTATAGGAAAAAATTCGTGGGTGACAAGTATATGGAAGGTTCCGTATTTTGACGCGTGGAGATCAAATCTTGCTAATCACTCCAGTTGATCACTCCAGTCCACCACCCTTGTCTTATTTATTTATTAACTTGGTTTTATCTCTTTGACCATTGACTATTCTTAGAACTTAGGACTATTTTGACCACTTTACTAATTTAAACATTATTATCTTCTTTGGTAATTCATGATGACTCCTAAAATTATATATGACTATAAGTTAGGTTCATGTCTAAAAACCTTACGACCCAACCTCACTTACCACTTACTAAAATATTTAAGGTGTAGTTTTTTCGCAACGTATTTTTTTTTTTTTTAAACTATAAAATTCCCAATTTCCTAAATTATGCCTTTACTAATTATTATTTATTTAGTTACCATTATTGTCATTGTATATATATATATTATTTTTAAGTTCTATTTATTGTAATTTAAAACATTCGGGTGTCACATTTCTCCTCTCCTCAAAAGAAGTTTGTCCTCAAACTTGACGTATCTTGGTTTTCGAAGAGGTGTGGGTATTTGGCTCGCATTTGGCTTTCAGTTTCCCACGTTGCTTCTTCGACACGATAGTTTCTCCATAAGACCTTTACGAGGGGTATAGTTTTATTTCGAAGGATCTGATCACGACGATCGAGAATCTGTACAGGTTGCTCTTCGTAGGAGAGATCTTCTTGGACTTCTAGGTTCTCATGATCGACAACATGCTCTGGATCTCGAAGATATCGACGAAGCATTGAAACGTGAAACACATTATGGACATTGGATAGTTCGGGTAGAAGCGCAAGACGATATGCTACAGGGCCAATCCTTTCGAGTATCTCGAATGGGCCGATGTAACGTGGTCTTAACTTTCCTCGCTTTCCAAATCGGATTACCCCTCTTGTCGGTGAGATTTTAAGGAACACATGATCTCCTATTTGAAATTCTAAGTCTCGTCTTCGTGTATCTGCATAGCTTTTCTGGCGGCTCTGGGCAGTGCGAATTCGTTGTTGGATGAGTTGAATTTTATCACTCGTTATTTGCACGATCTCGGGGCCTAATAATTTTCTGTCTCTGACTTTCGTCTAACACAGAGGTGATCGACATCTCCTTCCATACAGTGCTTCGTACGGTGCCATTCCAATACTTGCATGGTAGCTATTATTATACGCGAACTCCACTAAAGGTAGATGATCATCCCAGTTACCTTTGAGGTCTAAGACACACAAACGTAACATATCTTCTAAGGTTTGGATCGTCCTTTCAGATTGCCCATCAGTTTGGGGGTGATAAGCCGTGCTAAACCTTAGAGTGGTTCCCAAAGCTTCTTGTAATTTATTCCAGAAGTGAGACACGAAACGGGGGTCTCTATCGGATACGATTGAAACTAGGGTGCCATGCAAGCGAACGATTTCCTTAATGTAGAGAGTAGCGAACTTAGAGAGGGAGTACATGATTCTGATTGGTAGAAAATGCGCCGACTTCGTCAATCGATCTACGATAACCCATATTGCATCATTCTTCGAGACAGATTGCGGTAGCCCGACCACGAAGTCCATAGTAATGTGTTCCCACTTCCATTCAGGAATAGGGAGTGGTTGCAAAATTCCTGCAGGTCTCTGATGTTCCGCTTTAACTTGTTGACAATGCAGGCATTTGGAGACATGGCTTGCTATGTCTTTCTTCATTCCTGTCCACCAGAAGTATTCCTTCATATCGTGATACATCTTCGTATTGCCAGGATGGATCGCAAACCTCGAGCTATGAGCTTCTACCAATATCCTTTTCTTGAGTTCTGGAAGGTCGGGTACACAAATTCGATTCTGAAATTTTAGTATTCCATTGCTTATCGTGAAATCAGGATCGGTCGTGCTTCCTTGTTCCTCGTACTTTTTCTTCAAAAGTTTATCTTCACATTGGCGGGCTCTAATTTCTTCAATCAACTCTGGTTCTACGATTATGTTGGTGAGCAACCCATTGATCTTGTGGGGAACGAGGGTACATGCCAAACTTTTGGTCGTTTTTCGACTTAATGCGTCTGCTACTACGTTAGCTTTGTCGGGATGATGATGAATCTCTATATTGTAGTCCTTCATAAATTCTAGCCATCGTCGTTGCCTCATATTCAATTCCTTCTGTGTAAACAGATATTTGAGACTCTTGTGATCCGTGTAGATCTCGCAGGCTACTCCGTAGAGATAATGACGCCAGATTTTGAGGGCGAAGATCACCGCAGCTAATTCTAGATCATGAGTTGGATAGTTCCTTTCGTGAGTCTTTAGTTGGCGGGAGGCATAAGCAATGACCTTCCCATTTTGCATAAGAACGCAACCCAAACCATTGTATGAGGCATCGCTATAAATTACAAACTTTTCTGCTCCGGCGGGGAGTGCTAGTATCGGAGTCGTCACGAGTCTGTTCTTCAATTCTTGGAAGCAACGTTCCTGCTTGTCCGTCCATTTAAAGGGTGTGTTCTTTTGAGTTAGCTGGGTCAAGGGTGAAGCTATCTTCGAGAAGTCTTGCACAAAGCACCGGTAGTAGCCGGCTAGGCCCAACAAGCTTCGAATCTCTGATACGTTAGTAGGTCGTGGCCAATCCACGATTGCTGCAACCTTTTGGGGATCAATTGAAATGCCATCTTTGTTAATGACGTGACCAAGGAAGTGTACACTAGTGATCCAGAATTCGCATTTTTTCAACTTGGCATAAAGTTTGTGATCACGTAATGTCTGTAAAACTTTTCGCAAGTGGTGTTCATGATTTTCTGGCGATTTGGAGTATATGAGAATGTCGTCAATGAAGACAATGACGAACTCGTCAAGATAGGGTTTGAACACTCGATTCATGAGGTCCATAAAGGCCGCTGGAGCATTGGTGACGCCAAATGGCACGACGAGGAACTCGTAGTGCTCGTAACGGGTTCTGAAGGCAGTCTTTTCGATGCTTTCCGTTTTGACTTTTAGTTGATGATAACCAGAACGCAAGTCATTTTTTGAGAACACTTGGGCGCCTTGCAGTTGATCAAACAAGTCGTCAATTCGTGGCAGGGGGTACCGATTTTTGATGGTGACTTTATTTAGCTCTCGATAGTCGATACATAACCTCATTGTACCATCCTTTTTCTTTACAAATAGTACTGGAGCTCCCCATGGTGAGGTACTCGGTCGGATGAAGCCTTTGGTCAGTAGTTCTTAGAGTTGAGTTTTTAGTTTTTCAATTCTGCCATGGACATGCGGTAAGGGGTCCTTGAAATTGGTTGTGTACCAGGTTGGGTTTCAATGGTGAACTCGATTTCCCGATCAACTAGGGTGCCAGGCAGGTCTTCAGGAAATACATCCGGAAATTCTCGAACTACGGGGATCGCATCAAGTGTGGGGGTCTCTTGTTGAGTATCAATCACATAACAAATACAACCACAACAACCCTTTCTTAGCAGTCGTTGGGCTGTTATGAAGGATATAATACAGGGAGGGAGAGAGGCTCCAGTTCCTTCGAAGACAAGCTCGAGTTGGTTTGGCGACCTGAGGACTACCTTTTTGGCTTTACAATCGATAGAGGCACGATTAGCAGCTAACCAATCCATTCCTAAGATTACATCAAAGGTACTAATGCCAAGGGGTATCAAGTCTACGTGTAAGGTTTCACCTTTTAAGGATATAGTACAAGATTTGTATACATTAGTACTGAGGGCGGAATTTCCAGAGGGAAAAGACATAGATAGTATGTATCCTAAGGGTTCGGGTGTTGATGTCAACTTGGTAGCAAAGTGTGGTGTAACATAAGAATGAGTTGAACCAGAGTCAAAGAGAACATGGGCTAAGTGACCATAAACAGAGAGTATACCTGACACAACATTTTCAGTAACTTCTGGGTTTCTAGGCACCAGTGCAAAAGCTCTTCCTTGGCGTTTTTGATCCTTTCTCGCTCCTTCAGGTACTGCGGGTTTTCGGACTGGTTCAAAGGGGTAGACGAGCGTTGGACAATTTCTCAGCCAATGGCCAACTTGGCCACATCTAAAGCATGTTCCCGTATCTTGACGGCATGGTCCCCAATGAGTCCGTCCACAGGTAGAGCAAGCTGGAGTGGTGCCTCCTTTAGGGTTTGCAGGACTTTGATTGCTTGGACCAGTTGAACTGGTTGTGCTCGTATTTATTCTCTTGGGAGGTGCGACACCGGACTTTCTGTTATCTCTTTCCCAAAATCGCTTCCTCTGACTTGGCTCTCCAGAACGCAAGGCTTTAATTCCTTTTTCCGCAATGTATGCTCAATCTACCACCGTCGCATAGGTTGGTAGTTTCAGAACCTCCAGCCTGTCCTTAATTTCAGGATCCAACCCTGCTTCAAATTTCCTGGCTTTTCGAGCTTCGGTGGGAATGACATATGTCGCGAACCAGGCCAGCTGTGTGAACTTACTTTCATATTCGGCCACTGTCATGGTTCCTTGCCTTAGATGTATGAATTCTGACGCTTTTTGTTCCCGTAGTGAATCTGGAAAGTACTTTTCATAGAATACTTCTAAAAATCTCGCCCAAGTCACAATATCTTCCTTTTCCAGGGTAAGGAGCCACCATTCTTGTGCATCGTCTTTGAAGGTGAAGGTGGCAAAAGTCACCTTCTGTCTTTCTGTGCAAGGTAGTGCGCGGAAGATTTTCTCCATGTCCCTGACCCAGGCCTCTGCTACTAGTGGGTTTGGACTGCCGATAAACGTGGTGGGTTTCAGCTCCTGAAATTGTTTAATCGTAGTCGGTTCTTCTCGTCTTTCTAATGTCCCATTGGTTATACTGCTTTGCAAGGCTTGTAAAAAGTTGGTGACTACCCTTTCCATGATCTGTTCCATTGAGATGGTACCGCTGACTGATGATCCGGTTTCATTTCCTTCGTTGGCCATTACTACAAGGTAAAATGATATAAGCGTGACATCACATTGATATAATTTTGATACAACGTCATATATAACATTTTAGTTCTATTATCACCACAATCATATATAACGTATTAGTTTTGCTATTAATATCACCACATTCATATATAACATATTAGTTTTACCATCATGTTAATATTAATACCATATATATATAGACATCATTGTTACCATACATAGGGCGTTAGTCTGGCGGTCACAAATTAATGTCTAATCCTACTGATACAAAAAGATTAGACTACTCATGGTCAGCTCACAAAAAGGGTCTTCTGGTCAGACATCTAGAATGGTCCATTAGGCCACCAGGAGAACTGGCTTCGGAAGACTGGTCCATGAAACAACCCCGAAAACTCACTTTGCATGATAGACTCAAACTCCCACCCACTAAGCTCAACTCCGAAGCAGCTCCATACTACCTGAACCATGTAAACAGGAGCACCGTGATCATAACCCCAGAATTCCCGTCCAGTAATTCGTATCGGTGTCTCCAGGTATGATGCACCGTTGGTAAAGTCCACAGCTGGGATATAGGCAATGTGCTGTGGAGGTGGTGTCGTGGTGCGAATGTGGCTACTAGGATATGCGGGTCCCCTTCTCTCTGCAAAGCCTACGGGTAGAGGTGCGACCAGAAAATGTGGTGGTTCTAGGTCCGGAGCAAAACCAACAACGTGGGTTGGTCCTATGTACCTTTCACGAGTGCTACCTCGGCTAAGTCTCCAGAATAATAAGTCCTCATCGGGGTCAGCCTGTAAATAAACGGATCTTTCCATGAGATGGTCAAGTGTTGGATGGGCTTGCCTGACAAGACTCTCTGAGTCACCCCAGCCCTCTAATTGGTTCGGGAGAAGATGAGCTTTTGGGGGCTCGTACCAGAATAACTCCATTAGGTTCGTCATTTCCTACAACACAAGAAAACTTAGCCTAGACATATATATAACATGGTTTATTTGCGTTAGACATACTACATAATACCAAATAATGCAAGTTTACATTTTTTTTTTTTTCAATTTAAATAATGTGAATTGTAAATAATGTGAAAATTATACAGAAAAAATTTAAAAACTTTATTTCTTTATTTATTATTATTATATATATATTTTTTTACAAAAAAAAACCATTGCTCTGATACCACTTTTGTCACGAACCAAACCCGGTATCCAAAGGCTCGGCATCGTAACAAGATAAAAATAAAATAATTCGGATAATTCTATGGTCACAGCGCAAGCGGATAAATTAAATAAATTAAAATAAATAATTGGGTACCAACTGTTTATTTAAAAGGAAATAAAACATAGTTTACTTGAACTTCATTGTATTACAAGAGTCAAATAATAAAAGATAAAAAAAAAAATAACATAGCGATTCATTTTCCATCTTGATCCCGCTAAACCTCGTCACCTGAAAGGGGTAGCAGCTATAAGCACATAGCAGAGTGAGAAATATCATACTATGAGTGTAGGGGCACAAAATGGCCATGGATATTTATTTAAGCTAAAACATTAACATAAATTGAGTTGAGTTGAATACACAAATTAATTAAGTGCCAGAAACTGAAATAATCACTATAACCACGGTACATCACTAAAGTTACAATCACTTCGGAGGTCAATGGATCCATGACAACACTGGACCACAAAGTGGTCAAACACTAGCCAATGGTTATTTAAGTCCCCCAAGGCGTGGGACTCCCGTGGTGGTACTTACAAAACATAATTGCTTATAAGGTCATAATCAAATATTCTTTAAAATATAAACAAACATATCCATGGGTTTCTTTTTAAGCAAATAGGGTTCAGAAATAAAACCACGTAACTGAAATGTTTATAAAACATAACTTTTATTAATATACTATTAAAACATAACTTGTGTAAAATAGATTTTGGTAAGTCAAAATATAAGTAAAATACATTTTGGTAACTCAAGGTATAATATAACTCACCTTAAATTAATTTTTTATTCCTTCTTTCCATTACTCACGATCTTCACCCGCCCCTTCTCTTTTCTACTCTCTATTTCCGTTGCCTTAAACCTGTCCTTCTTCTCTATTTATAGGAAGAAATTTGTGGGTGACAAGTATATGGAAGGTTCCGTATTTTGACGCGTGGAGATCAAATCTTGTTGATCACTCCAGTTGATCACTCCAGTCCACCACCCTTATCTTATTTATTTATCAACTTGGTTTTATCTCTTTGACCATTGACTATTCTTAGAACTTAGGACTATTTTGACCACTTTACTAATTTAAACATTATTATCTTCTTTGGTAATTCATGATAACTCCTAAAATTATATATGACTATAAGTTAGGTTCATGTCTAAAAACCTTACGACCTAACCTCACTTACCACTTACTAAAATATTTAAGGTGTAGTTTTTTCGCAACGTATTTTTTTTTTTTTTTAACCATAAAATTCCCAATTTCCTAAATTATGCCTTTACTTATTATTATTTATTTAGTTACCATTATTGTCATTGTATATATATATATTATTTTTAAGTTCTATTTATTGTAATTTAAAACATTCGGGTGTCACAATAATAACAAGTCTCTCCCATGGATGTCCCACTTTCACTCTCAAGATAGATAATGGAAACGGGAAATTAGTTATCTCCCAAGAATTGTCTCTCTAAAAATCCATCCCTTGTAAAGCTATGGCTGGGTGCTATTTATAGGCATCTCATAATGTAGGATAGAGCCCATGTGCAAGGCACATGGGGAATATTTCCTCTAAATACCTTGTTCGAGGAGGTGACCTCTCCGAAGATGAGGAAAACCCCAAAGAGGAGATCAACCTCTCGGCGAATCCTTCTTCTTAGCCACATCTAACCAATGATCCTCAATCATCCCAAAGGGTCAAGGGTAGTCCCAGAGGACGCCCTGCCACAAAAGGGTCAGGGGTAGTTCAAGAGAATGCCCTACCGTAAATATTGCAGAGTCTCAGGGACTCCCTAAATCGTGCCACCTCAACCCAGGTATAGGCTAGTTTAACCGAAGAGTGAATTTATCTCCACTCATCGTCCTCAGGATTGAGTCTTTTGTTCGAACTCCATCACGCCTATGGTTCTGGTGCGTAAATCCCGAAAAGCTCCGAGCCCACAAGTGTTCTGGGACTCATTAAAGGAGTGGCTTATGGATTGTGTCAGAATCCGTTCAAAGCCAAGCGTTTGGAATCTCTAGGTTTGTGAATTTTAACCCTTTCCAGTCCGAACTCAAATAAGTCTCTAGGTTCATGGTTCTAAACGTTTTCGAGTCCAAACTCAAATAGGTCTCTAGGTTGGTGGTTCTGAACCCTTTCAAGACTAGAGCAATCTGGCCCATTCGATGATGTCTGGACCCACTAATTTTATACTTTTTGACTGGGCTCCGATTGAGCTTAATCAGTTAGATGGGTTTGAGTTAACCCTTCCTACAATAATTATATTGATTTCTCTTAAAGTTATGAAAATATAATTAATACTAATTTTTGTAATTAATTTTATGTCCAAAAAGTTATGAAAATATATAATTCAGTGTAAATTTTAAAAAGAAAATTACAAATTAATGGTAAAAATTACAAATATTAATAATTAAAATTCTAATTTTTTTAAATAATTGTAAATAATTTTTCAAATGACCACTTAATTGTAATTTCTCTTAAAATTATAATTTTTCCATGTTGTAATAAATCGATCTTTATTTTGTTTCACCCTTTTTGGACTATCCTATGTAGGGGTGCACTCGGACAGGTTCGGTTGGGTTGAAAAGTTCTCCAAGCCCAGCCTAAGTTGTGCTGAGACTTGCCCAGGCTTGAATTGTAACCCGAGGTTGCCTGTCCAAACTTGACCTGAGTTAAACCCGAATTGTCTGAGTTGCCCAAATTATAAATGAATTTCAATTTTTTTTTTTTTTTGCAACTACATTATTAAATTATTAAAATTTGACTCTATTTATATATATTTTTATTTATAGAAAATCATTAATACCACCAAAATAAATAATTTATATAATGTAAGAGAGATGCCGCTATAATAATCCTTACAATTTATGAGTGAAAATAAAAAAGTAAGATTTTATGTTATTTGTATATATAATATATATTCAATATGATTTAATAATCTAAATTACTTTAACATCATGTAATGACTAATAATTTATATGTATATTTAATATTTTTATATATCTATATATATATAATTCGAGTTTCAGGTTGTTTGACGTCTTTACTCAAGCCCGCCCAAATTTAATTCGGTCTTATGAATTTTTACCCAAACCCGTACCGAATTTGAAAATATCTTTATCCAAACCCTAAAAAAAATTCAGACTGGATTCGAATTGCTCGGGTTGAACCCGTCCAAGTTGCACCCCTAATCTTATGACCTCAACAACAACACAAAAAAAAAACAAAATAGAGTAACTTACATTAATTATACCCATTTTTTTTAAAGATTAAAAAGACTCAATTAATACAAATAGTATAAAAAAATAAAAATATATACAAGATAGAACATATATTTTATGTAAAAGAGATGATAATATTATTTTTTTTATCTATGTAAGTAATGAATTCTTGATGAAAATAGCTTACATGTTGTATGAATTAAAATTTTAAGAAAACCAAATATAATTACTTCAAACTTGTAAGACTTATTATATTTTTTTCAGACATCAAGGGAAGTAATATAATTTACCCAAACAAATACGGTGGTTCACAATCTTCTACTGATCTGGGATTGTCCAGCAGACTAGTCCAATACATTGCCAAATTGATAAAAATAAATAAAATAAAATAAAATAAAAATTAAAAAAATAGTTAATGTATCAAATAATAAACTCAATATACACTCAAAAGGAACCCCAAACCAACCTATATCCTATATCACAACCATCCCCAATGAAAAAAGATATACAATATTTTGTTGACACTCACCTACAATAACTAACACTGCCTGTGAGGAAAGAGATCCCACATCGCGAGCTGAAATTTTCAGCACTTTCTGTACCCTCTACCACCTTCCCTTTGACCATCAGAATGGCCACAACACAGAAGAAGAGGCTTTTGTATGCACCGTTATGACTCTGCATATCCTTCACTATTTCTTCAATCAGATATCCGGTAATTTGGGATTCCATCTCTTTCCCCACAGCATCAATGTCATCATTCATCAACCCTAACCAAGTGGTGAACCTAGATCTTCGGCCACCATATCGTCAAGGCAGTAATGAAATTTGTCTGTTGGAGGGTATAGATGTGCATGAACAATCTCCCATGCACGATCCAATAACTTCTATCCACGTGGAGGAAGTAGTGCAGGACCAATAGCCTTTCTGAATCTAGACATGGTCACAGGTGGTCCAAGTACAACTGAAAGTGCTTCATTTAACAAATCAAGCAACAACTTGTGATCTCTTCTGGACCTTTCATTATCCTTGGTCATTTTCTTGTAAGACCCTTCTACTGCTTCAAAGATGTCGTTGGTTATAGGCTTTGCTAGTGGGTCCCATCTTGATAAAACGTTGTCAGATGAACCATCGTACAGACCTGAAGCAACAAGCAAGTCTCGGATGTAAGCTTCTGCTTCATCCTCTAACTCTGTCATTTCAGTTTCCAAGGGCTGCTCTTCGGTGACTGTCTCCTTGGGCCATCAGCATCGAGTTCATTCAGTTGCCTCCGCAGCTCTGCATGATCATTAAGCATAAGATGTCACCAAATCTCTCAAAAGCAGCTGCAGTTTCGTAATTAAGTGCCACAAACAAAATTATCTTTGATAAACTCAAGATTTATTTCTCAGGACACTAAATAAAGTATCACGATAATTTCCAGGGTCAAAAACAGGAATGGAGACACCATTCAAAACCATATTTTACTCCAACATAGGCCCAACCATATGTGATTATCTTCCTCCTTTTTCTTCTTCTTCTTCTTCTTTGAATTAACCCCTAGTCAACCCCCAAACATCATAGTTCCTTAACCTTAGCACCCTAGCTTACAAAAAATATACATCACAAATCTAGTTACTGCTCTCGAATACTGCTCAAAGCACCAGAAAAACCCATAAACAGTGCTAAAAATTATGTACTTTCATGCTTAAAGCCTCATCTTTATTACCCCAATCAAACCCTTGAAGCCCCTATTATTATTTTATTAAGCTTTCAACCATGAAACCCAAGTACAAAGCAGCCACAAAAGCCTACTTTTCTGCTGCATCATATCAATTTTGGTCTCATTATCTATTCCAGGACAGGCTTTAGTTTTAAGAATGAGAACTGAATTTCTTTCACACTTGTGTATTATTCAAGTACACTTCAGTTTAACATTGCCTTGCCATGTAGGTTGTACAAAACACTAGTTAAAAACATCATGAATATTCGGATGATCCATATGATAGGTGGTAATTTAAAGAAATATGCATTATGGCTTTGCAATATTCAAGTAAGCCTACACGCATGTGCCAAAGCCATCATTGGACAAATGAACAAGGTGTAATTGAAAATTAATAGTCAAGCAATAAAATCAGCAATGCAGGACCAAAGTTCATAACCAGAAGACCATTCCAAACTTTTCTTTAAAAAGCTACAGAAACATAATTTATTCGCATACCATTTGGATTAGAGCTGATCTCTTTGAAAACCTAAGGCAGCAAGACATCTTCTAGCGGAGATAGATCTGATGTTGAGGTTGAACTAAAATGATCTACTGCCCTCCATAACTTCTCGTAAACACTGCTGCACACAGATGCAGGGCTTGGTGGTACTTCAGTAAATTTCTCCTGAAACAACAAGATATAATGTGATTAAAGAATAACCACAAGTCAACAACCAATGAAACGCAGTCAATTCACAATTTTCTTATTGTCTCTATATAAAACAATCCTTACATGCCTCGCTCCAAAGTTCAACATAACTGTTGGTCCACTTATGATATCTTTCATGGAATCACATTCATACATATGTGGCTCCTCTGCTGATAGAATCTTTCTGCCAAATAGACTCCCTCTAAGAGAGAAATTGTATTTCAAGCTGGAAAATTTTTCTTTCAAATTGGACCTTTCCTTCTTCCTTTTTCTTACATCCTCTGTTACTCTTTCAACAACTTCATGCTTCCTCCTGATTTGTGTCCCACTTAAGATGTGGTGGTCCTCTAAAAGTAGCTTCCCAAATGATGTTCCTGATGATGCTGGGGCTGACATAGATCTCATGAGGCTCCTAGGAGTCAAATCTCTATGATGCATTGCATCACCATCATTCCCTTGTCTAAAAGATCTGGTTTGCATTTCGGGTTCATCTTCTACAATGTCCCAGCAGTTCAACTTACCTCCAACCTTCAAGTCACCTACTGATTGTTCCAGTTTGCCCCTTCTATTATCTAGCATGGAAGAGTTTGAGCTACCACAAGCAACTGTGGAAATATGCAGATTTGTTTCCCCCTTGAGAACGTTCCTCAGCCTCTCTGCTAAAAATCTCCTAGTATCTTTGTTGATAAACTCAGGAGAACCTGGTTCATCATACTGAATCTCACTTCTGTAAGATCTTGTAGATTCTGATCTAGGCAAATTCATTCCAAGATCCCTAGTAACACTTTCTCTGACCTGTTTCACTATACGTTGAGCTAATTGTTTTGGATATGACGGGTTTTTACTATAAGGGTTCTCAATTCCACCTCTTCTAACCATGGTTCCCTTCTAATTTCCCCTTTAACATGCTGACTATCAGGATCTTTGTCCTTGTTATGTTGAAAGGAATTAAACTCTATCTGTCTAGAAGAAGTTAAGTTACAATGGACATGGCCACCTGAGCCTTTTTTATTCTGTTCCTTCTTATGCAAATTGGTTCCTGGCTTTTGATTCTTTTTTCCATCCTGCCGGGCTGCAGATTTTGTATCAAATGATAACATATCCATTCCCATCAGACGGGCCACAACACTCAGTATATTTCGTCTGGTGTTTGGTCCTTTGGACATTTCTTCATTGATCAACATCTTCATTGAAGCCTCAGTTGGATAAGTGTTCTCGCACCACTCATGTTTGACTTCATAAGAGTACTGAAAAATTCGTATATAGAAATAAGAATCAAGAAAGACACTTGCACAGAGAGAGAGAGAGACACACACACACACACACATATGGAGAATGATAGAACAGAGAACATTGACTGTTGGAGCTTGGAACTGATATTAAGGAGCACTCCTATATCATGCTACAAGGATGAGTAACGAGTACAAAACATTTGTTCAGTGTAGAAAAAATAAAAAAAGCAAACAAGACAAAAGTTCAATAATAACAAACTGTTTTATACAAAGATTTGGATTTAAATAATGTCGCTGACAAAAAATATATACATGGGAGAAGATTAACAAACGTATCAAAACAGAAAGAATTTGAGTTCATTGAGAAAAGGGTTTCTTAATCTACCAACCAAAATAGACAGCGACAACAGAAATTAACCTCTTCAAAGATGATAAATATCATCAAAATAGTGACAATTATTGATAGAAATTTTTTTTCCAAACCTGATGCGATTTATCCAGAGAGTACTATAAAAACTCAGGAATTGTTATTTTAGTATTTTTCTACTAATATAACAACATTCAATTTTACTTTAACAATAACCATTTTGGCTTGAACCCTTAATTTCTTGTTTGGAAATTTCATCCAAGTACAATTTGCACTACACAGTGGTAATTGTAAAAGTTTCAACCCCAAGTTTTATTTTATTTTATTTTTGGTGAGCCATCAAAGTGTTTGTAAAACCTCAAAACAAACTTCCTTTCAACAAGAGCTGTTGCCAAGTTCTTGTGAGCCTACACTAATAAGAATCGGGTCAAGCAATCTCTTAAAATGAACACCATGAACTAGAGCAACAATAAATCCCTTCTTTCTGAAGAATGCAGAGAGTAAACTGCAGTTTGAACACTTCAAATACAGTTTACATCAAAAGCTAACATCCTATCCTCTCTTAGTCACAAAATAACGACAAGAAATAGTAAACCGTTCAAAGGTTCCACCCCACAAACATAGTATAAAGCTCAAATAAAATAAGGTAAGCGATGATATTATTACCGGGATATTGTCTCCAACAGCGTAATAGCTCTGCGAAGTTTCTACCGGAAGCTCCAGGCTGTTTCGAGGAGCCTCTAAGCCTGTATAGTTGTATCAGCATCATTACCCTACTAATTTAAAAAGCACAAAAGAGATTCAAATGGAAAAATGTGTTTCAACTTATTCTCTCTTGCCATAACCAGGTGAGATGAGGTTTTCTTGTGGTGGTAATCATTTTCTTACGAGTGCTTCAAAGTGCATCATCTAATATGACAATATTGTGAGTCAAATTAGTAGTTAAATCGTGGTTCTCCTCCCTGAGAAGCAAAGAGATTTGCACATCCTTTTTATTCAAAGAGTCTATAATCACCTTGATATGTCACAAGTGCCTTCCCTCATAAACTAATTGCAATTGGCATAGGTCAAACTCAAGCTGACATCATTTTGATACCTATAACACTTAACCAAGGTAAAACCATAGCTATTGCTCTATAATCACTGTCAAAATCAATTAGCTACCTTTCATGGTTTCTAGAAATTCAGAATTGAGAAGTAGTCAATTGACTGAATTTATCAAAGTACATTAACAAAAGTTTTGATTAAAATCAATTGTCAAAATCAATTAGCTACCTTTCATGGTTTCAAGTTCAACAACCTTTGAGCATTCCCTGATCCGTGCTGCTTGACATGCTTCAAATTATTTCTTAAACTTCTGTAGTTCCTCCTCTTGAGGATGTTCTTGTGACCTTTGGCTTTTTCAACTTCATGTGAACATGCTGACTATCAGGATCTTTGTCCTTCTTATGTTGAAAAGAATTAAACTCCATCTGTCTAGAAGAATTTGAGTTACAATGGACATGGCCACCTGAGCCTTTTTTATTCTGTTCCTTCTTATGCAAATTGGTTCCTGGCTTTTGATTCTTTTTTCCATCCGGCCGAGCTACAGATTTTGTATCGAATGATAACATATCCATTCCCATCAGACGGGCCACAACACTTAGTACATTTCGTCTGGTGTTTGGTCCTTTGGACATTTCTTCACTGATCAACATCTTCATTGAAGCCTCAGTTGGATAAGAGTTCTTGCACCACTCATGTTTGACTTCATAAGAGTACTGACAACCTTTCTTCTTCTTGTCTTTCTTTTCTAGCTCTTTTTCTCTGTTCTGTTTTCAAGAAAATGTAGGAAAATTTAGGGGAAAACTAAACCAAGAATCATCGGCCTTGTTTGGTTTGTTTTTGAGAGAGTAGTTTTGGAGAAAAAAATTTCAAAATTTTGTTTGGTTTAGTGATTTTAGAAAAAAAAATTCAAAATCACTTTTTCTCTCCTACACATCAATCAATCAGTTTTCTCTCTCCCCTCTCCTTCTTAATCATTTTTTCTCTCACACACATATACTCAACTACAACAAAATATCAAATCATCCCAAACTCCCATACTCCAAAACTATTTCCAAAATATACAACCAAACAAATCAAAAAAATTTCTAAACTCTCTCGCAAAATTTTTTTTTGAAAATTTATCTCCCAAAATCAAACCAAACAAACCCCAAGTTTTTAGATAAGATAGTGGTCAACAATTTACTTAAAAAGATAGTTCTGAAACCGGTTTAAGTTTGACTTTTAATATGTTCAAAATTTGTTATTTATTTATTTATTTATTAACTCTTTTTTGTAAATAAAAAAAAAGTTAACGGGACATTTAGGGTATGTTTGGTTTGGATTTGTAGAGTAATTTGGAAAAAAAATTTCTAAAAAATTTGTTTGGTTTGTAAAATTTTCAAAATAATTTCCAAAATTACTTTCTCTCTTACCTATCAATCAATCACTTTTTCTCTCTCCTCTCTCATTCTCAATCACTTTTTCTCTCACACACATCTACTCAATTATAACAAAATATCAAATCATTCAAACTCTCAAATTCCAAAACTACTTTCAAAATACACAACCAAACAAACCAAAAAAAATTTAAACTCTCTTCCCAAAACAATTTTTAAAACTACTCTCACAGAACCAAACCAAACATACCCATCAACTCTGAACCATCTATCTGGGTTCAGTTTCTGAGAAAATGTAGGAAAATTACCCTTTCTAAAGCTCCTTCATTTTCCCTACATTTTCTCAGCAACCAAACATCGTATTGAAGAGGGGAAAAAAAAAAAAAATGAACCATGGTGAGTTTGAACTCTTTCATTTTCTGCAACTTCTTGAGCTCCGTCTGAAGCTTTTCTCGCTCTTTGCCCCTTGCTTCAAGCTCCTCCTCCTTTATCTTCAAAGTCTCCTCGCTTGCCTTTAATAGCTCCTCAATTTGCTCCTTCTCGATCCTCAACTGTTGAAGCTTTTCTTGCAACTCCTTCTCAAAAGATTGATTTTGTTGTTGTTGTTTAGCTTTCGTCCCTGCTTTCTTGGCTTTCTTGGCGGATTGAGGCTGTGAGAGGCTCTCATGGTTTTCGAAGGTGGTGGTGGTAGTGGTTGGGATGGTGGTGGTGCAGAAGAGAGAGAGGATGCCGGAGTACCAAAAGGCGGCAAAAACCTTATTCATTTTTGAGAGAGAGAGAGAGAGACTGTGTAATGGCGTCAAACACTGATGTGTGTTTTGAAAGAGAATTACGTAAAAGGTAGTAGTGGTGTCACCAAAAGGCAACCGAAACTATATATGAATGTAGTGGTGCAATATGGAGGGAGAGTGATCCGCGGAGTATCCTAATTTCTTTGAAACAAATATCCTAATCTATCCTAATTTCCATAATTTGGATCATTCTTATTTTAAAACTTATTAGGTAAAATATTTATATAAAAAATTAGGGTAAATTACACTGACACCCCCTGAAATTTATGTTTATTACAATTCTCCCCTTATATTTAGAAAATTACACTAATCCCCCTGTTAATTTAATTTTATGTATGATGATCATTACGGTGAGGTGGGAACTGTTATGCAACTTTAAACCTCATGGGGCAATCTATAATGAAACTTTAAACTTCAGTGAGGGGATGTAATTTCCAAAAGGTGAGGGGGAACTATAATAAACATAAACCTCAAGGGGTGTCAATGTAATTTACCCAAAAAATTAAGGGTAAATTACACTGACACCCCTTAAGGTTTATATTTATTACAGTTCCTTCTCACCTTTGGGAAATTACATCTCCCCTCCTGAGATTTAAAGTTTCATTACAGATTCTCCCCCTCAGTAATTTAATTTTTTTAAATACCAATTTTGCCCTCACTGGGTAAATTACATTGACACCCCTCACATTTTAGAAATTACAATCCCCTTTCTAAGGTTTAAAGTAGCATTACCAATTGCCCCATCGGTTAGTATTAGTTGGAAAAAAAAAAGTCATTGAAAAAAAATTTTAATTGGAAAAAAAATTAATTAAAAAAAATTTTTGTTAGTAAAATTTTTGTTTAAAAATCAACGTAAACTCATTTTTTGAATTTACGTTTTTTCCTCAAATTTACAAACTGAGACAACCATTTATAAACTAAAAAAAATTATCAAACAAGTTTTTCTGACAGTTTTTAATTTTTTGTAAATATAAATTGAAAATTGAAAACGAAATGATTACCAAACAAGTCTCGGATGGTAAAAATGTCGTAAAATTAACAAATGGTTAAATAAGTTACCAACGTAAGAAATGACTTATCAAAAGATTCTTAGGCTATGTATAGTTTGATTTTAGAAAAAAGAAAATTTAAAAATTAAAAACTAATTTGGTTAAGAAATAAAAAATAAAAAATAATTATCATTTAAGGGTAAAAAATAATTATCATTTTAACTTTTGAGCAGGTTATATACATACGTATGATCGTTTCAATTTAATTTGTAAAAAATTATTTCTAACCACTCGACAGATAAAAATTGTATAAAAATGATAATTATTTTTTATTTTTTATTTCTTAACCAAATTAATTTTTAATTCTTAAAAAAATTTCTAAAAATCAAACAATACATAGTTTAAGAATCTTTTGATAAGTCATTTCTTACGTTGGTAACTTATTTAATTATTTGTTAATTTTACGACATTTTTACCATCTGAAGCCTGTTTGGTGGGCTTGTTTGGTAATCATTCCATTTTCAGTTTTCAGTTTATATTTACAAAAATTTTAAAAACTATCATAAAAACTTGTTTGATAATTTTTTTGGTTTATAAATGGTTGTCTCAGTTTATAAATTTGAGGAAAAAACATAAACTCAAAAAATGAGTTTACGTTTTCAGTTTTCAATTTTTTTTTCAAATAATTTTTTTTTCAAAAAAAATTTTTTCAATTTTTTTTTCAAATAATTTTTTTTCAAATAATTTGTTTTCCAATTATTTTTTCCAATTAATTTTTTTTTCAAATAATTTTTTCCCAATTAATTTTTTTTTTCAAATAATTTTTTCCCAATTAATTTTTTTGTTCAATTATTTTTTTTCAAATAATTTTTTTTTCAATTATTTTTTTAATTAATTTTTTTCAATAATTTTTTTTCCAATTATTTTTTTTAATTAATTTTTTTTCAATTATAATGTGTGTGATTCCATTATCATAAATAATAAAAATAAATATAAATATAAATTAGTTTATGTTTTTAAATTTTTTTAAACATTTTATTCAAACCAAACGCGTTTGTAATTTATGTTTTTCTTAAAATAAACAAAAACCAATTTATAAAAATTTTGTAAACATAAACCAAAAACGTAAACGTTATCAAACGCTACCTAAACATTTCGTATTCAGTTTTCAATTTATAGTTACAAAAATTTTAAAAACTGTCATAAAAATTTGTTTGATAATTTTTTTGATTTATAAATGGTTGTCCCAGTTTGAAAATTTGAGGAAAAAACGTAAATTCAAAAATGAGTTTACGTTGGTTTTTAAACAGAAATTTAAAAATTTTACTAACAATTTTTTTTTTCAATTAATTTTTTTTTCAATTAATTTTTTTTAATGATTTTTTTCCCCAACTAATGCTAACCAAGGGGGCAATTGGTAATTTTACTTTAAACCTTAAGGAGGGGATTGTAATTTCTAAAATGTGAAGGGTGTCAATGTAATTCACCCAGTGAGGGCAAAATTGGTATTTAAAAAAATTAAATTGCTGAAGGGGAGAATCTGTAATGAAACTTTAAACCTCAGGGAGGGTGATGTAATTTCCAAAAAGTGAGGGGGGAACTGTAATAAATATAAACCCTAGGGGGTGTCAATGTAATTTACCAAAAAATTAAAATGATTAGATATTAAGGTAAATCCCAAATCAATGTTTGTTGCACCATTTGGTTCTGCGGTTTATTTTATAAACTAGTAGGTTCTATCGAAATGGTAAAGACGCTTGGGCCATGATGTTAGCGCATGTCTTGCAAATTGTAAGGGGGTAATTGTGGGGTTTTGATGATGTTAAATTTACCAAATTGACTATAAAGCATATTGTAGTGTTTTTTTGGCTTCTCTCTTTCTCGATCAAAACATATTAGAGAAAAGTTTTGTACTTTTCTCGATGTTAGAGGAATGATGATCATCCCAATATTTTGGAATCCCTTGCTGGCAACGTTAATCAGTCGAGAATATTACCAAAATTTTTATTCGTGGCCTCCACCCAAATCGTAGAAACACTTGGAAATGAAATTCTGTGACTTGGTCATGAGAGAGAGAGAGAGAGAGAGACTGACTGTGTGTTTAGGCAAAAACTCTATTTTGAAAGAGAATTAGGTAAAAGGGGTACCAATATGGAGAGAGGAGTGATTCGCAGCGTCATTCTTAATTTCCATAATTTGAATATAGGTAAAATATTTATATAAAAAATTAAGATGGTTAGATATTAATTGTAATATATTTAAATTAAATTTATATTATAAAAAATAGTTAATTATTTTTAAAATTATATTTGTCGTCTATTTTTTTTGAAACAAATATGCTTATATAGCTACTGAAAAGTTTGGTCGCCAAAAATTTATTTTCAGCGATTAAAAAATATTTTAGTCGCTGTATAGTTAATTTTGGCTACTAAAACAATTTAGTCGCAGAATAAAAAATAAAAAATTACTTTTTGTCTTTGGCGACCAAAAGTTTAGTCAACAAAAATTTATTTTCAACGACTAAAAAAAATTTTAGTAGCCAAAAAACTAAAATTTTTGGAGGGAGACATTTTAAATTTTGGAGGGATTTATAAAACTAATTGGTGACCAAAATGTTTAGTCGCGAATTGTGTAAAATGACCAATAACCATATATATATATATATATATTTTTCCAAACCAAACCCTAAATAGACCAGCGCCTCTCTCTCTCTTTAGCGTCTCTCTCCCTCTCCCTCTCCTTATTTTTTACTCCTCTTCTCTCCCTCTCTATTGCTAGGGATGGCAATGGGGGTTAATGGGATGGATATTAATTCCCCATCCCCATTCCCCTATAATAATTTTTCCCTATTCCTCATTCCTTATGGATACTAACCTCTCCATCTCCTAATGGGTTTGGATTTTCCCCAACCCAACATGGCCTTTTTTTTTTTTTTTCCAAGGTTCAGAACCAAAGCTAAATATATATTCAATCTTATTTTATTTTATTTGGCTCAACAACAAAATCAAATACACATTAATTAATTAAAAAGTTTGTTTTAAATAATCAAATATATAATTTTGAGACAATCAAATAAGCTCACAAGAATACGAGATAAAATTGTTTTCATATATTTATATAACAAAATCAATCTGGGTTAAAGGCATTCTAAGAAAAATAATGTTGTTGTAATTTGGAGATGTGTCAGCCCATCTTCTCTCATTTTCTCTCATTTTCTCTTCTCTTCTCTCTCCAGTCTACAATAACCATGTATATATAGGTGTGTTCCTCTTTGTGTCCGCATTGAGTTGCTATTCTTTTTTCCATTTGGCTGTATTGGGGAGATAATGGGCACCCAAATCATGTGCTAAACAATTAGACAGTTATTACAGTATCTCTAACGCTTACTCAAAAAAAAATTCAATATTAAATTTGAATAAAAAATTAATGAAAAGTTTCATATAATACTATGTGTTCCAATGCTAATTTTTTAATTTTTATCAAACAACTGGTTGACCAGGAGGTCATCCGACTTATGTAAATTTTCATCAAACAATCAGTTGATTGGGAGGACAATCAGCCGGTCATCTGGTGTATAGTGAAGCCTCTGCAAAAGTAACGGCTATCTATAAAAATTTGATGAATGATGAAGCCTCACTCAATTTGATGAATTTTTTTATTTTCCTTTAATTTGATATGGGTTTGATGCCATGGTTGGAGCAACAAAAGTGTGCGTATTTTAACAAATTCAAATTTGATGAAAAATCTAAGTAAAAGTTTGAGACGCTCTTATTGGAGTAAAAAAAATATATATATATGCATTTATACTTAGGGCTTGTTAAGGAAATGTTTTTTTAGTAATTTTGCTAAATAATGATCATCCCAATATTTTGAAATCCCTTGCTGGCAACGTTAATCAGTCGAGAACATTACCAAAATTTCTGTTCGTGGCCTCCACCCAAACCGTAGAAACACTTGGAAATGAAATTATGTGACTTGGTCATGAGAGAGAGAGAGAGAGAGAGAGAGAGAGAGAGAGAGAGAGAGAGAGAGAGAGAGAGAGACTGTGTTTAGGCAAAAACTTTGTTTTGAAAGAGAATTAGGTAAAAAGGGTAGCAATATGGAGGGATGAGTGATCCACGGCGTCATTCCTAATTTCCATAATTTGAATATAGGTAAAATCATATTATTATTATATAATATAAGTAAAAGTGTTGTAGCCTCTTTGAAGTTGAAAGTCTCACTCTAATTTTCTTAATTTTTCTAAATTTTATAACACTTAAAATACACGTCTTTCTATGATTAGCTCAAAATATAATTTATAGGAAAAATTATGCAAATAGTCCTTATAATTTACAAGATGTGTTAATTTGGTCCATATAATTTCAATTTGTTCGATTTTGCCCCTTAATTTAACGGATTGTGTTATTTTAGTCTAATGAATAACGATTGTTAAGTTAATTTAACGGAAGGTTAAACAATGTGTCAATTTGGTGCATGCATTTTACATGACGTGTCAATTTGGTCACTGTAGTTTCAATTTTCTCGATTTTGACATGGACTAAATTGATACATAATGAAAAATACAGGAACCAAATTGACACATTATTTGACTTTCTAGTTAAATTAACTTAACAACCGTTATTTATTGGATTAAAATGACAAAATCCATTAAATTAAGGGGCAAAATCGAGCAAATTGAAAATACATGGACCAAATTGACACATCATATAAACTACCGGGACTATTTACATAATTTTCCCTAATTTATATTAATTAAGGTAATTTTTAAATCCTCTAAATCATTACCAAAATTTATTAGTAATGCTTCCTTAAATTTTGTGATTATTATTCCTAGAATTACCTTATTCTAATTGGAATCATAATCTATATGATTATACATACCAAACTTCAAAGATTTCTATAATTATATTTAAAAAGTTTAGGAAATATAACAATGGGAAGAGAGTGGCATATTAGGTCCTCAATTTTTTTTTTTTCTTTTTTAAAACACAATCACAACATAATTCTTTAAGTATATGGAAAAAAAAATATAAATACAAAAAGAATTATTCAGAGATTTTAGCTTGAAAAACAAGCGAATTGTGCAAATTAAATTATGAATATGGTCCAGATATTTTAAATGACGCATGGATATTCATATTCTCTATTTAATATGAGTTGTTGTTGAGTTATTTTAGCCAATTTCTTTGTATATATCTTTTCTTTTATTTTAATAAAGTTTTTTTATATTTATTTTTGTATAAATAAAAAAAAATGCAAAATACAAAAAAATTATTTTTATAGCCGGCTAAATCTAACTCTAGTATAACAAGAGCACCAAGCTCCCTCCTAAAGATAAAACAAAAGTGATGATAATATTGGGTTTGACATCCTTATAAGAATGACGTAAGGGAATCCTAAGGAATTTTTACTACAATGTAAGAGGAATCGAAAAGAGTTTTTACTATCAATATAAGAGAATTTACTTAGAATTTTTACCGATCATGTGGCTATTTGAAAATCAAAATATGTATGTGTATATTTTTTTCTTAGTTTAAGTAATTTTTTAAGGGAAGACCAATCAATGGAGTACATTTTTTTAGATTGGAAAAAAATTATAAAATGGAAGAGACGTGAAATTTTTGTAACTTTATGTCTATATAAATTTGGAAATAGTAGGAGTAATTGATTAAGAGTTAAAAAATTTAAAATTAAGAGTCAAAATTGATTGAATTAAAATTGTAGAGAGCAAAATGATATAAGAGATGAAATGTAGGGACTACTACTATAATTTGTTTCTGTTTTATTAATTTCTTACTCATAATTTAACTTATTTTTAATTTTTTTTCCCCTGTTGTTTAGTGGCCTTTTATATTCGGCAACTAAAGCAAAAACTTTGAACGTATGAAATGAATGTAATGATATTTCATCATCAAACAATTTTTATTATTACTTTTGGTTTAAATGGATGAAAAATTAGTGTATATTTAATTGCGAGGAAATATCATTTTGCCCTCTAACAGAGTCAAACATGGGACTCGAGAAGGAAGACATTAAATTCCAAGAAGAACTTGATAAAAATCAACAAGCCATAAGGCAGATACTAGGGTCCTGTTTGATAACCTATGTTTATTATTTTTTGTTCGTATTTACAAAAAAAAATTTAAAGAATAAAAAAAACTCGTTTGGTATCTATTTTAATTTTCAAACACTTATAAGTTTTACAAAATAAACAGTAACTTGTAAACATTGCCAAACTGCACCAAGGCATTCAACTATAATCTTCAACTAATGGAAAACATAATTCTCCAGGCTGATTATTGTACTCTTAAAAAATAGGGCTTGAAGGGTAAAAGCAAGAAAGTTCAAATAGACAGAATTTTATGAAGAAATACCTCTTTGCCCTTTAATCTTGATTTGAATTTAGCAACAAGATCCTGCGTTGTGACAGGAGTCTTTTGCATTAAAACAGCACGAATTTCATCTTCTGTGACGGGTCCAGTAGATGGTGTTGATGCAGTTTTTGAAGTTGATGAAGGTGCACATTTTGCAGGTACACTACTTTTTGAGGTAGGCACAGTTTCTTCTTTTGAAGGTTTCACCTCCTGCTCCAAAAGAATTCAAAGTTAGCACAATATATATATATATATATATAGAGAGAGAGAGAGAGAGAGAGAGAGCTCTTGGATATCACAGAAGCTCTTTCTCTAATATAAAACTGGCACTTGATATGAAATAAAGCTGGTTCATCAAAGGCAACATCGTACATTTTCTGTCTTCACTTTTTTTGGAGGTGCACCATTATTAGCTTTTGCATCATCACCACTGACTTTTCTCTTTCCTTTTGCTGACTTGGAAGTAGTTGGGGTTCCCCGAGCAGATCCCGAAGAAGCTGGTTTTAAAGGACTGTTATCGACAGGTTCTTCTTTTGGAGCATCTTTCTGCTTGGGAGCCAGCACAGGTGAAATATCATCCTCCATCTGTACAAACCAAACAAAGAACCTATAATTGGTTGGTAATAAAAAAGTTGCACCTATAATTGGATAGGAAAACTCTATTCATACAAAAAAACACCACGAGAATGATAAGGCAATGTCATTTTTGTAAATAAAACTCATATGGGTGTTCAATTTTAAAGTGAATGGTCCCCCATGAGCCTAATCATTCCGTTTGTATATCAATATTCAATTGGATAAATAAGAGATCTTGGGGAGCTCCCTAAATCGATTAAGACATTGAAACAGTGCCCCCACATCCTTGCAATTGCAAGAATAGCATATTCCATCTTTCCAATATGCAGTAATTATTACAAGGAAAAGAAGTAAAGAACATTTCTCATTCTTTTAATCCTACTTTAACTTTTTACCTTCTGGGGCAAAACAAGCATTTCAGAAAAAGGCCATAATGTTCTTACTTTCTTAGTACAGCATTTAAAAGCACTCCACAGGAACTTACATCGTCATCATCGTCATCATCCTCTGGATCCGAATCACTCAAACCACCAGAACGCCCTAGCAGCTTCTTCAACTCTTTTCCAGATTTGCTCAGTCCTCCCTCCTCCTCTTCATTAGTTTCATCCTCGTCCTCTTCATCCTGCATGGAAGTGTAGGACATCATCATTATGTCAAACAGCACTTTCAAAGTTAAAGAATCACAACTATAGTAGATCCCATGCAGACAGAATACCGTGAAAACATTTAGAGCCACTAGCTCCAGGGACATGATGTTAGCCAGGCAAAAATTGCATAAATGATGTATTTAGAATGATTGACACAACTAGTAAAACAAGAATTGTGAAGAGGCAAATGTACATAGCTATATGAGGAGTGCTGTAAGAGTACCATCAACCATCTAGCATAATTTATACTTGGAAAATGTAGAAACAACTATAAACCATATATGCTCAACAAGCCCGGCAACACTTAGAGAAGGCCAGCTAAAACAAGTAACATCACCCATTTGCAAATCTCAAGAGCTGCCTAGTTGGAAACTCTTAAAACTCTCCGAGCACCCCAACTTTATGATTCTAGTAGAACTACCAATATTCCAACATCACTAAATATCAATTCATATCCTTCATGTTGCTCTCTTTTTGAAGCAAAGTCCCACATCGCTTGGGTACTAAAGTAATATGAAGTATAACAACGCGAGAGCACCCTCACCTTAATAGCTAGCTTTTCGGGTTGAGTTCCACCCAAGAGCGTGTAACACTCATGAATCAATGAGATGTAAATGGTAGTATTTTATAGCATGAAAATCGAATAGCTAACCTCCAGAAAATTATACAAGCATAGAGTTGAGAAAGCATATAATAGAGTGTCTCGGGATAAAATCTGGTTGGTGTCAGAGAAGAAACGGGGTGACAAAAGAGTACATTGATATGATTAGGGACATCTATGAAGGTGTGGTGACCATTATTAGATTGCTTGTTGGAGAGACAAATGAATTTCCAATTACTGTGGAGTTACATCAAGAATCAACCTTAAGTCTTTATCTTTTTGCTTTAGTTATGGATGAGTTGACGAGAAATATTCAGGATGATATGCCATGGTGTATGTTTTTTGCAGATGATATCATGTTAGTGGATGAGACTAGAGAAGGAGTTAACACTAAGTTGGAGACTTTGAGAGAAATACTTGAATCTAAAGGATTTAAAATAAGTAGAACTAAGACAGAGTACATGAAGTGTAATTTTAGTAACAGTAACAATAGAAGTAGAGAAGAAAGTGAAAATTGAGAATCAAGAACTACTTAAAAGTGAACATTTTCGTTATTTAGGATCCATTATCACAACGGTTAGAGAGTTTGGAGAGGATGTGGTTCATAGAATTAAGGCAATGTGGCTTAAGTACAGGAGTATGTCTGGGGTACTGTGTGATAAATGAATACCCACTAGACTAAAAGGAAAGTTCTATAGAATGGCTATTAGACCAACGATATTGTATGGGACAGAATGTTAGGCAACTAAGAAACAACATGTAGATAAGATGAGTGTTGCTGAGATGAGGATGTTAAAATGGATGTGTGGCAAGACTAGAAAAGACAGAATTAGGAAAGAGTATATTCGTGAATGGGTAGGAGTAGCACCGATAGAAGATAAGTTGAGAAAGAATAGATTGAGATGGTTTGAACATATACAATGGAGACCAACATAGACAGTAGTCAAGAGATGCGATATAGTAATGGTAAATGAAAGTGTCAGGAGAAGAGACAGACCTAGATTGACGTGGGCAAGTGTAGTAAATAGAGATATGAATCTCCTTAATTTGACTAACTAAATAGCCGTTGATAGAGTCGAGTGGAGAAGAAGGATTCATGTAGCCGACCCCATTTGATGGGAGTTAAGGCTTGGTTTGGTTTATAGTGTTGACTTAGGATCCTCAAGCACATCAAAACATGCTCACAAACATTAGTACCATCTACCACCCATGAGCTCAAAGCCTAACAAAGAAATTGAAACTTAAAAATGAGCACGGATGGTGATGTAATGCACTATTATAACTATCAATTAGCAATTTAACAAGAATGAAAGCCTATAAAACCTGCTTAATTTCTGGAGGGGCAGGAATTTCAGGGGCTAAATCTTCTCGTTCCTCTGGATCATTACCCACAGCTTCATCATCATCAGTGAAGATTTCCTCATGCTCCCAATCATCACCTAGCAAATACCAATAGAAAACCATCTAAAATGCGCCATTCAATAAAAAATGAACAGGCCCTCCTCATAAATAAAGCATTGCAAAAGATAATCTTCAACAAACGCCACGAATTCATGACACCGTAAAAAATAGGATGGAAAATTGTCAGACATGCAACTAGAGTATAGTTAGTAGAATTCCAAGAACGACAAACCCCATAATTAGTAATGTTCAGAGGCCAGGAATATATGCAAAATAAACACAGTTTAGTCCAATTACTTGCATTTATAAGGCCCTTTTATTTTTTACATTCCACACAATCAAAGTTTATTTTTTGGTGGTCAAATGAAAGGAATATGACAATATATATATATATATATTCATGTCAGAAGAGAACATATATAAAAGGTTACAAATCAGAACGCAATCTCAATCCCTTTACTACCTTTAAAAACAGATTTATTTATTTTTTCAAGTGTATGGGGCAAATGTAACATCATTAAACGCTATATGAAATAACAAACCAAAAATAACAGTGTAACCCGGTCAATTGGATGCAATAAGAAACATGGACACTTATACGGAGGAAGCGACACCAACACACTTTAAGACACTCCTAAATGCATGTCCGATAATATCACACTTTATCGACACTTCACGGGCACTTCTTGAACCATCCGAACACGTCTTATACGATGAATACCTTCATAATAACAATGTTCTGCTTTCTTCAAAACACAACTTATGCACTCTAAATGAGTTTTGAAACATTTATAAGATATATTATAACATTCTATAATTGTAATTAGTGTTATGTTACACATTTTTTATTATCTTTGAATAAATTATTCATATATAGACATATAACAAATTTGTAAAAATGTAAAATTTTAACAAGTTCCAAGCAAATCATGTCTAGCATTTTTTGAAAATTGAAGTGTTGGCGTGTCCGTGTTGTGTCAGGTACCCATGTTTGTGCTACTTACGATGCAATACATGGTAAAAACAAGGCAAATGCTCACCTTTCTCAATATCATCATCATCCAGATCAAGGTCACCTCCTCTTGGACCTTCTTCGTCGTCATCACTGCTTCTTTTGTTGAGTCCAAGTCTATTTTTTCTTGCCAACTCTACATCTTCATCTTCCTCTCCCCTATCTGAAACATTGGCTTCATCATCATCACCGCTGCTGGTTTTTTTACGTCCCCTTCCACCACCAGTTCCACCTTCCTTCTCTTCAAACTTTTCAACTTCACCAAATGCCGCAGGTCCATTGTTTGCTGCTTTCATCATCCACCTTTGATACCCATCTGCAGTTTTTCTTCTATTTTTCATTTTTTCTTCAGCTTCCTCCAAGGTAAGTTGCTTATACTGTGCAACTTTATTAAAGTTGTACCTAAAAATAAAAGGAATCACACATAAATCAAAACCAAGGATAAGATAACATTGAGCTTGATACATATTTAACAACTAGACATAATTGCAACATGATATTAACATATAGCAATTGGGACAACAAAAAATGATCTATTTTTTCTCTTTTTCTTTCTTTTGCAAAAAGGAGCAAACCTAAATTAATTTGACTAAGTAACAAAAATTGCTTGTATTGTCTCCCATAGAAAAGATGATCAAAGATATGGTAAAATGTGATGTGTCTATGTATGAGGTACAAATATAAATGCTAAAACATACAGGCCATGCATACCAAGAACCGGCAGGAATAGCAACAAACTCCTTTCCCTGCAGCATTAGTAGGTAGTATGTGGCTGACTGTGCACCCTCAAGGTGACCATGGTACTGAGATTGGCCCGTTTCATCATCCAATAGCCAAGGCTTATTCTTGTATTTTTCCTATGCAATGGAATTACACAATGACGCGAATTAGTGAGCAATGCAAAATAGCTAATTAACATGACTAAAAGTTTACAAATTTAAACAAACTATAAAGCAATGAAAGACCAGAACAATCAAAACCTGTTAAACAGACAATGGATTTCATGCAAATGCCAAATAAAATAGTCAACATTGAAATATAGCAAGGTAATAAATCTGCTTTTGGAGGGTCAATACTCATCAGTGAAATATAACAAGGTAATAAATATAGCAAGATCAAAAGTTCAAGCCTTTGTCTTATTGATTTAGGTATATGGATGTGGTATTCATGGCATCAAGGCCCACGTAGAATTGAAAAGGTATTTTTTAACAACAGCTTAAGTCCTTGTTTATCTAATGGATTCACGTTCACCATAAAGACCACTTTTCTATGGATAATGCTATTCACTTGTATTCAGCCTTTCATCTTCTAAAACACAACAAATTCAAGTTTAGATTATTGCTTGGGAAAACTAAAGAAATTGATGTTTATCATCCAAGATTCAATTGGGTTAATTCCGTGCTTTAAAAAGAAAAAAAGGGGACAACTACTATTCAGGTCAACTGCATAAGATTAATACCGTCCAAAGTGATTTGTTTCACTTGGTGAAGCCAAAAGTCATTGCTTGTAATGCTTAATACTTAAAAAAATAAAGGACTCTGATCAAACTAAACTGAATAACAATAGTAATAAACGGGATTTTAGTCTTTAATGGTGAAGGTAAAAATCACTGCTCATAATGGAGCCATGGAATAAAAATGCATTTAACTTACTATAACTCGCAAGATTTTGACCAAATAAAAGATGACCAATATTTATAGTCCTCCTACAAGAATACAAGCTGATAATAAAAATACGCACACAGTACAGTTTGCATCTTTATTTTATCTAGATGGAGTTTTAAATTATTGATGGAAAAGTTGTGTTATATATTAAAAAAAGAATAAATTTTCATTTGTAAATATGATCGAAAATCTTATTCTCATGCCAAACACAATCACCACGAAACATTTTGTGGATGTGTCAAAAGAAGATGAACAAGAGGCCCACCATAAATTCAAACAACATCCAAGAACTTTAACTCCTCAATGATAAGGAAAAACATTAAAACATATCATAGTTCATTAGAAAACCACCTCAATGATGAATGCACAGTCACAGTTGACGGGGCAACAAAGAGGTTGCCAGGTAAATGGATTCAAATGTGAAACATGGAAATATATCTATGTTGTATTCCATAACATAAACTACTTATCAATTTAAAAAAAGTGAAACACATCAAGAGAAAGAAAGAAGGTAATGATTTTGATAAATAAATGAGAAATTCACAATGAATTAATAAAAACTGCAGCATCATCAAGTCTCAAAAGTAACCGCGGTATTATCTGTAAACTATAAGTACATTTATACCAGAGATAAAAAATAAAAAAATAAAAAAGGGTCAAATTCTCCATATCTGTAAATTACAAAGAAAAAAAAAAACAACAATTTTTTTTTTAAAAACAAGTTATAAGTCACTACCCGCAAAGCATCAGTTAGTTGGCGACCTTGTAATCCTTCCTTCTGGAGAGACCATTTATTATCAGCATTCTGCTTCCTTGAAAAATTTGGTAAACCTGTCATAAACCTACCAATGAAGAAGTTCTTGTCGTTGCTAGAAGATGTCCGAACATTATATTCCTGAATTAGGCAGAAACAGAATGTACATAGCACTTCAGTGTCGCAGGATTTGACTAAGAACTTAGAATTTTTGGCACCCAACATTTTGTAACAGTGAACAACATGCTTGTGAATAAAAAAAATTGAGAAAGTTGAAAATATACATTAGGCTACACAGTACGAAATAGAACACCTTATCAATCAAAAAACAAATGACACAATTTCATATAAGAACTTGGCATAATTCTTCTTTAATTTTTTTAAACTCTTGTATGATGCAGTAGCATTGTATTAGAATTAATCATGGATTTTCTCGCTATGTATAATATGGAAAAACCAACATAGATTTCTCATTTTGGTATCTGAGTTCAGAAGCAAAAAACCTCCAATCCATTCAGGCCCCTACTCCAACTGGCTTATTTCAAATGAATGTGACAATTCTGAGACTGAAAAAGTTGTTACTTCCACATTTTCTAAGGACAATACTCAACTAGCCAATTTCAATAACCACACAAGCAATGAGCAATTAAATCAAAGGAACACAAACGTGCACATGATGGTCAACGTCGTTTCAAAGGATAAAGAGAGCATAGATCCACAGGCATTCATAGGTCCCGAAGGAATGGTTGTCCATTACAGAACCGATTCAGAAAGTGACACTGAAGAAATTACATACTCAACAGAATTTACTCGAGAAAATACAAACGAAGATGAGTATATCAGCTCCTAGCCCCCATTCCAGATTCCCATATCTGGAACAACCATCAGAGAAGAGGAGTCATAAGAAACATGAGGTTTTTAATCCATACAAAGGGCTAGGGAGAACTCAACACGGTATACTCCTACGGGATTGTATAACACCAAAAATAACGCCTACTGTGGGTAAATTGATATATAAAAATGGGCCAGGTAGCAGCACACATAACACATGCACCCAAACAAAACATGCCACCGCAAAATTCATTTTATTTTATTTTTCCCAGTTTTCTTCTTCAACCTTAGGCAGAACTCATTCTTGAAAACCATCTCCTTGAGAAATTATTCATTGCCCTAGGGCCATTGCTCCACACCATGCATGTTTGGACAAGTGTCCAATTATCTCTCCAAAGGAGACAAACAAGTAGTGGGATGCACTATTTTAACCAATAATACTTAGGTTGGGGCACCACCTAGATTTGCTCCTGGGGCAATGAATAATTTCTCTGCAAGGAGAGGGTGCACAAAAGCTTATCTTCACATGCCTAAGAATGAGCTTAATCGATGTGAGACACTTAGGACTGGTAACATACCACCACGCTTCCAAACCCAACATCTATAGAGGCCCACCCTCATTGGTAGCTCTTTCTCTTTCGGTAGCTCCACTCACCTATAAGTATTCAACACCGCGCTATACCCATACGTAATACCAAGTTATTTTAATCCAGTCTATAGCTGACCCCACAAGACTAACTTGAAGAAGTTTCCAAACAATCACATGACTGTCATTCCCTAAATTTAGAATTAAAATACAATTCAATGAAACTATAGCAACACATGTAATTCCAATTTCAAACTGTAACACTCTGCCTGAATCATCATGGAGTTAGAAAAGAAAAGAAATGATTGTGGTCTCTCTTCTATGTAAGAAGATAAAAGAAATGATTGTGTTTTTTCACTACCATAAGAAGCATAGAATATCTAATATGGGTGAGATTTTTTTCCTCTTTTGCATTTTAATGGGAACATCTTAGTATTACGACAAATATGCAACCAATCAATTTATTTCTCACTAAACATATAAAAGAAAGGGTCTTACTAATGACAATGCCAAAACATTTATAATTTCAATATATTTTTTACATATTCCAAAACCATTTCACATGATTCGATATACACTTTTTATACATTTTTTTCAATGCTACGGGGCTGTTTTAAGCATTTCCCTAAAATCACCTTGTTTGTTCTAATTCATGACGCATGGATACTTCGAAAAATATACCGTACCCGTACCGGGTACTTACTGACGTATAGTACCTTGTATGATACTTCTACATACGTACTGGTTACACAAAACACGTACCTAAATTATTTCTTCTTAATTTTTGGCGTACCGAGATGTACCTAGTATACACTCAAGTCGTACTGTACCTGTACCTGTACCGCAGTTGAAACAATATTTTCTTCTACTACAGAGACAAAACTCCTTTCACTAGACTTCTTTTTTATTTTTAGTTTTATGCTTAGCATGACTTTAAAATTAAATTGTGATTTGTAAGTTATTTGATATATTGACATTTAATTTTGATTTATACCTTTACTTTTGACATTAAATATTAATTATAAGTTGGATCCTAACAAATTAAATTATTTAATTAATTTTTGCATTACTCTAAATTAAAAATAAATATTTTTTTACAAGTACCAACCCATACCCGCATCCTACTTTTTTTAGATTTTACTGTATCGACGTACCCGTATCGTACCCGTACCCACGCTTCATAGGTTCTACTTTTTTGAATTCAATTTTTGAAAATTGAGTTTTTTTATTTTTATTTATATATATATATTTTTATTTTCAGTGAATTTTTTTAATATTTTAAGTAATTTTTTAACTTTTTAGATGCCCTTTAATCCAGATGTACCGTAAAAAAATTTTTAAAAAACATACATATACAAGAATATGAAAATATATAATTTTATTTTTAATATTTAATGATTTAAAAAAAAAAATCACAAATATTATACTTTTTAATTATATTTATATTGATGTATCTAAAACTTAAAAAATTTATTTAGTATATTAAAAATACAAAAAATAAAATACTCAACGTTAAAATTGAATTATCAGGAAATTGGAACCAAAGGTCTCTCCAAATTTATAAACCGAACATGAGAACACAATTCTCTTTTCTTTTCATTTCATTTCTCACCAAACGCAAAAAGGTCTGCAAGTATGCATCCAAACGAAGTGCAATGTGAGAGAGAGAGAGAGAAGAGTGAACGAAAACGAACCCGAATCAACCGAGTGATGGCGGCGCCACACTCGAAGCATTTAGCATGGTTCTGGGCCATGTTTTTGCCACAGGACAAGCAGAGAGTCAAGTGCTTACAACTGCTTCCATACAAATCCTTGGACGATCCACAGCCGCTACAGGACGGCTTCAGTATCAAATCAAACGACATTCCTCTCCCCTGAAAACATATTCATATTCAAAAATTAGGGCAAGTACAGGTAACGAATATCACGAAAATTCATCCAAAAACATGCAATTCGATACCGTTTCGATGATTTGAGCTTTGAGTTTTGGGTTGAGAATTTAGAATTTGATCGTTGTTTTGATTGATCGTTTCATTTATGTGCAACTTTCGAGCTTTCGTGCGGATAGAGAAAATGTCTGGGTTGGAACGACACGGTGTGACGGTGGTGTATTTATAGGGGCCCACATTTCGCTTGGGAGCAGCAACTGCTGCGAACTGTTTTGCTTCTTTTTTTTTTTTAAGGTTCTTTCGTAGGTGATTTGTCTTGTTCAAAGTCACAAATAGTTTTAATAATGTTCACTTAATTTTATCACTGATGTGATAAAATAAAAATTTATATAATAAAGCAGAACAGATTTTGAAAATATTTTAAAAATATGTTAGATATAATCGTTCTATTAAAACATTTTAAGGGTCAGGATTCATTTGTATATTTACATGGACGGCTCAGATAACCCTCTTAAATTTATATCAATCCTAAATATACATTTTCCCGCCCAAACATTAAGCTTCCTCCTCACCCACGTCTCTCCTCCATTTTATCTTTCTCTCTCCCCCTTCTCTGTACTCACTTTCCCACTTCCCCACGTCTCTTCCCCCCTTCCATCTTTATCACAGTTTTGCGTTTACTCTTTGATTTTATTCGACGGCAATGACGGCGTCAAATCAAACGATTCTGGTCACCGGAGGCGCTGGATTCACGCACACCGCTCTTCAGCTTCTCAAACAAGGATTCAAGGTTGCCATCATCGACAACGTCGACAATTCCGTTGGGGAAGCCGTCGACCGAGTTCGAGACTTGATCGAACCTCAACTCTCCAACAATCTCAACTTCCATCTGGTACCATTACTTTCTCTTCGTTGTTTGTTCGCCGGGAAAAGGAGGGAAAACTTTAAAGCAAACTCCTACCTTGAGTTTTTTATATATTTATTTTAGGGTTTAATTTGGTGCTTTTTTGTTTTTGGGTGTAGGGCAATTTGTCTAAATTAACACTGTGATTGTGATATGTAGAATAGTGATTGTCACAATTTGTGTTGTGTATTTTGATTTTTTAGGGTTAATTACACAAATAATTATACTTTGGATCTGTTACTTTTTTATCAGTAGATCTGGGGGTTTAAATTTTTTATTTTTTTTTAACGTGGGAAATGCAAATATGTAATTTGTAATTAATGTAGTTAGAATCTGTTTATTTGGTTTTCTTTCTTATTTTCATCATTGCATTAGGGGGATTTTTTCTATATATATAGATATATATATATATATATATATATGTATGTATATTGGATTCAGTTATGCTGATATAATGGGTTTTTTGTTTTTTGGTCTCTGATTTTGATGGGACTTGCTAATGTTATACTTTTGTTGATCAATTGAAGTTGGGTATATTTTGTTTTGGACAGTTCAGGATTTTTTTGGGTCTTTCTATGTGGATTGCTTGCATTATTGATCAACGATTAATAATTACTGGTTGAATTTAACTTATTGAATCATCATGTTCTGTCGAAGGGTATTCTGTTCAACTTGCGTGTACATTTTTTCAACCGATTGTAGTAAACTTGGTTTGTGCAATATTCAAATAAGTTTTCTTGTAATTTTAACAAAATATGTATCAATTTTTTTAAAAAAAATAAAAAATAAAAAACTGATTGAAAGTGTTACAGATATCTACTCTCTCTCTCTCTCTCTCTCACACACACACACACACACACACCTTTTTAATTTATATGATTTAATTCTTATTTTAATTTATTTTTTTGATATTTAAGTGTCACTAGATTCCTGGTTTTGCACAAGGTGCGGATGGTTTTCTCTGTTAAATTACTGTTTAAAAACTTTGGATTCATCTAGCCTTTGATGAGTTTATAGATCAAAATTTGATGGATAGATTGGTTCATATAATAGAATTGAATTTATTTTCTTTCTACGATAGATGGGTAGATTGGTTCAGAATTAGTGTCCATTACATGTGGCCACTTTGACTTAATTTTCACTTCATTGTTGTGTTATTTCGTGGGAACTGGTATTGTTTTCTGGTGTGCTTTTTTGATTTTCTTATTCACTTAAAATGCAGGTTCTTACAAATGGCATAGAGGTAAAACTACAAAGGAATGCCCTTAGTGTGATTGAAGCTCTTACAAAGCTACATTAATTACAAATTCCATGTGTTGAGGATTTTGAGTTAATACCTATGAACCCTTATGGGCGGACCAAGGTATATGCTACAGTATCCTAAAATATGTCCCCTTTCTACCCACATTCTATGTTTTATGCTTCAAGTCTGTTGGACCATTAGAGAAGGAATGGTCTACTTAGTTTAGAAAGGTGCAATTTCTTAATTCCCCCCCCCTAACCTACGTTTTGTTCCGTTTAATTAGCTTTTCCTCGAAGAAATTGCTCGGGATATCCAGAGTTCAGATCCTGAATGGAGAGTGATTTTTATGAGGTACTTTAACCCTGTTGGGGCTCATGAGAGTGGCAAAATTGGTGAAGATCCAAAAGGCATCCCAAACAATCTTATGCCTTACATACAACAAGTAGCTGTTGGAAGATTGCCTGAACTAAATGTTTATGGCCATGATTATCCCACACCTGATGGTACTGCGGTATGCAGATTCCATTAATGTTACTCTTTTTTAAATTTAAAATAAATAAATAAATTTGCAAAGAACAGAGAAGTTAAGATAATCTGTATTATGCTTGAGAGGCTGATTTAATCATTTAAAGATGGCTATTAATTCTGCAGAAGAAGCAGTGGCTGTGCCTTTCCTGTGGTGATTGCAGCACATCCATCTCAACCTAATCAAATCGTGCTTGGAATGAGCGATGGTGCAGTCTATGTAATCGAGCCATTTGATGCAAAGCTAAACGGGGTCGAATAGTGCCTCTGTAAAATGGAGGTTTTCCCCTTCATCCCTTAGAATTCTGCTTTGAATAGTCAGCCATCTAAAACCCCGTGCTAGGGATATTTGCCGTCTGTAAATTTATATATCCAATGCCGTTATAGATTTTTTTTTTTCTTTTTTCGAACGATTCTAAGTTCTACACATCGTTGAATCATCTGAACTTCTCAAAGTATGATCAAACGATTGTGAGTCAAATAAGATAAAAGGGTTATAAGTTTTCCGGGACAAGAGATCATTTCTGAAGCATAGAAGAGTCTTTTTTATGAACAAGGGAATTTGGAAGTTACGGTTGTTAATTTAGTCTCTGCCATTGTGTGATCTTTTTATGTTTTAGTGTAAGCAACAATGTTATGAAGATGGAGAGGGTCAATGATCATGTTGGCTATGCATTAAAATGGAATATGAATAATATGATGGCTGAAATTTGGTTTTCAAACTAAATTTTATTTTTTGAATCTTTTATTTTTGTCTTTTATAGATTTTTTTCATGTTTTAAATTTTTTATTAGATGCACTTCATTCATATCTTTCCAGTGTCAAACATTTTAAAAAATTCACTCCCTACTCTTTGAAAAGAAAAAAAAATTACACCGTGCCTTTAGGCACGGGCATACGCTAGTAATTAAATATGATAAGAACCCATTTATGCATTACATTAGTTTGAAAAATATATATATATATATATATATGTTCGATAAATTACAGTAAATCCCTTTAAAATATATTTTTATTTTATCTCTTTAAATTTTAAAACTCAACAGTTAAATTATGATTCATTTACATTTTATCCTCTTCAACTTTAAAACTTAATAGTTAATCATTTTAAAATATTACAGTTAATATTTTTTATTAGAATTCTGTTACGAATTTACACAAGGAGATAATGTTAGGGATGTCAATTTGAACCCGGCCCGACGTGGACGCGATCCTCCGACCCCGAATTAAGCGATTTTTCCTTTAAAAAAACTCCCGACAGGCCGGGGATAGTGATCAAAAATAAATCCCTGATGCTATTCGGGCCAGGGACGGTGATACATTTTCTAGCCCTGGCTCAGCCTGGCCCTGGCCCCGCCCCCGTCCCGTTTAGGGCCCCGATCTATATATATATTGTGTGTGTTTAGCCCCAATTTATATAATATATATATATATATGTGTTTAGGTTTGGTGACCATCTGTCAAACACCAAACAGCCTCTCCTCTCTTTCTATGGCCTCCATCTCTATCGCGTCTCTCTCTCTCTCTCTATTGCCTCCCTCTCTTTATTTCCTCTCTCTATTAGGGGTGGGCGTGGGTCGGTTGCGGCCACAAAACCTTCAATCCGCCATCCGTTCGCCAGATTGGCGGATTGGAGAAAATCAATCCGTATCCGTCCGTCAATCCGGCAGATGTGGATTGAGCAGATTAGCGGTTTAGCGGATGGATGCGAATCAATTTGACGGTTTAAAATTTTATAAATTTTCAACATAAGTCAACTTGTGCACTTCCTCAAAAAAAGAAGAATAAAGTATTACAGTCAATGGCTTAAAAAAAATTACAATCACTGCATGCCTCATCCAAAGCAAGAAAGTTTGAAACTTTGGAATATCACAATCACTGCATGTCTCATCCACATACTACAATCACAGCATACCTCATCCACATAAAGTATTACAATCTGTGGTTCTTAAAATATAAAAACAATTCAAACCACCAAAACCATGAACAGAGCAGTGGTAGAGATTGTATGTCTCTGTGCTGTTACATCTATATCTGTTTTTGAAAACAAAAACCAACCAGCTTATATCATATTTTCTATTTATTATTTTTAGAGATAGATTTAAAAACCAAAAAATATAGATAAATAATACGTTTATTTTTTTTAATTCAAAAAAGATATTCAAGTTGAAAACTTTTTTTCAACAGAATATTTAAACTCTTTTTTAATTGAAAACACAAATAGAATATTTAAACAAACTGAAAATACAAATTCTTATAAATTACTAGAGATGCTCGTGATTTGGCGGTTCGGTTGCGGCCAAAGGAATCTCAAATCCGTCATCCGTCCGCTAGATTGGCGGATTGGAGAAAATCAATCGGCTACCGTCCGCTCGTCATCACGCATCCGTCCAAAATGCAGCGGATCGGTTCGGTTCGGTCGGTTTTGGTGGATCGGTATATCCGCTGCTCACCCCTACTCTCTATCGCCTCCCCCTCTCTCTCTCTCACACACGACCGCCGTTCATCTCTCTCGGCGTTGGCGGAGTCTCTTACACACGACCGTCGCTCATCTCTTTCCTCCTTCACCGCCGCTCCTCTCTCATCGGCGTCGGCTCCTTCATGTGTTTAGGGTTTGTTCTTCAGATCTGAAAATGCTGAAGATGGAGATGTTCTTGATGAAGATGATGATGTTGATGAAGGTTTTTTGGTTTTGTGCTTGATGATGTTGTTGTTGTTGTTGATGATGATGTCGATATTGTTGTTGATGAATGGTTCTATTTTCTGTAGATTTTATTTTATTTTTGTAGTCGAGGAATGTTTGGGGTCGGGGAAACCCGATCCCCGTTAGAGGACGGGGGTGGGGACGGTGATAGATTCTCCGTCGGGGATCGGGGCCGGGGACGGGGGAAATCTGACCATCGAGGATCGAGGACGGGGAGTGTGATCCCCGGCCCCGCCCTGCCCCGTTGCCATTCCTAGATAATGTGCAAAGTACATGATTATATATATATATATATATATATTAGTGTTTTTTTAATTTATTTATTTAGGTGGTATATTCTAAAAGTTTATTTTTTTTCCCTAAAATATCTACATTAGCCTACGTTTTTTATTTACATATGAAATTCTAAATAAACAATTTTAGTTATAATAACCAATTTTATATACTTATTTTTCATATATATAATTATAATTTAATTATTATGATATTTGAAAAGAATTATCTCAATATACAAATAAATTAATAAAACAGAATGTGCTTAATTACGTGCATTACATGAATTAAATTAATTTTTTTATATATATTTTTATTTTTGTCTATCTTATTGATGTCTCTCTTCTATTCTTCCTTTTTTTTTTTTTAATAAAAAAAGTGTCACGTAACATACCCTTATATTTAATTATTCTAAAATCTAATATTTAAAAAATTTATACTTAATCTAAATTACCCATAAATAAAATTTAAAATAATTATATGTACTAAAAAATACTTTACGAACTAATTTTCTTTTACTTTTTTCACTTTTATTCAAGTATTCAGTTTTTATATTAAAATTAAATATATTTCTTATTTTTTTGTCTATCATATTTATATTTTATTATTAATTTATATTGAATTTCCTATTTAATATGAAGTTGTTTATTAAGAAAATTTTATATTTAATTTAAAATTTATATACATATATATAATTATACATAAAATGTATAAACAATTTTAAAATAGATATTAAAGAAAAATTAATACTCAACATAATTAATCTATCTATTTTTTATTAATCTAACCGCAACATACTTATATTTGATTTTTTTAAAATAATTTTTTGTATAACTTCCATTCATAAAATTGTTAAATTACACATAAATAATTTAATAGATCACATCATATACATTATTATTATATTTCATGATAAAAAAAATTAAGTGAAACATTATTCAAATTATTTTCCAAGAAAAAAAAAATGAAAAAAAAGAGAGAAGAAAAACAGCAAGACGGTGCCTCATTAAGCTGGCAGTAGTTGTGCTGTAAGCATCCCCCAACCCTAGAGGAGCCTGTAATGATTTTATATTATTTTTGTAGCAATGATTATGTAAGAAAAATGTTAAAGACTCTAAAAATTTTATCAAATTTTCTATTAAATATTTTATATGGTGTGGAACTCATACTATATGAGTCTCATGCGAAGCACACACTTATGTAAGATATTTAATAAAAACTTTAAAATTCCTAACATTAGAACGACCACCGTTAGCATGATGCAAGGTCAACGGTGACAATCAATCCAGACTGTCAATGTTATTAATACGATTAATATAAAATATCAAATCATTATGGTGATGTTTGAGACGATGAATTTTGGCAAAAATAATAAGATGAAAACAGTTAAAATAGTCAATAACGTCACATTCTACCGATCAATTAAATATTTTTTTTACTTATAATTATCTATATTAATTATAAGTTTTTTTTTTATTTATAAATCACTCTAAATATAATTTTTTTTATCAACTAAAATAGTCAAATAGTCAAAAAACCAACTAAAATAATTAAGTTTCCAAACAAGGGCTACATTTACTTTGGAGAAATAACAACACAATGTAACATAAATATATATATATATATATATACAAATCAATAATAAAGTTTACAAATTTTAATAATTAAGATGTTATACTTTTTCATGATTCTGTAAAAGAAATTTCCTAATTCTTATTATTTCCTTATTTATTTTTTATACATCTTTTCATAAAAAGTTAAAAAAATTAATTTTCAAACGATCTATAAGAGACTGTTTGAAAAAGTTAGAAATAAGCTATATATATTTTTTTATTTTTATTTCTAGTAATTTTTTTTCCAAAATTATATCAAAATTTTTTATTTTTCCAGTTCATCTTACGTACATAAATTTAAAAAGTAAAAAAAAAAAAAAAATTAAAAGCCAAAAATGCCTATTATTTTTAACTTATTTTTGACTTTCTTTTAAAAAAAAATTGTTCGTCCCGTCAAGTAAAATTTAAAAATATTAAAAAAATTATTATTATTTTTTTAAAAGTTCAAGAAAAACAAAATAAGTCAATAAAAAAACCACAAAAACAACAAACCGCAAATACTCACTAAAAATGATTGTTGAAATTCAGCTTTACGGTTTCAAAAAATAAAATAAATAAAAATCCCTCTCTCCGTTGGTTGTATTTTTTCCTTCATTTTTTGTTTTCATTATTACTTTGTGTTTTTACAATAAAAATAATCAAAATTAAAAAAATATTAATAAGCGATACCTGTAAGTACTTTCGCTCTCTCTGAGAGCTATGCATTACCAAATAAGAGCAACTCTAATAAGTGTACAGAAAGTTTGGTGCACAAAATGCACAACTCTCTCACATGAGAATGGATTTCACATGTACATATGTGAGATTTATTTGTTAGCTCCAGCCCACATAAAGTTGTTATTGAAGGGTGGCTCTCAAAGTCAAAAAGTAGGAGAAAAGATGGCAGGTGAAGGGTGGCTCTCCAAGTCAAGAAATAGAAGGGAAGATAGCAGGTGGCAGCTAGCCCAATAACTCTCCTCCCTTGACTTTGTTTCTCTCCCCCCATGTATATATATAGAGGCTGAGAGGAAGAGAAGAGATAGGCAACACAAAGTGTATAATCTATGTGTATGAGAGTGAATTCTATAGAGGGTTGTGAGGTGTGAGTTGTAATCTCCCTCTGAGATAATTCTATAATAAGAAATATCTCTCCGGGGACGTAGGCTATTGTCGAACCACGTAAATCTCGTGTCTCATTTCTGTATGTGTGATTGATTTCTGAGTGTCCTTAATTCTAACAAATAGTATCAGAGTCCCGGTTGGTGAAAAATAGTGTGATTTTCAAAATTTGAAGTTGATTGAAATCAACTTTTGAGCACACCAGGAGGTGCGCCTCTTCGAGACGATTCCGACGATATAAAATTTATTAAAATCAGAGCTAAAACGAGTGTCATAGAGCTTGTCGAAAATTCGCTAGAATTTTGCCGGAAATTTCAATTCGGCAAGGAATTTGAAGAAGAAGGCTAATGTCACTGTGACGTCATCATTGCATCAGCAGAGTTTTTGAAATTGTAATTTAGCCCTTAAAGTTCTGGTAAATTACATTTCAGCCCCTGAAGTTTTTAAAATTATAATTTAGCCCTGGAAGTTGTGGTAAATTGCATTTCAGTCCCTGAAGTTTTTGAAATTGCAATATGGCCCCTAAAGTTGTGGTAAATTGTATTTCAGCCCCTGTAGTTTCTAAAATTGCAATTTGGCCCCTTGAGTTTGGAAAAATTTTATTGAGGTCCTTAAAAAAGTGGAGAAAGTGCTTTTCTAGCTAATTTGACCATTCTGGACTCAATGGTGTGGCCCGTTTGTCCAAATTTAGATTTTTTGTACAAGTAAGAAGACGATGGAGGAATCCACATCAGCTTCAAGATCGATGATAAAGTTGAATGCTTCAAATTATGAAATCTAGAAGCCGCAAATAGAAGATGTCTTATACTATAAAGACTTGTTTGATCCTATTGCTCTAAAAGGAGTTAAACCGGAAGCAGAGAAGAATGAAGACTGGATAAAGATGAATCGGAAGATCGTCAGTCAAATCAGACAATGAATAGACCATAGTGTGTTCCACTATGTCGCCCAGGAGACAGATATATATATATCCTCTGGACAATGTTAGAAGGAATGTACTAGTCAAAGACGACGCAGAACAAAGCTTTGGTGATAAGAAAGCTTGTAAATCTGAAGTTGAAGAATGATGTGTCTGTCGTGCTGAGCACACCAGTGAATTCAAAAATCTAGTGAATCAGCTTGCAACCGTCAAGATGCCCTTGGACGATGAAATGCAAGTCGTACTACTGCTCAGTTCTTTACCATACAGTTAGGAGACGTTGGTGGTTTCTCTCAACAACTCTGCACCAGAAGAGAAATTGACCATGAGCAAGGGAAATTGACCATGAGCATGGTCACAGACGCCATGTACAATAAAGAGACAAGGAGAAAAGACATGGGAGGTAATCAGTCTCATGCTCTTGTCATAGAAGATAGAGACAGAGACAGAGCTAGAGAAAGAGGCAAAGGAAGAAGCAAGAGTAGAGGTAGATGGAACAACAAGAATAAATCTAGAGATAGTAAAAGTCAAGGTAACTCCAGCTTCACTTGTTTTCACTGTGGCCAAGAGGGTCACATAAAGAGGAACTACTCAAGTCAGAAAGATAAAGGCCAAAGCAGTAAGTTAAAGGGAGATGAGAACACGACAACCACAACAACTGATGAAATACTTATTGCAATTAGTGAAGAGGATGACTGCCTTCACATGGTTGACCACAGCTATACAGAATGGGTGATAGACACAGCTGCATCCTATCACGCCACTTCTCATAGAGAACTCTTTAGTTCGTACAACGTTGGAGATTTTGGCACTGTTCGAATGAAAAATTCTGGTTATTCAAAGATTGTGGGCATTGGAGACATTAGTATTCAGACTAATGTCGGACACAAGCTAGTTCTCAAAGATGTGAGGCATGTTCTAGATTTGCACCTCAATCTTATCTCTGGAAGCGCCTTGGACCGACAGGGCTATACAAGTACATTCGGAAATGGCTATTGGAAGCTGACAAGGGGAGCTTTGACAATCGCCAGAGAAGAGATGTCTTCAACACTGTACAAGACTCAAAAGAAGATTTGTCTAGGAAGTCTTAATGCAGTAGAAGATAAAGAGTCACCGGACTTATGGCATAGAAGACTAGCTCACATGAGTGAGAAGGGATTGCATCTGTTGGCAAAACAATCCAGGATATCCTTATCCAAAGGGAGTGCCCTGAAGCCGTGTGATCATTGCCTTTATAGCAAGTAGCATCGAGTATTATTCAGTTCAACGAGCAAGAGGAAAACAGAAGTGCTCAGTATGGTATACTCAAATGTTTGTGGCCCAATCAAAGTGGAGTCACTTGGCGGCCGCAAGTATTTTTTGACTTTCATTGATGATGCATCAAGGAAGTTGTAGGTGTATTTCTTGAAGACGAAGGATGAGGTATTCTGGCATTTTCAAGAGTTCTATGCAATGGTGGAAAGAGAGACCAAGAAGAAATTGAAGTGTCTTCGCACAGATAATAGAGGTGAGTACACTTCTAATGCTTTTGAAGCATATTGTGCCAGTAGAGGTATTTGGCACGAAACAATAGTTGTTGGTACCTATAGCGATCTCGGTTTTCCTTTCCTTTGTATATTGTATTCCGGACTCGGTTCCGTGGTCGTGTTGCTGTCTTATTCTCATTTCTAGCCTTTACTCTTTGTATTTGAGTCTTGGGTTGTGTTGGGCAGGTTTGAAACGGGTTGGTTGTGCTTTGAAACCAAAAGTTGATGCCCAGAATTTGGCCTTCACGCTCGAGCGGGGCTTTTGACGCTCGAGCGGGCCCTTCGTTGTTGCTTCTCCACTCGAGCGGGAGTTTTGACGCTCGAGCATGATTTTCCATCTCCCAGTACTTTTGTCTGCAGGTCTTTAGACGCTCGAGCGGGAGTTTTGACGCTCGAGCGTGACCCTTTGTTTTTGTTCATCCGCTCGAGCGGGGAGTTTGACGCTCGAGCGGGGACCATGTCTGCAAAACTTCTAGAAGTGTGTAATCTATGCTCGAGCGGCGCTTTTGACGCTCGAGCGTGAGTCTGTGTCTGAAGCTCGAGCGGGGGTTTCCACGCTCGAGCGGGGTGACTGGTATAACTTCGGGAATTCACCTTTTTGGATCACTTTTTCATTTCCCTTTCTCTCTCTTACTTTCCCAAAACCGATTTTGAGAGCTCCTCTCTCTAGAATCTCCCTTCTCTCTAGGGTTTGATCTAGCTAGAGTGATTCACTTCCTTGGTGTCTTTGTAAAAAGTGTGTTGATCGTTGAGGGCTACATTTTGATCCGAAAAGTTTGAAGTTTGGAGCACTTTGAGTTTGGTCTTCTTCTTCCTTTGAGCTCCGAATTTGAGGTAGGGATTCCTACTCATTCTTATATGCTTTAACATAGACATTGAGTTATTTGTATAGATGGGTTGATTTGGGAAAGTTAAAACTTGAAATGTGTTATTTTCAAAAGAGGGGTTTTGTTATTTTGGCTCATAAAGATATATTTTGGGTCTTAAAATGATAGTATTGATGTTGTTGATAATATTTGGACCTTTGGGTCAATATTGAGAAAAAGGGGGAAAATGCCATGTTTGGGTAGATTTGGGTCATTAGTGTAATTAATGACAATTGTTATGGAAATATGAAATTGAGTTGGAAATAATTGAATTAGCTCATTATGGGTTAGAATGGTGGAGTTGGATTTATTAATCGCTCACTTTAAAAATGTTGAGATTTTATATCTGTTAAGGCATTTATTATCTGTTTAGAAATAACTGCTTTGGGCTATCGGTGGATGATAGTCTTGATTGTTATAGACAATGCATGATGATTAGGCAAACTAAAACTAATCAATTGAGTATGTCATCAAATATGACGGTTGGAATAATACATTGAATTTATGTATTGATTGATTATGTATATTGTATTGTGTGGGAGGAGATAGGGGATGTACTCCACGGTTTATGGGAAGATAGGGGATGGACTCCTAAACCGGATGTTATGTGGGAGGAGATAGGGGATGGACTCCATTGATACAACAAATACGTGTATCTATTGAATTATTGATATAGCAAATCTGTGTATCATTTGTGAAGTATGAAGTGTTTTATGTGTTATTGATACAGCGAATCTGTGTATCTATTGTGGCTTATGAAAGTGTTTTGATATGAGTTGTTATCTCATTTGAACTGTTGGAATAGAAGAGTTATTGATATGAGATATAATCTCATTTAGAGTACATGGCCAGGTTCTGAGCCAGGATTGTGAATTGAGAAATTGGATAAGTATTGAAAATGAAATGAAACATGGACACATTTGTCATGTAATTGAAATGGGTTATGAATTTATTCACATGAGTTAAACATCTGTCAAATGCTAATATTTTAGTTATTGCTCATATTATGTTTAGCATATCTCTGTTGGGTTTTGGCTCACCCTATATGGGACATCATTTTCAGGTACAGGTAGTATGCCACCTCCAAGGACGTAGCTTGAGAGGCTTGAGGCTATTGGACTCTTTTGTTATTTTGGTTGTATTACATGTATATCAAGCCAAGGGCTTATTCTGTGTAGAGTTAGCACTCTCTTTTGTAACCAAGTGTTGACTTGGAAAGTTGTAAGCCTATAGGGCATTTACTTTTGTTGTCAACATGTAATACATTTTGTAATGAATACTCTGATGATATATAATTATGCTTTATTCTTTTATATCTAAGCATGTCAAGAATGTATGATTTATGGGTTTATTTTGAGGGCGTTACAACTTGGTATTAGAGCGTACCGGGTTTGAATACTTTGGGTATGTGGGAAGTGATTAGTATCATAATGGGTTTGTCTCGCTTGTTAGAGACTTGTGTGTAATGTTATGTGTTTATGTGATAACATGTTTATATGACTATTTGGGTATGAGATTTAATTTCTAGGATGTTGATTGGATCCTTGGGTTTCTGTGAGTCTTGTTGGAAAAGCACTTGATCAATGCTGTTTCTAACTGGAACTCTAGTAACGCCTCGGGACTATTATTATCCGGAAATAAAATTCGTAAGTGCTTATGTGATTATGTGCTTACGTGGAGTGAATTACAGTTGTCCATGCATTAGGACGCGAGTGTTTTAGCTTCGGCACATTTATGAATGTGCTAATGTTCTTCGTTACCTTAATTAGGATTAGGATGTCAGGACGAGGACATGGTGGTAGGCGAGGTAGGCCTAGGAGGCAGGAGATGCCTATACCGGATGAGATTTCGGCGCAGTAGGAGGGTGTTGGCCAGGCCAATATGGCCGAGCCAGTAGGTCAGCAGGCCATGGGCGCCTTAGCCCGCGAGATAGCAGGAGCATTGAGGGAGTCCATGGGCATTCTCAGGGCTGAGAATCAAGCCCAGGCCCAGGTTGTTGATGCAGGGCCTTCATTTCTGAAGAGGGAGTTCTTCCGGTCTAACCCGGATGAGTTTGTTGGGGATCGTAAGGAGCCACTTAAGGCAGATGAGTGGTTGGAACTGATGACTAACACGTTTGAGATGCTTGGCATCGAAGACGGAGCATTGAAGGTGACCTTGGCATCTTTCCAGCTTAAGGGGGATGCGGGTCAGTGGTGGAAGTTTATGAGGAGGTCGTATTGGTGGCACATGGGAGGCTTTTGTGGATGCTTTCCAGGAGAAGTATTTATCTCCAACTGTTAGGGAGAAGTTAAGGGATCAGTTCTGCCAGCTTAAGCAGCTGAGTTCTTCAGTGGCCGAGTTTGAGGCCGCATTCACCAGTCTATCTAGGTTCGCACCTGAGCTTGTGGCGTCTGAGGAACGCCGTTGTATCGAGTTTGAGAGGAAGCTGAGGCATGGCCTCAAGATGAGAGTTGGGGGTTCTATGACCCGAGACTATGGGCGTCTTGTGGATGCTGCGGCCCATATGGAGAGTATGATGCAGGAGGAGGAGGAGAGGCAGAGGGGCTCCAAGAGGAGTCAGGATGGCCAGGGTGATGGCAGGAGACAGAGGGGTTCTAACCCTCAGCAGTCTCAGGGTGGTTTTGTTAGATTTACCTTTCCAGTGCCGAGTGCAGGTTCTGGGAGAGGCAGTCAGGGTGACGTGACTTGTTACAAGTGTGGTCAGCTGGGCCACAAGTCCCAGCTTGCCCGCAGAAGGGCGGAGGGCAGAGAACAGCTTCATCTTCGGCTCGACCTCAGAGCCAGAGTCAGGGCAGAGGCCAACCGCTGTCTTGCTATCAGTGTGGTCAGGCGGGGCACCTGAAGAGGTTTTGCCCGCAGTTGAGTGGCACTTCTGGTGCATCTGGGCAGAGGCAGAGTTTTCAGCCAGCTCAGTCAGTTCAGGCCTCGAGGGCCAATCAGGGAGCTTCGTCGTCCCAGTCTGTGCAGCAGTCTTTTGCTCCTAGAGGTGAGCAGGTAGATCAGGGGCCTTCAGGGCGTGTGTATGCTGTTACCGCGCAGGATCTTGTACCGGCTCCATCTGTTGTGAGAGGTACCTTCTTGTTTTGCAACTCGGTTGCCAATGTGTTGATAGATACGGGTGCATCCCATTCTTTTATATCTGCTGCATTTGCATCTGTTTTGGGTTTGGAGTTGGCACAGTTAGCATCTCCTATTTGTGTTGTATCACCTGTTGGGGGTGAGTTGATTTTGAAACAAGGATGTAGAGGTTGTGATATAGAGGTCGCAATCGTCGGCTTCCGTTTCCTTTTGTAGTTATGCCCATGTCGGGTTTCGATGTTATTTTGGGTATGGACTGGCTATCGTCATACCGGGCTGTTATTGATTGTTACCGCCAGAGGGTCACAGTATGTACCTTGAGCGGGGATTGTTTCCATTTTCTGGGGGATCGGGTTGGTAGTGTGTTGCCACCGGTGTATGATCCGCGAGGGCGGAGTGAGCTTAGTGGTCTTCTCGCTAGCCTTATGAGTAGTGAGTGTGATGAGACCAGGGTTGAGTTGCCGAGAGTGGTTTGTGAGTATTCGGATGTTTTTCCCGAGGATCTTGTCAGTTTGCCACCTCATCGAGAGATAGAGTTCTCTATTGATTTAGTGCCCGGCACAGCGCCGATTTCTATGGCACCTTACCGTTTTGCCCCAGCCGAGTTGAGTGAGTTGAAGATTCAACTCCAGGAGTTGCTGGATAAGGGCTTCATTCGCCCTAGTGTTTCGCCGTGGGGAGCACCGGCCCTCTTTGCTAAAAAGAAAGATGGTGCCTTGAGACTTTGTATCGATTATCGGAAGTTGAATCGGGCTACGGTTAAGAATAAATACCCTATGCCTCGTATAGATGATTTGTTTGACCAGTTGAAGGGTTCCCGTTGTTTCTCTAAGATAGACTTGAGATCGGGTTACCACCAGTTGAGGGTCAGGGAGGAGGATATTCCGAAGACGGCATTTCGTACGCGGTATGGCCATTACGAGTTTCTGGTGATGCCATTTGGGCTCACCAATGCACCGGCAGTGTTTATGGATTTGATGAACCGGATATTCTGGAATTCTTAGATCGCTTTGTGGTCGTTTTCGTGGACGACATTCTGATTTATTCACCTTCGGAGGAGGAGCACGAGGAACACTTGAGAGTGGTGCTTGAGTTGCTTAGAGCCCATAGGCTGTATGCCAAGTTTGGGAAGTGTGAGTTCTGGCTAAGAGAGGTTAAATTCTTAGGCCATGTGGTTTTCGGGAAAGGGGTGTCTGTTGATACATCCAAGATTGAGGCAGTGCAAGATTGGGCACAGCCTAAGAGTGTTTTTGAGATCCGCAGTTTTCTGGGATTAGCTGGGTATTACCGCCGGTTTGTGAAAGACTTCTCCAGGCTAGCTTCACCGTTGACTAGATTGACGCGGAAAGGGGTCAAGTTTGTATGGAGTGAGACTTGTGAAAAGTCGTTCCAAGAGTTGAAGGTTAGATTGACCACCGCTCCGGTTTTGATTATTCCGGAGAGAGGTTTGGGTTATGCGGTTTATTGTGATGCCTCACGAGAGGGTTTGGGTTGTGTGTTGATGCAGGAGGGGAAAGTGGTAGCCTATGGCTCACGTCAGTTGAAAACACACGAGAGGAATTACCCTACACATGACCTAGAGTTAGCAGTTGTAATTTTTGCCTTGAAGATTTGGAGGAACTACCTTTATGGTGAGAGGTTCGAGGTGTTCTCGGACCATAAGAGTTTGAAGTATCTGTTTACACAGAGGGACTTGAATTTGAGGTAGAGAAAGTGGATAGAATTCATTGAGGGCTACGATTTCGAGTTACACTATCACCCGGGAAAGGCCAATGTTGTGGCCGATGTCCTTAGTAGGAAATCCATTAGCGATGTAGCTTGTATAGCCATCCGGGAGTGGGAGATATTGGGTGCACTTGGGGAGTTTGATTTGCTTTGGGCGAATCCGTTGAGGCTGCGACTTGTTTTCTGTTGTTGCGCAGCCTACACTTGTGAATCGAGTGTTAGAGGCACAGAGAGGTGACCTTGAGGTAGAGTCCCTTCGAGAGAAGATCTCCAGTGGGAAGGCTGAGAAGGGTTTGTCTGTGTATCCCGACCTGAGTGTGAGATACCGAGACCGCTTGTTTGTACCGGAGTCTTGCCGAGAGGAGGTACTCCGAGAGTTTCACCATTCACGCCTTGCGGTGCATCCGGGAGGCACCAAGATGTATCGTGATTTGGGTCGCCAGTTTTGGTGGCGGGGTATGAAGAGAGATGTGGCAGTTTTCGTATCGAAGTGCCTTACTTGTCAGCAAGTGAAGGCCGAGCATCAGAGGCCAGCGGGTTTGTTACAACCCTTGCCTATTGCCGAGTGGAAGTGGGAGCATGTCACTATGGACTTCGTTGTAGGTCTTCCGAGGACTCAGCGGGGTAGTGATGCTATTTGGGTGGTTGTAGACCGGTTGACTAAGTCGGCGCACTTTATCCCTATGCGCGTGAGAGATTCGGTAGATCATCTTGCCGACTTGTATATTCGGGACATAGTGAGGTTGCACGGGGTCCCAGTGTCGATCGTCTCAGATAGAGATCCGCGTTTTACTGCTAGGTTGTGGCAGAGTTTGCAGAGTGCCTTGGGCACTAAGTTGACCTTTAGCACGGCTTATCATCCTCAGACTGACGGGCAGTCCGAGCGTACTATTCAGATCCTTGAGGATATGCTTCGAGGTTGTGTTCTTGACTTTAGTGGGTCGTGGGAGAGGCACTTGCCCTTGGTGGAGTTTGCCTACAACAACAGTTTTCAGTCGAGTATCGGTATGGCACCGTTTGAGGCCTTGTATGGCCGACCGTGTAGGTCTCCAGTTTGTTGGGCCGAGGTGGGTGATGCACCTTTGTTGGGCCCGGAGTTGGTGAGGGAAACGACGGAGAAGGTTGAGCTTATCCGTAGGAGGCTTGTTACAGCCCAGAGTCGCCAAAAGAGTTATGCCGACCGTAGGAGGAGGCCTTTGGCATTTGAGACGGGTGATCATGTTTTTCTGAAAATATCACCTAGGCGAGGTTTGATGAGGTTCGGGAAGAGTGGGAAGTTGTCCCCTCGGTTTATCGGTCCCTTTGAGATCCTTGAGAGGATTGGAGGTTGCCTATCGTTTAGCTTGCCGCCGCAGTTGTCCGGGTACATGACGTGTTTCATGTTAGTATGCTTCGGAAGTACGAGCCAGATCCATCGCATGTGTTGGATTGGACCGACTTAAGGTTGATGAGGATGCTCGTATGAGGAGAGACCGGTTCGGGTCTTGGATAGGCGGGATCAAGTCTTGCGAGGCAAGACCATTCCCTTGGTAAAAGTTTTGTGGAAACATCACGGAGTGGAGGAAGCCACTTGGGAACGTGAGGTGGATGTCCGTGAGAAATATCCGGACTTGTTTGTAATGTTTAACCATGTATTGGGATTTTGTAATATTAATGAACTTTAAGAGCATTAATATGTCTTGAGTTGTAAAACATTGTATATGTTTTGGATTTATGGAAATATTTTGGAACTTGCCTTGAAATGGAAGTTTAATGTAACATTGTATATGTTGAATGTATTGTAGAAATGGAAATATATCATGAATATTGAATATGATATGGAATTGTGAAAATGTGTTGAGATTGGTAAATTTCAAGGAAAGCATGCTAATAATGCATATTGAGTATATATTGTGAAATGCCTCTTGAATAGAGATGGAATGACCGATAATGGGTCAAGTTGTTAGGAAATGAATTGTAATGTTGTTGAGAATTGAGAAAAACTTGTTTTTGAAAACTTGTACTTAATTTCGGGGACGAAATTCTTTAAGGGGGGAAGGTTATAGCGATCTCGGTTTTCCTTTCCTTTGTATATTGTATTCCGGACTCGGTTCCGTGGTCGTGTTGTTGTCTCATTCTCATTTCTAGCCTTTACTCTTTGTATTTGAGTCTTGGGTTGTGTTGGGCAGGTTTGAAACAGGTTGGTTGTGCTTTGAAACCAAAAGTTGATGCCCAGAATTTGGCCTTCACGCTCGAGCGGGGCTTTTGACGCTCGAGCGGGCCCTTCGTTGTTGCTTCTCCGCTCGAGCGGGAGTTTTGACGCTCGAGCGTAATTTTCCACCTCCCAGTACTTTTGTCTGCAGGTCTTCAGACGCTCGAGCGGGAGTTTTGACGCTCGAGCGTGACCCTTTGTTTTTGTTCCTCCGCTCGAGCGGGGAGTTTGACGCTCGAGCGGGGACCATGTCTGCAAAACTTCTGGAAGTGTGCAATCTACGCTCGAGCGGCGCTTTTGACGCTCGAGCGTGAGTCTGTGTCTGACGCTCGAGCGGGGGTTTCCACGCTCGAGCGGGGCGACTGGTATAACTTCGGGATTTCACCTTTTTGGATCACTTTTTCATTTCCCTTTCTCTCTCTTACTTTCCCAAAATCGATTTTGAGAGCTCCTCTCTCTAGAATCTCCCTTCTCTCTAGGGTTTGATCTAGTAGAGTGATTCACTTCCTTGGTGTCCTTTGTAAAAGTGTGTTGATCGTTGAGGGCTACATTTTGATCCGAAAATTTGGTTTGGAGCACTTTGAGTTTCTTCATCTTCCCTTTGAGCTCCGAATTTGAGGTAGGGATTCCTACTCATTCTTATGTGCTTTAACATAGACATTGAGTTATTTGTATAGATGGGTTGATTTGGAAAGTTAGGGTTTGAAATGTGTTATTTTCAAAAGAGGGGTTTTGTTATTTGGCTCATAAAGATATATTTTGGGTCTTAAAATGATAGTATTGATGTTGTTGATAATATTTGGACCTTTGGGTCAATATTGAGAAAAAAGGGGAAAAATGCCATGTTTGGGTATATTTGGGTCATTAGTGTAATTAATGACAATTGTTATGGAAATGTGAAATTGAGTTGGAAATAATTGAATTGGCTCATTATGGGTTAGAATGGTGGAGTTGGATTTATTAATCGCTCACTTTAAAAATGTTGAGATTTTATATCTGTTGAGGCATTTATTATCTGTTTAGAAATAACTGCTTTGGGCTATCGGTGGAGGATAGTCTTGATTGTTGTAGACAATGCATGATGATTAGGCAAACTAAAACTAATCAATTGAATATGTCATCAATATGACGGTTGGAATAATACATTGAATTTATGTATTGATTGATTATGTATATGATATGTGTTTATATACATTGTATTGTGTGGGAGGAGATAGGGGATGTACTCCACGGTTTATGGGAAGATAGGGGATGGACTCCTAAACCGGATGTTATGTAGGAGGAGATAGGGGATGGACTCCATTGATACAGCAAATACGTGTATCTATTGAATTATTGATATAGCAAATCTGTGTATCATTTGTGAAGTATGAAGTGTTTTATGTGTTATTGATACAGCGAATCTGTGTATCTATTGTGGCTTATGAAAGTGTTTTGATATGAGTTGTTATCTCATTTGAACTGTTGGAATGGAAGAGTTATTGATATGAGATATAATCTCATTTAGAGTACATGGCCAGGTTCTGAGCCAGGATTGTGAATTGAGAAATTGGATAAGTATTGAAAATGAAATGAAACATGGACACATTTGTCATGTAATTGAAATGGGTTATGAATTTATTCATGTGAGTTAAACATCTGTCAAATGCTAATGTTTTAGTTATTGCTCATATTATGTTTAGCATATCTCTACTGGGCGTTGGCTCACCCTATATGGGACATCATTTTCAGGTACAGGTAGTATGCCACCTCCAAGGACGTAGCTTGGGAGGCTTGAGGCTGTTGGACTCTTTTGTTATTTTGGTTGTATTACATGTATATCAAGCCAAGGGCTTATTCTGTGTAGAGTTAGCACTCTCTTTTGTAACCAAGTGTTGACTTGGAAAGTTGTAAGCCTATAGGGCATTTACTTTTGTTGTCAACATGTAATACATTTTGTAATGAATACTCTGATGATATATAATTATGCTTTATTCTTTTATATCTAAGCATGTCAAGAATGTATGATTTATGGGTTTATTTTGAGGACGTTACAGTAACCCACAACACAACAGGATGACAGAGAGGATGAACGACACTATTGTTGAAAGAGTCAGATGCATGCTTAGAATGGCAAAGTTGCCAAGTCATTATGGGCTGAAGCTGCTCATACAGCCTGTTATCTTATCAACAGGTCGCCTTCAGTTCCGTTGAATTTCGCGATACCTGAGGAAGTTTGGTCAAGAAGAAAGGTATCATATTCTCACTTGAGAGTCTTCGAGTATAAGGCGTTCGCACACATCTCGAAGGAAAACATACAGAAGCTTGATGATAAGTCCACTCCATGCATATTTAAGGGCTATTTAGATGCAGCATTTGGGTACAAGTTGTGGGACCCAATGAACATGAAGAGATTCAGGAGCAGAGATGTTGTGTTTAAAGAAGACTAGACAGTAGCAGATTTTGAGAAGTCTGCAAAGTCTAAAGATGTCATCACTCCAGACTTGTTACCATCTCCCGAGCCATCACAAAATGCTAGATGTGATGATGTGCAACAAGAAGTGCCAGAGTTACAGGATACTATGCCAGAAATTGAGGATCATAGGGAAAGAGATAAAAACCCAGATGAAGAAGATGCTGAGCAGGGGGAGCAACCCTTTCAACTAGAGGCAACTGGGCCTGAGTTGTGGAGATCTGGAAGAGCTGCCGTACCATCAACCAAATATCCCACTTCTTAGTATATTCTGATTACTGATAAGGGGGACCCGAGAGTTTTTTGGAAACAAAGAGTCATATAGAGAAAGGCTGTTGGATGCAAGCCATGAAGAAGGAGATGAGTTCTTTGCAGAAGAACCACGCGTATGAGCTTGTTCCACTTCCAAGAGGCATGGGAGCCTTGAAAAACAAATGGGTGTATAAGTTGAAGAAAGATGGCAACAGTAAACTATTACAGCATAAAGCTCGCTTGGTGGTCAAAGGTTTTGGACAGAAGAAGGGAATTGATTTTGATGAGATCATCTCCCTAGTTGTGAAGATGACTTCCATTCGAGTAGCTCTGGGATTAGCAGCTCGCTTGAATCTGGATGTAGAACAGATGGATGTTAAGACTGTTTTTCTCCATGGTGATTTGGAAGAAGAGATATATATGGAGCAACTAGAAGGATTTGAAGTCAAAGGGAAACAGAATCTAGTCTGCAAACTAAATAAGAGTCTCTACGGCCTGAAGCAGGCACCAAGACAATGGTACAAGAAGTTTGATTCATTCATGGTGGATCACGAGTACACAAGAACGGTAGTAGACCAGTGTGTATATTTCCGAAGGTTTTCAGATGGAAACTTCATCATCCTATTGTTGTATGTTGATAATATGTTGATCATCGAACAGGATACTGCTATAATCAACAAGTTGAAAAATGACTTGTTGCAGTATTTTGACATGAAGAATTTAGGCACAACACAGCAGATTTTGGGCATGAAGATTGTTCGTGACAAGAAAACCAAGAATATATGGCTGTTACTGGAGAAATATATTAAACGGGTGATTGAAAGGTTTAACATGAAAGATGCCAAGCCAATCAGCACAGTACTGGCCAACCATTTCAAGGTGACAAAGCGTTCGTGTCCCACGACCAGCTTTGAAAGGAAAGAAATGGAGACAATCTCTTATTCTTCCGCAGTAGGAAGTTTAATGTATGCATGGTGTGTACCCGGCCAAATATAGCTCATGCGGTTGGCGTTGTGAGCAGATTCCTCGCCAATCCAAGAAATGAGTATTGAGAGGTGGTCAAATGGATTCTTCGGTACTTAAAGGGAACTTCAAAGATATGTCTATGTTTTGGGGGAGCTAAACCAATTTTGGAGGGATTTACAGATGCTAATATGGCGGGTGATCTTGATGGTAGAAAATCTACATCAGGATTTATGTTCACCTTTGTAGGGGGAGCTGTTTTATGGCAGTCCAAACTACAAAAGTGTGTTGTTTTATCTATAATAGAGATAGAGTATATTGTTGCCGCAGATACTGGAAAAGAAATGTTGTGGTTGAAGCGGTTTCTCTAGGAATTAGGTCTATAGCAGGAAGAATACAAGGTACATTGTGATAGTCAGAGTACAATTGATCTAAACAAGAATTTCATGTACCATTCATGTACAAAGCACATTGACATCTAGTGTCATTGGATAAGAGAAGTGTTGGAAAAGCAGCTGATGAAGCTAGTGAAGATTCACATGGACAAAAATCCTCCTGACATGATGACCAAGGTTATCACTAGAGACAAACTGGAAATTTGCAAGAATCTGACTGGGATGGACTTTAAGTGAGAATTCAATTATCCATATAGGCGTAAAGGGGGAGAATTATTAGCTCTAACCTAATTGGAGTTGTTATTAAAGGGTGGCTCTCAAAGTTAAGAAGTATGAGGGAAGATGGTAGGTGAAGGGTGGCTCTCCAAGTTAAGAAGTAGGATAGAAGATGGCAGGTGGCAGCCAGCCCAATAACTCTCCTCCCTTGACTTTGTTTCCCTCTCCCCGTGTATATATATAAAGGCTGAGAGGAAGAGAAGAGATAGGCAACACAAAGTGTATAATCTGTGTGTAAGAGAGTGAATTCTATAGAGGGTTGTGAGGTGTGAGTTGTAATCTCCCTCCTAGATAATTCTATAGTGAGAAATATCTATCTGTAGATGTAGGCTATTGCCGAACCACATAAATCTCGTGTCTCTTTTCTCTGTGTGTGATTGATTTCTGAGTGTCTTTAAACCTAACATTATTCTCATATGAAAGGGTTGCGTGTTTTGTGCACTAAACCCTATGTACACAAGAACGAAATGCATTGTTGTTTTGTTTAACTTTTGGATTCATAGATACCCATGTAATCAAATCAACACAATTGAAATTAGGCCAACTCAAAATGGTTTCCATGAAGGAGCACTTGGAGAACAAATTTTATAACGATTCCAGTTTTGACCTGTCACCTATTGTATTCTGGACTCGGGATTATGGTTTCGGGATGTTGTTCATTGTCTTTCGCTCTTTATTCGTCCATAAATTTGGTTGTTTGTGCATTTTGAGCGTGTTTGGAACAGGTTGGTCTTCCTCTCGAGCAGGACTTCTTGCACTCGAGCGGGGTTTGCAAACACTCAGTACTTTGCTCGTCTGCAAAATACTAGAGGAGTGTTTTTCACGTTCGAGCGGCATTTCCTACGCTCGAGCGGGTGAGAGCTCGAGCGTTCCTTCTTGCGCTCGAGCAGTTTGTCTGTTGTCTACAAAAGTACCGGACGTGTGTATTCCGTGTTCGAGCGGGTATCTTTTGCACTTGAGCGGAACAAATTTTTGTGTCTTACGTTCGAGCATAAACTCCTCTGCTCGAGCGGACTGAACGTATATCATGTCGTGAAAGTGACATTTTATATCACTTTTTCATCATTCTCTCTCAAAAACTTTCTAAAAACCTAAATCTTGACCTTCTCTCGCTCTTTCTACATTTTGGCTTAGATCCTTTTATCTCTTCACCCTAGTACCTTTGAGAAAAAGTTAGAGCATCTCAAGATCTACATTTTGAACTGAATAAAGTTGAGATTGAGCGTCTTTGGAGTTCCACTTTTGCTTTGCTTGTCTTCTTTGCTTGAGGTAGGGATTTTCTACACTCTATTATGACTTTTAACTTAGTTATTTGTAGTTGTGTAACAATGGTGGGATTTAGGAGTATTTTGAGTCAAACCTAGGGTTTGGATGAAATGTGAAAGAGGGGTTTTTGGTGGAAATGAAATAAATGAACATGGGGTTTGAAAATGAAGTCATGTTATGTCAAAATGGGTGATTTTGGTATTTGGATTGGTATTTTGAAAAGAGGGATTTTTGCCCTAAATTGATTATCATATCTATTTTGTATAAATAGTTAAAATTGGTGTTGTAAACATGGAATTGAGCGAGTGTTAGAATGGATGGTGGAATTGAATATGAAATGCTTCATATCCTTGGAAATTTTGATTAAAAATATCTGTCTTGAGATTGTATATCTATTTAGAAATATCTGTATTGAGCTATCAGTGGAGGATAGCTTGGCTTGTTGTAGAAATTGTATGTGGATTAGGTAAATTGAAACTAGTCCATGGTTGATTATCATTGAATATGATCATGTTATGAATTCATTGTATATGTATGATTATTTGGGAGGAGAAATGGGATGCATTCCATACGTGTGATTATGTGTTTAAATACATTGCATATAAATGATTGTTTGGAAGGAGAAAGGGGATGGACTCCATTATAATTAAGTTGGTCGGAGTATTCTGGGTGAACGTCCCAAAATGGCAAATTGAAATTATACGTGGGTGCCGATCTCGCGGACGAAATATCCGTAAAATGACAAATTGAAATTATACGTGGGTGCCGATCTCGCGGACGAAATATCCGTAAAATGGCAATTGGAAGTGTTTATGTGGTGATTGTGAAGTTGTGAACCATTGAGTTGTAGTCTAATTTGGGAACAATAATGAAGTTGACTTATGTATTGAGGAAAAAGAATGAAATGGAATATGAACTTGATATTTGATGACTATATGAAATGTGAACGCTTTATCTCTAGCATTGTATATGCACTATGCACATATATTGATGTAGGTCGAAAGGTACCACATTGAGGCCACTTAAGTTACATTTTTAGTCTTTTAATTTTGTTTATTTGGTGGAGATGATGTGTTTTGTGCACTTGTACAGATTTGGCAAGAAATATAAAAATTCAATCAAAAAGGGCGCGAAAGCAAATCCTCATTGCGAGAAGTGAAGAATTCGAGCCAGCCAGACCACTGCACGTGCGGCCCACCACCGCTCGTGCGGCCTACATGGGTGCTCAAGCGGCCAACCTAGGGACGCGTGCATAGAATTTTTAATCTTTTTTGCTGAGAATAAAAGAAAGAAAAATAGCCAAACCTAGGGTTCAGAAATTAATTCAGAGAAAAGGGAGGCTAGGGTTCTAAAGAGAGGATTTTCTCTTAAAGCTTGAAGGACACTTCCATAGGGGTTTCTTTCTCATCTTCTTTCTCTTCTCACTCCTCCATGAGTGGCTAGTCGTCTTTTCTAGGATTTGATGAAACCCTAGCCATGTAATAGAATTTTTCATGAGCTTTAATTGTGAATTGGTTTGAATGGATGTATGGATGATTTAGAAGTTTTTAATAATTGTTTCTTTCATCTCTTCAAGCATTTTACTCTCTGTGATTGTTTAATGCTTTCCATACATTAGTTTTCTTTGTGTTTGTATTCAAAGTACGAGACGAGTCATGCTATGAGAGACGGGTTATGTCGCTACCATAATTTAGAGCAAACGACTCGTACTACTCGGGATGATTCGAGCTTGTACGTTGAATGCGACAACCCTCTTGATCAATATTTCAAACTTGTAGTTGTGAAATATTGGGTATTTCAAACCGGATTGCAATTGATGGCTGATGTTAAATCTCGTTTATGTGGGTAGTGATAAATTCTTTACCCTAGGATTTTTTTCCAAAAATTAATATCTCAAACCCTAATTTTAATTGTCAATATAATTCTTCAATTTCATTTAATTGCTGTTTAGTTATAAAATCAATCTTATCTTTTTAATCAAAATTAATTTAGGAATTTAGCAATTGAATTAATCTAATTTCACATTTGTCCCTGTGGATCGATACTTGGACTTGCCATTATTCTAAAAGAATTTGGTATAGTTTAGTGATTTATTTTTGGTGTGTTCAACGACTCATCATATACCTTTGTTAAATCTCATATATTGTGTTAGATTATTCCTACTGGGCTGTGGCTCACCCTATTTGGGAAAAACATTTTCAGGTATTGATGGCTTGCCTCCGCCAAGACAATAGCTTAGGAGGACTTTGCGAGCACTAGCTTCTTTGTTTTGGATTGTACATTTCTGTAAGCCTAAGGGCATTTATTTACGTTAAACTCTTTTGTACTATTAATGATATGAAATGAAAGAACTTTACACTCTGATATATGCAGCTGTTATTTATGTTATGGGTTATATTTATTGTATTATTTTGGGGGTGTTACAAATTTCAATGATCCTTAATATTCATCTTGCAAAAAACATAGCTCATATTCTATCAAATTATCTTGAGTACTTAGTCATTTTCTTATGGAGATAGGCAATATTAGATTTCACATTTGACACATTATTTTGTTGTTGGGGTTGATATTAAAGGTCTAAAGTTCAATATTTGATGTTCTTTTCACTTTCAAAACTTAAAAGCTATAGATTGGGGGGGAAGACACAAAATGGGCTTTTATCTCACATTAAGTGTATTAGAAAAAGGAAAAAATAATATATATATATATATAAGTAACAAATGGGTCAAAAATTAACAAAACAGTGTTTTTTTAAAAAATTATAAATTGTATCTGAAGTGAGAAAACAAAACCAATTGCAAATAAGTGGGGATCACGTATTTAATTTATCAAAATGCCCTTCATCATCATCTTTTTCTTCTTCCTTCTTCCTTCTTCCTTCTTCCTTTTTACTAACTATTTAACTCTAACTATTGGTCCCGACCACTGACCACCACTCTCTTATGACCCCTATCCCACCTCTGACTCTTTCTCACACCTTTCTCTACCATTTTAAACCCCTCACTCACCCTCCTCATTACTCTTGCCACTCCCTCGTTCTTCTCTAACCCAATCACTTCCAATCCCATCCAATCCAACCACCAAAACCTTAGCTATCATAACCACTCAAAACCATCCAATTCTCACCGTCGTGACTAGTCAAGCTCACTACCACTAAAAAAAAAAAAAATTAAAGTGCAAGTGATACTCGTGCAAGAACAATGTGTGCACAGGTGCAAGTGACAAGTATTCACTTGTGCATATAGTGCGCTTGCATCTAAAAAAATTTGCAACAATGATGAAAGGGTGTCGCAACAACGAGGGATTGGAGGGGTTTAGGAGATTCTGATGGCTAGAGTTTTAGTTGATTAGGTTGTTAAATGGGACATGAAGAGACTAGGGTTGGGGTAGAGGACAAGGGCGACGGAGGGGTAAGGAGATGATGGGAGTGGCAGAGGAGGGTGGGGGATGGAATTGTGTTGGTATGAGAGTGGCAATGGGCAAAGTTATAGATGAAATAAATTTTTTGGGGGGTAATGAAGGCATTTTAATAAATTAAATTGGTGATTCTCATCTACTTATTGTTAAATTTGTTCTTCCCATTTTTGTTCTTATTTTAAAAAGGTCTTTACTGATTTATTATTTTTTGTCCTATTTACCCTTGAAATTTTGTTTCTTTTAGAAAAAGGGAAAATAACATGTTAATGATAAACTTTATAAATTTTAATAATTAAAGACATAAAGTTTTTCATGGATGGGTAATTATTTTTAAAAGATTACATGATTTTTTTTTTTAGATAGTGTGGGGACATAATTTTTGAATGACAACACGTGGCCGAGGTGTCACCGAAGTGCCAACCGAGGTGCCACGTGTCCTGGTTATGATGCCGAGATGATCTCGGCTATGCCGAGGTTATTAACGAGAATACTAGAATCCGAGATAAGCGGATGAAGAACAAGAGTCCTAGAATGGGAGGAGACTTCAGTTTGAGTAGAGATGAGACTCTTAGAGAGCTTATCCTGATCCTATTGGGAGTCCAAGATTAGCAGTAATCCTGAGTCCATTGGAGTTAGGCTTCCATTGGGAGTAGGATTGAGTTGGCTATAAAAGAGAGGCACCCCCATGAGTCTAAGGTATGTCTTTTGATGCTCAAGCTAGTGAGTTTAGCACTATTGATTATCTTTGAGAGATATTGAGTACTGACTTGATCGTCGGAGTACCCCCGGGTGGCGAACCACCACCGGAGTCTTCTCTTTCTGTTGCAGGTTAGTTAGGTGCCATCTATTCTGTCGGTGCTCTCCAGCTGGATACTAAGATTGCAGTGTGGTCAGATTTTCACCCACACAATTTGGTGCCGTCTGTGGGAAAGAAAGGAGAATAGATGGCCATCACCGTACAAGATCAATGTGTTGAAAACGACGAGTTTAGCGAAGATGGAGAGTCTGTCGACATAAACGAAATGAAGACCTTTCCAGAAGGGACACGAAGACAGGGGGCATGAGCGCCCCCAAGGAGATGACATTCAAGTATAGAAGAGCTCAGCCTAAGTAAGCAGATCCCGGATTTCAGGCCCTGGACCCCAGATCTCCAAAGACAAGATCTCGGCCTAAATAAGCAGGTCCGAGAAGAGAAGAGCTCAATATAAGTGAGCAGCTCCAAGATTCCAGAAGACATGATCTCGGCCTAAATAAGCAGGTCTGAGAAGAGAAGAGCTCAACATGAGTGAGTAGATCCAAGATTCTAGAAGACATGATCTCGGCTGGGATGAATAGGTCCGAGAAGAGAAGAGCTCAACCTGAATGAGCAGATCCAAGATTCCAGAAGACAAGATCTCGGCACTTAAGTCCAAGAAGAAAAACGGCTCGCCGATGCGAGGCCGAGGTAATGATGAATAACTTAGACTCATTATATGGCAGAGTCGAATCTTGCATATAATGGAGTTGAACTAAGTTGGAGTAACATAGGCTTGCCATGTCGGCAGAATCAAACTCAGGTTGAAACCAAGTAAGATCAACAGAGAAATCAAGGTTATCAATCTCGGCTTGAAACCAACTTCGGCGAACAAGATCACATGCACAAACTTAATGTGAACATAAGTCTACATTAAGGGGCAGAGAGTTATAAATGATGTTTAACACTTGTTGAAATTTGTAGCAATTTACAAGTTGAAGGTAAACCGAGATGATGTTTAACACTTGTTGAAAGTTGTAGCAATTTACAAGTTGAAGTTAAACCGAGATGATGTTTAACACTTGTTGAAATTTGTAGCAATTTACAAATTGAAGTTAAACCGATGTTATGTTTAAACACTTGTTGAAATTTGTAGCAATTTACAAGTTGAATTAAACCGAGATGATGTTTAACACTTGTTGAAATTTGTAGCAATTTACAAGTTGAAGTTAAACCGATGTTATGTTTAAACACTTGTTGAAATTTGTAGCAATTTACAAGTTGAAGTTAAACCGAGATGATGTTTAACACTTGTTGAAATTTGTAGCAATTTACAAGTTGAAGTTAAACCGATGTTATGTTTAAAGACATGTTGAAATTTGTAGTAATTTACAAGTTGAAGTTAAACCGAGATGATATTTAACACTTGTTGAAATTTGTAGCAATTTACAAGTTGAAGTTAAACCGAGATGATGTTTAACACTTGTTGAAATTTGTAGCAATTTACAAGTTGAAGTTAAACCGATGTTATGTTTAAACACTTGTTGAAATTTGTAGCAATTTACAAGTTGAAGTTAAATCGAGATGATGTTTAACACTTGTTGAAATTTGTAGCAATTTACAAGTTGAAGTTAAACCGAGATGATGTTTAACACTTATTGAAATTTGTAGCAATTTACAAATTGAAGTTAAACCGATGTTATGTTTAAACACTTGTTGAAATTTGTAGCAATTTACAAGTTGAAGTTAAACCGAAATGATGTTTAACATTTGTTGAAATTTGTAGCAATTTACAAATTGAAGTTAAACCGAGATGATGTTTAACACTTGTTAAAATTTGTAGCAATTTACAAGTTGAAGTTAAACCGAGATCATTGTTTAACACTTGTTGAAATTTGAGAAAAATTTACAAGTCAAGACAAGGTTGTACTGAAAGAAGTATCTACATACTTACCAGAACTTGGAAGATAATGAAAGACAGAAGTCTTAAGAAGTAAAAGAAAAGTGGCGAATTTTTGAGCAACACGTGTGAAAACATTTGTTACAATGTTTTCAAGTATTAAACCGAGGCTGAGATAAACTGATTAGTGGGTACAACCGAGGTGTTACACCCCGAGGAGATTACACAATTAAGGTGTAAATTGAAGACATGCAAATTATTTTTCCATACAAGAGTAAAAAGAAGAACACATCGGCTAGAAAGGATTTGTGACTGCGGCATGAAGCCAACTTCCATAATGTGATCCTAAGTGCAACTTATGTTCACATTAGTGGGCAAGGAGAAGGAATGATAATGTTACCACTTGTTGAAATTTTAAAACAATTTACAAGTTGAAATAGTTGAAGATTACGAAGTCTACTACTTGTTGAAATTTTTTAGCAATTTACAAGTTTGGTATAGCTGAGATTACACTAAAAGACGTTTTCCGAGATATGATCATCCGAGATGACCAACTAGCTTGTTAAAACTTAGAAGGTTGGGAAAAGTGAAGCATGTATAAAAGAAGGCAAGTACAAATGAGGAAGCAACACTTGAATACCTCTGTTAAAGAACACACTTGTAGAAATAAAGTACCGAGGTGATGCTTATCCGAGGTGTCTACCCAATGATAATTCCGAAGTGATGCTTATCCGAGGTGTCTACCTGATGATAATTTCGAAGTGATGCTTATCCGAGGTGTACTACCCCGAAGTGATTTGCAGGATATATTCAAAAAAAGTTGAAAAAATTCTAAAGTATGGGGAAGCATACAGATAGTAAGCAGAAGAAAGCATTCAATACTCAGAAAAATACAAACATGCATTAAAAGAAACACTTCGACCTGATAAAGTGATTTCTTGTTCAAATACAAAGCAGTGGCACATCGGCGAACAACAGACATTGTTCAGAAGCAAAGAAATTACATATACAAAAACAACAAAAGTACAAGAATGAAGACCCTAAGAACTAGGGACTAAAGCAAGAACGTCGGACTGATCTGCTTCAACGATTGACAGTAGTTCAGCCTCGGCAGTCAGTTGGGGAAGCTTCTCTACTGTTATCTCGACATCTATTTCAAAAAGAGACGTGGTTCTAAGACTATGCAGAAAACAGAAAGGAGGGCAAGAATCTGGAAATACAACAACAAAAGACAAGAAGAGAAAATTTAGAGCCAAGAATAGTGGTAAATCATCAAGAACACTGTGACAGAGTGTATGCAAGGGTACAAGGCCAAGAATAGTGGCTTACCAGAAAAAGTGAAGCCGGTATGAGGATCGCTGAAATCAGACGACGACAGCAATCGGAAAGGATCAGCAAAAGCTCACCGGAGGGAGAGAGTGAAACTGGTTGCAGAAAGCTTCGCAAAAGCAACAAATGGAAGATTTGAGAGGGTTGATTTTGATCAAAAGCATGAAATGGCAGCAAAATGGCAATTATGGTGCTTGGGACGACGTGCTTGTCAGACAGCGCAAGTAAGTGCGAGACAAATTAATGACGCATATCAGACACAGCTCCGTAGAGGAAAGATGTGTGACGGTTTCAATTGAAATATTGTACATACCAGTTCATACGCGTGATGAAACACTTGGAGTTTTTGATTTAAATGAAACAAATACCTCGGCTAGGAGGACAATTTCGGATGAGAAACTTGAACGAACTTGGTCGTTGGTTCTAAGGCATTGATGAAAGCAGACTATAGGTCTCGGTTATATTGAGCCGACGAGTTCTGACTTCGGCAATAGATAAAGCGAACTTAGCCAACGTGCTAAAATGGAAGAAATGATATAGGTTCCATCACCTCAGGATGCCGAGGTAATAGAACCTAGGGGGCAGTTGTGGGGACATAATTTTTGAATGACAACACGTGGCCGAGGTGCCATGTGTCCTGGTCATGATGCCGAGATGATCTCGGCTATGCCGAGGTTATTAATGAGAATATCGGAATCCGAGATAAGCGGATAAAGAACAAGAGTCCTAGAATGGGAGGAGACTTCAGTTTGGGTATAGATGAGACTCTTAGAGAGTTTATCCTGATCCTATTGGGAGTCCAAGATTAGCAGTAATCCTGAGTCCATTGGAGTTAGGCTTCCATTGGGAGTAAGATTGAATTGACTATAAAAGAGAGGCACCCCCATGGGTCTAAGGTATGTCTTTTGATGCTCAAGCTAGTGAGTTTAGCACTATTGATTATCTTTGAGAGATATTGAGTACTGACTTGATCGTCGGAGTACCCCGGGTGGCGAACCACTACCGGAGTCTTCTCTTTCTGTTGCAGGTTAGTTAGGTGCCATCTATTCTGTCGGTGCTCTCCAGCTGGATACTAAGATTGCAGTGTGGTCAGATTTTCACCCACACAGATAGTGAGATCACATTGATTTAATTCCCCATAAAAAAAAATATCCCCAATTATAATTGGTATGATAACCATCATCATTATTATTGGAAGAGCATGAGATTAGTTGACTAAGAATTTGTTTTTAAAATTTAAAAATCCTTTCGTTCTTTGACACTTGAGAGTAATACATTTAAAGATTGTGAGGTCACTGATCATGAAGACCCCATAAAAATATGCAATATAACAGGAATCTCTTATCATATTTGATTAGAAAGTCTCACTAATTTGCATGAACATTGTTAGATTTATATATACATTTCAAAAGACAATTTTTTTTTTTTAATTTTTAGCTAAAAATTACTAATTCGTTTAATTATATAATTCAATGTTTTATTATGTGTTAATTATAATATTATTCTTTTGTAGCCCTTTTTTAAAAATCAAATTCCTTCTAACCATTTGGTCAATCTACTTATAATTGCTGTGATTAAACTACCACAAATATTTATTATTTTATAATTAAAAAATGATATACAACCCTACTTCTTAGACCCATTTTATAGGTTCAATGATGCGTAAATGATATGATTAGGGTTGAGCAACGAATCTGTAAAATTTGCAAACTGAATCGGTCCAATCCATTCCGGTAGGTATGGATTGGATTTTTGAATCAATGGTCTAGTTCTGGATTGAAAAATTGAGGAACCGTTCCCTACGGATCAGTTCCGGATTTCACTTCACGGTTTTGGATTAAAACTGATTCGAACCGTATACAATTTAGACTATATTCATATTATACACTCCTGATACATACTATCCTACTTCTTATATACAAAACCAAAATTCTAATTCATAGCATTTCATTTTCTTCATTTCTCTGTGCGTGCAGCAACCGCTTTGTTGTTATTTGTTGTGTTATTTTTTAGTTTTAGTTTTGTAATGGTGTAATATTGGAATCAGTTTTAGTTTTTTTTTTGGAATTTGGTAATAGTTGCTGCTATTGTTGCTGTGGAATTGGATATTATGTTTGTTTAAATTAATGGTGGAATAATATGCATGTTTATGTTTTGAAAAATTATGAGTAGATTGATGTTGAAATGATTTGTCAATAGATTATACATGAATCCGTGGTTTCAAATCAAGCCAAATTATGTTTAAATGGTTTAGTTCGGATTGATTCCTGGATTCACTTCAATTTTTATAAAACCGTAGACAACGGATTGATCCTAATTTTATCCCAAACCGAACTAATCCAGACCATGTTCACCCCTAAATATAATTGGTTAATGATTGGAAAAGATATAAGAAAGAGTGTTACCTTTATGCTGTGTTTGGTTGGGAGATTTGAGAAGGGATTTGGAAAGAAAAATGAAAAAAGGTAGGTGAAATGTGAATAAAAAATATACCTATATTTCACATAGTTTTACATGCATTTTCCATTTCCCTTTCCAAATCTCTCGCCAAATCCCCCAACCAAACACATCGTTAATACTCTAATTGATTATCATATCATTAGATTTAAATCTAATTTTCGAAGTTAAATAGCAATGCTCTTTATAAATTTATCAATTGACGAAGAAATCTTGTGCAACGAGTAAAGTTATTTTCATTCCTGTCATTGTGTAGTTGCTGTTATGGATATGCATGGTGACTGTATTACTCTTCTGAAATAGGATGAGTCCTAAAATCAAAATGTTGATGTTTTTATTTGGTATTTGGGACCATCAAATGAGTTGAAATTGATATACCTCCACATTTACAAATGAATATTTGTAATTAAAAAAAAAAAAAGGACAATTAAATCTTGAAGAGTATGATATCATTATCTATTATATTATATTCAGATAAGTAAAAGTCTAATCTTAAACGTTGGTGATTTACACGATTCTATTGATAAGTTTTTGTTACAATTATATTCCTTTCTTATAGTTTATAAATAATTGTTTATTATTGTCTTATTTCTTGTTTTATTTTAATGATTATCTTCTAGCATCTCTATTTCCACTGCATGTCTACACACAAAAAGAAAAAAGAAATGAGGTTGGAGTTAAATTTATAAAAGAACCACTATAATTAAATGTGAATAATTCAAAATAATTATATTTTTATAGATGTACAATGAATTCAGTACAAGTGAAAATTGTGACGTGAGACAAATCTTTACCTTGCTTTGGCTTGTATTTCCATAAAAATATAATTAGTTTGAGTTATTCCCACTTAAATGCAATTTTTTTTTTTAATTTACAAATTTATTTAGTAATCAAGCTAAGGTCTAGCAAATCCTGACATATACATTAAGTTAAATTTTATTAATTAATTTTTTTTTTGACAAAACAATAATAGATATTTTATTGAAAAGAATATGTACATTTCATTTTAAAAATTTTAATCAAAGAAATGATATCCACACATTATTTTACCAAAAAAGGAGCATAACTGAAGAAAGTTTTTATTATTTATTTCATGATGAGGAACCTTCCTATATAATCGCGTTGGAATCATAATATCTGCAATTACTTACAAATTATAGATATTCATTAAGCCCAAGAAACATTAGTAAAAGTTGAACTTAAAATAACTAGGTTTAATCCTTTTATCATAAAAAATTATTCAATACTCCTGAAGCGCTACCGTGCAAGTTAGGGAGTATAAACATGTTGGCCAGAAATAATAGAATAGAATTTAATTGTCCTAAAATAATAGTCACCAAAGCATCTACTTAAATGAAAATATTAATCAGTAAATTACTATCAATTTCATTAAGAAACACACAAGTTATAGAACATGTTGGGCAACTATGGTTGAGGTTGGAAGAAAAACTCAAATTTGTGACCATTGCTATCTATGAACGTTCAACTAATGTGTATCCTTTTCAAAAACAAGAAAGAAAGAAAGAAAAAAAAAAAAAAAAACTAACAAACAAAACAAAAATTGAATCTTTGTCCCGTAGGCAGGAAGAAAAGATCAAAATTGTTTGGGCTTGAGTTTTCAAATACAATTTTTTGAATTTCCAATTTGTAATTTTTATTTTTATTTTTAGTAGTTTTTTTTAATATTTTAGTCAATTTTTATTTTTTATGTTCAGATACACCTAATCTACATGTATTTAAAATGTAAAATATTTGTAAATAAATTTTAAAAAAAATAATAAATACAAAAAAACCAAAAATATACTGAATATATATTTTGTATTTTTTAGTATTTAGTAACTTTTTAAAATATTTTTTCAGAAATTTTATATATTTTAAATGTATTTAGATTAAATAAATTAAAAAAAATGATTAAGATATTAAAAAGTTAACTAAAAACAAAACATACAGATTAAAAAAATCAAAAGCTATTTTTAAAAAATTCAGAGGAAGCAGAGTGATGTTATTAAAAAATCCGGGCAAATTACAAATACCCCCTCGAGATTTGGTGAAAGTACAGATTCTCTCATGAGGTTTGAGAAATTACAATTTGTTCCCTGATGGTCAAATTTTCATAACAAATTAGGGAAAATTAGGAGAGAATCTGTATGAAAATAAAAATTTCAGGGAGTAATTTGTTATGGAAATATAAACCTCAGGGGGCAGGATGTAATTTCTCAAATCTCAAGAGAGAATCTGTATTTTCACCAAACCTCGAGGGAGGTGTTTGTAATTTGCCCTTAAATCCAAGAGGGAAGAGCATTGGTTTGAAAGATTGGTGGTCATCTACCGCATGATTAGCCGTTGATTCTACCAACCTCACACTCCACACCAAATCCTACTATTATCAATTAAATTAACCTCAAAACCATCCTCTATTAAGGTTTATTTTGGCAATTAAATTAAAAATCAGTTTTTTAACTTTGATTTTTTGAGTCATGTTATCTTTTTATTTTTTTACATATATATATATATATATATTTTTTAAATTCAAAAAAAAAAATTAACTTTTAACCTACTTAAAAATGGTAATTAGAACAATAAGATGGTTGTTATATACCATTGAAATATTTTATCAGAATTTTTTGTATATGGCATAATAAATTCTATGGAGATTTATTAGAAAATTCTTTTTCAAGTATTTGTATTTCAATTAGTTTATAAGATATTCTTGTATTTTAATAAATCTTATTATTTGAACATTCGATTCATCAAATCCTAATTCTCATATTTAAGATATATTATAGACATTTCTACCCTTACAAATATATATATATTTTTTTTATTAGCTAAGGTCCCTCAACATTTTTATAGAGAAAATTCGACTCAGAAAAATTTTACCCAACTTAAAAAAATTTCGGTCTTGACTCAGAGAAATTTAAAATTCCTTTGAGTTGGGCAAAATTTCTCTTATTCGAATTTTCTCTATGAAAATGTTAAGAGATATTATGAAAATGTTTTATATCCTTTATCTTATAAAATTTTAATGTCAAAGGTCTTAATAAAAATTTCCCATAAAGATGTATAATATTTTTAAAACTTATTCTAAGGACACACACACGGTAATCCAATTTTTTTTTTTTTAAATATAATTTTTGCTATATAAATTAAGAAAGGTGAGATAAAATAAATTACATTTCCCCAAAAAAATTATAAAAGGTCATATAAAAATGCTTATTTATATAAATTATAATATGAATTGGTGTTTGCTTCTAACCATTTTAGTGTTTAAGTTACGTGTCATTGTAATAATGAGATCAATAAATTATCAAATTAAAGTTGTTAAAAATAAATTTTTAATTTTCAATTAAGTTCCAAAATAATATAAGTTTCAATTTATTATAATTATTTTAATTTTGATTATAATAATATTTAATTATACCTTAACTTTTTTTTTTTTTGGAATTACTATGCAACGTGGTCATAATCAACAACTCATTTAAATATTTTTAGATTCAATGATTTGGTGGGGATTTCAAAAACTGTTTTTGAATTTTAAATTTTTTTGATGTTTTAGTGAATTTTTAGTTTAGATCCATTTAATTTGAATATATTTTAAAAAGTATAAATTTGTATTTCAAAAAAAAAAAATACTAAATAAAAATAATAAAAACAAAAATTCAATACATTTTGATTTTTTTTATATTTGTAATTTTTGTTTTAAAAAATATTCACTGAATAAAAAAAATAAAAATTCACAAATATTTTATTTGTAAAATACATTTAAATTAAGAATATCTAAAAAATAAAAATTTAACTAAAATAATAAAAAATAAAAAGTTTACAAAACTAAAAAAATATTTATAAAAACTCAAAAATTCCAATTTCCACCTACAAATACCCCTATCTTTCTCTCAATTTCCTTCATCACTCTCTCTCTCTCTCTCTCTCTCTCTCTCTAGAATTTCACAGTCTCGTCTTCACCGGAGCTGAATCAAATCGCAGTACAGAGCAGTTTTCCAGCGACTATGGGTCTGAAATCGTTCATCGAAGTCCACCCGGACTCGCACTTCCCAATCCAGAACCTTCCCTTCGGTGTCTTCAAACCCGAACCGGCTTCCGATCCTAGACCGGGCGTGGCCATCGGCGACCACGTCTTGGACCTCTCGGCGATCTCTTCGGCCGGTCTGTTTGACGGTCCGGTCCTCAAGAGCTCCGACTGCTTCATTCAGGTAATAAACAAACTTAATGTATTGCTGGGTTTTTATTCGGTAAGGGATTGTTTGTTTGCTAAGAAACTGTTGGGAAAAGGAATTGAATTGGGAGCAAAAAAACCCCTGTATATATTTATTGTTTTTGAAGAGTGTAAAATGGAGTGACACTAACAACAATTTAACTTAATTTGAGTTTTTCAGCAACTGGGTAATGTTTCGGTTACTATTTTGGAAATTGGGTTCCAGAAAATTTGAGCTCGAATAGAAGAAAATTTTGATTTCAGGAGCAATGGAACTTCAAAATGCTTGCATCCCTTAAATTGCTGGATTTAAATTCGATAAGGGCCTGTCTGTTTGCTAAGAAACTGTTGGGAAAAGGAAATGAATTGGGAGAAAGAAAAAAAAAACCCGTGTATATAATGATTGGTTTTAAAGAGTTTAAAACTGAATTACACTAACAACAATCTGACTTGATGTGAGTTTTTCAGCAACTAGGTAATGCTTTGGTTGCTATTTTGGAAGTTGGTTTTGAGAAAATTTGAGCTCAAATTGAAGAATTTTTCGATTTCAGGAGCGATGGAACTTCATAATGCTTGCATCCCTTAGCTAAATTGCTGGATTTAAATTTGATAAGGGCCTGTTTGTTTGCTAAGAAACTGTTAGAAAATGAAATGAAGTGGGAGGAAAAAATCCCGTGTATATGTTTGTGTGTGTATATATTTATGGGTTTTAAATAGATTGGGAAGAGTAAAACTGAGTGATATTCGAACAACAATTTGAATTTTTCAGTAACTGACTAATGTTTTGGTTACTATTCTGAAGTAAGTTTCCAGAAACTTTGATCTCAAATCGATGAGATTTTTTATTTCAGGAGCAATGGAAATTCAAAATGCTTGCATCCCTTCAAAATTAAGAGCAGATAATGTAGGATTTGAAAGTAGTTTGTACATTTTGTTTGTAAGTTCACAGTGCATGTGAGGTGTGTAGGATTTGAAAGTGGTTTGTACATTCTGTTTGTAAATTCATAATGCATGTGAGCTTTGTTTATATTCATATTTATAGAGACTCTAACTGGGTATATAGTTTAGAAAGCTAATATTTGCTTTGCTATTTGTTATGCTCTGTGCCAGCCTAATCTCAACAAGTTCCTGGGTCTGGGACGGCCTGCATGGAAGGAAGCTCGTGCAACAATTCAAAAGCTGCTTTCATGTATGCTATTTGTTTTGTTTTTGTTTTTGTTTTTGTCTTTGTTTTTTGTATTTTTAACGAGGAATCCCGGATCCCACCTTTGGTGAGAACGGGGTTAAAACCCTGGATTGCGGCCACCCACTAGCCTCACATATTGGGCGAAGTAGGGATTTCAACCTAAGACCTCCTGGTTGTTTACCAATAGACTTAATGTTCGAGCTAGCCTTGACAATTGCTATTTGTTATAGTCGTTCTCCCATGTTTTTTGGTCCTACTGTTTCTTGTCACCAAAGTAGTCTGTAATGCTAAAAGTTTCTCTCAGTCAGTTTCATTCTGCAGTTATTCTCTCCACTCAACTGGAGTAGACAACTCTGGATTTGAAATGCAACTATGATCCTTCAATGGGACAGGGGGAACTGAATATATATGTATATGCATCTTCATCAAAAAGATGAAAACTCAATTTTCTGTCAAATCTAACATTAAATTAATAACTGTTCTATTGTTCAATGCAGCTACTGAACCAGCATTACGTGACAATGCAAGTTTGAGGCAGAAAGCACTTGTGCCTATGGTAAGATATATATATGCATGTATATGTGGTCCTGAATATGCAGTTGGGCTATATATGTTTGTCATTCTAATTTACTTGTTATCTTATGAATGATGCTTCAGGACAAGGTAGAAATGCTGGTTCCTATTGCAATAGGAGACTACACAGACTTCTTTTCATCCATGCATCATGCAAAGAATTGTGGGACCATATTCCGTGGACCAGAGAATCCAATTCCAGCAAATTGGTATGGTAGTTTCAAAGTGTGTTTTTTTTTTCCCGCACTTGTCTGTAAAAAATTTAGAACACCAGCACCCTGTTTTTCATTTGTTAAATACTTTATCATTTTTCCAGCGAATTGTTCAAAATGCTTAATCAATTTTCAGGTTCCATCTTCCTATTGCATATCATGGAAGAGCATCATCTATTGTTATTTCTGGCACTGACATTGTTAGACCAAGGTGAAAGAAGATAACTTCCCTGCATGCTTTTTACAACTTCGATTTATTTTTTCTCATTCTCTTTAGTAAATGTGTAATGCAAACAAGCATGCCAAGTGGAGTTCAATGCTAAATACATCCTCATGGGCCCTTTGATCAAAATGTTTAGGAATAAATACATGAATGCCTGTTCAAATTGTTGAATGCCTAAAACTACGATTGATGTATGGCCAAGTGCCAGTGGAAACTTTGTTCAATTGTTCCTATTCGCATAAAAATGCTGAATGTAGTGTTTGACTTAAGTAACCAATTTACATCATATATAACAACTACCTTATTGTGTGGAGGTGAAATTTGCTGCTTGCATACTAGAACACACCGTCAATGTTGACTGGCTGGGTGCTTGGCCGATGAAACCCCCTCTGATGCAAAAGTTAGTGATTGGAAAGGAGAAGATAAGAGGAAGGAAATGTAGGGAATTAGGGTTCAGAGTGTGTATCCCCTTGATAGAGGATGAGGTCTACCTTTTACAGAGTTTCCTTCCTTACTCTTAAAGAATCACATGAACATAAATACCCTTGCTCCCTACTGGTAGGGTCATGATTATCCCTTTAGGGTGACCACTATTCTGTTGTGTGGAATATCCACAAGGCAATCCATTGCCTGATGTGTGTGATGGAACATTTTCAGGCTTACCTCATGAGATCTCTAAGGCTTCATATGGGCAAGTCGTATATAGCTCGCTGCTAGAATCTCAGCCATAATCTACTTGGGCCTTATCTGGCCCACATTTGATCCTTGCTAAGTAGGGTGTTTGGCTCAAATCCTGGTCGGCCTGCCATTATGCACAAGCCCAACCCCTAATTTTGGGCCAGCCCATTACCTGGATATCACTTCAAGGGTCCAACAGCTCAACCCAGGTCCTTCATTTGCTTGCCCAAGGCCATTCACCTGCTTTGCCCAGTCTAGCCTTGATAGCTTAATTTGACCCTCTTCACTTAAAATACATGACTGTTACAAGAATACTTTTTTCAAATCTACAACATTGGTGAGGTAAATTTTATATGGGAGCCATGATGATGGTTCTAATAGAGATATATGTATGTGGAAGTGTCTTTAGTGTGTATCAATTTCATTGTCTCATGATTAATTGCTTCAATGAACAAAGAACAGAGGTGAAGATTAAAGATTTCGTTCACATATTTAATGCTGTTTTTTTTCCATAATTTCCTGGATTTCTTTTCATGCTTTTTACTGATTCTTTCCTCTCTGCAGAGGTCAAGGTCATCCAGCTGGCAATTCACCTCCATATTTTGGACCTTCACGGAAGCTGGACTTTGAGCTAGAAATGGTAAGCTTTTGTGACGTGCATTCTAAACTAATCTGAAAATTGATTTTAATATCTGCTTGTGGATTTTATATCAGTTCATTATGCCTATGGAAATTGCCTCCTCCTTGTACTTCCATCTTTATGACTAACGTTTTTCAACTGATGTTGGTTATTGTATTGCTTCTAGGCTGCTGTAGTTGGTCCTGGGAATGAACTAGGAAAGCCTATAGATGTAAATGAGGCTGCAGATCATATCTTTGGTGTTGTGTTGATGAATGATTGGAGTGGTAAGTATAATACTCTTTGCTTCATTTCCAAATTCATTCTTCGGTGTAGTTGTGGAGGCTCTATTGATTAAAATTTGGTTCAACAGCTAGAGATATTCAGGCATGGGAATATGTGCCTCTTGGGCCTTTTCTTGGAAAGAGTTTTGGTAAGAAATTTGTGTTATTGTTTTGTCACTACAGTTTCCATTTTGAAAAGCTAGAGATCAGAGAACAATGAACAGTTTTATATGTCTAACACGATCGCTAGGTTACAGTAAACAGTAATTCTTGTTGTGAATTCTCAGGTACAACAGTATCCCCCTGGATTGTGACCTTAGATGCTCTTGAACCCTTTGTTTGTGATGCTCCCAAACAGGTAGCTTTATGTTTCTCAATACTTAAAAGCATAAAACCATTGGACTTCACAGTTTTGTTTGCTATTATCTCATGTTAAATTTTCCCCCTCATAAGTTAACTTGCTAAATCATGTGTATAAATTGCAGAACCCTCCTCCATTGCCATATCTTGCTGAAAAGATATCCAAGAACTATGACATTTCTTTGGAGGTATTATCTCACGCTGCTTTCTCTGCACTGTAAAGTGTGTCTAATATTTCATTGGTCATCCTTCTCCCCCGTTAGCGGATGATAGTCTGCAATAATTTCTTCTTAGGCCTCGTGGAATTTTTCCTTCTAGACTGTAAGCTAGTCAAATTGTAATGCTCTCTTTAGAATTTGTTTTTAAAACCATCCATTATGATGATCAACTGCCTTCTTGATGCAAGGTTCGGATTAAACCTGCCGGAGAAGAACATGGACATGTTGTCACAAAGAGTAACTTCAAGCACTTGTAAGGGTTTCAGTTTTACAATGTCCAATATTATTAAATACCTTGGAAGAGATTTTCATTTAATTAACGAGAACCACTTGTATTACATTTTTTTTGGTCTTGATTTGCACATTCAAACTTACATATTTGACTCTTGAATTGAGATAAAAAAAAAAATAACGTCCAATTAGTACACATTAATGTTTGTTTGGGAGGGAAAAGATTGAGTACACATCTAACCTTTGGCATAATGCACAAAGTGGTGGCCTCAAGACTTGAACTCATAACCTCAAGGTTATTAGGCCAAGTCTTAACCATTGATTCTTGAATTGAGATCATTTGAAAAAAAGTGAATCTTGTTTCCCACAATGTCTATCATATTTTAATTTACTGCTTATTGACTTCTTTTCTTTGTGCTATAGATATTGGACGTTGACTCAACAACTTGCACATCATACTATCAACGGTTGCAATTTGAGGCCCGGTGATCTCCTTGGGACTGGAACAATCAGCGGCCCTGTAAGATTTATCAATTGTATTTATATATGATGTCAAAAGTAAAAATATGTAAATTAAAGTTGGACCAAAATATTCCTATTATTGTTTTACCTAAAGTTGGACATCTGCTTCATTTCCCAACAGGAACCAGAATCTTATGGATGCTTGCTGGAGTTAACATGGAACGGACAAAATCAGCTTTCTTTAGGTGGAACAAATCGTAAATTTCTAGAAGATGGAGATGAAGTCATTTTTACTGGTTGTAGCAAGGTGTGTATTACACAACTTTTCCACTCTTCTGTTCAATTTAGCATGTTGCAGTAATTCTTTCTAGTTATTAGTTTACGGACTCATGCATCCATTTAAGCATCTATGTTTTCCAGTAAATGGAAACAAAAAAATGAAAACATTCCAAACAAGCCGAGTTTTTGCAGTTCCTTGGATATTTGAAACCCGGTTGTTAACGTCTTACTTCTTTTTAGACCGGAAAACAGTGGTTTGTGATTGATGCAGTGAATTATGATTTGTGCTCATATAAAACTAAACATCATATGCATTATCTTCTTCATTTGGCTTGTTGACACCATGAGGATGTCTTTTCTCGTTTCATTTTTGTCTTTGGAAAATGCCTGAGGCCTCGATTCTGAGGCCTCGAATTTGCCTCGAATCCCATTTATTTATTTTTTCTTTTCTTTTAAGACAGTGTTAGTTTGGTTTTTTTTTTTTTTTGCAAGGGTAGTTTATGTATAGGGATGTGCTAAAAAATTAGACATTCTGCAAGTGAGTTGGATTGGGCTGATTGGATGATAAAATTGATTGATTAATTTTTTTAATTTTATTTTATTTTATTTGTTGGGCTGTGTTAGTTTGGTTTTTTTTTTTTTTTTTAAAGGTAGTCATCCCACACCAACTCATCGTACAAAATTATATGAAATTAATAAATTTTAACCAACAGTCTAACTGATCAATCAATTAGGTTGGACTGGTTGAGTGATAAAATTGACTGATCAGTTTGTTAATTTCATATAATTTTATACGATGAGCTGGTATGAAATATCTAATTTTTTTGGTACATCCCTATACATAACCACCCTAAAAAAAAACAAAAAAAACAAACAAAAGTAACACACAGTAAAAAAAAAAAAAAAAAGGCGCTTTCGAGGCGAATTCGAGACCTCTAGCACTACTGTTTATCTTTATATATACAAGTGTATATAGTGTAACCACCAATGTAGCAGAGACACATACATGTCGTCGACATGGTAATTTTCAAAAGATGTAGTACACAATATTGTGCGGGACATGTTAAAAATTTATATTTGTATAAATTTATCCCTTGTAATACCTTTCAAGCTGCATGGATTGATTGCTTGATGTTTGAATGCATCTGCAGGGGAATGGTTACAATGTCGGGTTTGGGACATGCTCTGGGAAGATTCTTCCATCACCACTTTGAAAAAAAAAAAAAAAATGATGTTCTTTCTGATTCAAGCGGGTGTCAGTTTGTTGCGACCTCAATGATTTGTTAGTATGTTTTTCAGAAGATGGCTTAGCAAGTGTGCAGCTTCAACTGTAGTTTTTGTGGTGTTTGTAATGTTAAATCATTTGGAACTCTCCATTTGGGAAAAGAAAGAATTAGAACAATGTTGGAATGTATTATCCCATGTTTGAGGAACCTGTTTCCTGAATCATGTATGATGAACTTGCAAGGTATGCTGTGAATTTTTTTCTCCTCTTTTATCCAACAAGGAGAGAAACTACAATCTTTTCTCTCATTTTCTTATCTCTTCTAACTGAAGTAATTATTTCTTTCATTTTCTCTCATTGCTTACCGAATGACTGTCAGATGCATCATTCAATGTGATCAATGATTGAAAATTGCAAAATATTTGGGAAAGATCAGTGACAACCAAAATATAAAGGTTTAATTACATTCTTGGTTCCCAAAATGTGGTTTTGTGTCATTTTAGTCCTTAATGTATGAAAGTGTTTCAATTTGATTCCTAATATTTAAATTAGGTCAATCTGATCTCTAATATATAAAAAAGTGTTTCAATTTAGTTCTCCAATGTTTAAATTGCGTCTATTTGGGGACCAAATTGAAACATTTTTGGATATCAAATTGACACAATTTAAATAAAAATGTTACAAAACTCATATTTTCAGAACAAAAAATGTAATTAAACGGAAATATAAACACAGAGCTAAGAAATAAATGGTAACACATGAAGATTTTACTTACCAAATGGAAGTTTATTCATATATTTTTTGAACATAGGAAGTTCTGGTTTTATACATATAAGATGAGATTATTCAAGCATATAACCAGATAAGCAGTCCCACCCAGTACTACTTACTCTCTCTATGCTGCACAGCTGCATTTGCAGTTGGACATGCACTTCTTACAATCAGACAGCCTTGGATACTGATCAGCACCACCACAGTCGCACTTCTTCACACACTTAGCCCGCGACGGGCCGCCCCACAAGCACTGTGCCATGCACCGCAGAATCGGCATGCAGGCCAGGCAGCCGGACTTAAACCGGTCCAGAATGCAGTCCTTGCATTGGCTGCCGTCCGATGGGCAGGCCTGAGCCGGCGAATTCAGCACCGCAGACAGCACGATCAGTAGCAGTAGAGACACAGTTGATATGGTGGAGGGTCTCCTTTTCTTCTCCATGATCTCTCTTCTTCACAGTCACAAGTTAAAAGGTAATAATAATAATAATAATAAACATTAGTGAGTAATAGTATTGAAGGACCGGCCTGATGTAGTGGTAAAGTTATTTCTTGATAATTTGGAAGTCATAAATTTGAGTCACGGAAATAGCCTCTCTACTTGCGAAAATAAAACTACATACATCAACCTTTCTCTAAACTCCAATTAAACTAAAATTTTGTGCACTGGATACGCCTTTTTAGTGAGTAATAGTATTGACTTGTGTTGTGCGTGTATTTGTAATGAATGAAGTTGGTGGTTGCTTCATTTACTGTTTGTTCCTTTTACAGCTGGCCTTGTCTTGTTTTGCCCATTCTTCAACAATGTTCTTCTTGTATTCACACATTAGTGAGTAATGGTGTGAAAAAAAAAAAAAAAAAAAAAAAATTATATTGATACTATTTTTATAACAATCTATATATATATACACAATTTCTCTATGAAATTTCATATTTTAGAATCATTATATAATAATCTTATTAGAGTGTTACTGTATACTTTCTATTTTTTATTAAAATAGTTTATCAAAACTCTATACTTTCTATTTTTTTATAGGGGAAATTTCATGTCAGTTATAATTTCAAAAACAATTACAAATAAGTAGTAAAATTTATAAATATTAATAATTAAAATTATAATTTTTTCATAAATATGAAATGATTTTATTAAATTATTGATAATTTCTTCTTTTCTATACCATCCATGACAGACACTCAATGGTCAGTGGACCAACCAATAGATGGGCCCTTTTAACTTGGGAGTGGCTATGTGTTGGATCTAGGCCAGGCTTGTAAAACATAATTGTACCTTCAATGGCCCATTTCTAGGTAAAATTAAGGGAATTTGTCAGTGGAATCAGGGATTTTTTTTTAATTTTTAAAATATGATAAATATTAGTAATTAAATTTATAATTTTTTTTATTAATTTATAATAATTTTTGAAGATTACTATTGATTGGTAACTACCCCCTTTAGTTTTAATTTTTTGAATTTAATTTTCTGAAAATTGAGTTTTTTGTATTTGTTTTTTTAAAATTTATTTTTAGTGATTTATTTTTAATATTTTAAGTAATTTTTTTTTAATTTTTAGATATACTTAATATAAATACAATTAAAAAATATAATATTTGTGAATTTTTTTAAAAAGAAATTCATTAAATATCAAAAATAAAAAAAAAATCAAAATTCCATACATTTTTGTATTGTTGTATATTTATGGATTTTTTTAAATATTTTTTTTACAAATATTTTACGTTTTAGGTACATTTAAGTTAGGTATAAAAAAAATTGTTTAAAATATTAAAAAAATTCACTAAAAACACAAAAATACGAAAAACAAAAAATTCAATTTTCAAAAAATTGGAACCAAACACATGAATAATTCCTTTGCTATAAAACCCTTTTTTTTCTTAATAAAAAGGAAACTGTTAGGTAGCATTTAGTAATGCTGTCAAGTTTTTATATTTTGTATGCAGAAAAATATAGAATATATATATATATATATATTTGTCATTTTTGTAAAAAAATGTTTTGGTGAGTTGTTAGAGATAAAAGAACTAAGGTCACGTTTGTGTAGTCGCTTAGAGGATGGGATTGGATTGTGATGCCTCCTGGGTCTATGAAGCCATGTTTGGTTCACTCTTGTAGATCTTGGACTAACACTCCAATGGTATTAACAATCTTCCTTAGTGGCCGGATTAGTTTTGCTGGGTAGAGGTAATGTTTTGAAAACTGGATCGGACCGGCTGGTTCAACTGGTTAAATCGTCGATTGGTCCATGATTCGGTCCAGATATGCCCGCTATTTTAAGCAAAATCGGTGGGAACCGCTAAACCGGTCGACCTAGTCCGGGTTGAAACAAACCAGACCTGTTTGCTAAATTTGGTCAAATGTTGAAAAAGTTGATGTTAAAGGGACTTGAACCCAACATCACAAGCTTCAAAGAACATGAATGTTCACTCTACCACCATGGTTCTTTGTTAATATGTAAGAAATATATAATATTAATTGTATTCAAACTAATTTGTCTCAAACATATGTATAATTAATATTTTTACAATTAATATTAATATAAAAATATATATTAAATTATAAAAATATTTTTAATGAATGTATTTTATTTATTTTTAAATCATAAAAATATTCATAAAATAATTATGACATCATGGTTTGATTCCGGTTCAATCCGACGGTTGAACCAGTGACCCGTCCACCCGATCTATTTTCCGGTTCACTTATCGGTCCAGTTTTTAAAATATTGGATAAAGGGTGGGATTAAAAAAATAGTGAAGAGATTAGAGTGTATCCGATCATCTGCTCGGTTCATCGGAACAATGCTCCTTTTTTTTCTTTTTTTTTTTTCAAGTGCAGCATGTTATTTGTAAATTTTTTAATATTTGTTTTAGAATTTTTTTAATATAGAAATATTTTTTTTTTATTTTATATAAAAATAATTTAACAATCTCATTACTAACCATCTTTCCCACTATCATCAAAATAAACACACTTTTATTTAATCCTCTCACTAACAATTCTCACATTAATAATCTTTTCACTAATCATCTACTCACTAACAATCTTATCCAACTTAATCTACCAAACAAATGTGGCCAAGAAATAATGAAAACTTGTTTTCAAGACAAGTGAATAATTTTTTTTTCAATTTTTGACAATTTGTCATTTTCTGCCAATAAAAATAATTACCAAACAAAATTTTATTTTCAATTTTTTAAATTTTAAAATGAAAAACAGAAAATTAAAAGGCTACCACCAAACAAGAAAGCGTATTTAATGATTCAAAAAATTAATTTTATAAAAAATTTATACAAAAATTCTATACGGATTATACACCGAACAAGAAAGCCTATTTAAAAAAAATTAATTTTATAAAAAATTTATACAAAGACGATTTTTGTAATTAAAAGTAATGTTGGCCGTGTTTCTATTTTAAAATAAAAGATCCCAACTCAATCCCATCATTTTATATAAAAGTTATATTTATATTTTTATTTAACAATTCAAAAAATTAATTTTATAAAAATTTATACAAAGACAATTTTTGTAATTAAAAGTAATGTTAGCGGTGGTTTTATTTTAAAATAAAAGATCCCAACTCAATCCCATCATTTTATATAAAATTATATTTATATTTTTATTATTAACATAGCATTAATTTTAACAATTTCTTAGAGAATTAGCTTATATGGACTGATTTGATTACAAAAACAAGTTCTATACCCAATTTTGAAAGGAGAAATTAATAAAATAAATATCACAAAAAAATCCACTGTTAGAAATGTAATAAACATCTCTACACCAAAAAAGAAAATTCCACAAATGATCCTCATTTCTATCCACAACAATCAATGAATGATAACAAGAAACAATATAGAAGAGCATGCCACTCAAAAAATAAAAGAACTTTACAAACATAGAATTGAAAAATAATAATAATAATAACAATTACAGATGTGAAATAAAAATGAGACTCACTTTTTATCTCACATCTGTATTGTTTCTGTGTTTCTAATAGTGTTTCAAAAGAGAGAAAAAACAAAAAATACAAGGTGATATATATATATATCGTCTGTTAGTTCACTTCGGGTATACTGTTTAGGGTCGGCCTCCACGACCGTTGATGCTGAATCTCAAAACGATCACTAGCGTCGATCAACGAAGACACGACTTGTTCAACGGGCATATGATGCACTTCCCCCCTTCCTAGCAATTCCTCTAGCTGTTTCTTGGTAATCTTGATCTTCACCTCTGTACTACTAGTTGATGATGCTGATGATAAAGATGAAGATGAAGATGAAGAAGATGATGAGAATGCTCTATTCTGAGCCATCAATCTTTGTTTTTCTCTCTTGGGTTTCTTTGCTTCCATATGCATAGACTCATCTTCCCACTCATCACCTGCCCACACCATTGATGATTTACTCCCAATACAAATGCAATTGCCCATTATCTTTCTCTGAGTCTTATATGGAGAATTTTGTGCTTTATGTGTATAGAGGAGAGAGAGAGAGAGAGAAGAGTGGTCTATACTATACATATATATATATATATATATAGGGGAGAGAGAGAGAGAGGGGGGGGGGGGGGGAGGGAGAGGGGAAGCTTCTAGGGGGGAACTTGAATTAAATGAAGAGGTTGGGGCAGTAGGTTAGCTGACCAATTAATAGAAGCCTATTCAATGTAGGGCCCCAAAGGGCAGCTCCTGCAGCTTGAGCTGGTTCAAACAGGCTCGGCTTGTTCATGGCTTTTATTTAATTAGATATCGTTTACGAAAATATTATTTTAGTAATTTTTTAATTTCCTACAAAAAGATATGTAGAAAAGTAGAAAGTGATGTAAAAATTTATAATAATTTTCTGATTTTTTAACTAAAATATATAGTTGACAAATGAGATCTTAATCCCATCCTAAATTGTTTAGGTTGTGTTTGAATAGAGACTTTGAAAAAAGAAAGGTGAGGCTCATCTTTGTTTAAGTAGTTCACAAATAGGGGATGACTGTTAACGTGTTTTGTGATTAAGTATTACGTAAATGATGTCTAATAATACGTGAAATTACATAATATTTTTTTTGGCACTCGGATTATAAATTTAATTTTTAAATTTTTGGAGTAACAGGAATAATAATAATAATAATAATAATTTAAAAGATCATATTATATCTATCTCCACTATTCCACCTATTGGTCCATATATCTATCTACTTATTTATTTATCTAATCTACCTATCTGTTCATATTATCACTACCACAAGCCATCACTAGCTACCATCACCAGTTGCCTATAACGACCCCGGTCTTTTCCCTTTTGATTATTGTATCCGGACTTAGGTTCCGTAGATTCTATCTTTGTGTAATGGTTGTTGTCGTCCTATATTTTCTTATTTGGAGTTATAGGATGTGTTGGGCGGGTTTGGAACAGGTTGGTTGAGCTTAGGAACCAAAACTAATTGCCCAGATTTTGGCTTGTCCGCTCGAGCGGGGGTTTTGGCGCTCGAGCGGGAGTGTGTGACTGACGCTCGAGCGAGGATTTGGGCGCTCGAGCGGGAACCTGGTTTGTCGAGATGCTGGGAGTGTGCATCCGCCGCTCGAGCGTGGAATTGTCCGCTCGAGCGGGAGTCTGTGAGTGTCCGCTCGAGCGGGAGTTTGTCCGCTCGAGCGGGGAGGCTGAGTATAAAACCGTGTTTTAGCGTTTTTAAGCAGTTTTTCATCTTCTTTTCAGATTCTAAACCCTAAATTCCAAGTTCTCTCTCTCCCAACTCACCTTTTCTCCGAGGTTTGATCTAGTTAGGGTGTGTTTTTACCCTAGTTGCTTTACAAATAAGATAGAGGAGAGTGAGGGCTTTCATTTAATCTGAACGGTTGTTGATTTGGAGCACTTTGGAGTTTGGGCTATCATCTCCGTCTTCTTTTTTTTTGGGTTCTTGCTTCGAGGTAGGGATTTCCTACTCCATTTATACGCTTTAATCCTAAGTGTTGGTATTTTGGTATGTGGGGGGGGGTAGTTTGGTAATTTTGGGAGAAACCTTAGGGTTTTGGCTTAGATTAATTTGTATAATTAATTTAAGGGAAAAATGTGGAATTGGGTTTAATTCATGAAGTTGGGGAAATTATGAGATTAATGATATAGTTGGGTAGTTTAAATACTTACCTATGAGAATGTTGATTTTACATTCATTGTTGTATTTATTTCTTGTTTAGAAATAACTGTTTTGGGCTATCGGTGGAGGATAGTCGTGATTGTTGTAGACCTTGCATGTGGCTTAGGTATAACTGGAATTAAGTCACTTATGTTGACTGTTGAATTAATACAGAACATTACTTGTATTGATTATGTGTTGTATATGGCAATTGTGTGTTTCATTGCATATGCATGTTGTTTGGAGAAGATAGGGGATGAACTCCACGATTTAGGGGAAGATAGGGGATGAACCTCTAAACCGGAATTGTTGGGAGGAGATAGGGGATGGACTCCATTAGCATCACTTTTATGTATGCTTATTTATATTGAAGTGTTTTATTGTTTGGGAGGAGATAGGGGATGGACTCCATTAGCATCACTCTTATGTGTGCTTATTGATAATAGAAATATTTCTATTTATTGTTGATATGATACATCATCATAATGTGTATCAGTTGGAAGTATGGAAGTGTTGTGGTTTGAGCTTTAGTCTCATTTATTTTTGTGACATCTGGATCACTATTATAGTTGGCCAGGTTCTGAGCCATAATGATATAATTGGAAAGTTGAATAAATATTGGAAAGTGAAAGGTGTCATAGACAATATGTCATAGACAATGTAGACATTCGTGTCATGAAATTGGAAATTGATTATCTTGTGTTAACCATGTATCGAATGCTAATGCTTTAGTTAATTCTTATGCTTGGTTTAGTATTTTTCTACTGGGCTGTGGCTCACCCTATATGGGAACTTCATTTTCAGGTTCAGGTGGTTCACTACCTCCAAAGACTTAGCTTGTGAGGATTTGGACTCGAAGACTTGCTTTATTTTATTTGTTTTATTTGAACAACTTGTAAACTTTCAAGCCTAGGGCTTTATTTATTTTGAGTTAGAACTCATGGAATTGTGTCCAAATGTTGGCTTGGCAAGATGTAAGCCCATAGGGCATTTATTATGATGTTTTTATTTCATGGTACTCTGATGAATGGAATAAGATACTTTATTTCCTTATAATTCCGCATGTTAATATTATGTATTATGGGTTTATTTTTGAGGGCGTGACATTGCCGCCGACCACTTCTAAGACTTTTTCAGTGAGGATGACTTTTTCAATAGTACTATGTAAAAATGAAAAAAAATATTTTTTAAAATAATAATTTATCTTTCTCATTAAATAATTTTATTAATAATGTTCTTATAACAAAAATAAAATAATCTTTAGATGTAATGTCATACACCTTCCTAAAAATGAATTTCTCAATAATTTTTCCTATGTTTTTTCAAGTTAAAGAGTAACTTTTTTTCCCTCCTATTTATTGAAGTTAAAAAGTTACCTATATGCATATATGTAACAATTATAAAGTATAAATGAGGAATATTAAATAAATGAAAATTTTAAATCAATAAAATGTAAGTGAGACATGTGACAGAGACACTATTTTGACTCATATTATTAACAGCAAATGCTAACAAATGTTTCATGAGTATTGTATAATGTTAGATAGTATGTAAAAATTACTTTAAAAATATGTAAAAATATTAAAAAATGTATTAAGTTCACTAAAAGTGTATTACTATAGTGAAAAAATGTCTGGTGTCTTTTTAATTTTTTTTTGTCTTTCACTTGTGTCTTATGATAGGAGTCCTTGTGAGTAAGACCCATTATTAATTTATAATTAATTTGTTCACTTCACAATATTTTCCAATAGAATATTTTAGGAGTTTGGCTCCTATCCAGTCCATCTGCAATCGGAGTTGAGGTTGCTATTGGCCCATGGTGGGCCGTATTTCAGATCTATCTCGATAATTTAAAGTATTCAAAGTGTAGGTATTCTTGTAAAAAATCACGTTGATCAGATATTAAGAGTCACTCGATCAGATCACATTTGTGTCTACAACAAGTATGATTTTCAAAATAAACTGTTAACACAAATGTGATTTGATCAAGTGGATATTGATATCCCATCAACATAATTTTTGATAAAAATGCTATAATTAACAAGTCCCACATATTGAACGATTTGAATTATCAAGATGAATCTTGATCTAGACCTACCATAAAGCACCATACGATCATGTTTGTTTATTGATTTTAGTGGCCAGATTGGATTACCATGACTGTGGGCCCTACCCACAGCGTGTTTGGTGTTAGAATAGGAGGCCAGATTAATAGTCCAAGGGAGTCAGTAATCTCTTTTAGTAGGAGGATTAGCTTGGCTGGGTAGAGGGTGAGATTAGAAAAATAGTTAGCGCATCAGGCAAGTTTTTTATTTTTTTTTACCAAGTACACATGTTTATTTTAATATTTGTTTTAGATTTTCTATAATATTAAAATAATTTTTTTATTTATTTTATATAAAAAATTTAACAATCCTATCAGTAACTATCTTCCACACTATTATCAAAATAAACACATTTTTATTTAATCACCTTAGTAACAATTCTCACATTAATAATTTTTTTACTAACCATCCATTTACTAACAATCTCATCTAAACTAATTTAACAAACAAATGTGGCTTACATGCCATAAGTGCACCGGAGAGAAGCCTTTAGTGTCATTTTATGAAGCCGGTGAAACAAAGCCGCCTAGCCGAACCAAGTTAAGTGAAAGCTTATAGATGAGTATTTTGCAGTGTGAAAGGGGTTTGGAGATGGAATCAAATTGGAATAATAGACAAATTCGTACAAGTGTGAACTAAACCATGCAAACCGAATCTCAGTTTTTAATCTTTCACCCACCTTTGATATTTTCTCTTGGGCCTCGCACGTTTGTACTACTTCCAAATAAAGATATATTAATTATATTGACATTTTCAGGTTGATTACACCAGGTAAGAGTGTTTTAGAATGATTTTAAAATATTTTTTCGAATTATTATTATTTTTTATATAGGATAAGAAAATACCCAGGGAGCTTCAAAGGCTTCCAGTAAAACAAGAGGAAGAATAGACTTTGGGACTTTTTTTCTTTTTTTGGAATAATTCAGATTTAATTTTACAAAAATTAAAGGTACAGTCCAATAATAAAAAATTGAGAATACAATAATCATATAAAAAATCATTATAGGAAAAATCATTATAGACCATCCGGATTTCATTACATGAGTTTTGTTTGGTTTTCCGTTTTTTAATAATATTACATATTCGAAATTTTTATTTTAAAATTTAGGATAAATTACGAATTTACTATTTGAGATTTACTTAAAATACAGATTGTCCTTTATGGTTCTGAAAATTACAAATATCCCATTATTAGAATTTTTTATTTAATAAAATTAGCAAAAAAAAAAAAAATATGTAACTTCTCTCCTGTACACAATAAAATTATTTGAATTATTAATTAAAATATATTTCTAATATGGAAGAATTTATATTTTAAATAAATCTTAAAAGGTGTATTTATAATTTATTTTAAATTCTCAAAACATCAATATGTGGTTCAAACCATTTAGGAAAAATTTATAATATGCAATTCTAAAAAGAGATACACCATAAGAAAATTATAATATATATATATATATATATTTATAGCGAAAGTTACGAAATTATTGTGGTAAAAATTATCAATAACAAATCTATGGTGGGCGCACGTGTAAAAGTTACATTCTAGGGGAAATAATTGCACAGCGGTGCAACAAAAAGAATTATAAAATCATAAACAAATATAATATTTTAATCATTAAAATGTGTAATTTTTTTTATATTAATTTATATGTTTTTTATTGCACCACTTTGTAGTTATTTCCTCTACATTCCAGTTAGGTTATGAATATGATTAATGTAAATCTGACCCACACTTCTATGTATGAATTTTATCTTTACTCTAAATTAATTAGTTTATTCTTGCCACGTGTCATTCTAAGGGCATTCCATATTTTTTATTACTGACATGGATAGGCCCACAAGGGCCACAGCCCACCATGAGTAAACCCAAGCCCACCATTTAAACCCCATTGCATAGCCCGGTTAGTAAAACCCAGCATCACTGGCAGCCAACTGGGCAGGGAAGGCCAATGATATTCGGACACATGGCAGGTGCAGGACAGGCCACGTCAGCAGACAAAGATCTGCAAAGTTATTGCCACAGCACATCACCATTAATGCAACCCATCACAGCATTTATTGCGACAACACCTCTCAGCCGGAATGGCACCCCCTCACCCTGAACAAGACGAATGACGGCACAAGCTTTCGGCGGAGAACGAAATGATGACAAAAGGATATAAGCAAAGTTGGAAGACAAGAAGAAGGTTAAGTTTTTCTATCCCTCTCTCTCTCTCTCACTACATTTGGTCTATCACCTTTTCTGATTCGCACGCCGGAGGGTTCGCCGGGGGACTACCCCGTTCCCCGTTGAACTTGTTTGCAGGTTATCCAGTGGACCTGAGAAGCTTGGATCGGTCCAGCCCATTCACCAGGACGAACAACATTATCAGTTGGCGCCGTCTGTGGGAACCGGTTTGTCCGTGCGCCAGTAGTGTTCATTGCCGCCGGAGACCCTGTTCCAGTAACCTTTTCACCTCATCCGTCAAGTGTATGGTCACGACTAGATCCATGGCTTCCCACCATAATGCTACCGATCACCAAACCGACCCTCCCAATCCAAACAACCCACCGCAGTACTTCGTCGAGCTCACCAACAGCATCAACCGCATGGCCGAACAAAACCAGGCCTTAATCAATGCTCTGCTCCAACGGAACCTCCCTATTCCTCCACCACCTCCAGATATTCCACCCCATCCGGAACAAGTTCCGGGCCATACTGTCCCACAACCCAATCCTCCCAACTCGGGGGGCTTGCAACCCCCTCACCCACATATACATCCACCTCCTCCACCCCCACGTCCATCAGTCATAGCCCCAGCCCCGAGGGAAAAGCCAGCAGCGTCCAACATCTGTCTCCCTCTGGCGGTGACAACATTCCCCTTTGGGACGCTGAACTCCGAGCCATGAAACTCCAACTCCAAGGGGTTATGTAGAATATCCAACATAAGCCCTCCACCACCGCAAACTCCCCATTTGTCGCCTCCATCCGAGACAAACCCCTACCCGCCAAGTTCAAAATGCCTACCCTCGACCCCTTTGACGGAACAACCGACCCCGTCGACCACCTGGAAACCTACCGTACCCTCATGATTCTCCATGCCTTCCCTGACGAAATCATGTGCCGAGCCTTCCCCGTGACACTGAAGGGGTCGGCTCGGCTATGGTTCAGCCAGTTACCACCAGATTCAGTCTCCACATTTCAGCATCTCAGTGACTCCTTCCTGAGCCATTTCATCGGGGCCCAACGCCAGCGACGCCCGGCGACCCAACTCCTCAACATCCGTCAGACCGAGGGGGAATCGCTGCGCAGCTTTGTCACTCGCTTCAACACCGAAGCCTTGCAAGTTGCTGAAAACGACGATAAAGTCATCCTTACAGCCTTCATGGCCGGTCTGCGGTCATCCGATTTCCTCTTCTCCCTCTCTAAGAACCCCCCGACATCCATGGCAGCCTTACTCTCCAAAGCCCAAAAGTACATGAACGCCGAGGATTCTCTAGCCGCTCGGCAAGACTCAACAACTAAATATCTGACCCCCAGAGATAAGAGAAAAGACCAAGAACCCAACAACACCCAAAATCATAGCAAGGCACCCCGCTACGCCGACCGACCCGCTCGAGCCGACCGGTCGGCACCAGTGAGACCTCCCGGTCGGTTCGAGCGATATACCCCCCTCAACTCTCCCATGGAACATGTCCTTAACCAGATCCAACATGTCCTTAACCAGATCCAACGAGACTACCCCCTCAAGTGGCCTCTCCCTCCACGGAACCCTTCCAATCGGAAAGACCAGTCCAAATATTGCCGTTTCCACCAGGACCATGGCCATAACACCGACGATTGCATCAGCCTCAAGGATCAAGTGGAGACCCTCATTCGCCAGGGACGTTTAAGCCGATTCACAGACACCCGCCCTCAGCAGAGGCAAAGGACCGAACCCAACAGAGACAATCGCAGGCGCATCCCTCCACGGCGACCAGCTCAACCAGACCAGGGGCATGATAGACCCCCCCAACAACCCAGACCTCAAGGTAATCCACCTCCACCAGTTGGTGAAATTAGAGTTATCTCAGGTGGTCTAGCTTGTGGAGGACCATCTCGCTCAGCTCAGAGGGCAGAACTCAGGAAAATACGACAGGGCTCAGACAAGGCAGTCGCCACAGTAGACCGACCCCCCAAACAACCCAAGCAGTGGACGGAGCCCATCACCTTCACGGACGCCGACTGTACTGGCATCCGTTATCCTCATGATGATCCTCTTGTCATCTCCACCGTCCTCTCCAATTATAAGGTCAGACGAGTTCTCATCGACAATGGCAGCTCTTCGGACATCATCTTCCTCAACTGCTTCCGCCAACTAAAGATCGGGGAAGAAAAGCTATCCCCACTCCAAACCCCTTTGGTTGGTTTCACGGCGACCGGGTGACCTCTATCGGCTCCATTGACCTCCCCATCACTATTGGAGAGTACCCACGGCAGACCACGAAGTTGCTCACCTTCCTGGTGGTTGATTGCCCATCTGCCTACAACATCATCCTCGGCCGCACCGCCCTCAACGCCTTCCAAGCCATCACATCCACCTATCATCTTGCCCTGAAGTTTCCGACCGACCTTGGGGTCGAAACAGTCAGGGGAGAACAGACCGTGGCCAGGGAGTGCTATGTTGCCTCACTTAAAGAAGTCAAACTGAAGGAGGCAATGATCATTGAAGGGCTTGACGTCCGAGATGAGGACGAACTGATCAGAGGCGAACCTGTGGAGGAACTCGTCGAAGTCAACATCGATCCCACCAACCCACTCAAAACCGCCAAAATCGGCAGTCAACTGCCTTCCCAAGCAAAGGCCGACCTCACCGCCCTCCTGACCGGGCACAGAGACGTCTTTGCCTGGACCCATGCAGACATGCCGGGCATTGATCCCTCTTTCATAACTCACCGCCTCAGTATCGAGCCTCATTTCCGACCTTACCGACAGAAGCAACGTATCTTCCACCCAGAGCGCAATAACCTCATAGCCACAGAAGTCGACAAACTCCTTGAAGCTCAGTTCATCCGAAACGTAGACTATCCAAAGTGGCTGTCCAATGTGGTTCTAGTCCGCAAGAACAATGGCAAGTGGCGTCTCTGCGTCGATTACTCTGACCTGAACCGAGCTTGCCCCAAAGATAGCTATCCACTCCCCCGCATAGATCTTCTGGTTGACGCCACGGCCGGTCACCAAATGCTCAGCTTCATGGATGCTTTCTCCGGGTACAACCAAATCATGATGCACTCGTCCGACCGGGAACACACGTCCTTCATCACCGATCGAGGTACCTACCACTATTGTGTAATGCCATTCGGACTAAAGAATGCTGGGGCCACCTACCAACGGTTAGTCAATGCAGTCTTCCACCATCAGATCGGACGGAACATGGAAGTGTATGTGGATGACATGCTAGTCAAGAGCAAGCTCTCCACTGACCACCTCACCGACCTACGAGAGACTTTTGCCACCCTTCGCAAATATCAGATGAAGCTCAACCCAGAGAAGTGTGCCTTTGGTGTAGGATCTGGAAAGTTCTTGGGTTTTATGGTCAGTCAACGCGGCATCGAGGCCAACCCTGAGAAGATTAAGGCCTTGATTGAGATGCAGTCACCCAAAACGGTTAAAGAAGTTCAAAGACTCACTGGCAGAGTGGCAGCCCTCAACCGTTTCATCTCCCGTGCAACAGACAAGTGCCTACCATTTTTTAAAGTTCTTCGGCAGACTTTTGAATGGACGACTGAATCCGAAGAAGCCTTTCAACAGTTAAAGCAGTGCATGGCCAATCCTCCCCTTCTCTCACAGGCAATCACGGGTGAGCCCCTCTTCCTCTACCTAGCAGTATCAAGCACCGCAGTCAGTGCAGCTCTCATAAGAGAGGACGGTTCCGTCCAGCGGCCGGTCTACTACATCAGTCGGGCTCTCAGGGGAGCAGAACAGAACTACCCCCTACTAGAAAAGCTGTCCCTGGCCTTGGTCACCGCCTCCAGACGACTCCGCCCCTACTTCCAAGCCCACTCCATAGTGGTCCTCACCGACCAACCCCTGAGGAAGGTCATGCAGCAGCCAGAGCTCTCAGGAAGACTAATGCAGTGGTCAGTGGAGCTGAGCCAGTTCGACATCTCTTATCGCCCCCGGACAGCAATCAAGGGGCAAGCTGTTGCTGACTTCATCTCGGAATTCACCAATCCAGTCCCAACCGCTAACCCTCCACCCCCACCAGCTCCACCAGAACCCGAAGATCCTCATTCTTGGACACTCAATGTTGACGGCTCGTCCTGCAGGGAAGGAAGCGGAGCTGGGCTCATCCTCACCTCCCCTGAGGGTGGTTATTTCAAATGTGCTCTCCATCTCCTGTTTACGGCCAGCAACAATGAGGCTGAATATGACGCATTAATAGCAGGACTTCGTCTGGCCAAAGACATTGGTGTTAGCCACATCCGTGTGTTCAGCGACTCCCAGCTCATCGTCGGACAGATCACAGGGGAATTCGATGCCAAGGATGGCACAATGCGGGCTTACAGGGACATGACACTCCCCCTTGTTCGCCTTTTCAATACTTTCCAGATCAGACACATTCCTCGGGCGGAAAACTCTAAAGCAGATGAGATGGCCCAGCTCACCTCCGCCGACCATTCCGACCTCAGCCACGGAGTTCGCCTCGAATACTTAGCCCACCCGGCCATCTCGCCCGACCTACCAGAAGTGCAATCCATCCAGACGGAACCCATCCCTTGGGCATCCGACATCTTCCTCTTCTTGACCACTGGAGAACTCCCAGATGACCAACAGCAGGCTGTCAAGGTCAGAGCTCGATCGGCTAACTACACCCTGGTCGACGGCGTCCTTTACAAGCGTGGTTTTTCACGCCCGTACCTGCGATGCCTCAACCCCGCCCAAGCAACCTATGTGATGCAAGAAATCCATGAGGAGATCTGTGGCAATCATTCGGGTGGCAGGTCTCTCGCTCACAAGATACTCCGTACAGGCTACTTCTGGCCGACTCTCAACCAAGATGCCACTGATTTTGTGCTCAAATGCGACAAGTGTCAGCGCTTCGCCAACATCCCCCATGCTCCTCCCACTGAGCTGATCACCCTCTGCAGCCCTTACCCGTTCGCCAAATGGGGTATCGACTTGGTTGGTCCACTTCCCACTGGTCGAGGCCAAACCAAGTTCGCAATTGTTGCCATTGATTACTTCACCAAGTGGGTCGAGGCAGAACCCCTCGCCACAATCACCGAGCGGAACACCACCAAGTTTATCTGGCAATCGATTGTCTGCCGATTTGGCATCCCTCAGGCCATCGTCTCCGACAACGGCAAACAGTTCGACAACGCTAAATACAGGAAATTTTGTGCAGATCTCCAGATTCAACCCTGCTTTTCCTCCCCCGGTCATCCCAAGCAAACGGCCAAGTTGAAGTCACCAACCGCTCTCTCCTGAAGATCATCAAAACTAAGCTCGAAGCTGCTAAAGGCCTCTGGGCTGAGGAACTACCACATGTACTCTGGGCTTACCGAACCACTGCCCGGACTCTACTGGGGAAACCCCTTTTCGCTTAACATATGGCGCTGAGGCGGTCATTCCGGTAGAAGTCGGTCTGCCCACCCCAGGGTCTTACATCCGGATCTCGCCTCAACCGAAGAACTCCGCCGAGCAGACCTCGACCTCATCGAAGAGCTCAGAGAGACTGCTACTGTTCGATTGGCTTCGTACCAGCAGAAAATGAGAACACACTACAACCGCCGAGTCCGACCACGAGAGTTCTCTATTGGCGACCTTGTCTTGAGAGAAGCAACTCTCGCCACAAAGAATCCGACCGAGGGCAAACTGGCAGCCAAATGGGAGGGACCTTACGTGGTGAAAGCCCGACCACGACCAGGCACTTATCGACTTCAAGACATGGACGGCCGCGACCTCCCCCATCCCTGGAATGCTGAACATCTGAAGCGTTACTATCAATGAATTCTTACTGTCAAACTTGTTGTATTTGTATTTGTCTTTTACTGAGGCTTGGAGTGCTATAATTCAACTGTCTGAATGTCACTTCCATGAAACTTTTATTTGCAGCACTCCAAGCCTCAGTCCGACCTGAGCACTTACATAAGCCTCGGCCAGACCGAGCACTTTCAAAAGCCTCAGTCCGACCTGAGCACTTACAAAAGCCTCGGCCAGACCGAGCACTTTCAAAAGCCTCAGTCCGACCTGAGCACTTACAAAAGCCTTGGCCAGACCGAGCACTTTCAAAAGCCTCAGTCCGACCTGAGCACTTACAAAAGCCTTGGCCAGACCGAGCACTTACAAAAGCCTCAGTCCGACCTGAGCACTTACAAAAGCCTCGGCCAGACCGAGCACTTTCAAAAGCCTCAGTCCGACCTGAGCACTTACAAAAGCCTCGGCCAGACCGAGCACTTTCAAAAGCCTCAGTCCGACCTGAGCACTTACAAAAGCCTCGGCCAGACCGAGCACTTTCAAAAGCCTCAGTCCGACCTGAGCACTTACAAAAGCCTCGGCCAGACCGAGCACTTTCAAAAGCCTCCGACCGACCGAGCACTTTCGAACATCAGAAGACCCAGCGAAACAAGTACTAGCATAGCCTTGGGAGAACACTTAGTCACAAGTTGAGGTCACAAAAATTTACAGCATCTCCACTTAGTTAAATTAAAACCCACTTTCCTACCCTCATTCATTGAATTTTTACACAAGTCCAATCTCACTCTGCATAAAGGAATTTTATCAGTTTACTCTCACTCTACATGATGGAATTTTTAATTTAACAACTTCAAAGTCACAAGTTCAAATTCAAATTCAAATTCACAAGTTCACCCTCTTTAATTTATCAGTCCAATTTTCTCAGTCCCATCTCACAAGTTCAAATTCACTTGGCTCTCTTAGCTCAAGTTCACTCTGTCATGAAGTTGAAATTTTTCATAAGTTCATTACTCGTTTTTATTACAAGCATTTCTCCATTTCAAACCCACCAAATAAGTAAACACAGTCAATTACAAGACATAAATGGAGTTTTATTCATTCGCAAAATGTATACATCAGTTCATTACAATACTTCAAAAACAAAACAAAACAAAAATGTGTATACAAGGCAAAAACAAAAACTCCTAAGTACACCTATCCTCCAGATCACTCCTCCTCCTCACTGGAGATAAGGTCTGCTTCTTCTATGCCCTCGTCCAGGGGGGTCTGGGCCACATCATCCTCCCCAATTGTCACCCTGCTGAAGTCAAGCTCTGGGAACAGCTCTTCAGCCTTGCGCTTGAACATTTTCCAGCCGCTGTCCCAGAACTCTGCCATTTCATGCTTATAAAAGTCTGACCGTTGGAAGCTCTCTATGACTTCAGATTCAGGTCTTCCTTCAGCCGTCGTCCGTGATGTGCCAGCCCCCCCGGACTCCTCCCTTGCTAAGCTGCTGGCAACTGTAGCGTCAATTGCCATCTGGAACTCAGGAGACCCTTTGAATTGAGTAACAGCTGCAACACAAAGATCAGGGTAGGCTGCCCTTTCTGAGGCCGCCTTCGCCTTCTCTTCGTTCAGTTCCTTTTGTAGGGCCTCCTTTTCAGCTGCAGCCTTGGCCCTCTCAGCCTCCAGCTCCCTCTTCCAGGCCTCCTCCTCAGCAACCCACTTCTCCCTCTCTGCTTCAAACTGCTTCTGCAGGGACTCCCTTTCCGCAGCCGCCTTCCCCATCTCTGCTTCCAACTCCCTCCTAAGCCTCCCTCTCCCCTCCTCTGCCTTGGCAAGCTTATCCTCCAACTCCTTTCGCAGAGCCTCAACCTTAGCATCTGCCTCATCTTTCTGCTTCACCAGCTCTTCGTTGCTGTTCATGGCCTCTTCATGCCGGTCGTTGGCAATGACACAGGCCCGTTGGGACTCTTCCAACTTCTTTTGCTCGCCGACCAGCTGGAACTCGAGTGACACAACCCTGCGGCGTGTATCTTCCAGCTCCAGCTTGACTGCTTGCAACTCAGCCTGGGCATTCTTCCAACTTGCCTTCTCAGCCTTCAGTTTTTCCAACTGTGCCTCAGCCTTCTCTGCCTTGAGCCTGGCTCCCCCCGCCTTCCTTAGAAGAGCCCCTGCCAGGGCAGTTACCTCCATCTGAGCGGAGCATAACCCCCTCAGCAGGTCAGCCTCATTGAATCTAGAGGCCGCGCGCAGGTCTGACCCTTCTACAATTTTCAACAGACGGTCAGCCCCTGCCCTAGCTGCTCCCTCTTCCCCTTCCACCCTTCCTGCCACCGCGCGAGCATGGTAGAAGCAGGTGTTTAGACCCACTCCTCCTTCCTGGGGTGCAGGGCCCCTTTGGGTCTGTTGCCCCCCACTTGGCTCAGCACTACCTACGCCCACTGCCACTTGAATTGCTGGGGCGACCTCCACAGCCCCCAGTGCTGGGATGACCCTTGCTATTTCTGGGGTATCCTTCACCACAGGGGTCTCCACCGCAGCTGGGGCCTCCTTCACCTTCTTGGCCCCAGGCTCCCCTACAACCTCTACAGGGGCACTTCTCTTCTTCCTCTTCCTCTTCAGAGCCTCTTCTCCATCCCTGGCCCTCTCCTTCACAGGATCCAGAGGGAGCTTTCGTGGTTCAAACTTACTTAAGTCCTTCTCCCCCAACGGCTTCGGACGAGGCCTGATCCTCTCATTCGCAATCGGTTTCGCAGGTCGGTCATCCTGTGCTTTCTTGAACATGGTGGCTTTGGCAAGAATGGCTTGATCCTCAGCCTCCTGAGCCTCTCTCCTTGCCTCCAACTCTGATCGGTCAAGATCTCCACCGATCGGCTGAGGACCCAGCCCCGCCTCAAACAGTGCAGAGGGCTGCACAAGGTCGTCCCACCTCGCCTTTTCTTTCTCCCTCCACTCTTTCACCCTCTTCACCCTCTCCCCTGCCGCAGGCCCCAGTTTTGCCTCCACCGTCCTGATTGGCACCTTCCAGATGGTGCGCACCCCAGGCCCCCCGTTAGCAGCAACGTAGAACCACCGTGCCCGCCATCCCTTGATGGACGTGGGCAGTCCAGTCACCAAACCCTTCCCCACAACTGCCTGCAGGGTGACCCACGTCTCCTGTTGCCCTGAGGCCTTGTAACAGGCAAAGAACTCCTCCACCGCCATCGACTCCCCCTCATTTTCCTTTGGCCATGCACTTGCACAGGCCAGCAGGATCTTCCAAGCATTAGGCATCAGCTGGCCCGGGGCTACCTCTAGGTGGTTGAGCACGTCCACCACTATCTGAGGCATTGGCAACCTCAACCCTCCCTTCAGAGCCTCCTCGTACAGGGAAAACCCTCCTGGCCTGACGTCCGATGGCCTCTCCGTCGACGTTGGCAACCACAACTCCACTCCCGCCGGAATTTGGTACTTCTCGCGGATTGCCCCCAACTCCGCCTCTGTTATCATCGATTTGTCCGCCTTTGTGTGCCAATGGTCTGGCTCCGCCTCACTGATCGGCGTCGGAGCTGCCACCAAGGTGGAACCATGAAAACGCATCGTTGGTTCCCCCATCCTCTCCGTTCTGTATTGTACAGCTAATTCCTCTGCATCGTCGTCGCCCAAAGGATCCACCCTCACATTCACGTTCTCTTCCTGCGCCATCTCTAAAGTATGTCTGCGGATCGCTTCTGAGGCAGGCACCAAGAAGTCGAAGAAATGCTCCAATGGCGTATCGCGCGGAACAAATGGTGTAATACTTGGAATGCTTTGGGTTCTTGAACACAGGTAAGTAAATCGAACAATACCAAACGCCCACGGTTTACCCGTATTCCAAGGATCCAAGTTAATTTTCGCCAGTTTGAAAACTTTTCAAATCATCCGCCAAAACTGTATCATCAATACCCGTAATAATGTCCTGACGTTTCACTCCTGATCTAACGCTTGACCTTTCCCTTCCCACGACATTCTGCCACGTGTATGGTCCTGATGCACTGACTCCTTGTCTTTTCCACTTCAAATCATCACGTGACACACCGCCTCTTGAGCCCCGTGCCCTTCCACTCCCTCCGCTCGGCAAGCCTCACGGTCAGCCCCTCCCGCTCGGTCACCCTCGCGGTCGGCCTCGCCCGCTCGTCCAGCCTCACGGTCGGCCCCCTTCCGCTCGGCAAGCCTCACGGTCGGCCCCTCCCGCTCGGTCACCCTCACGCTCGGCCTCGCCCGCTCGTCCTCCCTCACGCTCGGCCTCTCCCGCTCGGTCACCCTCACGCTCGGCCTCGCCCGCTCGTCCTCCCTCACGCTCGGCCTCTCCCGCTCGGTCAACCTCACGGTCGGCCTCGTCCGCTCGTCCAGCCTCACGGTCGGCCATCTTCCGCTCGGCAAGCCTCACGGTCGGCCCCTCCCGCTCGGTCACCCTCGCGGTCGGCCTCGCCCGCTCGTCCAGCCTCACGGTCGGCCCCCTTCCGCTCGGCAAGCCTCACGGTTGGCCCCTCCCGCTCGGTCACCCTCGCGGTCGGCCTCCCCCGCTCGTCCAGCCTCACGGTCGGCCCCTTCCGCTCGGCAAGCCTCACGGTCGGCCCCTCCCGCTCGGTCACCCTCGCGGTCGGCCTCGCCCGCTCGTCCTCCCTCACGCTCGGCCTCTCCGGCTCGGTCACCCTCACGCTCGGCCTCGCCCGCTCGTCCTCCCTCACGCTCGGCCTCTCCGGCTCGGTCACCCTCACGGTCGGTCTCCCCCTGCCGGTCGGATTCATCTTCCTTATTCTTATTCCCTTCGTTAGACTGAAGCTGCACTCGGGAATGGGGGACTACTGACATGGATAGGCCCACAAGGGCCACAGCCCACCATGAGTAAACCCAAGCCCACCATTTAAACCCCATTGCATAGCCCGGTTAGTAAAACCCAGCATCACTGGCAGCCAACTGGGCAGGGAAGGCCAATGATATTCGGACACATGGCAGGTGCAGGACAGGCCACGTCAGCAGACAAAGATCTGCAAAGTTATTGCCACAACACATCACCATTAATGCAACCCATCACAGCATTTATTGCGACAACATCTCTCAGCCGGAATGGCACCCCCTCACCCTGGACAAGACGAATGACGGCACAAGCTTTCGGCGGAGAACGAAATGATGACAAAAGGATATAAGCAAAGTTGGAAGATAAGAAGAAGGTTAAGTTTTTCTATCCCTCTCTTTCTCTCTCACTACATTTGGTCTATCACCTTTTCTGATTCGCACGCCGGAGGGTTCGCCGAGGGACTACCCCGTTCCCCGTTGAACTTGTTTGCAGGTTATTGTAATAACCCCATCACGTATAATGATTAGTACTTGATTAATTAAAGAGATTTGGAATTTAATTGCCGTGTATTATAATTTAATTTGGGATATAAGAGAATTATGGGATTTGATCCTCATATGATTCTATTAAAGGGTTATTTCAAAATTAGAAATTAAGGGTCCAAATGGCTTAAGGAAGTGAAATTGAGAAGTTGAATCAATTTAATTTTAATTACGGACCCATTTGGGAGTTTAATTAAATATTTGATTCAGTTTAGTAAAATTGAGATTCGATTAATTAGGTCCTAATTGGAATTGATTAAGTCATGAGGATTGAGGATTGTGGTTATTATAAATTAAATTTAATTATGGTGTGCCCAATTTGAATATGTAATTTATTGATGAAAATTTGAGTCTGACCAGAAATTGAAGGCCTAATTGATTTGAGAAATCAAAATTGAGGTTGGAAATAAGTTCGATTTATTATTTGGAACCTTTTGGGAGTCTGATTAAAATCTGAGTTGTACCGATAAATTTAAATATATTTAATTAGGCTGTAATGGAAGTTAATTAGATTAATTAAATTATGAGATATTTATGATTTGTTATAATTAATTTAATTATTTCTAGACATAAAATTTAATTGGACTAATTAGTATTGTGGGTGTATTGAGAATCCGTGTTTGGGTGTGTGCATGTGATGTGTTGGATGCCTAGGAGGAGTGCACGTGTGCCATGCTTGAAATCAAAAGTGAGGTGTGTGTATGTGAGTGTATAACCGGGTGGAACATAAAGAAGAAAACACAAAGAAATGAAGGAAAAGGGAGCTGTGTGTGTAGCCGAAAATAAGAGAGAGAGAGAGCTCAACTTTGTGATCCATGTTGCTGGAACAAGAAACAAAGGAATAGAAGAGAACAATTAGAAGAGAAGCTCTAGCTTTTGAGGGAGAAGAAGAACTAGCAAACTTAAGGTATGGAATTTATGTGAAATTAATGTGTAGGATCTTTACATTATATAAGGAATTAAAGCTTAATCTTGTAAATAAATTACCTACATGTTGAAATTAAGAGGTAAATGGGTTCAATTTCATGTAATTAAAAGGGAATTAGTAAAAAGATGCTGAAATTAAATTAGGTTCATAATTATGGAAATTTATTTGAAATGGGTTGCATGCATGTGGGTGATTATGGAAAATAAAGTAGAAATTGATTATTTGGGTTTGATGTTGTGATTTTACATGAAACTATGCCTAAATGTTACATGCATGGGAAAAATCTACAAGATTAATACTTTAATTAGACATGCATTATAAAATTTTAAGGTTTTGGGATTTTAGTCCATATCTAAAATGGTTTATGGGTTTGAATTAGGTTCAATTTTGAGAATCATTCTTAATTTAAGAGTTGATTTTGGAATTGAAGGAAGTTTTAATTTTATAATGAAAATTAGGAATTTGTTTGATCCATGCATGTAAGTGAATTGAAAAGTTTTATTCAATTTAAATACATTTAAGAACACCCATGATTATGAATTAAATATTTGGTTATAAATTGAGTTAAGTTGATTTTCTAAGAAATTGATTTGTGTAATTCATAATTAAGTTGATTTTGTTATTAATAATAAAATTGGACCTATTTGTATTGCATACATCCTGGATTTTGAAAGATTTGGATTAATTTAATCTCGTATTTTGAAGAGAAAAATAAAATGTTTTATAAACATCAAGTTTATGGGAATTTAGAATTAATCTTGACGTTAGATAAAGTGTTGATGTTATAATTAGATTTTAATCCATACTTGTAATTTAAGATTTTATTTAAATTAAACATATTTTGAGACATCTATGGTTATGAATTAAATTGAGGTTATGAATTAAGTTAGAAGTTAATTATTTTGAGTTGAGATTTGGCTTGTTATGGAAGAAATGAATTAAAACTAAATTTAGTAGTTGGGGTAGGATTTTAAATAAATGATTTAGCAAATTATGACCTTAATAAGTGGTTCTCCATGTTTGCATACTAAAGTGCATGTTTTGAAGCTTTAAATACCAAATTTGGACTTTAATTTCAATTTTAGAATTTTTGAATTTTTGTCGTCCGCTCGAGCAGAGGAAGTCCCGCTCGAGCGTGAAAATCGACCTCCCAGTAGTTTTCAAACTTTACAGTCCGCTCGAGCGGCCAAAGTGGCGCTCGAGCGGAGACCCATTTTTAGCATGTTTTGGGAAATTGCATTTGGTTCACATTTTTATTCTCATTTCTTTCCAATGCATTCTAGACATGATTTATGACTTAATAAAGATTAATAAGCTACTAATCAACATAGATTAGTTAGTTAAAGATTGAATAATTGATCTTGTGGTAATTGTTTAAGAAGCCAAGTAAAGGATCAATCTATTTGGAAAAGAGAGACTTAGTAATGAAAGAGTATGTGAAATAAGAACCCGGTTTATTTAAATGAGAAAGAATAAACGGAGTAGAACTTCAGACTACAAAGACTAAAGACTAGAAAGGACAAGTTTAATCAAGGGAGTAATGTGGTATTTCAATGTGTATATGTTATGTGCTTGTGTAGGTCACGCGTCATTGTCTGCCTGATTTATCTAATATGTCCAGTCTGTCTGATTTGCTTCTGCAGCCATCGGTGAGTAATAACTTAGTAAAGTTATGTTCAAGTTAAACTATTTTCAGTATATGAAATACGATCTGTTAAATGGAATATCATGTTTTATACTATGAATGATTGTCCCACAACCACAAGCATTTATGACATGATGCTTTGATTCAAGTATGTTATAAGTTCCCAGTCCGGAGGTTTCTTTAAGAAACTGACAAGTTATATGTACCCGGCTGGAGGTTCCTTATGGAACTGATAAGTTTACAAGCTCCCAGTCCGGAGGTTTCTTTAAGAAACTGACAAGTTATATGTACCCGGCTGGAGGTTCCTTATGGAACTGATAAGTTTACAAGTTCCCAGTCCGGAGGTTTCTTTAAGAAACTGACAAGTTATATGTACCCGGCTGGAGGTTCCTTATGGAACTGACAAGTTATGCTATACCCAGTCCGGAGGTTCCTTTATGGAACTGATAAGTTATATGTGCCCGGCTGGAGGTTCCGTTACGGAACTGACAAGTTATGCTATACCCAGTCCGGAGGTTCCTTTATGGAACTGATAAGTTATATGTGCCCGGCTGGAGGTTCCGTTACGGAACTGACAAGTTATGCTATACCCAGTCCGGAGGTTTCTTTATGGCACTGACGAGTTTACCATTTAATGCTTTACACTGAGTTGTAGCGCTAACGGTTGAACTGTGTATGTTCTGACATGACTTATGTATTCGGTATATAGTTGAGCAATTATGAACATGCTATGTGTTGCATTATGTTTCTAAATTTGTATGGACTTATTCATTAAAACCCTTTACTCTGTTATTATTCACTGGGCTTTAGCTTACTGTATTATTTATGTATGTAGGTGATCAGGCGCGTGACCAGGCTAGAGGCTTCTGTCTAGAATCTGTTTTGTCAGTCAACCTATGTGCCTTCCGTGGAGGTTCCAGATGTGTTAAGTGTTGTCGTTGTGTAATTTAAAGTTTAAGTCATGTTTTCTTATTTGGTTCTTCAAGTCTTGTGTATTTTGAAAAAGGGGGACTAAGTCCCTTTCTGCCTAATCTATATATATATTATGACTTAGAGGTGATGTGTATATATGTATATAAAAAGTTTAAAATTTTTCTGTCTCATATAAGTCTGCACAGCTCAATGGACATTGTATATTCTTAATTGCTTCCGCTAGCCCCTAATATTATGTTAATCTGTTTAGAGGCCGTAGGTAATCCTCGGATTACTGGCCGGTTACGGTGCCAAACCTCTAGGGGCGGGTTTGGGTCGTGACAGTTATCCAGTGGACCTGAGAAGCTTGGATCGGTCCAGCCCATTCACCAGGACGAACAACATTATCAATTACTATTAATTTTTTCTATAATCATATAAGTCAACCACATGCGTGTATTTTTCGTTGGCGTGGAGTCTTCCATGTGTACTTTTAATCTTGTTAACGTGGCATGATGATGATGATTTTAGGATAAATTATGTAAATAGTCTCTTTAGTTTACACGATGTGTCAATTTAGTCTTAGTAGTTTCAATTTGTTTGATTTTATTCCTTAATTTAACGAATTGTGTCATTTTAGTCCAATAAATAACGGTTGTTAAGTTAATTTAACGGAATATCGAACAATGTGTCAATTTGGTTCATATACTTTACACAATGTGTCAATTTGGTCCTTGTAGTTTCAATTTTCTTGATTTTGACAGGGACTAAATTGACACATTGTGAAAAATACAGGGACCAAATTGACACATTGTTTGACTTTCCGTTAAATTAACTTAACAACCGTTATTTACTGGACTAAAATGACACAATCCGTTAAATTAAGGGACAAAATCGAGCAAATTGAACTATAGGGACCAAATTGACATATTGTGTAAATTACAGGACTATTTACATAATTTTTCCATAATTTTATAGTAGCTTGTGAAATTTTAAATAAGTTGCATTTTATGCATAATTTTGAGCGTTCTGGATGTTATTTTTGGTTCTATATGCCATAGTGAAATGTCAATCTTATGGAACTATCGAAGAATGTCATAAAATGGGGTTGTACAGAGGGAAGTTTTTTTTTTTTTTCATTCTTTATTATATATATTAATTTTTGTATAGTGTTACTGCATAAATCTTATTATTTTTAGATATTTTATGGATAATTTTATCCTTATAAATTTTTTTTGAACGGTTATCATCTTGGTGATGTGAACATTCACACTGTCAATGTGAATATTATTATTAAAGATATTTTAGTAATTATATCACTTATAGAATTTATTGGAATATAACAAAATAATTTAGATTAAGTGGAATATAAGTAGGTGAAAAGAGATTTATGAATAATTATCTCTTATTTTTATGTTAATTTTTTAAAGACAACAAACAAGTGTTATGGTATAAATAATCTAAAATATATTATTCTAAATACACCAAATAATCAGTTGCAAAACAGTTGGGTTGTTTAATCATATGAGGATGATACGATGGTTAAAAATATCAAAAATGAGTGAGACCACTAAAAAGAAGAGTATTAATAGCTCTAAAGTGGTATGGGTCTCACGTGATGGGATGTTTTGCTCTTGTGTTTTTTTTTTAAATTTTCACTTCATTAGTGGTCAATTAGTGCTCCCAAATTAGTGGGATGAATCATTATTGTAAAAATATTTTTCCTTGCTAGTCATGACAGCAAAAATAACTTTTTTAAAATAAATTTTTTCTTTTTTTGTAGGTATAAAAATAGTGGGCAAACATTAATAAGCATATGTAAAATTTAATACATTTGTGCATATTGATAAAATATCTAATAAATTTTTTTGCGTTGTGTATGTCTAAAAATGAAATGTTGTTTAGGGCAGTGGCGGAGCCAGGAATTTAATATAGGGGGGCACCTGGATCTACAGAAAAATCTACTAAATTGATTTCTATGCGATTTTGTTTTGCGAAAGAATAATTATCATCTTCTTTTTGAGGAAAAGATGATTCCAACTTTGATTTTCTTTTGAAATATTTCTCCATAACTGTTTGAAAAAAATAAAAATTCATAATCAAAATCACAAACCCCCACAAGTCAAAATCTCCAATTTTAATACAAATCAAAAAATTTAAATTTAGCACAAATCACAACAAATCAAAATTTCTAATTTTAGTACAAATTATAACAAATCAAAATCCCTAATTTAAAAATTAATCACGGCAAATTAATATTTTTAATTTTAGCACAAATCAAATTCTTAATTTTAGCACAAACAACAACAAATCAAAATCCATAATTTTAATATAAATCAAAATCTATAATTTTAATATAAATCACCACCAATTAAGATGCATAATTTTAGCATATCAAAATCTTTTATTTTAACATAAATAATAACAAATAAAAAAAATTACAAATTAAAACTTAACAAATAACTATAAATTAATACTCATAATTTTTATTTAAAAATAAAAAAAAATAAAATTACCTGTAAACAATGAGGAGAAGATACCAAAGTTGTAGTGTGGTCCTAAATCTGTGTTGTGTGATCCTAATTTGTTGAATCGCGTGTCAGTAAATTACAAAGTAACAAAGGGAGATAAAGAAGATAAAGAAAATATAATACTTAATAAGTGCTGTAAATAAATAAAATAATAAAGAATTTTATACACTTTTAAAGCTTTAGGATTTTAGCCTTGCCGTAATTAAAATGATGTGCACTCACTAAAAGTAAATAAATTGTGCATCAGTGTTTGATTAGGATTGGAATTCACCAAAAAAAATAAAAAAATAAAAAAATAAAAAATAAAAAACAAAAAACGTAGGCCCCTGGTGAGGTGTTAGTATGTTTTGGAATGGAGAGGACTATGTAGCAGGGGCGCATTGTGTAAATAAGAGCAAAAAAAAAAAAAAAAAAAAAAAAAAAATAAAAAATTTGAAAAGTCAAGGGAGGGCACGTGACCCCCTCGACCCAACGTGGCTCCGCCACTGGTTTAGGGTATAAATTAAATTATTCAGTTCATTTTGTTGAAAAAACTTAAATAATTATTTGTCTCTCCTATGATGTAAGTTTCTAGATGATTGGACTATTACTATTCCAACATTGTAGGATGAAAAAACAAGGAAAAAAAAAATCCTGCATACATCACCATTTGTTCTTCTTTATCTTATCAGTTTTTTATTTTTATTATTTTTCTTACGATTAGTTGAAAAAAAATATAAAAGAATAAAATTACATAACGTTGCAATGAGACTCATTAATCACACATCACATTTAGGTCTCATTTGTCAATATGCTATTTTAATAACTTTTTATCTAAAAATATAATCCCCAAACAAGGGGGGTGTTTGTTACAGCTTTTCAGAGCCAACTTATGGCTTTTAGCTTTGAAAAAGTTATTTTGGACTGTTTGGTTAAACTTATTTCAAACAGCTTCTGATTCTAACAGCTTATTTTAACTCAAAAAAGCTGATTTTGAGAAGCTGCTCACCCCTTGCTTCTGATTATCAGCTTCTGCTGTGGACATGTTAATTTATGGTTATACTCTTAAATTTTTTTATTTTTTATTTTTTTAAAATAGAAAAAGACTCAAATGGACTATAGATTATTATTATTATTTTTTATGAGAAATGTAGACAAACAAAAAATAAAAATTAATTGAAAAAGCTATTTCACAGCTTATGTAACAAACACTACTCAGCAACTTAAATCTATAATCCAACAGCTATACCAAACAGATTAACAACTTCTGATTAAAGTCATAATCTATAATCTGTTAAGCTATAATCTATAAGCTGTTTTAACAGCTACACCAAACGGGGCCAAGGCCTTCCAAAGCTCTGCACCAAAAAGGGCCCCCATTTTTTGAAATCTTATACATCACAAAAATTAATAAATAAAAGCAATTGTGAAATGAAATTAAAAAAAAAAAAAAAAAAAGTAGAAAAAAGAAACTATCTAATCATTATTATACTTCTCATTAGATTGATCCTCTTAATATGAACATGTCATTAAAATTAAAAATTATCATTTATAATGTTTATGTCATTTAAAATTTTGAAATATTCCTTAATTATTTTTGACTTTGAAATAAAGATAGGCTGACATTCTCTTCACAATTACTCCAACTTCTGTCTCTTTCTATAGAAACATAAGAGGCAAAAGAAAAGTAAATACTTTCATAAAATCAATCGTTATAAACAAAGAAATCATTTGTGAGTATAAGAACAAGCTGCCCTTTATCGTTGTACATCTCTCTCGTTGAAAACAAAAAGTCCTCATTATCTCTCTCTTGATGTACATGAAAATAAACCATTGACTGTATGAAAAAAAAATTTGAAAATGCAAAACTGAAATCAAAATAGAATATTAAATTACCAATTATTCCAGTTACAAAATAAAAAATAAAAAAAATACAACAAGAAATTTGAGCCATCTAATCACCATGAGGTACACTCACAACATTGAAAGATCTAAATCCAAAACTCCCAACAATTTCCTTCACAAACCCTACAAATGTTGCAATCTCTCTCCTAGCCCTAACATCAGCGTGACACCGCAAGAACGCCGGAATGAACAGCCAAGAACCGGTGGCCACCACAAACACCACCACCACCGGCCCCGACACGATCGCCGGCAACCTGAACTTCCTATTTAATGCCTTTTTCACCCAAATTTCCAAAACCAAACAGACCCCATGAATGACAAAGAACCACGTGACTTCCCAGGTGGGCTTTTCTCTTCCCATGTTGTAAAAAACCAGCTCATGCATCAAACCGGACACCAAAAAAGTGGCTATGATTGCCATGACTGAGGCCCACTTTTTCCCCATCAGACGGCCAGAAATCCGCCTGACAGGATCGTATACGGTGGGGCGTAGAATACTCGCTACAATGAGGTTCCACCTTCTTCCCCAGAAGTCTTGAAGCGAGCTAGACCGGTAGGGCTCGTTAAAGGGTGGCTCGAGCTCTACTTGGCCTATGGCTCGAGCCAAGACTGTCATTAGGTCTAGCAAGAGCTCAAGAGAGACATAGACGTGGAAGCAATAAACCAACAAGATGAGCTTGGGATGTACATGCTCTTTATACTTGTACACTTGAAGAAGTATAGCTATAAACACAACCTTTGTAGCATAATCTAGAGGTGATTTGTGGTACCCTTTGGATCCCAGCTCAGCTGAGCAGGTTGTGTCTGGTTTTGTGATCGGATTCTGTGCATGTAGAAGAACTGTTTTGGGTGATTTATGAGATGGGTATTCTTTGATTTCTATTTTTGAAGGTTTTTCTAGGTTTGGAGGTGGTGGTGGGTGGTGGTGAATCTTGATGGGTAGACAAGCTATGAGGACAAATCTTGGGAATGAGATGGGTGGTGATGATGATGATGATGATAAGGGGCCTTGACCAAAGGCAAAGAGGAGGAGCTTGAAATTGGCAAGCCATGCTATGAAGAAACAGGTGATGGAGCCAAGGTGGATGGTGGTAAGCTTGAGGTGGAGGAAGAGAAAGAGGGATATGATTGGAAGGAGTGTGAAGAGTCTAGTTGTACCTTTGGGGATGAACTTACCAATGGTGTGACAATAGAATAGAGATGCCAAGACTGTGATCCATACCACTATGAAGTTCTTGATCTCACCTTCCATCAATCCTCTCTTTTGCTATTGCTTTCCCTAGAGGTTATGATGGTAGAGAGACAAAAACAAAAACAAAAACAAAAACAGAATCAGAAATTTGTGGCATCATTTTAATGGCTTTTATTAATCTTGATTAATAAATGGGTAACTACTGTGAGAAGTAACTGTCGTGATGGATGACATATATGGGCCTGTTTGGGAAGGGTTATTTGAATTAAAATAGTTAATAAAAATAAAATAAGTTAAAATCTATATATTATATAAAGAAAATGATATTTTTAATGAGTAGTCTTGTGAGAGTTTCAATATCTCATACTAATTTTCTTAATTTTCTTAATTTTAAATAATTAAGAAAATCTCTATTGGTTAGCATTTATTTGATAATCACATATTGGGAAAAGAAGAAAAAAATGAGTTGTTTTACTCATATAAAAGGAATCTTATACTGGAGTTTTGTGAGAGTTTCAATATCTCATACTAATTTTCTTGATTTTCTTAATTTTAAACAATTAAAAAAATCTCCATTGGTTAGTTTTTATTTGATAATTTCACATCGGGAAAAGAATGAAAAAAATAAATTTTTTTACTCATACAAAGTGAATCTTATACTTTCATCCCATTTAATATTGTAGTATTCTGCATGTTTTAATTCAATATAATTTAAATTTTAAAAATTTTAATTAATTAATTATGACCTAACCGATTAGGCTAAAACATTTTTAATTTGATTGATTTGTTGGTTTAATTACGATTTTAGCGATTTTATCAAAATATATTGATTAGATTTGTTTGATTCAAAATAAACTAAAGATTGATCTGATTAGAGATTGAAAGACTAAGATTGCTTGATTAGAAATAAAATTTTCATCCAAATAATTGTTAACTTTTATTTTATAATCCCACATTGGGAAAAAAAGTGAGTTGTTGTATTTATATAAAGTGAATCTTAATAGTCTAATATTGTGTATATTTCAATTTAAGACAGTTTAAATTTTAAAATTAAAATAACATTTAAAAGTTTTAATTAATTAATTTTTGTATAAGTTGATTGGTCATTTGACCTAACCAATTAGGTTGAACCATTTTGGGTTTGACCAATTCGTTGGTTTAAAACCAATTTCTCATCCTGATTTTATTAATTTTAAACAATTAAAAAAAATTCCATTGGCTAACTTTCATTTAACAATATAAAAATAAAACTCTAATTAATTTATGATTTATTTTATAATCTCACATTGAGAAAAGAAGAAAAAGCAAAGTTTGTTTTATTATCTATTTATATATTATATAAGCAAAATTAGATTTTTAGGGAGAAACCTTTTAGAAACTCCAAAGCCTTATTCTAAAATTATTGAATTTTTTTAATTTTAAACAATTAAGAAAATTCTTCTTGGCTAGTTTCCATTTACCTTTTATTTTACAATCTTACATCGAAAAAAGAAAGAAAAAGTGAATTTTTTCACTTACATAAAGTGAATCTTATGTTTCTATTGATATAAGCAAAAGAAGATTTTTAATGAGAAACCCTATGATAAATACCTCATACTCATTTTTTTTGATTTTCTTCTCATACTCATTATTTTTTGATTTTCTTAATTTTAAACAATTAAGAAAATTTCCATTAGCTAACTTTCATTTAACTTTTATTTTATAATTCCACATAGCCGTTTTGATTTTAAAAATAATTTTGTATGAGATTTTGAAACTCTCATAATATTTAACTTTAAAACAATTACAAACATCGAGAAAAGAAAGAAAAAGTGAGTTGTTTCACTTACATAAAGTGTTACAATCCCAGATCGGGAAAAGAAAGAAAAAGTGAGTTGTTTCACTTATATAAAATGAATCTTATAAAGGGGGTTTTAAGAGAGAAACCTTCTAGAAGTTCCAAACCCTCATTCTAAAATTATTGAATTTTCTTGATTTTAAAAAATTAAGAAAATTTCCATTCCCTAACTTCCATTACCTTTTATTTTACAATTCCAAATCGGTAAAAAAATGGAAAAAGTGAATTGCTTCATTTATATAAGGTGAATCTTATGCTCTAATGTATATAAATTAATGAAATTTCTTAATTTTAAACAACTAATAAAATCCCAATTGGTTAGCTTCTATTTAACTTTTATTTTACAATCACACATCAAGAAAAGAAGGAAAAAGTGAATTGTTTCACTTATATAAAGTGAATCTTATGCTTACATTTATATAAGCAAAAGAAGATTTTTAGCGAGAAACCCTATAATCAATACCATTTTTTTTTGATCTTCATTGGTTAGCTTCCACTTAACTTTTATTTTACAAGCCCACATAGACGTTTTGATTTTAAAAATAATTTTGTATGAGATTTTGAAACTTTCATAATATTTAACTTTAAAATAATTTCAATCCCACATCGAGAAAAAAAAGAAAAAGTGAGTTGTTTCACTTATATAAAGTGAATCTTATACTCTCATTTAATATTATAGTATTGTGTATGTTTCAGTTCAATATAGTTTAAATTTGAAAATAAAATTTAAAGGTTTTAATTAATTAATTTTATTGTGAATTAGTTGGTCTTTTGACTTAGCCGATTAGGCTGAATCGTTTTTGGTTTGATTGATTTATTGGTTAATCACGGTTTTAATTGTTTTATCAAGATATATTGCTTAGATTTGTTTGATTTGAAATAAATTAAGATTGACCTTATTCAAAATTGAACGACTGAGATTGTTTGATTAGAAATGAATTTCTTGTCCAAACAACTGTTACCTTTTATTTTACAATCCCACAAAAGGAAAATGAGGAAAAATGAGTTGTTTCACTCTTATACTCCCATTTAATATTATAGTGTTGTGTATGTTTCAGTTCAAGACAGTTTAAATTAATTAATTATTGTATAAGGTAGTTGGTCCTTTGACCTAGCCGATAGAGTGGACCTTTTTCGGTTTGACTGATTCGTTGGTTTAACTGCGTTTTTAACGGTTTTATCAAAATATATTGGTTAAATTTTTTTTGATTCGAAATAAATTAAAGATTGACCTAATTAAAGATTAAACGACTAAGATTGCTTGATTCAAAATAAACTTCCCGCCCAAACAATTATTAACTTTTAAATAATTAAGAAAATTTTCATTGGTTAGTTTTCATTTAATTTTTATTTTATAATCCCACATCGAGAAAAGAAAGAAAAAAGGGAATTGTTTTACTTACATAAAGTGAATCTTATACTCCTATTTATATAAGCAAAATGAGATTTTTAGTGAGAAGCCTTATGATTAATATCTCATACTAATTTTTTTGATTTTATTAATTTTAAACAAGTAAGAAAATCTCGATTGGCTAACTTCTATTTAATTTTTATTTTATAAAATATAAAAAAATATAATCATCATATTTTTAATTAAATAATATATTATTTTATCTCGTGTGTAGTACGAGTGATATGCTAATAGTTAATAAAATAAAATGATACATTGAATTTATAATCATTTTTTTTCACAATCATCAAATCAAATTACAAAAAATAAAAAAAATTAACTACTTTTTCATTCACAAAATTTTTTAATCAGAATAAAATAATTAGTGATGTTTCTACTAAAATAATTAATTCGTGATAAGATATTAATCATTATGTTTGTTTTCTAAACTTATTTTTTTAAAAGTTTTGAAGTTTTTATTTGATTATTTTAAAAATCGGACAAAGTTCTCAAAATTTGATTTCTGATTGCTTTTTTTTTTTTTTTTGTATTTTTTAATCTTTTTGGTGCACTTTTAATCTTTTTGGCACACTTTTTTGTACAAAGTTTTCATAAAGTTTTCAAAATATGAAAATGTACACTTTTTATATTTTTTAATCTTTTTCGTATTTTTTAGTGTATTAATAATGGGCTTCCAAAATTATTTGTACATTTACAATTTCAAATATGAAGTAAAATTTATATTAGCTTCAATAATTTATGAAAACAAATTGAAAATATAAATTTATGAGTGAAAATTTCATGATAAAGTCACATAGGATATTTACCCATGAATTGATACATACTAAATTATGTTTTCATACATATATAATATGTACATATATATATATAACTAAAACATGAGAATATTTTTTGATGTGATAACTTTTTTTAAAAATTATCTCTTCTTAAATTGGAGGGAAATTTGAATTTGTAATAATGTATTTTTTTAAAAATCAAACAAAATCTTTTTTCAAAATAAAGTTTTAAAAATCACTTTTTAAAATAATGATTCAAAAAAAAAAAAAAAAATAGAATCAAACATGATGAATGAGGTTTCTATTAGTACTTGCACGCAGATCACGAGTGTGCACATTAGAAAGACAAATAAATAAAGAAAATGTGATAAATAAAGAGTGGATGGGAAGGGTTCGGATTAACAGGGGATTGGCAGAGGCTTATTATGTTTTTATTATAATAATTTAAATTGTTTATTTTGTAATTTTTTTTTATGTGTATCATTCATATAAAAATTAAGTCAATTCGATAGTTATAGTCTATTTAATTTATTGCATTTATATTTAAAAAATAGATGACAAATATGTTTTTAAAAATAAATCATTCTTTTTTTTTCCTTAACAAACATGATAAATTAAATATGTTACGATTATCGAATTATTCTAATTTTTGTGTGTGAATGATATGTGCACAAAAAATCTTCAGTTGTGCTACGTAGCTCGAAAGAGAGATTCCCCGAATCCTCCGAATTCAAAATGACGTCGTTTCGTCGTTTTGATTTTTTTTTTTTTTCAATAATTGGCGGAAGAAAAATCAGAAAAGAAGAAGAAGAAGAAGAAGAAAGAAGAAGAGAAGAAGAAGAAAGAGTAGCAGAGAGAGACGGAGAGATCATCAACCACCAATCATCATCATCATCATCAACCACCCAATACATCATTATCATCATCACATCATCACAGATCGGAGGCCGGGCTGCGACGATCGGAGGCGGAGGCGACGATCGGAGGCGAAGGCGGCGGCGATCAACTTTCTCTCTCTCTCTCTCTCTCTCTCTCTCTCCATTCCCTCTTCCCCTCTCTTCTCTTTCTCTTCCTCTTCTTCACTCTTCTATCTGTTTCAGACATAAGAAAAACAAAAAAAAAAAGTCCAAAACGACGTCGTTTTGGGCAGTCAGGGGATTCGGGGAAGGGGGATTCAAGCTACGAAGGATTATTCAAAAATCTTATAAAATAAACCGTTCTAATTACCAAAATAAAAACCGTGATAAACCCATAACCCTAGACAACACTCTTATAAATCGGAAGGAATCCACTCAATAAATTTTATTTTTTTTAGCACTAGATACAAAGTTATTATTAGTTGCACAAATATTTATTATGGGCAGGACTTCCTTTTAGTTCTAAATGTGAATTGAAGGATGTTATTTGGGTGAGTGAGACTCATCATGAGTTTTGTTTGGATGATTTGAACTGTTTGTTTTGTAACGACAATTTGTGTAGATCATCATAAAACAATTTAAATTGATTTAAATATTATAATCTCTTTATTTTATTACGTTTATCACAAATAAATAAATAATTTATTTTTAAAGACACATTTATTAATTTTTTGAGTAAATTACAAACACACCTCCTGAGGTTTGATTAAAATATGAATTATTTCTTGTGTTTTTGAAAATTACATTCCTTCCCTTGAGGTTTCTAATTTCGTAACAAATTGTTCATTTTATTAATAAATCATGAAGTCAATTAATAGTTTTTAATAATATTAGAAATATGTTTTAATTAATAATTTAAGTAATTTTATTATTGTATTAGAGAACAATTATGAATTTCATTTTTTTAGTTAATTCTGTTAAATAAAAAATTCTGACAAAAGGATATTTGTAATTTTTAAAACTACATAACAATTTATATTTTAAGCAAATCTCAAAAAGTATATTTATAATTTATTTTTTTTAAAAAAATTTATAAATAATATACATTAAAAATCTTATAAAACGAAATGTTTAAATTATGATGGTAGATCTCACGATTTGGACAACACACCCAAGCCTAGATCTAGGACTGGAATAGACTCTTCTATTAACGTAGACTCCATTGTGTTGGTATCCAATAATAAAAGATAAAGTAAAAATATATAGAACAGGGAAGGGAAGGAAGGAAATTAAGTAAAAGTTATTTTCAGCAGGCTTGATTAGAGTAACTCTTTTTAAAAAATTTTACTTTCTTATTTTTGTATTTTTTTATTTTTATTAATTTTTTTAATATTTTAAACAAATTTTTTTTTACTTTTTAGACATCTAACATAAATATACTTAAAAGGTAAAAAATTTGTGAAAGAAACTTTTTAAAAATTCACTAAATGGCAAAAATACAAAAAATATACAAGAATTCCATACATATTTTGTATTTTTATGTATTTATTAATTTTTTAAAATATTTTTTCACAAATTTTTTACTTTTTAGATACATCTAAATAAGGTGCATCTAAAAAAATAAAAAAAAATGTTTAAAATTTTAAAAATATTCACTAAAAATAAAAAAACACGAAAATTAAAAAACTCAATTTTCAAAAAACTTAATTCAAAAAATTCAAACCAAACACACTATTTATTTTTTCTAATCTTTCATCCAGATCCCAACTACAATTTTATTTTATTTTTTCTAATCTTTCATCCAGATCGCAACTACAACCTAATTATTGCAATAAAAACAATAATTACATTCCATCTCTTTCTGTATTTTTAAAAATTACATTCCAACTCTTGAAGTTTCTAATTTTATAATAAATTATCCTTTTTATTAATAAATCATAAAGTCAATTAACAGTTTTTAATAATATTAGAAATATGTTTTAATTAATAATTTAGGTAATTTTATTATTATATTAGAGAACAATTATGAATTTCATTTTTTTTTTTGGTTACAGGAAAATCTTCCCTACCCTCCCGTAGGTCCAAGACAGCGCCTCTTGCAGAGACCACCAGGGTGTCTGGTTAGCCGTTCCGAGCGAGGAGACTATAACTTAGGAACTTGCCTCGACCTCCCAAGACAAGCTCCGCAGAGACTATAACTTGGGAACTTGCCTCGACCTCCCAAGACAAGCTCCGCAGAGATCACCAGGGTGTCCTGTTAGCCGTTTCGAGCGAGAAGATTATAACCTGGGAACTTGTCCCGACCTCCCAAGACAAACTCAGCTTAAGTCAGGACTCGCACAACGAGGGAGCATTGAACCCACACCAAGTGCTAATTAGACAATTTGAGATCCAACCTTCGCCCAGGAGATTGGTACAAGGGAGAGGGAATTGAACTTGTGACTTTAGGGCTTAAACCCAAGCCTTAACCACAATGCTATCCACCCTTGGGTTAATTTCATTTTTTTAGTTAATTCTGTTAAATAAAAAATTTTGACAAAAAAGTATTTGTAATTTTTAAAATCACATGAACAATCTATATTTTAAACAAATTTCAGAAGGTATATTTATAATTTATCTTTTTTTTTTAATTTATAAATAATATACATTAAAAATCTTATAAAACGAAATGCTTAAATTATGATGGTAGATCTCACGATTTGGACAACACACCCAAGCCTAGATCTAGGATTGGAATAGACTCTTTTATTAACGTAGACTCCATTGTGTTGGTATCCAATAATAAAAGATAAAGTAAAAATATATATGTTTATTTATAGAACAGGGAAGGGAAGGAAGGAAATTAAGTAAAAGTTATTTTATTTTTTCTAATCTTTCATCCAGATCACAACTACAATTTTATTTTATTTTTTCTAATCTTTCATCCAGATCGCAACTACAACCTAATTATTGCAATAAAAACAGTAATTAAAAATTGAAGTCAATGAAGACACACTCAACTTTGGTAGGCCACATATGGAACAAAGCATATAATTACATCAGGTTCCAATATTGACGCAGTCCTCATTCTAAGCTCTTTATTTATTATTAAAACGTTCTTATATAATATGACTCATAAAAAAAAATCCAAAAATCCTATGGATCGCAAAATATTTTACGAAAAGAATATTACCTTTCGTGCATTGTGACAATTACATGAATCACATGTATACCATTTTAATTCTTAAATAAATTTTTGTTAGAGTTAATCACACATTATCAATCTAAACTATTCAAGTTTGATTTATATAATGTAGAAGTCCCTTCACTCATACCAACAAGCACGTAGCTTAGTTGGTAAGGGGCTATGCTAACTTAACTAAGATCTCGGGTTCGAGACTTGGGAACGCAGTTGTGTTAAAACTTGGTTGGGAGAGCTTTGCCGCCCTTGTGGTCTTACCCGGCTCGAACCGGATTAGTCGAGGTTCTGAATGAACTTCCGGATATCGGTGGTTTAGACCCAAAGAAAAAAAAAAAAAAAAGTCTCTTCATTCATAACCAATTAATTTTGAGTTAAATGTTTTAACATGATATTAAATTAGGTCTTGGGTGGTCATTGAGTACCTGTGGGTAGTCTACACCCAAGTTAATTGGACCTTTTAATCACCGCTACGTGCTATTAGATTGCACATGAGGAGAATTGTTAGATTGAATCTTACATCGCCAATTTAAACTACCCAAGCTTAGTTCATAATAAGAATTTGTCCCCTCATAACTGATTTTGAGTTGGATATTTTAAAAAATTCAATAAAATTTTTGGTCAACTGCCCATAATAAATATGATAAATTACAAACATATTCCCTAAGGTTTATTTAAAATATGATTTTCCTCCTATAGTTCTAAAAATTACATCCCGTCCATTAAAATTTCTAATTTCATAACAAATAACCCTATTTATAAATTGATTATCAAATCAATTAGCAATTTTTAATGATGTCAGAAATTTATTTCAATTAATAATTCAAGTAATTTTATCATTGTATATGAGAGCAGTTAGGAGTTTTTCTTTTATAGTTAATTCTGTTAAATAAAAAAAATTGACAAAAAAATATTTATAATTTTCTAAATCACTAAAAATAATTTGTATTTAAAACAAATCTTAAAAAGTTATATTTGTAATTTACCATCATAAAAATGCTTAAATGACTGCTTTAAAGTTTGGACATTTTTTAGGCTGGCTAGTCCTTCAATGGCATTGTCATCCAAAGCCACTTATATCGATTTAATCATGTCTAAAACGCAAATTTAATCTGAATATTATTAGTTTTAATTTTGATTCAAGTTTTGAAAATTATAAAAAAAAAAAAATGATACATAAATTCAAATTTTAAATTCACTTTTTAGATTGAGTAATATGTAAAAGAAATAATTAAGTAATAATTATACTTGGTTTGGAAATGAGGAGGTACACATCATTTAGAGTTGAACACTTGTACACTTATCTCCTAAAAGAGACACAAAAGTGGTGGGTGTTTAGTTTTTAAAATAGTACAATATTAAGTAAGTTATATTTTAAGTAAGAAATAATTAAGTTAAAAGTTAATTTTTTAATTTTTTTTGACGTTTTTTTAAAAAACATATAAAAAAAAAATAGAAAAGTGATGTGATCTAAAAAAAGTTAAAAACTAACTTTTTAACTTTTAACCCAATTACCAAAATAGGCCTTAATTTGGAGCATCACATGAATTTGCCCCTAGGGCAAAATATAATTTCTCTTTGGAAACATCCTAAAAAAGTCAATAAATCAAAAAGTCGCTAAAAACACTAAAAAGGTCAAAAAAAAGCCATACAAAAATTCAATGATTTTATTTTCTCTCCCTATTTTTTGTACCTTTTTTTCTTTGGAAAAAATTCAAAAAAATATTCTAAACATACTAATTATTTTCACGTTATATTTTAATCAAAAAAATCAAAAAATTATTAAAATAGCCTATTATGAGAGAGAAAAAATTACCTTAGATATTCTAATTGATTATCACATTATTGTGTTTGAAAAATGTGTCCAACTTTTAAGTTAGAATAACAATGCCAATTATAAAATTATTTAAATTGATTTTATTTGCAATTTTAAAATTTTAATTATGATTTTAAATTAAATCAAATCGTGATGTATTTGTTTATTATTTTTTAAATATTTTTATATGAAAACAAAACCACCACCAAAAAAAAAAAAAAAAAAACTAAAGACAAAACACAAAGCACAAATCCAAATCCCACAAGTAAATCAAAAAATTTGTGCCGTCTAATAATTCATCTCACTATTTAAATCCAAAAGTGCTAACAATTTCTTTCACAAATTTTACAAAAATAGCAATCTCTCTCTTAGCCCTCTCATCTATGTGACATCGCAAGAATGCCAGAATGAACGGCCACGAATTGGTGGCCGCCACAAAGGCAACCACCACCGGTGCCACCACGATCCCTGGGATACTCACCTTCCCATTTAATGTTTTTTCACCCAAATTTCCACGACCAACACCAAAAATATGGCTATGATTGCCAAGATTGAGGCCCAATTTCTCCCAATCAAACGGTTAAAAATCAACCAGATGGGATCATATACGGTGGGGCGTAGAATAGTTGCTATGATGAGGTTCTACCTTCTTCCCCAGAAGTCTTGCAGTGAGCTAGACCGGTAAGGCTCATCAAAAGGTGGCTCGAGCTCTACACGAGCTAGGGCTTGAGCCAAAGCTATTATAAGGGCTAGCAAGAACTCGAGGGAGACATATATTGTGATAACCCCGTTCTGTGTTATGTTGTTAATCTTTAATTATATTTGTGATTATGTGTTTAATATGATTTTGGATGCTAAGCATGCGATTATATGCACCTTTGAATTCATATCTGTCCATTGTAGAGATATTTTTCATATATTCTGTTAAAATTTGAAATTGAAGGCCGTAGAGACAATAGAAACCAAAATCTACTGTATTATTGTGATTAGCATAATTTTTAGAGTCTATAGTGAAATTTGATTAAAAATTAATTCGGATCAAAATAATTAGATTAAGTTGATTAATTTACGAAGGATTAATTAGTATTAATCAAGTTTGATTAGTCTAAGCTAATTACCTTATATAAATAGAATGAGATAGTGCTTAAACTTATATATTTGAGCTCTTCTTCAACAATTTGGCTAAGGTTAAGTTATATAAAGAGAGAAGAGTGAATTCTAGAGAGAGAGAGAGAGAGAGCTCATCCTTGAAGATTTGCTCAAGAACTTGAGAGATTGTGAAGACTAACTCAAGTTCTAACTAGAACTGAAGCCTCTAGGTGAGTTTTTGAAACATAATTTGTGAGTTTAAGTTCATAACTATATGAATTCAAGAAGATAATGAAATGAGTTGCATAAATTGAGCTTAGAATGAAGAATGTGGTGCTACATCATACATGTATGCATGTTTTTGTAATGTTTCATGATTTTGAGCAACATTCATGTCATTTGAAATGAAATTAGAAGCTATCTTTCACATGCATGCATAATTCACAAAGTGAAGAAACTCAATTGTATGTGTTTGAAGTCATGGAAAAGAATTTGAATTAAATTGGGAAATGCATGGTGAATTCCCCAATTTTGGCCTTTGATTTTGTAAACTGAGCTAATAATTATGCTTATAAATGAGTATATGAAGTCAAGAGTATGTCATGTTTGAATTTAGAGCCTTGGAATTGTGTTTTGAAGCTCAAACAGAATTCTGAAAATTCCAGAATTCGAGCAGTTCGTTTGAGCGATGGAATTGTTGCTTGAGCATACATTTTGAGCTCCTAGTACTTTTACAAACATTGGAGGTTGACTCGAGTGATCAAAAGTCCGCTTGAGCGACCACTCTTTATTTTCAGTCTCGGCTTGAGCAACCAAGAAGTTGGCTCGAGCGTAAAATGAGAGCATCCAGTACTTTTGCTGACCAAGGGGTTCGTTCGAGCGACCAATGTTGCACTCGAGCAAAGTACCCTGTTTCAGAAAACTTTGAAAAGTTGTATTATGTTCCGATTTCTGTTCTTTTTCATTTATGAGCATTCTTAGGCACACATTGAGCATCCTAAGTGAACTAAAGAGTTCGAAAGAAGTCTAAGAAAGATAAACGAATTAAAGAACGGATTGAATTGTATTGTGACCCAATTTCTGTACGTGTTACGAATTGTGTAGGGTCAACTCTGAGAACAAATCAACTAACTGAATGCTATGAGTAATATCTTAGTAAAGATATTTCCATGTATGTTATTTTCTAAATAGTACATATGTGGTAAGTTTTTCGAACTCATGAAATTGTATTATGAATGAGTATTCTACCTTTCTGATTCAAAAAAGGCTCATGAATATAAAATGGGCCCAATGCCGTTTGGTATATTTGACAAGGACACACGGAATGGGCCTAAGGCTATTTAGAATGTTTGACAAGATAGACCTAAGGTCATCTTATATATGAATTGGAGCGAAGGTCGTTTTGTATGTTTGTTAAATGGACTAAAGGTTATTTTGAATAATTAATTGATTGGACCAAAGGTCGTTTTGAATATAAATATGAATGTGAACATAATCATGACTATGGACCAAAGGTCATTTTGAATAAGGAATTGATTAGACCAAAGGTCATTTTGAATGTGAATACGAATGTGAACATGATCATGATTATAAACGCACGCATGAATATGAATTTGAAAATGATAGACCTAAGGTCATTTTGTACATGTGATGTGAAGGACATGATAGTCATTTGTGTATGGATCCATTAAATGTGAATATGATCTTGAATTTGAATATGCGCATGAACAATAATATGGAAATGTTGGACCTAAGGTCGTTTAGTACATATGTTATGATCAGTTATGAAAAATGTTTGGACCTAAGGTTATTTTGCCCCTTTGATACACCTTGAGCATAAAGAATGGACTTGAGGTTGTTCTGTCATGATAATGATCAATATGTGTTACTCATGAATATGATTTATTTATATACGAATCTCATTCATTAATCTCTTTACTCTGGTATCATTCATTGGGCGTTATCTCACTCTTCATCAATATGTATGTAAGTGAGCAGTAGGATGTCCAGCCCGAGCCTTAGTGATCTTGTGAGAGAACCAAGTTTATGTGGAGTCAACCAAGGTCGCCTCATGCAAGAGGCTTTACTTTTGATTTTCCTTTTGTTTTCTTTTGTGGTCATATGTGACCAAGTTTGTATATAACTTTGGTGTAGCTTGCTTTTCGTGCTTCTTTTAGATACAATTAGTCTTACAGTTCAAACTCCCGTGGTTCTGAATCTAATTTCACAAGTGCAATGTGAAATAGATAAATACAAATTAATCCAAATCCGACAATTTTTTTGGAAAATCGATTTTGAATAAAAAATGCCAAAAATGGATTGTTTTGCCAGATTACAGAGTCGCCACCTAAATATTGTTAGGAAATTTAGGAAACCCGTGATTCGTGCCAAAAGTCACTTATCCGTCATTACCAAAGTGTCTCGGCTCGGGAACTTAGGCATGAGAGAGGAATGTCATGAATTGAGCACCCCGTTTACCCGATCAAAGATCGGCTTCTACCAATCATGATGTGATTTTTATTTACATTATATGCTCTTGTTCCGGTTATTATGCTATTTTTACTAGGTGATGCACACAAGTATAGACTAATTTGCAAAAGTTGGAACATTTCGATTTCATGTTTGTTTGAAAAAAGTGTTTTGAATACGCGTCACTTGAAAAAGTGAGTTTGTATGTACATTAATCAATTTATTTCAATTCAAGCAATTAGCCTTCATCTACTGGCATTCAAATAGATATATCATTTAAGCATTTAGTCTCATGGAAAACATGCTCGACATGGCAACGATCACACGCAATGCAAGATGCTAAAGCAATAAACGTTTACCTAGTACTCCAAGGCAAGCCAAACAAAGCAAAATAATTAGAAGAAATGCATGCTCTTAAACGATGCAATATGACTAATGCAACACATACAATTATGCAATTAATGGGCTCAGCTACTAACATAGTATTTGAATCAATTTGAGACATGGGATAAATCACATATTCAAACAATGAAGTTGAAATTGACATTGATTAGTATGATGAGTAGAACCTCATGCATGCGAGAAGAATGGATGCACGTCATGGAAAATGCTAAGTAAATATGATGCTACCATTATAAGCGGGTAAATAAAAGAGAGAAAAAAATGGGGGTTGGAAGACATACACTATTATTACATATTTTGCCCTCCAAGTGTCCGGATTTAACTAATTATTACAAATTCGAAACGAATACTAATTTGCTAAATTAATTAACTACTTATTACGAATTCAAGGAACACTAAGCTACCTATTATTACAACAAGGATATTAGAATGAGCAATAAACTAGCAATCTAAGTTAACTAGCTATACAGTTACAAATAAACAGCAATAATAACTACAACAATAACTAATTATAACAATAATAATTAATTACAACAATAATTATTTATAACAATAATAATTACAAAATATAAGTAACAATGAGGCACAATGATTGCATGCATAGTGTCCAGAAGCTGCTCTGTCTGCCCAGATTGCTCTGCTTCACCTTCAGCCACTGCCCTTTGTTTCTGCAAAAAGGTCTCTATTCACCAAACATTGGGAATCGGCCGGCCCCTAATGAGGCTCGGTCGGGTCAAAAAGTGTCGACTGTGCCCTAATTTTATGCCAAAAATGTTTTTGTGCTCCGAGGTGAGGTTAGTGCAGACAGAACCTTTCTAGGCCTTGTTTGTCCCTTATGCTCTCCTCTATTATGAAACTCAAGAGGAGAGTGAATTCGAGTTTGAAACCATCAATTGACACAAGTTGATGGCTTGATGATTTCGAACATAATTTGAACAAAATTGATAAATGTGATGAAAAACCGCCCTTCCCTCTTATCATGAAGACTCAAAAAGGGAAGTAGACACGTTCTAAGTCTTATCAATATATCATGTATTGATATGTGACAATTCCCGAAATGATGGATGCGGCGTAACGTCCGGCCGAATCCAACCAGTTCTAAACATTTTCTTTATGTTGGTTTAATTCATTTTAAGTCGATTTTATTTGTCTTTTCCATTCTTTAGTCAATTTGTCCAAAATGATGTTTAAGTCCACTAAATGAGAAGAAATGTCAAACAAGAAGTGATTCTTGGCATAAAAGAGAGTCTATGCCTTGACGATGAATTTCCGTAGAGATTAAGCCATTGAGCATAGGTTTCTTTCTCATGTTTTGAATAACCGTCGATCGGTTAAAGTAACTCTCAAAACAAAACAAAAAAAGAAAAGAGGGAGGTGGCATAAATGACTTATGCAAGATTCATTATTTAGAATGAGACTCTTGATATGAAAATAAACCAAAGAAAAATTATCAAAGCATGGGTGACATAATACAACTAGCTAGATATGAAGACTTGCAACACAATAAGTTAGATGTTCAAAGCATACACTAATTAAATAAACTAGAACAACCCTAAAACTGCCCCTAACATGCTAAAAACAGTGGCTAAAAATCATGTTAAAGATCACAAAAAGGTATGAAAGAACAAGGCAAAGCAAGGGGAGGTAGCTAACCTCTCCATTTTTGAGACCTCAAACCATGTTTTTTAGCCTTTGTTAAACTCTAAAAATCAGTTTAAAAGGCAAAGAAAAGAATGTAAAACAAGGGCATGAGTTATGAAGTAGAGAGCAAGAAAGGGTGTTAACTCTCTCTATCCTTTGGTAGCTATTTAAACCCAAGTTTTAACACTTAAAATAGGATCAAAACAATACAAAAACACTAGAAAGAGATAGAGAAAGACAAAAATGAAAGCAAAGGAAAGGTGGTAAGCTTATACCTCTTGAAGAAGATAAGCTCTTGTTTGTGAAGCAAACTTAGGTCCAAGCACACTCTCAAGCTTGAATTGTGACTCACAAAGCTCAACCAAGGTTCTAAGTTTTGGTTCCAAGGTTGTTTATGGTGTATAGATATGGTATAAGGATGATCAAATATCTCAAAGTTAGCTTGCACAAGAAGAAGGAGCTTTCAAGGGTTGTTTTGCCTCTTTGAAATTTTTCCAACCTCTAACACTGAGATATATGCTCGTATTTATAGAATTTGAGCAAAATAGGTCATAAATATCTTCAAAAATAGACAACTAGCCCATTCTCGCCTAGAACAGTGTTTCTCGCTATCGAGAGCCGGCCGGCTCCCAATAGCTACGGTCGGCTCCCAATGTGGTATTGCCGGTTCCCAATGTTGTCCCCTGTTCCATTATTTTACACTCAGTATAGAGTGGCATAATGGTCAAAAATGAATTTCTGGAGTAAGAATAGCATGGATATAAAAGGTTTGGGATTGGTTTTGGAGCGCGAGCTTACGTTTCTTCGTTGAGAATTCAAATCACAATCAACACAACTTTATCATCGAGTGCCCAGGACAAAGCGTCCAAGTCTTGCGAGCGGTCAAAAATAGGGTGTCTATAGTTGCCCCTCTTTGACAGAACTTGAAGTCATGGAATGACGTGAGTGAATGTCAAAGCCCAAAGACGACCCATTTGACGAGACCGTAAGACTTGGGCAAGAAAACAAATCAAAATACAGTTGCCAAAAGTTGAACCCGAAGGTTGCCTATGTATCCCTTTGCAAGGAATCAAACCAGCATAGTTCAAGGGCAAGGTATGCAAGAAACATAACTTATGATCATGCAATGAAACAATGAAATGAAACAAGAATGTAAATAACAAGCGATAAAAACAATGCTATAAACAAAAGCAGGTATGCGACGTTTGAACGAGAGCAGAACAACTCAAGCCGTGTGTAATGACCCCAAAACATGTGTCACAGTTATCAGTAATTAAGTATGCATTAATATGAATTAATTGGGAAATATCTGTTTGACTTAAGAAAAATATCTGTTGAGGCTACAACTTCGGGACTGAAATTGACGACCATAATGGGTTTGGAAAACGAAATTGAACACGCTTATGTGATATCGGGAAATTTTAGTCATTTGGGAAATTTAATTGAGAACTGAATTTCGTCTGATTCGCTAAGCTCCGTTTGGCTCAGGTTTTTGGCACAATTTTATATATATGATGAATAGATAAAGATAAGGCTTATGACCCTTGTTTGACTCAACAAAAGAAAAGAAAATATCTGGGAAAGAAAGAGAGAAAATTCGTGAGAAAGGAACCAAGGGGAAGGAGAAGATAAAGAAAGGGAAATCAAGCTAACTTTCTCCAATTAAATAATCAACGTACGAATTTCTCTCTAATTTCTTGAAATAAGGTTGAATTATCTATTATATCATGGCAAGTAAATGGAGTGAAAGGGAAATTATGTTTAACTTGAGCATACATGGCATAAATATATGATTTATGTTTATATTTGGCATATTTGAGAGAGAACTCCATGGATTTTAAGAAATGAAGCTTTTATGTGCAAGTTTATGGCTTTCTAACTTAATTCAAGGTTTGAGTTTTTATATGATTCATGTGGGTTTTGTTTAAGAATTATGATGTTGAATTCGAGTTGTGTTTCAATTGTTTTGGGCCTTGTTTTCATAAATTTTGAAGTTGATTTTGCAAAGGAGGGAGAGCCCTTGTTCAACAAAATTTCGGACTGCTTTTCTACCCAAACCGCTCGAGCGGCCTGGGCCACCGCTCGAGCGGCCCAACCTGTTTTGCCCACTGCAGTTCCACCGCACGTGCGGCCTGGGCCACCGCACGTGTAGCCCAACAGTGCATTTTTTTGATTTTGTTCTTTTCCCATTTTATGACTTTTGGGCCTTCATTTATCTGATTTTCACATATTATTTGCATCATTTAGCATCTCATAACATGAAATAAAATTGAGAAAGAATAGAATGCATGAACTACTTGATTTACTGGCTATGTGTATTAAGGAATTGTGTTATAAATGTTGATATTTGTAGGTCAAACCTCGAAGACCGCACAATCGGTTTTGGAAACCCACTGTGAGTAACATTTCTGTAAAGTTATGTTAATATGAACTATGTTCCAAACGTGTTACGTTAAATTATGATTTCTGTATGATATTATTTTCCGTGAACGAATGTCCTATTTTGTGAATCTTTTATGGCATCTGTGGATAGTCCCAAGTCATGGGGGACGGCATAAAAATGCGGGTCCATGAAAATTTGATACGAGATCTCGTTAGCCACTTCATTGTGGCGATATGTGTTAATCGGTATCCGGAACCGATTCTTTAGTCGGAAGACGATATGTGTTAATCGGTATCCGGAACCGATTCTCTAGTCGGAAGACGATATGTGTTGTATCCAATGAGATGTACCATTATGTTATGTTTTGATTATGGATGATTTGTTTTACGTATATGTTATGTGGAATTCGTTCACTACCACTTTACTTTAATGTTATTCACTGGGCTTTAGCTCACTGTTTGTATTTATGTATTATAGGTGAGCGTTCTGGGAGTTAAGCCTAGGCGGAGTCTTGAACCGAGCCGCCGTTTTGAAGCCTACCAGGAATTTTATGTGCCTCCGAGCTGGGGCTAGGCCTGGAAGGCCGTTAGCGAGTTTTGTTTTGTTATACATCTGTAGCATGTGCCTATGTTTTGTTTTGATGTTTTGTTATAGGTTATGTAATGTAAGTGGGTAAATTAACATTTTTGGCATGTAAATATTTGTTCATATAAATGCACAGCTCTTTGGACTTATAGTATTTTGTTTTTGCTTCCGCGAGCCCCGATTATTTATGTTTTGTACAGGAAGGCCTTTGGTAGTCTTGGATTACTGGCCGGTTGCGATGCCAAACTTTTAGGGGCGGGTTTGGGTCGTGACACCGTGTCTCACACGGAAAGAGGTGAGTAAGAAAACATGGGGACAAAGAGAGTGCAAACCAAACCATGTCCCGTGCAAGAAAGACGCCTGCCTACCTACGTTTCACGCATGGAAGGTGGAAGGCAATGCGGACATCGGGCGCACCCGAGTTTTCACCGAGGAACTCGAGATCCTAACGTGTCTCACGTGAAGGGAGGGAAAGCGGTGAACAAATAGGTGCACTCGCTGTTTTTTAACGGAGGAAAATAACCCTAACGTGTCTCACGTGAAAGGAGGAGGGGTGGTGTGAACAGACAGGCACACCTGCTATTTTTAACTGGCTTGAATAATCCTAACGCGTCTCACGTGAAATGAGGAATGATGGTGTGAACAGACAGGTACACCTGCTGTTTTTAACCGAGGAAAACAATCCTAATGCGTCTCACGCAAGAGGAGGAGAGGTTGGTGTGAACACCGGGCACACCCGATGTTTTTAATCAAGGAAAACAATCCTAACATGTCACACGTGAAAGGAGGAGGGGTGGTGTGAACAGACAGGCGCACCTGTGTTTTTAACCAAGGAAAAAATCCTAACACGTCTCACGCGAGAGAAGAAGAGGATGGTGTGAACACTCGGCGCACCCGATGTTTTTAATCGAGGAAAACAATCCTAACGTGTCTTGCGCAAGAGGAGGAGAGGTTGGTGTGAACATCGGGCACACCCGATGTTTTTAACTGAGGAAGACAATCCTAACGCGTTTCACGCAAGAGGAGAAACTTGCATTAACGAAAGAGCGAACTGAACTTCAACACTTAGTAAAGCGAAATTATCTCATCTCGGGGAAGGCCTTGAAAAACGATCAAGGTACAAGGCGAAAACACAAATTTGACGAACTTCAATTTTTTTGCTTTGCAAATAGGCCTAATATAGAATCCCCAAAAGAAAAACATGCAACGCTGTCACGACCCAAACCAGCCCCTATGGGTTTAGCACCGTAACCAGCCAGTAATCCGAGATTACCGAAGGCCTGCTTAACAGCAAGACAGTAATACAGAGTACAGGGGCATGGTGGAAGCCACTACAGTAAATAAACAATGTCCAATGAGCTGTGACAGTCTGTATGCAAAAAGACTTTTCATATATATATGCAGTCAGTGACAAAACAGTATGTGCATTATATACAACCATTCAGAATGGGGACTTAACCCCTACTAGCCAGTACAGTAACAGTCTATACAGATACTGAGACGGACATGGGAAAATAAAAACACCCCTAAGCCATAGCTTGGCAGGCTCGGAACCTCGCAGTGAGGCACAGTGGTTGGCTTGACAAAAAGGGAAGTCTACCCCACGCTCCTAGCTGCGGTCCGGTGCCTGAACACCTACATATATATATGAGCAGTGAGCTAAAGCCTAGTGAATAACATAATGCGTAAAGGGGTTTAGAATGAATGTCCTTACAGTAATGAAAACAGTTCATTTCAATCAGTATATCAGTTGTTCAGTACAGTAAACAGTCATATGTGGTACATCCATTAGCATAACAGTAAACAGTGGGTCTTAAAAGACCGAACAGTCATTGATGGCCATCAATCAGTAAACAGTAGTGGTTCCTACGAGGGAACCGACAGAGATCTCTGTAACAGTAACAGTTAGTAATAGTAGTTACTAAGGATGCCACAATACAGTTCAGAATATAGGACATACATTCATTCAGTTAACAGTATCAGTTTAGAAACAGTACAGTTTAATTGCTCAGAAGATAATCATTTTGAACATATCTATACACAGTTGTTACTCACAGAGTTCTGGGTTACAGTAAGCTAAAGCGTCTCCTCGGAAGCCAACCCTACACAGTTAACAGATCGAACACGCACTAAGCTACACAGTTGGGAAAGATAATAACTTAATCCCTAATTGCCTCAGTGTGTTCTACATCTATATCCTCATTAAGATGTCTTAAACTAGGCCTAAGAATGCCTAGGATGGGATGAGGATGCAAAGATGTAATCAGAAAACATTTTCAGAATTTTCAATGAAACAGAGTCCCGCTCGAGCGTAGGTTAATCCGCTCGAGCGGACAGGCAAACAAAGGTCCCCGCTCGAGCGTCAACTTACTCGCTCGAGCGTACCAAAAAGTACTGGATAGGTGAAATTCACGCTCGACGCCCGCTCGAGCGTAAGACACACTATCCCGCTCGAGCGTAAATCCTCCGCTCGAGCGTACTGTCGAACAGTGTAAGATGCTGGGAGCTCGAATTCCCCGCTCGAGCGCCACTAACCCCGCTCGAGCGGACGACCAAAATCTGGAAAAATCCAGATTCGAACTCCAAGTTTAAAACTCATGTTTAAATGCACTAAAATCGATCCTCTTGGGCTAAATTTCTGGAAAACATTTGTAAACACATAGAATGACATGATTTGAAGCTCAATTTATAAAATCAAAGCCCAAGGGTGTTTCAAACAAACTCAATTTCAAACCCATTTTTCATGAGCAATCTTCAAACATGACGTGCATGAATTCAAACCAATTTAAAGCTTCAATGCTTGCTCAATTGAGCTCATTTCTTCAAGAACTTGGTGAAATCATGGATTATGATCAAAAGATAGACATGCATGCAAGATTTCCATGAAACCAAACTCAAAACTCTTCAATATACACATGCATGCAAGATTCAAGCTACAAATCAACATTTTTAGACTAAATCATGCCTTAACTCTACAATTTGACATGAACCTTGTAAGAATCAACTTAAAGACAACAATGGGAGGTTGAATTTCCTTACCTAAGTCTTGAATTAAAGGTATGGAGGCTCAATTGGACAATTATCCTTCAATTTCTTCAAGATTTTCCAACAATTCACAAGGTCAGGCCAAATTCTCTCTTAACTCCCTCTCTCTCTCTCTCTAATTTCGGTGGAGCTCAAGAAAATAGGCTGAGGAAATGTTTATGAATGAATGCAAGAGGCTCAAATGTGCATGGATAGTGGCCCACTCACAATGGCAATTTGGTAAATAAGCCTAACTCTTATAATTCTTTATTTTAATCTGATTTAATCATACTAGATCACATTTAAGATAAATATGCCATAAAATCACATAAAATCTAATTAACATAGAACATCAATCAATTTCAGATTCGGCCGCCGATAAGACTTTCAATTTGCAGTTTAAACACAAGGACATGAACAGATAATCAAACGATCAACAGATAGAATGCACTTAAACAGATACAGTCAATTAGTCAGTTCAGTATTTCAATCAATTCAATTATCGATTATAATCATTCTCAGTTTAGCAGTAATCAGTATTAATCAGTGATCAGTGATGAGGGTTGTTACAAACGCGGTGCGCGAAATCCGAAAACAGATATAAAACAAATATACAGAACATATTATGAAATATAAATAACAAAACAACCGAATGAAACAAATTATGAAATAAAGCAACAAAACAAAACCAAAAAAAACAGAGCTCTCTATTTTTTTCTTTTGTTTTCCTTTTTTTTTTCCCTTTTCCTGTTCTGTGTTTCTGCTCTCTCTCTCTCTCTCTGTATATATATATATATATATATATTTACACCTTCCCACAACCAAACCAAGGCCCAACATTGAGATACACTGAAATAAACAAAAAAATTGAACTAGTTTGCATTTGGAGCCGGCCGGCACCCAACAAAGTATGACCGGGCTCAAATAGTGCTGGTCGGCTCGCGATGGCAGCAGGGAGAAAATCGGTAAAACCATAACCGTGGTTGATTTAATCCTCATTCCATCATTCATTTCATGCATACCAATGTTCGAAAAACCTCCCATTCTCTCTCTAGGATCCTCCTCTCTCTAGATTTTCCCCCTATTCGCATTACCCAATGATTCTTGTGAAATTTTCTTTGAAAAACCTTCTAATCCTCTATATTTTGAACCGATTGGAATTTGATTTGGTTGAGTTTTGGGTTTCTCTTGGTTTTTTTGGTTCATTCTCACAACTTTCCTTGCGATTTCCTCTACCTCCTCTGGATTTTTAACTTTTTCTTCATTTTCTCTCTCATAGGGCTAGGATTTGGGGTTTTTGGGGTTTTTCACCTAATCTCACTCACCCACACATTTTTCTTCATTTTCCTTACTTTCCTCATTTTCCTTCCTTGGCTAGCGGTGAACTTCCCATCCCCGACCCCATTGTTGATATTGGAGTCGTTCTAGGTGAGGACATAAAGGCCGAGGATGTCCTCTCTTCCATTCCTGAGCCGAAGTTGCCTCCCCTTGCTGAGAGACTATTTGATGTGGCACCTACCAGCCACATACATACGCTTTGATCCTGAGCAGTATTTTGCAATTTGAGGGCCTTTTTCAGGGGATTGACGAGGACATCCTACTGCGAGAGCCCACTGAGCACTTGTTCGCCGATGCTTCCACAGTAAGCTCTATTCTTTTCTTGTTTGGAGCATATTTGAATTCCTTTCAAGGTACGATAGATATTGACAACATTTCCATACTACAAGTGATGGCCAGGAGGATTAGAGGTTACGGGTCTATTTCTGGCCCTAGGCACTAGTACGAGAGGCGCCCTACGGAGGTTCGTGTATTAGTTGACGCGGCTGGCTTTGGGTCCTTCTACTTAAGACTGGTACAGATGAAGACCGACCCATTTCTACATAAGGCCCTGGTAGAGTGATGTGGGACACCACAGACTCGTTTCACTTTTTATTGATCGGGGAGATAACTCTAATCCCGTATGATTTCTCGATGCTCACTGGCCTACGAGTCGGGGTTGGCGACCCAATCCCTTTTGATCCAGATATGGCACAATGGAGAGCTGCCCAGCTCTATCTCTTGGGAGCGATCCTCGACACTGCCGGTCTTGGGATAGTGAGGTACAGTTGGTTCTTAGAGTATTTTTCTGATTTTCAGCCAGCTACTCTGGAGGAGGTCGCCCAGTACGCTCGCGAATTTCTGATGGATCTCCTCGGTACTACCCTGTTTGCGAACAGGGAAAATACTGTGGGGCTTTATCTCTTGGGAGCACTAGTGCATCTGCATCAGGTGGGAAAGTATGAGTGGAGTGGTGCCGGCCTGGCCACTCTGTACTGCTACATGAGTTCTGCCGCCTGCCAAAAGACAAATTTACTCGGCGGTTATTGGTGAGTTTGGGAGGTACATCTCACACTTCTTATTTCCTACTTTGCTTTACATTTCCTGTTTATACCTGCTTATCTGCTTTGTTCATAACTGTTTACCTACTTCTTTTTTTTTTTGTAGCTATGGGTTTACACATATTTCACCTCCCTTGCTCCGGTCCCAGTATGACCACTTAAGTTGTCAGTACCTCGTTCTCGGTACTATAACTCTTAGTTTGAGCATCGTCGGCGCGTAGACCAAGATTTTTCTTATTTTCGCCATTTCTTCGACACCGTCACCGCAGATCAGATAACAATACTAGCCTTTAACTTTTACATACTGTGTGCATATTACACTGTTTTCATACTATTATCCCATACTGCACTGTCATTCTCATTCCATACTACACTGTTTCCATACTGTTTAGACTATTGACATTAGCCACTTGCTTTGTATATTCTGTTCACAGGTTGACTGGCACCCCTGGGCGAGCATCCCCTAGGCTTCGAGGGTGATTTATGCTGCTGCATGGGAGACCTCTACCATGCAGATCCTTTTCGAGGGCCCTTTCGGCAGGGCATATTACTTGAAGGAGCGATTCCTTCACCAGACCAAGGCCAAGTTGATCTCGATGTTCCATATCCTCCTCTTCCCGGTATGAGGATTGCTGATGATCTTTATGACGGACCTCTGCTCAATCACCTAATGCAGGGAGAGGACGATGACAGATACCACGAGGCTGGCGATTTCACTACATTCTTACAAACCCGGGTGATGGCGCCTCTTACCAGGGGTGTGGCCCGCGTAGTTCCCGAGGCCACTGTCGCTGCTGCTGAAGGTGCCCCTACTGCTATAGCCCGTGTACCGCCTGAGGCTACTACTCCCATTCCTAGGCTTCCTGCGATTCCTACCGAGGTCATATACATGCATCCAGATGGAGTGCTCGAGCAGATCTCTTTTGAGCATATCGAGGAGAGGGACCACATGCTAGTAATCGCTCTTGGCATCGAGCAGGTACACACTTCTTTATACTTCTGCCCACTGCACTTCATTTTTTCTTGCCTCTGTGCTTTATTACCCTGTTCCACTATACTCAACTTTCCACTATTTTGCAGGTGCCTGCAGTGTATGCTGATGATCTCCTCCGAACGATTAACTGACTACTTCTCATGGTGCAAAGGAGACAGATTGCTTTGGCTACTCACAGGATTAAGGTACTCTTTATCACTAGTTCACTGTTGTTGCCATACTGTCTATACTCCTATTAGTCCATACCGATACCTATACTCTTTTTAGCTTGAGCCGGCAGAGAGGCCGAGGATGGGCTAATCGGCAGAAAGATCGAGCGAGGCAGCGCACGCCTTCTGAGGAGTCCTTTGACGGATCTACGACCCCAGAGGACGAGGGAGAAAAGGTCGACTTGCAGTCTAGCAGCCCTTGTGATGATAGTGATGCACTTCCTCTGCAGCCGAGGAGGAAGAGGGCCAGGATGGGTTAATGATTCACTTTTTTTTCCTTTTGCTTTGTAGTTAGGAACTATGTAGCTTAAGATAGACCTATGTATTTGTTTTTTTTTTTTTTTTTTTTGAAGACTTTTCTTTTGTTTTTGGTCTTTGTAAAACAATGATCGGGGATGAACCCTCTAGTTATGAAAAGAATATTTTGCACGAGTCCTTTTGCATGATGTGACATGTGATGAATGAATGGTGCTGGCACGATAATCTTGTAGATGATTGTTAGCAATTGTGAATGCTTGCTCTTGAATTGATCCTTGAATCGGATAACAACTTACAACTGGTCAAAATACAAAATACAACTTGATGACAGAAAAATAAAATGAAAATAACCTAAAAAACACTAAACAACACTTGATACAAACAAGACAAGACTCAAAACACAGCTTCGGTATGCCAAAGTGAGGACTTACCCTCTCTGCAACTGCTCTGATCTGGGCAGTTATTGAGAGCTGACCGGCTCCTAATAGGTACAATCGGCCCCCAATGAAAGCTGGCCGGCACTAAAAGTGATGTCGGTCAGTGTATTACAGCTGTCATACACTGCTCCTTCTCAAAGTCTATAAAAAGTGATCCCAAGTTGTTTTCCTGGCAGAACAGCAAAATTTTGATATTTTGCTCTCAAGATGGAAATTCTTCTCAACAATAGGCTTCGAGACTGGATGACCACTTTAGACGACTCAAAAAGGTGAACTTTCGCGGTTTCGACCTAAACGCTCTTTTTCCTTTGAGTCACACCCCGCTTTGCTTCCTATCCCTCTATGTCACGGTCTGGTGTTGGAACCCCATTACGCATGTGTTTCGCTTCGGTTCAGAAGAAATGTGTACAATGCTCGAAGAATTCTAAGCATTGATGGAATCTCGGCGCAATGAAAAAATTATGCCTCAGCTCCGTTTTGGCCATGTCTAAGCTTTGGGATGGATGTGTGGGCTTTCATTACACGAGGCTCAGTCCTTGGCTCATGATGGGAAATGGGACATTCCCGGTTTAGTTCATTGATTTTCCGCTATTAGAAACAAGAGTGACCTTCTCTGGCAAGGCTACCGGCAATATGCTCTTTGCTTGTGCCTGTTTGCACAATTCGTTCTTGCCCTTAGTGTCGACGTGGCCAGTATTCAGTTGATTGAAGTGGCCCAATGTCTGAAAGAGGGAAAGAGGGAAATAGTTGAATGGGTTTGGCCCTGGCCGAAACCTTGATGGGCCTTGATGTTTTTCGTCGGTAAGAAACTACTCGGTTTGCAGGGAGTCCACTGCTTCTCCAATTATAGTTTCCCACTCCTCTTATTTATGATCCTCACTCCACTCAAGACTCATTCTCTATTTTCCTCTTTAGCCATTTCTTTATTTTCTCTCAATGTATATCTCTCTATTCATTAATCTCTCTTATTTTCCATCCCTTCCCAGGTATGGTTGATGGATAAGCTGAAAGTGGTGGACCCTTGCCCCGAGTACTCAGCCTGAGCTTACTTCTTTCGCCAACGGCTAGTGGATTTCCCTTCAGAGGGGTTATGGTGTGACTGGATGTGCAGTAGATCTATAGCTGACATAACTTGGCATTGCCTCCGGCTTAATTTGACTAAGATGAGCTATAGCATGTCTCGTCAGCCGGGTATACAGTTGATTGGCCTTACGCACTGTGTGTTCTATTTCCCTTTCCGGTTCAAATGTTAGTTTGGACATGATCAGACGCATCCAGATGAGGATGTGGAATACCCGGCTTCGTTTTCCATATGTAGTTCACACTTGCCTCGGTACCTCACTGCTTGGAGGACAAGAGAGCTTTTGGCTTCTGCCCCTAGCTTCAGTTACGCTCTTTCTAGGGAATGCTCGGTTTCGCTTGAGGACAAAGAACAAGTTGGGCCATCTTTAGCTACAGAAACTTCCACAAGTGCAAGCAGAAGACATAGAGCTACTTGACTTAGTTGTGCCCCTAGTTTTACTATTTTGATATTTCCTTTCAAATTTTATGATATAAAAACAACTTTGATTTAAATCAGAGACCTGAAGAATGTACTTGTACTGAAATCAATAAAATTAAAGTTGCGAGCACTAAAAATTTTCCTTTTTGGTTCCAAAAATGGTCTAAGTTGTAGAAGGTAAAATTTTGAGAAAAATCAATTCATTAAAAATTTCAAAATCATTTTCGTAAATGATCATTGTTTGACACACGCGGAATTAGCCCTTAAGATGTACAGCCCCGAATCAACTGATCGCAACTGCATATAACTGCATTCACCCTACCAGCCTTTCTGTCAAAATGAAGATCACACAACCGAGCTAACTGAAAATAAAGAAAGATGGCCTGATTCAATAAACGAAAAGGACAGTTGAGCTAGTGATGGTTACGGCCGAACTTCAGGATGAAGTTGCCTATGTATCCCAAAGATGGGAATCAGGCCTTACGTAATTCGGTTGGGGTTCACTCGAGTACTAACTCTTTCCTTTTGCGCTCTTACTTTTGCCAAAGTCGCCCTGAGGGTTTTCAACCTTGCGAACTTAGTTTTTCTTTATTTCTAATTTTTCATGCTCTAACTTTTGCCTAGGTTGCCCTTTCAGGTTTTCAGCCTAGTGAGCCTCTCAAGGGTAATATTTCTTCAAATTTTCCATGTTGATCGGCTGTGAAAACTCCAAGCTATCCAAATCCATGAAAATAATCGCCTCTCCTGACCAGATTGACTTGATGATATAAGGACCAGTCCAATTGGGTGTGAACTTGCCCTTAGGGTCATAAATGGGAGCTCGGTTATCTTTCAATACCATTTCCCTTTCTTTGAGATTCTTAGACTTAACTTTCTTGTTAAAAGCCCTAGCAATTCTGCGTTGGTAACCTTAGATATGATATAATGCCCTTAACCTTCTTTCGTTAAATAACATCAGTTCCTCAAACTCACTCTATTGGCAGTCTACCTTCGCTATCTGATACTCGGCCATTACTCGCAGTGACGGTACCTCAATCTCAATCGGTAGAACAACTTCCATCCCATAGACGAGAGAATAGGGGGTTACCCCTGTTGATGTTCGGATTGAGGTTCTGTAGCCCCAAAGTGCAAATGGCAGTTTATTCGGCCAGTCCTTATATGTTTTAGCCATCTTTCACAGGATGTTCTTAATGTTTTCGTTGGCGGCTTCAACTGCTCCATTAGTCTGTGGTCTATACGTTGATGACTTATGAAAAATCACGTTATATTTCTCAAGTAGATCCACTACCTTTTTTGAAGTGCAAGCCGTTATTGGAGATGATTTCGTTCGGTACCCCATACCGGCAGATGATATTATTTTTGATGAACTTAGCCACATGCAATGCCTTCAATACAGCGTAAGATTGGGCCTCCACCCATTTCGTGAAGTAGTCAATTGCCACCAGAATGAACTCGTGCCCATTTGACCCCTTTGGCGAGACAACACCGATAACGTCAATTCCCCAAACTGAGAAAGGCCATGACAAAGTCATGTTGTAAAGCTTTGACGATGGTATGTTCATACGATTAGCATGGACTTGACATTTATGGCATCATCGAATAAAACCAATATAATCCTCCTCCATAGTCGACCAGTAGTAACCTTGTCGGAGGATTTTTCGGGCTAGCATCACACCATTCATGTGCGTCCCGCACTCTCCTCCGTGGATAGCCTCCATATGATGTTTTGATTCCTCTTCCTCCACACACAGTTTGTGCATTCCCAGATAACCTCTTTTATATAGCTTACCTTGGACGGCCAAACACCGTATTTCCCGTTTGTCCATGGTACTTGCCCCTGGTGGATACGTCTCTTTCTCCATAAAGTTCCAAATATCATAATACCAAGGTTTTTCATCTTACACCGCATCTATTGTGGCGATGATCTGGTATGCAGGCGTGTACTTCTGCCAAATGATGATTGGACACATTTTCACTCCTAGCAAAATGTCTATCATGGAAGGTAGAGTTGCTAACACATCAGCGAACTGGTTGCTATCCCTCAACAAATATGTAAACGTTAGTTTTTCAAACCTAGGAATTAGAATATCCAAGTCCTGATGATAATCTTCATGTTCTCTTCTTTGACCTTCCAATCCTTGTTAACTTGAGAGATAACCAAATTTGAATCTCTGATGACGTTAGACCCTTTTGCCTCTAGTTCTAGGGCAACTTCCAAACTAGCAATGCACGCCTTATATTCTGCTTTATTGTTGGACACTTTGAACTAGAGTTTGAATGCTAAGGGTATATGGGAATCATCGGGTGCTATGAGCAACACACCTATCCCATAACCGTATTGATTAGCTATCTCGTCAAAGTACATCGTCCACGTTTCCTCTTTTGCATACAGAATGTCTTCATCTGGAAACAGGTATTTTACTGCTTCATTTCCTTCTACCGAATGATCTACTAGGAATTCCGTCACAACTCTCCCTTTAACTGACTTGCGTGTAACATACTTGAGATTAAATTTGGAGAGAAGAAGCAACCAATGAGCTAGCCTACCTGTAAGTGCTGGTTTCTCGAAAAGATATTTAATGGGATCTAATCTCAAAACCAAGATTACAGAATGAGCTAACAAATAGTGCCTCAACTTCCTAGTAGCTCACACCAAGGTTAAGTAAGCTTTTTCCAAGGGAGTGTAACGAGTCTCGTAGTCTAGCATCTTTTCGCTCAAGTAGTAGATGGCCTTCTTCACTTTGGCTTCAGATTCTTGAGCTAGCATGCACTCCATAGTCGAATTCGTCATTGACAGGTACAAGATCAATGGTTTCCCCAGTTCTGGTGGTGATAACATAGGCGGATTTTGCAAATACTGCTTGACTTGCTTAAAGGCAAACTTACAACAATCATCCGATCAGAATTTCTTTTCCTTCTTCAGGAGACCAAATAGTGGTTCACAAGTCAAGGTTAGTTTTGAAATTGACCGCCTTATGAATTGCACTTTACCCAGAAAGCCGCGCACCTCCTTTTCAGTCTTTGGTGGTGGCATTTCTAAGATGACCTTGATTTTTGGACGGATCCACTTCAATTTCCCTTTGTGTAATTAGGAAACCTAGCATCTTCCCTGTCGTCACCCCAAAGGTGCACTTCTGGGGTCCAACCTCAATCTATACTCTTTAATCTGTTGAAAGAATTTCTCTAGTGCGGTGTAGTGGCCTTCTCGCTCTTTGGATTTAACAATCATGTCGTCCACGTACATCTCAACTTCTTTATGGATCATGTCGTGTAAAATGATGGTTGCATCCCTCTGGTAGGTAGCCCCAACATTCTTCAATCCAAATGGCATGACTCGGTAGCAATAGGTGCCCCACGGAGTAGTAAAAGCGGTCTTCTCCCTATCCTCGCGTGCCATAGAATCTGGTTATACCCGGAAAACTCATCCATGAATGATAACAGCGCGTGGCCGGTGGTGAAGTCTACCAACTCATCAATATGCGACAGTGGAAAGTCATCTTTCAGGCTCGCTTTGTTTAGATCTCGAAAGTTGACACGGACTCTGATTCTATCATCATTCTTCGGAATTGGAACAATATTGGCCAACCACATTGGATACTCAGATACAAGTAAGAACCCTGCCTTGATCTGTTTGGTGACCTCCACCTTAATCTGTAAAGCCTAATCTGGGCAAACTTTGCGCAACTTCTGCTTAATTGGTTGGGCCTCAGGGTCAAGAGAGATCCGGTGCTGTACAATCTCAGGATCGATTCTAGGCATGTTTTCGTAGGACCACGTGAAAACATCTTTGAAATCTTTTAATAAAGCGATTAAGCACTTGTGTTCCTCCGAAGACAACGTGGACCCGATCTAGACCAAGCGAGGATCCTCCTCAGTACCCACGTTAATTGATACGATTTCATCTGTATAGGGCTTAACATGCCTCTTTTCCTTTTGGTCAACCAAAATTTTCAAAACCCGAGGAATTTTCTTCCTCTTCGTTTAAGTCAAAATTTTGAAAATCAAGATTAGTACAACAAACCAAAGGCACAGAAAAATAGGCAAAGTCTACTGCATTCCCATTCAAACAGTTCGGATCCTTGGTTGCAGTTGACTCAAAAGAAAAACTAAAAGACGACTGGGACAGGACCTTGGTATCCGGGATACCACTGTCGAAAATACTAGACTCAGATGAACTAGAATCTGACTACGACTCCACAGATTTAGTAGAATCAGATCCAGACTCACTATCCGATTCAGAACTGCTGATGATGCATTTCTCAAACTTCCAGACCAAGTGTGGAGCCTCTGACGCGTCCACGATAAGATTGGAGAAATCCGTTGCTGGTTTATCTCCGATTATTAAGATAGTAAAACTATCCCCCAAGTTGACGGACTCAGCTCCAGCAATAGAACTCGCTAGTAGGTCAGCCATCACTTTTTCCAATTGCTCTTCGTCTTTAATATCCAGGCTTGCAGTCATGCCTTGATCTGTATGGATGCTTAGGCCTGTCTGCTCATCTTCCTCTTCTGGTAACTAGTGTCTGAAAAAGATCTCAAACCCTAGATACCTTGTTTTTGTCTCTCAATCATACCAAGGCTCTGGAAATCCACAGAATGGGAAGTCTTCCCCTTGGCGGACAAAACGTCCATTCAAGGTTCCCCGTATTGGTTTGTGGACTAACTTGTACTGCCTCCTAGTCCTCTTTTCTTTCAGCCTTCCTCGCAACTCCTTCATCTTTCTTTGCCAATCTGTAGCGGTAAGTTTGTATTCCAACCCAAAAGTGTGAGGGTTGCGATTCATCTCCTTGGCAACAGTACCTCCCTGCCTACCACTTCTGCCTAGTCCTGATCCAGGAATATGCCCCTGTTTGTTTATCATGTAGATAGACTGAGCGCTCACGTAATTCCCATCGTCCTCCACCATGATAGTTTAGACAACTGGGCCTCTGCTAGAGAGAAACCAGAAAGGAACATGTCCTCTTCCTCATGTATGATTTCCAATAATGGCACGGTAGTTTCCTGGGGAGGATGGATCGTAGAATTGCCGTACACAGTAGTAATCCTATCTTTAAAGGGGTACTTTACCAACTGATGGACAGTTGATGACACAACCCTCATCTGATGTAGCCAGAGCCTTCCCAGTAGTAGATTGAAAGTGGCTGGACCATCCATGACATGGAATTCCACCTTATGCTTAGATGAGCCAATTAGGATATGGCCCTTGAATGTTCCTATACCATCCCGGCTCGAATTGTCATAAGCCCCAGACGGCCTGAGTTGTGGGTGTAAAGTCAGCCGGCCTCAAATCGATGGCACAGGCGGTCTTCACTAGACATACATTGATCACCGATCCGGTATCTACTAACACTACCGGAATCCATTTTTTTTGACTTTCCAGGGTTATATATAAGGGTTGAATTTGGTTGGCACCCTCACGTGGTAGTTCCTTATCTGTAGAAGATAGCATCGGCGTAATGTCCCTGGATGTAACCAACGATACTAATTGGTCAACAGTGGCGTCGATAGGCAGTTTGGTCCAGTTCATTACCTCTAGCAGTGCCTGTCTATGTTCCCGAGAAGCCATGATTAGTGCCCTGATTAATATGTCGGCCTGAATCTTTTTAAGCTGTTTCAAGACCAGGTTTTCTTCAACATCCTTATCTTTTGCTCTCTCAGCCTTCTTCCTAGAGGTCTTTAGCTGATCTAATGCTGCGGGTTTGTTGTACCGACCGCTCTGGGTCATGTGGTTAATCTCGTAAGTATACCAGGTGTTATCAGGGGTATCAGCTTTCCACCCTTCATTAGTGTATGCATGACTTAGGTCGTTGTCTTCCCACCACTCTCTTGTAGTCATGGCCGGGATTTTATTTGGTTCTATTCGAAGCATGTTCACATCACGCCCCCCGTCATCATACCATTCATCTCCCACGACAACTTTAGTTTCTGCATTCCGATATTTTTTGAGCTTCCTTAATATCATTTTTCGGTCACTGGGCTCCAATTCGATCTTTTTGGTAGCTTGGACATCATCTACCATTGTCTCAGTTTCTTTTTTCCGTTTTCCTTTTCCCTAGTCCAGAGCTATCTTTCTCTGGATCTCTTCCATCATTTCCCTTTGAAATTGTTCCAACGTCTGTTCTTTTTCAGTCAGAGATGCAGCCTCAGCCTTCCTAGTCTCTCCTATCTGTTCCTCCACGTCTGACTCTTCCTTACTCAACCACTCATTGCTTGTTTTCGGCTGGCTTAGATCTCACCACCCTAGTTGTACACTGTTTGTATCCTCTTCTTCAAAGAAGTAGAGGTTGTCCAGATCCTCTTCTAGCTCGGCCAGGTCTTCTTCCAGTTCGCCCAAGTCATTTAGGCCCTGTTACGGTCAATTGTTCTAATTTTGCCCTAACTGGTCCTCCCCAATAGCATTAATGTTGAGGAAGTCCAGCAATATGACTACTAGCTTCGGCTGATCGACGGCCACGATGTATAAGCTGGGGTCGTACTCTTCTGCGAGTGAGGCCCTTTTCTCTATGATTTGGGCATCAGGGAAACCCTTCTCTAGTGCACTTTTTTTTTTCTTCATTTTTGCCACCATGGATTCGGGTTGGGTTTGTGGTGTTAAGTCTATCATGTACATGTTCGTGCCTTCTGGAATAATCACCTCTGGCTTGGATAGATGGGATGGGGTAATATATGTGTTGGGGTTAAAGGACGGTTGTAGTGTATGTATTTGGTTAATGTTTCTGGATGGGGGGATTTGGTTATGTAGAGGAAGTGGGTTGGTGGTTACATTTGGTTTAACAGGTGGAGCAATGACTTTGTTGTCAATGAGATCCTGGATCTCATAACGTAAGCGATAGCACAGGTCTGTGGGGTGGCCGTGTTGTTAATGAAAGAGACAGTACTGGGTCGGGTCATGTCTAGGTGGTAGTGGGTCAGGGAGGGGTCGCGGATCAAGGGGCTTGAGATGCCCCATTTTCATTAACATTTTGAGGGCGCGGGCTGGGCTCATACGTGGAGGGGTAAAGATTTTTCAATTTCAAGGTGGGCCAGTATTTTGTGAAGGTTGTGAGGCTGTTGAGGCAAAGAGATCAGCAATTTTGGCCATTGTAACAACTGTACTGACATCTGTAGACCACTGAATAGTGCCACTGCTAGCATTGGTACTCCGGGAGAATGGCCTTCTGGCGGGTTCACTAGTTCTGTGGATGATACCCTTCTTGAATGCACTCTCAATTTGGACCCTCAACTCGTGTAGGGAAGCCAATGTGGATAGCGGTGCCACTATCATTCTCTGTAGCATATTTGGCTCAAGGTTCTAGATCACCAGCCGGACTTGCTCTCTTTCAGAAGGTCTATATGTCATCCGGGCTACCTTGGCTCTCGACCTGGCGACAAAATCAATAAAAGATTCTTTGGGGTTCTGGGTAGTGGCCTCCAGCTCACTGATGGTTACCTCTATCTGAGTGTTATATAAATACTGGTTAACAAACGCCTTAGATAACTCCTCTCAATTCCGCTTTGTAGAGTCCTCCAGTTTAGCATACTAGATGGCCGTTACATCAGATAAGGTTCTCCCGAACAATGATAGTTTTTGTGCTCGAGATAGGCCCATTGGTCTTAGCACAAATGAAAACAAGCGGACGTGCACAATCGAAATCCCCACTTCCATCGAATCTGTTGATATGGGGTATCTTAAATTTCTCTGATAATCTGACCGAAGCCTCAGTGTACTCGTCTTCAATATCTCGAATAGAGTCGAAACCTTGAGATTTTTTCAGTGCTTTTTCTAGCCTAGCAATCTTGACTAAGGCTAGATCGATTTCATTGATATCAAAAGGAAAGATTCCCGCAGGGGGTTGAACCAGAGGCCTATAAGCCGAAGTTGGGGGAAACATTTCTTGAGGATCTAGGATTTGGGGATTTTCTACTGGTGGAGGTGGATCCGGGTTTGGCTGAGCAGTCGGGATCGGATGCACGGTCGATGCAGATGCCCCAGATGTATGTCGTAGATCAGTGATAATTTCATCCTATGCGGCCATCCTTTGGTTACGATGTCTACGGTTCTCTGGAAAGTTGCCATCATGGCAGCAAATTCTTCCGTGTTTTGCGCCATTGTTGGTCTAGGTGAGTTAGATGCTGGTGAATTTATTGAGTGAGAATGGATAGGTGTTTGCTAAATGCTTTGTACTGGTGTTACTGACTATCTGTTCCGTCTTTGTCGAACAACTAGTGGAAGTGAGACTAACACTGGTTGACCACCAACAAGGTCTTGAACTTTGCAAAGCTTGCCAGAGTGAGTCCACACAACTTAGGGAATATCAGGTCTTTCTGAAGCTATGATAGTAAATTACCTAGCAAAAGACAGAAAAGAAAAACCATGGATCAAAATCGGATTGCACTTCGGCCCAATTTCACAGAAGATAAAAACACAATTGAAGTACCACAATCCCCACTAAACTCTGTTCTCAAACTAATACTGATATTGATAGGAACCATCCTGCACAGTCTCACTGTAAAAGCACATAGCAAGTAAAAGAACCAAAACACCCCTAGGAGGGTGGTAGGGTTACCTTGTCCTAGATTTTTGACATGATCTAGGCTGCACTACTTCAATCAATGAGCCTTACAACATCCTGCATATGGGCGGCATCCTGTCTTAAATTGGGATAGTCGCTATGGCTTACTATATGAAGCTAGGCTAAATGGTCAAAAAGGGTACCTCAGCAAGATTACCTAATATACCTCTTACACCTAACACCGAGAAGTGAAATTAGGATCAAATAGTACAACGATAATCCAAATCCAAGGGTTATGTTTCCAACATGGCAGAGCCCATGATCGGTTAGCCTTTTGGTAAGCTTTTGGGCAAGCCTCTGGCAAACCGTCCAGGAATAGCAGATGGAAAACACAGTGACTTAAAGTAACAATGAAAATGTAATGCCAAGAAAATATAGATGTTGATAAAATTTCACGTCAAGTTCTCCAAGTTCCCAGCAGAGTTGCCAGAAAATGTATCTTGCTTTTCGTGCTCCTTTTGATATGATTAACCCTACAGTTTGGACTCCCGTGATTCTGAATCTGATTTCACAAGTGCAATGTGAAATAGATAAACACAAATAAGTCCAAATCATGCAATTCTTTTGAAAAATCGATTTTGAATCAAAAATGCCAAAAATGGATTACTTTGCCAGATTACAGAGTCACCACTTAAATATTCTTGGGAAATTTAGGAAACCCGTGACTCGTGCCAAAGGCCACTTATCCGTCATCACTAAAGTGTCTCGGCTTGGGAACTTAGGTATGAGAGGGGAAGGTTATGAATTGAGCACCTCGTTTACCCGATCAAAGATTGGCTTCTACTAATTACGATGTGATTTTTATTTACATATATGCTCTTGTTCCGGTTATTATGCTATTTTTACTAGGTGATGCACACAAGTATAGACTAATTTGCAAATGTTGTAACATTTTGATTTTATGTTTATTTGAAAAAAGTGTTTTGAATATGCGTCACTTAAAAAAATGAGTTTGTATGTACATTAATCAATTTATTTCAATTCAAACAATTAGCCTTCATCCATCGCCATTCAAACAGATATATCACTTAAGCATTTAGCCTCATAGAAAGCATGCTCGACATGGCAACAATCACACATAATGTAAGATGCTAAAGCAATAAACGCTCACTTAGTACTCCAAGGCAAGCCAAACAAAGCAAAATAATTAGAAGAAGTGCATGCTCTTAAACAATGCAATATGACTAATGCAACACATACAATTATGCAATTAATGGGCTCGGCTACTAACATGGTATTTAAATCAATTTGAGACATGGGATAAATCACGTATTCAAACAATGAAGTTGAAATTGACATTGACTAGTATGATGAGCCAAACCTCATGCATGCGAGACGAATAGATGCATGTCATGGAAAATGCTAAGTAAATATGATACTACCATTATAAGCGAGTAAATAAAAGGAAGAAAGAAATGGGGGTTGGAAGACATACCCCATTATTACATATTTTGCCCCTCCAAGTGTCCGGATTCAACTAACTATTACAAATTCGAAACGAATACTAATTAGCTAAATTAATTAACTACTTATTATGAATTCAAGGAACACTAAACTACCTATCTAATTTATTACAACAAGGATATTAGAATGAGCAATAAACTAGCAATCTAAGTTAACTAGCTATGCAATTACAAATAAACATCAATAATAACTACAACAATAACTAATTATAACAATAATAATTAATTACAACAATAATTATTTATAACAATAATAATTACAAAATATAAGCAACAATGAGGCACAATGATCATATGCACAGTGTCCAGAAGCTGATCTGTCTGCCCAGATTGCTCTGTCTTACCCCTCAGCCACTGCCTTCTGTTTCTGCAAGAAGGTCTCTGTTCACCAAACATTGGGAGCCGGCCGGTCCCTAATGAGGCCTGGCTGGGTCCAAAAAGTGCCAGCCGTACCGTAATTTTATGCCAAAAATGTTTTTGTGCTCTAAAGTGAGGTTAGTGCAGACAGAGCCTCTCTAGGCCTTGTTTGTCCCTTCTACTCTCCTCTATCATGAAACTCAAGAGAAGAGTGAATTTGAGTCCGAAACCATCAATTGGCACAAGTTGATGGCTTGAAGATTTCGAACACAATTTGGACAAAATTGATAAACGTGATGAAAAACCACACTTCCCGCTTATCATGAAGACTCAAAAAGGGAAGTAGACACGCTCTAAGTCTTATCAACATATCATGCATTGATATGTGACAATTCCCAAAACATGGACCCAGCATATCGTCCGGCTAAATCTAACCAACTCTAAACATTTTTTTTATGTCGGTTTAAGTCATTTTAAGCCTATTTTATTAGTCTTTGCCATTCTTTAATCAGTTTGTCTAAAATGATGTTTAAGTCCACTAAATGAGAAGAAACGTCAAACGAGAAGTGATTCTTGGCATAAAAGAGAGCCTATGCCTTGACGATGAACCTTTGTAAAGATTAAGCTATTGAGCATAGGTTTCTTTCTCATGCTTTGAATAACCGTCGATCGGTTGAAGTAACTCTCAAAACAAAACAAAAAAAGAAAAGAGAGAGGTGGCAGAAATGACTTATGCAAGGTTGATTATTTAGAATGAGACTCTTGATATGAAAATGAACCAAAGAAAAATTATCAAAGCATGAGTGACACAATACAACTAGCTAGATATGAAGACTTGCAACACAATAAGCTAGATGTTCAAAGCATAGATTAATTAAATAAACTAGAATAGCCCTAAAACAGCCCCTAATATGCTAAAAGCAGTGGCTAAAAATCTTGTTAAAGAGCATAAAAAGGTAGGAAAGAACAAGGCAAAGCAAAGCTAGTGAACAAAAGCAAGGAGAGGTGGCTAACCTCTCTATTTTTGAGATCTCAAACCATGTTTTTTAGCCTTTGTTAAACTTTGAAAATCAGTTTAAAAGGCAAAGAAAAGAATGTAAAACAAGGGCATGAGCTATGAAGTAGAGAGCAAGAAAGGGTGTTAACCCTCTCTACCTTTTGGTAGCTTTTCAAACCTAAGTTCTAACACTTAAAATAGGATCAAAACAATACAAAAACACTAGAAAGAGATAGAGAAAGAAAGAAATGAAAGCAAAGGAAAGGTGGTAAGCTTATACCTCTTGAAGAAGGTAAGCTCTTATTTGTGAACCAAACTTGGTCCAAGCACACTCTCAAGCTTGAATTGTGACTCTTAAAGCTCAACCAAGGTTCTAAGTTTTGGTTCCAAGGTTGTCTATGGTGTATAGATATGGTATAAGGATGATCAAATATCTCAAAGTTAGCTTGCACAAGAAGAATGAGCTTTCAAGGGTTGTTTTGCTTTTTTGAAATTTTTCTAACCTCTAACACTGAGATATATGCTCGTATTTATAGAATTTGAGCAAAATAGGTCATAAATATCTTTAAAAATAGATAGCTGGCCCATTCCCGCCCAGAATAGTGTTTCTTGCTATCGAGAGCCGGTCGACTCCCAATAGCTACGACCGGCTCCCAATGTGGTACAGCCAGCTCCCAATGCTCTTTCTTGTTCCACTATTTTACACTCAGTGCAGAGTGGCATAATGGTCAAAAATGAATTTCTGGGGTAAGAATAGTATGAATATGAAAGGTTTGGGATTGGTTTTGGAGTACGAGCTTACGTTCATTCGTTGAGAATTCGAATCACAATCAACATAACTTCATCATCGAGTGCCTTGGACAAAGCATCCAAGTCTTGCGGGTGGTCAAAAATTGGGTGTTTACACTTGGTTTTTTTAAGTTTGATTTTGAATCATCCTGGATGTATGTATATATATCTATATATTCGATATGACTTTCTGGTGTGAGTTATTATATACATGTGAAAAGTTTTTGTTATGCCATGTATGCACAGCTCATTGGACAAAATTTAATGTTTTGCTTTCGTATTTGGTCTCATATTATTAATTTTTGATGGATTTTATCTGAGGCCGTATGTAATCTCATGATTACTGGCATTATGATCCTAACCTATAGGGGCGGATTCGGTTCATGACATATATGTAGAGACAATAAGCCAATGTTATGATCTTGGGATCTATATTCTTTGATCTTTATACCACAAAAAAGAATGACCAAAAACTATTGAGAATTGAATCAGAAATTGTCTCATAAAGTTGGTCTCATGAATCAGAGATTGAGAATGATGATTGAGTATATTACACATGGTCTAACCATGGGGGACACATAGCCTTAATAGTGACTTAGACCATGAGACACATATGGCCTTACCATGAGGGACACATGGTATTGGAAGCCATGAGGTACACATGGCCTTGCCGTATATGTCTTACCAAAAAATGCCTATATAACGGCATACTTAACATTCTGAAGATAATCACAAAACAAGCTAAGTTCTCTTATCTTCTCTCCCCCATTGTATATAAAAGGAGGCTATCTTCTTTGGTTTTAGACACAGAATTTTGGTTCTTAGATTATAGTCAGTTTGCTTCTATAATATATTCTTCCTGTGTGAGAGAGTGCAACCATTGTCAGTTCGCTGGAGCTAAACAAAAGGTACTTTTGTGTTAGAGGGTTCTAACCGTCATATCCTAGGAGACAACGCCAACATACCTCTAGCACCCATGATGAGGCGATAAATCTATTTTAAGGAGACTGTGGTATCACACAGGCTTCAATTTGCTTTTTTTTACCCATTTTTTTTGTTGAATATTTTTGTTCATTAAGTTGTATGATTTAGTCCCATAATTTCTTATTATGTAAATCAATTTAATTAAATATGAATATGTTTGTTTATACATATTCTGAAAAGATGCTATCATTCACGGAAAGCAAAACATAAATTTTGTTTTTATTTTTTATTTTCATTTTTTTTTATATTTATTATTATTAACCGAAACACATAACATGCAGTGTACATAAGCCCCAGGAAAAGTCAAACTACTAACTAGCATGAATCTGGTTTACTTCTAAATTACTAACAGAAGCAAATCTAATGTAATATATTAATCTATTGCAAATTATATATGAATCTATTTGTCTAATTCCATATTCTTTCATGATCAATTAAACTGGAAAAATACAGAACAAGAAATCATCGGAGATTATATCTTGATGAACAAAAATACATATAACAAATTAAAATACTGAAATGAGGAAAAGAAAGCAAATCGAATCCAGTGTGATACCACAGTCTCCTTAAAATAGATTCGCCGCCTCATCGTTAGTTCTGGAGGTATGTCGGCATCTGTTTCCCAAGATACGACAGTTTAGAACCTGCTAACACAGAAGCACATTCTGTTTAGCTCCAGCGAACTAACAATGGTTGCACTATCTTACATAGAAAGAATATATTATAGGAGCAAATTGACTATAATCTGAGAATCAAAAATTCTGTGTTTAAAACCAAAGAGGAGTTCTCATTTTATATACAATAGGGGAGTAAGGATGAAAGAACTTAGCTTATTTTGTGATTTTCTTCACAATGTTGAGCATGCCCTTATATAGGCATCTTTGGCAAGACATTTATGGTAAGGCCATGTGTACCTCATGACTTCCAATACCATATGTCCCTCACGGTTAGGCTATGTGTGTCTCATAGTCTAAGACATTATTAAGGCTATGTGTTACTCATGGTTAGGCCATGTGTCTTTCATTCGTGAGGCCAACTTCGTGAGACATTTTCTCATTTAATTCTCAATAGTTTTTTGTCAATCTTTTCGTGGTATAAGGATATTGTTATAAAAAATCTAGAACCAAAGTCACCAAAAACCCACCATTATTTCCAATACTACATGCTCTTTATACTTGTACACTTGAAGAAAGATAGCTCTAAACACAATTCTTGTAGCATAATTTAGAGGTGATTTGTCGTACCTTTTGGATCCTCCTTCATGTAAAAGGGTTGTTTCTGGTTCCATGATCAGATTCTGACAAGATGGGTATTCTTTGATTTCTTTTTTTGAAGGATTTTTTTTAAAAATTTTTTTATTTTATGTTTGGAGGTGATGTGTGGTGGTGGATCTTGATGGGTAGACAAACTATGAGGACAAATCTTTAGAATGAGATGTGTGGTGATGATAAAGGGCCTTGACTAGAGGCAAATAAGACGAGCTTAAAGTTGGCAAACTATGTTATGTAGAAAGAAGTTGTGGCATGTAACGCCTCAAATTTCTAGCCCAAATGATAATACAACAATCATGGCTCTTTCAAGAAAAACCGAATATAAATCTCCAAACTTACATTACATGATACAATAGTTCTTCATGCAACAATACATTAATCCAAAAACAAGTAAATAAACAAATAAATACCTCCAAGGGGTTTACAAGTTTCCAAGGCTTGAGTGTGGTTACACAAAATGGTTATTTAAACCCACACACATACAGCCCTTGGCTTACACATAGAGTCACAGCAAAATGAGAGTCTCGTACTCTCAACACACATTTCCTTGCCTCTAGTTAGGCGGCATCACCACATTCTTTCCTGCACAAAAATCCCGTAGGATGAGCATAAAGCTCGGTAGGAAATCCTTAACAAAGTATATACATTTTATACAAGTCTCAAGAGATGAAATGCACATGCCATACTATGCCTTTTTGAAAGAAAACCACATCTTCATCTTTGAAAACCATCATACTCAATGATGTCATGCAATTTCAATTCTTCGAAACTTAACAATTCATTTCAAGAGCGATAAATACGACTCTGGTAATCCCTAGGTTGGTGTCTGCAAATAGACTATACAAGTACTACCAATTTGTCATTTTTACTAGCATTGACTGGAAGGCTCGACACTCATAATCTGCCATTTTTACCAGTATTAACTGGAAGGCTCGACACCTATTCAATTTCATCTACACCACCTGTCAAGACTTACCACCGTGTTTACCCCAAAACCAATTCATGGAAACTTGTTTCTCAACATTCTTTTCTCAATGCAAGTTTTCAAATCAACTTTCAAAGTTTAATGTAATCAAATGAATTGATATGCCAATAACACAAGATGAATATAAATACTTTTATTCCAATTCATCATCCAAGGAATAACACAATTCCCTCTTCTCAAGTATCCTCAACAATTAGTCATTTCAAGACTATTTCAACGTTTTGAACAATAATTTCCAAAATGAATAACAATTCTTATATTCCCTGAAATTCGTCATTTATATAAATATAAATAAGAAATTTTCCAAGCATCCATTTATTTTGACACACAAAATAAATATAACAATATCATTCATGGATTTTCAGTCTCTTTAAAAAAAATCCCCAAATTATACAACTCAAATCTTTTGAAAGAAAACTTTCCAAAATCATATTTTCTTCAATCAATGAAGATCAAAACCCATAAGATAATTTTAAAAGAACAAGAGACAAACCCACTTTCAAAATCGCTCAACTTCTTAAATTAACAATCAATTTTTAAAGCTATCGAAGGATGATTTTGAAAATCATCTAGATCTTGCAAACATATATATATAACTCTAAGAAAATCCCTACCTCAAGTTTTGAAAAAGAAATGAGATGAAACCCCCAAAATCAACGGTGTCGAAACTCGATCTTCACCGCACACAACGATGCTCTCGAGAAGTTAACCAACTTTGATGAAGAACCTATGGTAGAACTCTAATGGATCTTGAGAAATCAAGGTTTTGATCCAATTTGGCGTAGGGAAATGTAGAGAGAAGGGAGATGAAAGGTTTTTAGAGAGAGAGATATAAAAAAGTTACCTGAAATATTAGATTCACGAACTGATGTAACATGGTCCACCCGAGCGTGAAAAGCCCCGCTCGAGCGTCGAATACACCTTCCCAGTACTTTTGCAGACAGGTCAAACTTCTGGAATCAAATATTCTCCGCTCAAGCACATAAACGGCCACTCGAGCGGACAAGCAACTACGAATGCATTTTACATTTTTGCTTCGGGGGCGCTGCCGCCTGGAGCCCCATGAGCTGATCGGGCAGCTCGACCCCCGACCTGCCCAGTCGAAGTGGCAAACACATGAAAGAAGGGTTGAAACCGAGATCGCTACATGGCACCAAGATGGAGGGTGGTGAGGTTGAGAGGAAGGTAGAGAAAAAGAAATAAGATGGGTAGGATAGCAAAGAGTCTAGTTGTACCATTGGATATAAAGTTACCAATGGTGTGACAATAAAATAGAGATGCCAAGATTGTGATCCATACCACTATGAAGTTCTTAATCTCACCTTCCATTAGTCCTCTTTTTTGCTTACTTTCCTTAAAGATTAGGACAATAGAGAAACAGAGACTTTATTGCCATTAATTTTGAAGGCTAGGCATTTAATGGCTTGTATGTTTGATTAACAAATGGATAAAACTATTCTGAGTAAAATAATTAAGTAATCGGACTATCATTTGACAAAAAATTGTTAAATATTTTTGGTGTAAGCATTATATATGTGGTATTTTTTTACAAATAAAATTTATAAAGTTAGTATTGTTGTATCCGTAAAGTTTTTTCGTGACATGATTTGATGAAAACATTAGGTGAATAAGTACTTCAGGAAATACTAAATAATTAGAGCATCTCCAATGGTTTGCCATTGGAGCTGCCATTGCTATAATATAGCAACTGTGTTAAAAAATGATGCTCCAATGGTTGAATATAGCAAATGCCAAATTTGAGAAATGCCAAAGCTTATATCAAATTTGACACAAGCTTTGACAGCTATCATTTGTGCCAACTCAGCCAAAACCAACTCTTTCCCTCCCTCCCATCCAACAACTGTTTCACCAATTTTTTTAATCAGAATTCAGCAAAAAAAAATTTCAATATATTTTTTTAATTTACCCGAAATCAGCAAAGCTTTTTTTTTTGGACAAAATCAGTCAACAACAATCAATAAATCTCAACAAAATCTTAGACAAATTCAACAAATTTCAGATCAACAATTTTTTTTTAACAATTTCATTGGAGCTCAACATAGTGGAGAGTCACACCATCAAAGGAAGCGGTGAAGATATCACCGGTGGTGGGAGCAGATTTGATGGTCCTTGGTTTAGAATCGACGATCGTCTCTTCGATCTTGTCCAACATCGTTGATCCATTCTAGGAGTAAGAGAGAGAGAGAGAGAGAGAGAGAGAGATGGTGAGAGTAGATGATAATGATTGGCAGTGCCGGAGAGTAGAGAGAAAAGTGAGAGGGAAAGGGAGACAAGTGGAGAGGAAGAGGGAGATTGAGAGGGAGAGGGAGAGGGAAAGGGATAGAGTGAGAGAGTGGAGAGGGAGAGGGAGAGGGAGAGGGAGAGGGAGAGGGAGATTGAGAGAGAGAGGGAAAGGGATAGAGTGAGAGTGAGAGTGAGAGTGAGAGGGAGAGGGAGAGGGAGAGGGAGGAAAGGTTGGTCTTTTACGATTAGAGGTAGACACCGTCGCTGATCGAAGAGAGGGAGAAGAGAATGAGAGTGAGAGTGAGAGTGAGAGTGAGAGGGAGGAAAGGTTGGTCTTCGACAATTTGGGGTAGACACTGTCGTTGATTGAAGAGAGAGAAAAGAGAGATAGATGGAGACTGAGATGGAGAGTGAGGAGGAAATGATGAGAGGTAGACACCGTCACTGATCGAACAGAGGAGGGAGAGGGAGAGGGAGAGAGTGAGAGTGAGGAAAGGTTGGTCTTCAGCGATTTGGAGTAGACACTGTCGCCGATTGAAGAGAGAGACAAGAGAGATAGATGGAGACTGAGATGGACAGTGAGGAGGAAATTGAGAGAGAGAGAGAGAGAAGACATAGTGGAGAGTCAAGATGATTCTGGATCATTCATCTCAACCGTTGGAAATGGTTAAGATGGACGATGGTGATCTGCCTTGCAAAGGCAAAAGAGCTGTTGTGCTCTTTTTGCTTGGAAAAAAAATGTTTAAAATCAGTATAAACAACAAATATAAATGTTTCAATTTTTCAATTTTTTTTTATTATTTATATTTGTTTAGTCGGGAATAATGTAAATATATAAAAAAAAAATTAGAAATAATTTTTAAAAAGTCACAAAAGACAAAAAAAAAAAATCTCTAAAAAACCTATATCTAAACAACACCTACAAACTTGGAGAGAAAGTTGGTTAAGATTTGCCAAAATAGCATGTGACCATTGAAACACAATTATTATAATTTGACAAAATAACACTATTCATTATCAAATTATAGAAATGACAATGTTATTCTAGCAAACACCATTGAAAATGCTCTTATCTTACTTTGAGGGGTTACAATTATGAATTATCAAAATTTTATAGTAATTATTGTGTTATCATTTGTTTTAGTGTTGAATTTTAATTTCTATATATTGGAAGAATAAATTTATAAGGTACTATGTTGTTTATTAAGCAATTTGATAATAGTTTTTGTCAACTACCTATAATTAAATGCTAAAATTACTATTTTAAAGTTGGTACAACCTTGAACCTTGCCAAGGCTAACAGACTTTCAATGGCATCATCTTCCAAATTTTTAATGTGAATTCAATAAAAAAAAATATATATATATTAAAATTCAATAACTTGGCACATGGCATCCACTTGCATATATATACAAAATATTTGATAAATATTATACATAATTTCATTTATAATCACTCCATATCCTTTCTTTAGATACAAGATATTAGTAACCATCCACTTTATATTTAGGATTAAGAAAATTTGGTAAGACATGAAAATATGGGATTAAGATTTCTGCCATGGATCTGTTTGTAATGATTTTGTTGTGATATTTCAATAGTCTATGTTTAAAATTAAAGCACAACTATATCATTTTAGGATATGTTGGTTCTATAAAATTTTATTTTAGTTTTAATTCAAATCGTTAGATTATGTAATTTTACTAACATATCTTGTTGATATAAAAATAGAATAAGATCATTACCGGAAAACTATAATAGAGAAATAATATGATTTTAATTTATGATTTCCCTCTATACAATATAAATAGTAAATAAGTTGGTTAGATATTATATTAATCTCACATGAATTGAGTAAAAAAATATTTAAATTATATTTAAAATTTAGATTGTAGAAAAAAACTAAAAGTTAGTATTTTCTTTGTTTTTTCCTCCACATAATTGAGGAACTTACGCCCAAAAAAAAAAAAAACAATAATTAAAAGTGTTGAGTCAATGAAAGCAAATTCAATTTTGGTAGGTCACACGTGGCACCCATAATTACACGGTTACACCAGCCATCATTCATCACCAGCAGAACCATTTGATGAAATTATGACACAATTCTCATTCTAGCTTTTTATCTTTTCTTAAAGGCAACAGCTTTATTCTTCAGCTTAATTGAGGAATCTTGCTCATTGGGTCCGTATAGTGATGCATTTAGATGTTCTGGGTCGCACATGCTCCACATTGATGTATTTAATGAGTCTATAGCTTTAGCCAATAAGCTCGGATAATCTTAGAAATTTTCATATTAGTTTTATTATAACTTAATCGGGAGTGGTTCGTTGACTCATCTACATATTCTTTATTTGTTCTTTTCTTGATATTACAACAAGACAAGTTTTGCCAAGCCTAGTTGGCCAGCTCATAAGTTTTATTTTGATAATTTTAATTTTAATTTTTTAAACTATAATGTGTAAATCATTTATTAAAAAAAAAAGACGATCCGAAAATCCTAATTACGTTAGTTCATGACATTTATTTATAAAAAAATAAATAACAAATAGTATTTGAAAAGTATCTTATACACAATTAAATTATTCTGAATACATTTGTCATACTTATATACAATGAGCCTAACCAATATTATAACTGATCTAACAAACTCTAACAAACTCTTGTAACTAACTCTAACAGATACAAGAAAATATCTTAGCTGATGACACAGCTAAGTTGAGCTGTGAGCTATAGTCTGAGCTGCTTCTGCAGCAGATGTTTGAGCTGCTGCGTCTGCAGCCTAAGCTGCTTGAGCTGCTGCCTTTACCTGAGCTATGATCCTCAACATTCCCCTGCAAGCTGATGGAAGGAGGAACTGACATCAGTTTGTCTTTTAGATAGGAAAAATGAGAGACAGATAAAGGCTTGGTGAAAATGTCAGCCAACTGATCAATGGTGAACATAGTGTAAGACAAGTTGTTTATCAAGTACTCGATCGCAAACAAAATGACAATCAACCTCAATGTGTTTAGATTTGGAATGAAAAACAGGATTAGAAGCTAGGGCTATAGCAGAAACATTGTCACAGCAGATAAGAGGGACAGTAGGAGAATCAATACAAAATTCCTAAAGTAACATGATAAGCCAAGCTAGCTCTGCAGCTGTATGAGCTAAAGATCGATATTCTGCTTCTGTGGAAGATCTAGACACAGTAGCTTGCGTTTTAGCTGATCAAGAAATGAGATTAGATCCTAAAAACACACAATATCCAAAGGTGGATTTTCTGTCAACTGAATCCCCAGCCCAATTTGAATCTGAGTAAACCTGAAGATCAAAAGAGCTGGGTGTATATGTAAGCCATGAGAGAGTGTACCCTTAACAAATCGAAGTAATCTTTTGACACCAACATAATAACCAACAGTGGGTTTATGCATATGTTGACAAAGTTGATTTACTGCATAGGACAGATCAGGTTTGGTAATGGTTAAATATTGTAATGCTCCAACGATACTTCTACAGACAGAGGGATTATCAAAGGGTTGTTTTGAATTAGGAGATAAACCAGGTTTGACAAAGATAGAAGAAGAGCAAGGTTTGCAATCCAATATACCAGCTTTAGTAAGTATGTCCTGAGCATATTTCTGCTGAGAAAGAACAATAGTGGAACCTGATGTATTAACTGATATGCCAAGAAAGTAGGAAATGAGGCCTAGTTCTTTCATGGAAAATGCTTGATGCATTTTAGTAACAAGATCCTGAATGTGAAAACCATCACTGCCAGTGACCAATATGTCATCAACATACACCAATAAGGCAAGAAAGATGGACCCAATCTGTTTAATAAAGAGAGAGGAATCACACTTGCTGTTCTTGAACCCTTGAGATAGCAGAAATGAGGAAAATGTGGAATACCATGCCCTTGGTGCTTGTTTAAGGCCATACAAAGCTTTGTGAAGATGACAAACAACCTAAAGATGAGCAGAATGTTCTGTCATGACCCCATTCCGTCCCTAGTAGAATGGTGCCATGATGGCCAGTAATCCAAGATTATCGAAGGCCAACTTTCAAAATTTCACACACAATCAGAGTATTACATATGGGGCTAACATTTGCGGAAGCAATAAATTTAATTCCAATTAGTCCATAAGAGCTGTGCATAATCAAATGGAATGGCATACATCTTTACATAGCTTTACAACTTGGATACAACAAAATGAAGTACAAAAATACATCTTGACCAAAAGGCTTCTCAAGCCATCATATACAAAACACAATGAAATGCAAGTTAAGAAGCATGATCTTCAAGATGCTACAAAATGCGAATCCAAAACAAGTTGCAAAGCACATCTAGGCGTCGTCGCCGTCCTGCTCATCACCTACATATATATAGAGAGGGTGAGCTTGGATACTCAGTGAATGGTACGAGTAATAAAGGGTTTGCATGCATGATATCCGATATCTTTAACAAAACAATACATAATCTTAGCTTGTAGTAAAACGTGGGATAAATCAAGTTCATCTAACAAATCTATCAAGCTTCATCAATCAGTCTTTCAAGGCTTCCAAGTTTCAGGGGATGACATTAACAAAGGTTGTGCTACAAATGCTTATAGTCCCCTAGCACGTACGGACTTTCAAAGGTTGTGCTACAAATGCTTATAGTCCCCTAGCACGTATGGACTTTCAAGAGTTGTGCTACAAATGCTTATAGTCCCCTAGCACGTACGGACTTTCAAGAGTTGTGCAACAAATGCTTATAGTCCCCTAGCACGTACGGACTTTCAAAGGTTGTGCTACAAATGCTTATAGTCCCCTAGCACGTACGGACTTTCAAGAGTTGTGCTACAAATGCTTATAGTCCCCTAGCACGTACGGACTTTCAAAGGTTGTGCTACAAATGCTTATAGTCCCCTAGCACGTACGGACTTTCAAGAGTTGTCAAAACCAAGCTAATACTTGATACACAAAATAGGGATAGTCATTCATGCTTAACAAATACTTTTCCAAACAAGCAAGACAAAGCTTTATCAAAACTTTATAACATAACTTTATTAAAAATACCACTCACCTAGCTCTTTAAACGTCGGGTTCAAGGCAAGTCCAAGTCCTACAAACACATGACAAGGTCTATTGAATGCACTCTCAAACAGGCTTCACATGCATACAGATGATTTCGGCATTCCTCAAAGACTAGGTCAAATCAAAACAAAACACTGTTTCTTATCTCGGGAAAACATGCTGGGTACCAACCAGGTCTTGGCCGAGGTCCCACACCTTCTTGCCGAGGTGTGGTCCCGACGGCCACATTCAAGGAAATGAAGTCGGGAAAATCTGGGTTTCCCTCTGCTGAAGAACATGAAGAACATGAGCATGAAGAACATGAAAAATATGAATGCTCAATCACAACTTGTTATTACGAAAATCTGGGATTTTCATGCTATGAGTTCGAAAACATGGACCTGGGTACCCATACTTGAAGATCTTGGGAAAAGAAACACAAAAACATGGATCTTAATGCAAGCTTTCGGATCAAATCATGGCTTTTCCTCAAGAACACATGAATATCATATTCTCTTTCTAAAACCGAACTTCAAAGCAATGCATGGCTTTCAAAACATGCTCGATCATGCAATGCAGCTAGATGGACAATAAGAACAACAAGAGTATATCAAGATTCTAACCTCAAAACACGAATCAAACGGTTTGAACTCTAAGGATCAAGCTTGGGATCTACTTCTCTCTCTAAAGACTTCTTCTTCTTCTTCTAGAGCCTCTCTCTCCTCAAGAACAAAGACATATAGCAAAATGATACATTTCTAGGTCTGCTGGCTAACTTAACACTCAGCTGGGACACGTGGCACTACCGGGTTAGTTCTCCTCAAAAAGGTGACTGAGTGAAAAGACAAGACTATGACAAAGTGTGTTTAACAAGCAAGATGGCATAGGCACTCTGGCAGGCAATGACATCGGCTAACAACAAAGCTTCGGCAAGTAGGGTTTCAATGATCTCGGCTAGGAAGGACAACACTTGGCCTAGCTGTGCCACATCTCGGCCTAGATGTGCCACACCTCGGTCTAGGTCGTACCAGTCCAGGAACAAGATCATTTGGGTTCAAGGATAACATCTCAGCCCAGATAATACACATCTTGGCCTTGGTGACGAACACCTCGGCCTAGCTAATGACATCTCGGCCAATATGTCAGGATGCGAGTGGAGGTCAACCAAAGAAACCTCAAGATGGTTCTAGGTGTAAGAGTATCAAAGGAGCGACCTAGGCTTAAGATGACCTCGGCTAAAACACACACCAAACAAGGAACAGACCATGCAAGTAACACATGTGCCAGACAAATCAAGGTTTGCAAAAGCAACATATCAAGACAAGATCATGTAATGTATGCAAGTATGACTAGGGTGAAATGAGGGTTGTTACAGTTCAAACCCCAGTGGTTGCAACATGTAGATCTCTTCTTTAAGGACTCCATAAAGAAAAGCATTAGAAATATCTAGTTGCTTAATAGGCCAATTGTGATGAAGGGCAAGACACAAAAGAATTCGAATTGTTGGTAATTTGGCAACTGGACTAAATGTTTCCTGAAAATCAATACCTTTCTGCTGGAGATAGCCTTTTGCAACCAACCTGGCCTTATGCCTGGCAATAGTCCCATCAGAATTCCGTTTAATTTTGAACACTCATTTACAACCTATGGCAGTCTTGCTAGGAGGAAAGAAAACCAAAGACCAAGTCTATTGGTTTTGTAAAGCTTGAAATTCCTCTAACATAGTTTGTTTCCAAAGGGGTGTGAGCAATGCCTCCTTATGAGTAGGAGGCTCAATATTAGAATAGGAAGGAGAAGAAGCAGTTGTAACAGTAGACAAGGCAGCTTTAGATCTAGTAACCATAGGATGACAGTTAAAGGAAAAAGGAACAGAAAGAACTAAACCAGAGGAAGGAGGAATAGGTAACTTAGGTAATTGAATGGAAATAGAGTGAAGAGGAATAGAAAACTGAGGTGTTGAAGAAAGAAGAGGTATAGAAGACTAAGATGGAGGAGAATTAAGAGGCACAACAGCAGAATTGCTGAAAGGAGCAGGCACAGCAGCAGAATGGCTGAGAGGAGCAAAATCAGAAGTTCTGAGAGAAAAAGTACTGAGAGGCATAGCAGTAGAATTGCTGAGAGGAGTAGGCACAACAGCATAATTGCTGGGAGGAGCAGAAATAGATGGAAATGAAGGAGATTGAGAAGATTAGAAGAAAGACTGAAGGAAAGGCAATTGAGAAGAAGAAGAAGAAGAAGAAGAGAAAGCAAACAAGTGAGAAAAAGGAAACACTTGCTCATTAAACAACACATGTCTTGAAAGATCAATGGTGCCAGTTTTTAGGTCAAGACACCTATATCCTTTGGCAAAAGCATGATAGCCTAAGAAAACACACTCAACTGATTTGGGCTGTAATTTAGTAGAGGTATAAGGCTTGATCCAAGGAAAACATTGGCAACCAAACACCTTGAGAATAGAAAAATCTGGAAGATGATGAAATAAGGTTTCAAAAGGTGTTTTGTAAGCTAATTTAGAAGAAGGTAGTCTATTAATGAGATAGGTAGCACAGGAAATGGCATCAAACCTGTAATGGATAGGAACAGAAGAATGATTGAGTAAAGCAATGGCAACTTCAGTGAGATGCCTATGTTTGCATTCAGCTACACCATTTTGAGATGGTGTATAGGGACATGAGTGTTGATGAACAATGCCTTGAGATACAATGAATGTCTTCATTTTGTTATTAAAAAATTCTGTGCCACCATCTGTTCTAAGAATCTTAAGTAATGTAGAAAATTGTTTCTCTGCATAAGCTTTGAAAGCAAAGAATTTATCATACACCTCACTTTTGTAAGACAATGGATATAACTAGGTGAATCTGCTAAAATCATCCACAAAAAGAACATAATACTTGTAACTAGAAGTGGAGGCAAAGGGGCCCCAAACATCACTGTGTATTAAAGCAAGAGGTTCATTAACAGTGGAATTAGACAGATGAAAAGGTAATATATGACTCTTTACAACACAACAATCAACACAGTCTTGAAGATTTACAGAAGCAGAAGTTTTTAGATGTAAATGTGGCCTAAGATGTTTAAATTTCAAAATGCTAGGATAACCTAGCTTATTATGCCATACAGTACTAGATGGAATAGAAAAACTAGAAAGCACTTGAGTAGCTAAACTGGTAGGAGCTGCTGTAGAAGGAGAATGAGTAATATGAGCAGCAAGGTGAAGTTGTAGATAAAAAGAAATGATACAAGCCATGAAGTTTAGAGCCTTTGTGAAGCACTTTCTTCATAAACTTGTCCTGAATCAAAAAATGAGTGTCATCAAAACTAATAATGCAATTGTTATCTTGAGCCAGTTTTCGAACAGAGACAAGGTTAGAAGATAAAGCATCTGTATGAAGAACATTATTAAGCTTAAAGAGATGATGATGAGTTGGGAGAAGACCTTTACCAGTATTTTGAATAGGAATAGTATTACCATCGCCTATAGTAATTTGATCAGATCCTTGATAGGGCTGATAACAACTGAAATGACTAAGATCATTGGTCATGTGATCTGTTGCTGCAGAATCCAGGTACCAAGGAATGGGAACAGAAGAAGATAAATGAGACATAGAAGCAGATGAAGCAGTAACAAAAGCTCTCGGTTGTTGTTGGTGATGAAGATGGTTTGATTGTGAAGGCTGAAACTAAGGATCTATGCGATGCCAACACTCTAGAGCTGAATGATTGGATTCTCCACAGATTTGACAGAACTAAACCTGATTGGATCTGCCTCTGCCGCGAGATGAACCAAATCTACCACCAGATCCTCTGGAAGATCCATAACCTCTGTAACTACCTTGATTACCATAACCTCTGTAATTACCTTGATTATAGGTACGACCACCTCTTTCTCCTCTAGAATCAAATCGACTATCCTTTAACTGTAGAAAATGCTACAGTTGGTTCCGCAGATTTCTTATGCTTGGATTCTAAATGAAGAGCCTTAGAACATAACAAAGATGAGAGATCTTCCATGGTAATGACATCTGGTCGAGCATGAATAGTAGTAGAAAATGCATCGTACTCAGATGGAAGACCATTCAGAGTAATAAAGACCAAATCTTTATCATTTATGAAAACAGAAGCCAGAGCTAACTGACTGACTATGACCTTGATCTTTGACAGATATTCTTCCATTGTATTGGACTTCTTGACAACACTATTCAGTTTATTCTTCAATTGATGCACATGTGATCAAGACAGAGATGTAAAACACTTCTGCAACGAAGTCCAAACCTCAGAACAATGATGAAATTGAAGAATAGAAGAGTAGATCACAGGTGTAAGAGTTGCAGTGATGTAACTTAGCAAGTGTGTATCAATCATGGTCCATTGCAGAAATTTTGGATTAGGAACTACACCACTTGTTGAATTAGTGATTATAGATGAAAGACATGTGATTAATCCATCCACATAACCAAGAAGATTGGTTGCTCGGAGAATTTTTGAGATCTATGTCTGCCAGATGATGAAATTCGATCCATCAAGTTTTACTGTCACAAAGGATGACAAGTTGGAGATCAGCAGACTCAAATTTGAAGGAAGCGAAAAAGATAATGGTGATGGTGATGCCATGATGAAGTTGCTCGTTAGAGCTCAAAGCTTTGATACCATAAAGAATTTGTGCTCAAATCATATCTCATACTCAATTGAATTATTCTGAATACATTTGTCATACTTATATATAATGAGCCTAACCAACACTATAACTGATCTAACAAACTCTTGTAACTAACTCTAACAGATACAAGAACATATCTTAGCTGATGACTCAGCTAAGTTGAGTTGTGAGCTACAGTCTGAGCTGCTTCTGCAGCAGATGTTTGAGCTGTTGCATCTGCAGCCTAAGCTGCTTGAGATGCTGCCTCTGCCTGAGCTATGATCCTCAACAGTAGACTATCTATTTTTTGAGAAACAAATGTAATAAACTAAGGTGATTACGGTTATTGGATCGACTTGATTTTTTTACAGATGATCTACATGTTGTGGCCAAGAAAATGAACGGTTTGGATCATTTAGACAGAACTTATGGGGAGCCCTGCATGCCGAAATAGCACAGTCCAGTCCACAAGATAGACTAGAGACAAGTTGTGTCCATTGTTAAAATAACTTCTTTATGTGTATATAATCTGATGATAAATTTGAATACAATTCTCCTGCATGTTATGTGTCTACCAATTTATAAGACTTCATATGTGAGAAGGTTGTGTTTAATTTTTAAATTGAATTAAAAAAGTTAAAAGTTTCCCTGCTAAGAAATTGCTAATATGATACATTCAAAAATAGTTTAGACTGATCATGACACTTTGTTTAAAACATTCAGGATCATAATCTCTACCATTTATTTAAATTGACCTTAAGCACTAATTACTATAGAAGACTAGGGATATTATTTATTCTCAGTTATCATAATCTCTTCCATTTAATATGTTTACATTGACCCTAAGCACTTGTTACACTAGAAGACAAGCATGATTGTTTAATTTCAATTCTTTCTTTCAATGCACAATCTAATAGTTTTTTAACGTTTTAAAGTCAACATATGTCTGAATTATAAATAATAATGCTAAAAACAATAAGGGTTTGGTTATGGTGTGCAACTTACATCTTACACCTTACACCTTACACTTACACCTTACACTTACACCTTTTGTGAAAAATTAAACCTTACACTTACACCTTTTTTGAGGTTGCACACCATACGCAACCCACTTACACCTTACACCTTACACGTATACCTTATATTTATACTTACACCTTACACTTACACTTTTTGTGTAAGTGGTACATGGTGTGCAATTGCACACTTAAGAAAAGTCCAAACAATAATTAAAGTGTACCAAATAATAGGACACAACAAATGCATATGTGATTTATCCTTTGACTTGGGACGCACTTAAAATTGTTTATGTTAATTTTTCTAATACCAATGCCAATGCCAATGCCAATGCCAAAAATATCATTACAAACAAGAAAACAAAATCAAAACAATTTTATTATTAGTTGATTTGATGAATTATATTGTAATCTATGAACTAATTAGATTGAAAGATCCAAATCTAGAGACTCTACCAAAAACATCCTTCAAAAACTCTACAAATGCAGCAGTCTCTCTCTTAGCCATAACATCGGCATTAAAGCGTAAAACCGGCGGGAAGAAGAGCCACAAACCGGTAACCACCACGAATGCCAGCGCCGCTGGCCCAGACACCACCGCCGGGACCTTGAATTGTCCCTTTAACGTTTTTTTAATCCCAATTTCGGCAGCCAAACACACCCCATGGATGAGAAAGAAACAACTCACCTCCCATGTGGGTTTCAATCTTCCAGTATAATAAAAGATCAATTCATGCATCACCCCAGACACAATAAATGTTGCTAGTACTGCTGGAAGTGGGGCCCACTTTCGTCCGATCAGACGGGCCGAAATCGAGCGGACAGGATCGTATACGGTGGGGCGCAGGATACTGGTTACCATGAGGTTCCACCTCTTGCCCCAAAAGTCTTGGAGTGAGGTAGAGAGGTACGGTTCATCGAACTGCGGCTCGAGCTCTAAGCGAGCCAGGGCTCTAGCCAGGGCTGCCATCATGGCTAGGACTAGCTCTAGCATGAAGTAAATGTGGAAGCAATAAAGCACCAAGATGATCTTGGGATGAATATGGTCTTTGTACTTGTACACTTGCACAAGCATAGCTACAATCATGATCTTTGTAGCATAGTTTAAAGGTGATTTGTTGCTCTTTTTGGTGGTTTGGTGAGATGGGAATGCCTTTATTTGTGTGTTTTGAGATTTCTGATCTTTTGTCCGATTCGCTCCTGTCCCAAACCCTTTATTTGTTACCTGATCAGAGTCAGAGAGACAAATCATGTTCTTTGCCAGTGATTTAGGAGAGTGGGACAGAAGATCTGATTCTTGAACCTTGATGGGTAAGGTAGAAAAAAGGATGAAAAGTGGCAAAGAGATTGGTGGGTTGGAGGAGAGAGGTGGTTTTCCAAAGGCAAAGAGGAGGAGCTTGAAGTTGCCAAGCCATGCTATGAAGAAAGCAGTGGTGGCTCCAAGGTGGATGGTGGTGAGATTGAGAGGGAGGTAGAGAAAGAGGCAAATGATGGGAAGAATAGCAAAGAGTCTAGTTGTACCTTTGGGGATAAACTTACCTATGGTGTGACAGTAGCATAGAGAAGCAAAGACTATGATCCATACCACTATGAAGTTGTTGATCTCTCCTTCCATTACTCTTCTCTTTTGCTTTTCTCAAAATGTTCATAAAAGTGGAGAACTAGAAATTCATGGGTGGTTTTTATTAGGTGGTTTCAAAGAAGTGTGAGAATTTTCTTTGAGCCAACATTGGGGACAAAAAATGATATATACCATGGATTTCTATTTTGTCTTGCAACACTGGAAGAAGACCCTTTTTTTGTTTAAAAATAATTATTTTGAAATTAATAAAAATATATAATAACTTGTCATATACTTTGATAAATAAAAAAAAGTAACATACAATAATTTATTAAAAAAAGGTAATAGGCGGCTCTCAGGATTGTGCAACTTTGTTGACTGTCTTTGGTCAGAGATGATTTTGTCTAGGCGGGGCCGGCTTTCGCCCAATTTGGGCCCGGAAATTAATTAAAAAATATTTTAAAATAATTTTAATTATTATATTAATTTATAAAAAAAATCATCTAAATTTAAAAGATCTTGACAAAATTTAATGAAGATTCAAAACTAATAAGAGAAAAAGATGATTGTTTAAAATTAATAGATGATTGATTTTATTTCAAAAAAAAAAAAATCAAAAAGTCTATTGATTTGATGAGTTATTTGAAATTAATGGATGATTGTTTCTCAAATTTATGAATTGTGTTTAGAATACGATCAATTATGTCAGTTATAATTGTTTCTAGAGAAAAAATAAATAAATAAAATTTGAAATTGAATAAATCTTACTTATGTCACAACAAAGATTGAATGGCTCACTAATTTTATCCATTGAAAAATATTTAGTTGACAAGTTGAATTATGTAAATTTGATTAGCAATTTTACAACTAAAAATGCGAGAAATGTGGTGTTTAAGTGATATTTTGTTACAAATTATTTACTTTTTATTTAGTACTTTTGTTTTGATTTTTAACTATTTTTTTATTGTAAACTTTGTCATATGCGTAACTAAATTGTATGTCCAAAAAAAAATGATGAATAATCTTTTAATTACAATTATTTTTTTCTTAAACGTATAGAAGGTCCCTTATCAGGAACTCGCTTCGAGTCCAAAAAATGTTAGAGATGGTCCTGGCAGGGACACAACTTATCAATTTTGAAATAAATTTCAACATTCTTTTTAAAAAATAAAAAAATAATTTTTTTTCATAAAATTAAATGAAAAATATAATTTTGAGACTGTTCATTTTTAAAGATAAATCTAATCAAATGAATTAAATATGTGAATCGATCAAAAAAAAAAATTTCACAAGTAATCCAAATACAAAAACTTATATAATGAAAAATTAAATTTGTCAAAATAAAATGATTGTGAATCCACAGCCCCACACTTCTCTACAAAAATCTATGTATAGACAAACAATTGCATCTGAATCAATGTCAAGTCTGTACATTGTGCTGCTAGGTGTACAACTACAGGCATTGAAGAATTATTTGGCAGTTCAGGAATATCATATATAAAAGAATTTAGGTTCAACCAAACATGTCCACATTCTTTGCCTAGATATTAGGGTGATTTAATTTCTAGATGAGCCTTGAACAATGTTGAAAAAGGGGTAAAATAAATAATCATCGCTAAATTTTAAATGAAATACATTAGATCTTATAAATTTAATTTAATTATATTGACAGCTTTTTAAAAAAAAAATTTAATTAACATAACAATTAAGGTTTTTTAGTAATAATTCATTAGTTGCATGGGTAAAAAAAATAATATTGTCATATATTTTATACATTTTTATTTTTGTGTCTACAAACTACATGTATATATATATATATATGCATATTAGTTTTAATTATTTTAATCTAATTAAAAAATAGGTGCATGCAATTTAACTTTAAAAATTTTATTTATTGATTGATTTCTATGGTGTTGGAGGTTGATTGTGATATGAGCTCATTAGTGATATGGTGACAAAAGCCTTTTTCTTTCATCTGCTGTACGTTTTGTAAACACAAATGCATTATTTTGTACGAATAGAAAATAAAAGTGACTCAATCATTATAACATTTAAGTTGTCGTTTAAGGTATAGGAGTTCAACTTTTCAAAAATTTAGGTCTCGTTTGGGAGGTGACTATTTTAGTAGGTTATTTGATTTTTTGGCTATTTTAGTAGGCTATTTTAGTTTTGTGTTTGGGAAGATGAGATAAATTTTTAGTTGAGTTATTGTATTGGAAAGTGTGTTGAAATGATGTTTAAATTTAAAATTACAAATTTATCCTTAACTTTTTATTTTTTAAATTGATATAAAGGGACAAAATGGTAATTTTGCCGTTGATGTACCAATTTCCGACTGTGACAGCTCAGAGCTTATTTTCTTTTTTTTTTTTTTTTTGAAAAGCTTTGAACAGGGCCGGCTTTTTTGCTTATTTCTCATTTTAGGCTATATTAGCCTCACACCCCTCTTCCCAAACAGTGCCTTAATTCAATAAGACCTTATTTTAAAAATAAAATAATAATAAGAAAAAATTTATTCATAAATTTTATATGGGGAATGTTGATCTATATAAAGTTTTCTTATGAACTAATTATTTATTTTTATTTTAAAAAGTTATATTTATTTGATTTAATACCATTTGAGTTTAAGTGAATATCATTTTATAATTCAATTTTCTAAATTTCTTATTCGTTTTTGGAATGAAAATAGAAAGGTGAAGTATGAAAGATTCTTTTGGAGGGATTGGTAGCTCAAGTGTTGGTTGTCGAGTATAGAAATCTATATTTTTGTTAGTGTAATTTTCTGGTATTACATTGGAGTGTTACATTAAAGTGTTACGTTTAGAAGAAATACCCTAAAGAATTTTTGTGTGTTATATTGATTGGAGTATTACCTTTGAGAAAAATATACTAAGGAGTTTTTTTTAGAAATGTTACATTGATTTAAATATGAGGTTTAGAAAAAGTACACTAACGAGTTTTTTTGAAATATTATATTGTTACGTTTGAAAAAAGTGTATTAATGAGCTTTTTAATATGCTACATTGGAGTATTACCTTTTGAAAAAGTACACTAATGTTGTGTTTAGTTGGGGGATTTGGGAAGAAATTTGGAAAGAGAATAGAAAAATGTAGGTGAAATGTGAATAAAGTACATTTACATTTCACATAATTTTACAAACATTTTCCTTTTCTTTCTTTTTTTTCTTCTAAATTCCTTCCCAAACCCTTAACCAAACACAACATAAAGAGTTTTTTTGATGTGTTACATTAGAGTGTTACGTTTTTTAAGTGTTACATTGGAATATTATATTTGGTAAAAATATATTAAGGAATTTTTTTAAAGTGTTATATTTAGTAAATTCAACATTACGAGAAAATTTATATTTGTCTCTCAATATATTACACATACATGTTTATATTTGGTCATTTATATAATTTATACTAGAATAAGACTTTTAAATTTATAAAAAATTTAAAAATTAAACAATTTATAAAATTACTATTTAAAAATTGGGAGCTTTTTTGATAAATCCACTTTCTAAGAACTTTATTCCATCAAACCCATATTCTTTTTGACTATTCCATTAGGTCCTATTTGAGATAAGAAGACCAAAATACCCTTTTCATCCACTTTTGTTCCATTTAGTTCACATTATTTTCTTATGTTTCAATAAGTCCTATGGGTGACATAATTAGCAAAATACCCCTAATGTGAATGTTCACACCGTCAATGTGTAGGGGCTCGGCCCATGTCGATCCTCGTGGGTGCCCGAAAAAATTTAAGTCGGGCCGGGACGGGCCCGGCCCATTGACAATGTGAATATTCACATTGATATGTTAACATTCACATTAATAGGTGTAAAAATGGCCCGCATCCCGTGGCAGCGCGAAACCCACCCGTAGCCTATGGGCGGCCCGAGGCGGGCCCGGTCCGGCTCGTTGACAATGTGAATATTCACATTGACACATTGATAAGAGTATAAAATTGAACCGTGGCCCATGGGCGGCCAAAAGCCCGCCCACGGCCCGGGACGGGTCTGGCCCGGCCCGTTGACAATGTGAATATTCACATTGACATGTTAACATTCACATTGATAGGAGTGTAAAATTAGCTCGCGCCTCGTGGCTGCCCGAAACTCGCCTACGGCCCGTGGGCGGCTCGGGGCGAGCCCGGCCCGACCTGTTGATAATGTGAATATTCACATTGACATGTTAACATTCACATTGATAAGAGTATAAAATTGGCCAGCAACCTAGGGCGGGCCCGGCCCGTTGACAATATGAATATTCACATTGACATGTTAACATTCACAATGATAGGAGTGTAAAATTAGCCTGTGTCTCGTGGCTGCTCGAAACACGCCCACGGCCCGGGGCGGGCCTGGCCATTTTTTTTTAATTCTTTTTAATTTTTTCTACCAAAATTTTATTATTTTTCACAAAAAAAGACAATAGGCCTCGGCGCGGGTCGGGCCTCGGACCTAGCCTTGAATGGGCCTTAATCGGGCCGATGGGCCGGGCCGGGCCGGGCTTCAAAGTGATGGCTCGAGCCTAGTCCGAGATCCCCCTAGCCTAGGATCTCGGACTAGGCTCGAGCCTTGGCCCAAACAAGTCTTTCTAGGGCCGAGTTGGGCCGGCCCACGGGCCAAAAAATTAGGCCCAGGTCCTAGCCCTGGCACAAGGGTATTCGGGTTTTGGACGGGCCGATGGATGGAGCCTCTGGTCGGGCCGGTGGGCCTAGGCCTAGCCTCGAGCTCAGGTTGGGCTTGGGCGGGCCTGGCCATTTTTTTTAATTCTTTTTAATTTTTTCTACCAAAATTTTATTATTTTCCACAAAAAAATACATTGCGCCTCGGGCGGACTGGGCCTCGGACCGAGCCTTGAATGGGCCTTATTGTCACGACCCAAACCTGCCCTTATGGGTTTAGCACCATAACCGGCCAGTAATCCTAGACTACCGAAAGCCTGCTTAACAGTAATACAATATTACAGAGTACAGGGGCATGGCGGAAGCCAATACAGTAAATAAACAATGTCCAATGAGCTGTGACAGTCTGTATGCCAAAAAGATTTTTCATACATTTATACAGTACAGTACGAAACAGTATACATATCATATACAACCAGTCAGAAACAGGGGCTTGATCCCCGATAAACAGTACAGTGCAAAACATTCAGTCTATACAGTGTTACAAAACGGTACGGAGACAGACGGGGAAATAAAAACACCCCTAAGCCAAAGCTTGGCAGGCTTGGAACCTCGCAGTGAGGCACATTGGTTGGCTTGACAAAACTGGGAATCTACCCCGACGCTTTTAGCTTTGATCCGGTGCCTGTACACCTACATATATATATATGAGCAGTGAGCTAAAGCCCAGTGAATAACATAAAGCGTAAAGAGGTTTAGAATGAATGTCCTTACAGTAATGAAAACAGTTCATTTCAATCAGTATAACAGTTGTTCAGTACAGTAAACAGTCATATGTGGTACATCCATTAGCATAACAGTAAACAGTAGGTCTTAAAAGACTGAACAGTAATGATGGCCATCAATCAGTAAAAGGTAGTGGTTCCACCTGGGAACCGACAAAGATCTCTGTAACAGTAACAGTAAACAGTAGGTGCTAAGGATGCCACAGTACAGTTCAGAATATAGAACATACATTCATTCAGTAAACAATACCAGTTCAGTAAACAGTTCAGTTCAGTATTCAAAAGATAATCATTTGAACATATCTTTACACAATTGTTACTCACAGAGTTCTGGGCTACAGTGAACTAGAGCGTCTCCTCGGAAAGCCAACCCTATACAGTTAACAGATTGAACACACACTAAGTTACACAGTTGGGAAAGATAATAACTTAATCCCTAATTTGCCTCGGTGTGTTCTACATCTATATCCTCAATAAGATGCCTTAAACTAGGCCTAAGAATGCCTAGGATGGAATGAGGGTGCCAAGATGCACTTAGAAAACATTTTCAGAATTTTCAGAAAAACAGATCCCCGCTCGAGCGCAGGTTTCCCCGCTCGAGCGGACATGCAACAAAGGGCCCCGCTCGAGCGTCAACTTCCCCGCTCGAGCGGACCAAAAAGTACTGGATAGGTGAAATTTACGCTCGACGCCCGCTCGAGCGTGTCACCCAGTCCTCCGCTCGAGCGTCCAATCCTCCGCTCGAGTGGACTGATGCACAGTGCAAGATGCTGGGAGCTCGATTTTCCCGCTTGAGCGGCACTTTCCCCGCTCGAGCGGGAGGGCAAAATCTGGAAAAACCCAGATTGCACCTCCAAGCCAAAAACCAAGTTTCCAAACACCAAATTCAATCCTCTTGGGCTCATTTTCTGGAAAACCTTTGAAAACTCATACTATAACATGATTAAAAGCTGAATTTGTAAAATCAAGGCCTAAGGGTAGGTTCAAACAACCTCAATTTCAAACCCATTTTTCATGAACAATCTTCAAACACGACATGCATGAATTCAAAACAAGTCAAAGCTTAATACATGCTCCAATGAGCCCAACCTTTGCAAAACAAGATGAAATCATGGTCCATCCCTAAAATATGGACATGCATGTGAGCATGGACATGCATGTGAGGAAACATGAACTATAACCTCAAAACTTCAATATATGTACATGCATGCAACAATTAAGCTTCAACACCACAACTAGAGCCATAAATTGGCTGTAGACTTGAACTCACTCTAAACCATGCAAGAAATCAACTCAACACATAAACAAGGAGGCAATGAATCTATCTTAAGTCTTGAATTAGAGATATGGAGGCTCAATTATGCACTCAAGCTTCAATTTCCTTCACTTCTACCAAATTCCAAGCCAATTAGAGATGAAATCACACTCTTCTAGCTCTCTCTCTCTCTAAATCGGTGGTGTACTCAAAATGGCTGGTGAAATGTGTTTTGACCAAGTGTAATAAGACTCAAAGGTGCTAAGTAAGTGGCCCACTATTGGTGGCAAAAATGTAAATAAGTGCGCAATGCAATTTAACCTATTTTAATCTAATTTAATCGTACCAAATCACATTTTACTTAAATACACCAAAAAATCGTACAAATCCTACTGATCATGAAACACTAATCGATTTCCGGTTCGGTCGTCAATAAGGCCTTCAATTAGCAATTTAAGCATATAAACATGAACAGATAATCACACAGTCAAACAGATAGGATGCAATTCAAACACATATATATTCAATCGATTTAGTTTAGATTCAGTCAGTCAGTTCAGTAATTCCGTCAGTTCAATTACTTTAATTATCAGTCACAATCAGTCTCAGTTTAGCCATATTCGGTAATTAATCGGTAATTAATCGGTAATCAGTGTGAGGGTCATTACACTTACGCGGGCCGATGGGCTGGGCCGGGCTTCAAAGTGATGACCTAGGCTCTAACCTAGGGTCTCGGACATGCTCGGGCCCGGACCGAAACGAGCCTGCCCCGGGCTGTGGGCGGGCTTCGGGCAGTCCACGGGCCGCGGGCCAATTCTACATTCCTATCAAGGTGCATTTTAACATGTCAATGTGAATATTCACATTGTCAACGGGCTGGGCCGAGCCTACCCCGGGCCGCGGGCAAGCTTCGGGCAGCGGACAAATTTTACACTCCTATCAATGTTAATGTTAACATGTCAATGTGAATATTCACATTGTCACGGGTCGGGCCAAGCCTGCCTCGGGCGGCGGGCCAATTTTACACTCTTATCAATGTGAATGTTAACATGTCAATGTGAATATTTACATTGTCAACGGGCCAGGTCGGGCCCGCCCTGGGCCGCTGGCCAATTTTATACTCTTATCAATGTGAATGTTAATATGTCAATGTGAATATTCACATTGTTAACAGGCCGGGCCGGCCGCCCGCGCCCGGGTCGCCCATGGGCTATGGGCGGGTTTCGGGCAACCACGAGGTGCAGACTAATTTTACACTCCTATCAATGTGAATGTTAACATGTCAATGTGAATATTCACATTGTCAACGGGCGGGGCCGGGCCCGCCCCGGGCGGCGGCCGGGCTTTTGGCCGCCCATGGGCTGCGGACCAATTTTATACTCTTATCAATGTGAATGTTAACATATCAATGTGAATATTCACATTGTCAATAGGCCTGGCCGGGCCCGCCCCGGGCCGCCCATGGGCCGTGGGCGGGTTTCGGGCAGCCACGAGGCGCGGGCTAATTTTACACTCCTATCAATGTGAATGTTAACATGTCAATGTGAATATTCACATTGTCAACGGGCTGGGTCGGGCCTGCCTTGGGCCGTTGGCCAATTTTATACTCTTATCAATGTGAATGTTAACATGTCAATGTGAATATTCACATTGTCAACGGGCCGGGTCGAGCCCGCCCTGGGCAGTTGGCCAATTTTATACTCTTATCAATGTGAATGTTAACATGTCAATGTGAATATTCACATTGTCAACGGGCCAGAACGGGCCTGCCTTGGGCCGCTGGCCAATTTTATACTCCTATCAATGTGAACGTTAACATGTCAATGTGAATATTCACATTGTCAACGGTCCGGGTCGGACCCGTCTTGGGCCGTTAGCCAATTTTATACTCTTATCAACGTGAATGTTAATATGTCAATGTGAATATTTACATTGTCAACAGGCCGGGCCGGGCCCGTCCCGGGTCGCCCATGGGCCGTGGGCGGGCTTCGGGCAGCCACGAGGCGCGGGCTAATTGTACAGTCCTATCAATGTGAATGTTAACATGTCAATGTGAATATTCACATTGTCAACGGGCCGGGCCGGGCCCGCCCAAGCGGCGGGCGGGCTTTTGGCCAGCTATGGGCCGCGGGCCAATTTTATACTCTTATCAATGTGAATGTTAACATGTCAATGTGAATATTCACATTGTCAACAAGCCGGACTGGGCCCGCCCCGGGCCGCCCATGGGCCGCGAGCGGGTTTCACGCCGCCACGAGACGCGGGTCAATTTTACACTCCTATTAATGTGAATGTTAATATGTCAATGTGAATATTCGTATTGTTAATGGGCCGGACCCGCCCCGGCTCGAGGGCGGGTTTCGGGCCGTCCACGGGCCAATTTTACATTCCTAGCAATGTGAATTTTAAAATATGAATGTTCACATCATAAAATTGCTAACCGTTCAAAAAATATTTATAGGGGTATCAAAATTAAATATAAGGGTATAAGTGTCCAAGAAAATAGTATAAATCAAGAAAAAAGACTTTATGAAATAAAATTATACATACATGAGACTAAATGAGTTAAAAAATTTCTTCATAAACTTCTTAAATTAAAATACTTCTAAATAAAATTTATCAATAATTTATCCTTAAAAGTTATTAATGTTTTACCCTACTAATAATAGCGTGGAAGTTGATGATAGTGGTGGATGCAAGCTCTTGGATCAATTTTGCCCTTTTCGCCAGGGAATGTAAACGAGAGAATAACAGCAAACTCTGATGTTGACCTTAAAAAAGGTCTGTGCTTCGATAATATCATTTAAAAATTAGAAAATTTTGTTTTTTCCTCCTTTTGTGGGAAAATCATGAAGGAAATGATTTTCTATTGGATTTTAAAATCATAATGTTGAAAAACTTCCTCAAAATGAATTTTCAGACATCTCTTTTTCTAGGTTGGCATGGAATGTCCAATAAAATCATACTGTAGATTTTCTTCGGACTGTTGTCTCTAAGACAATGAAATTATTATTGTAAATTTCTGTTGAAACTCCTATTTATCTAATTATATTTTGAAAAAAATTACAAATTAGTAGATATTTCAAAAAATAACTATAGATTTACGGAAAATTTTATGATTTTAATTATCAATATTTATAAAATTTATCATTAATTTGTAAATTATTTTTTAAAATGTCCACTGATTTGATATTTTCTCTTATATTCTTTAGTCACTAGTATTGCACCAAGAAAAAAAAATATAAAAAGAAATAACTTAAACTTGTGTGTGGATTTTGAATTTGTGAAACAATAATAAAATAAATCATTTCTTCTAATTTTGTTTCAAATACTTTTATAAATTTAAGATCAAAACACAGTTTAAATGTTTTTGGGACAGCCAACTCAAACCCATGGTCCAAATGTCCCGTAAGAAAGAGAATATAGTTTCATAGTGTCCTTTCCATCTAATCCTTCACTAGCCTAAGAATCAAAATCCTTAAGCAGCACTTGGTCTGGGTTGGATTCGATGTTCTCTCGCAGAGCGAGTTCTAATTTAAATGGAACTTGTCTTGTAGGTCAGAACAAGTTTTTAAGTTAGAGTCTCTTATTCGAAACAGATAACAAGACGCCTTGGTAATTTCTGCGAGAGGCACTGTCTTAGACTTGCGGAAGAGTGAGAGAATTTTCTTGTAAAAAAAAAAAAAAATTCTTTTTTTTATGGATAAACATTTCATGAAATTAGTTATTCTTACTTTTTACATCCAAACATTAAGCCTGCGTTTGGTTGTGTTTTGTAAATGTGATTTGAGAGTATGAGTTGTATTTTGAGTTTGTGTGTTGTAGAATTGTGATTTGAGTGTAGAAAATTTGTTTGGTAAAGAGTTTTGAAAATAGTTTTAGAAAAGATGTTTGATTTGGGTGGGGAATTATTGATGTGACATTTGATATGTGATACAAAAATTTACAACTCATAACTAAACATACAACTCAAAATTATTTTAAAGCACATAAAAATTTTTAAAAATTTCAGAAAATATTTTTCCCGATTATATAAAAAAAAAAAAAATCTGGAATTCAGAGGACATCCGGGTGGACATCCCCAAGTACATCCGGGTGGACATCCCGCGCAGCATAAATTAAAAAAAAAAAAAAAGGAACAACGCGTCTGATGTTGCAGAGTAACACAGATGTTCTGTGCAGAGTTCTCAAAACAGCATTTCAGAATCACAACCAAATACAATGCTTGAATTAAGATGTAGAATTGTGATTTGAAATCACAACCAAACACAGCCTAAAAGAGTAGAAAAGAGTTTTTAGACACAAAATGGATGATTGGAGTACAGTCACGTCACGTGGTGCTCTATAGTATTATGATTGATGAAGAATGTGGATATTATGATTTTATGTTGAGTAATTAAAAAATATAAAATGATCTGATAAATGAAAATTGATAAAGTATGATCACGTATTACTTTAAGAATACTTAATAATTTCCTACACGAAATATAAAAATGGTCTTACTCACGAGGACTAACTAGAATGGTAAGTTCTCAAGTAAACAATCAAGCCGCCTTAGGTTCGAGTCCCTATTTTGCTTAAGCTAGCAGGTGGGATCAGGTTTCTTGTTATAATAATAATAACAACAATGATAGAGACCACTAATTTTGGAGCTCTAAAGAGATCACTAATGACATGTCACTCAATAAAAAAAGAAAAAAAAATATAACACCAAGGCCAAAACATCAAATCATTCATGGTGAGGCCCACTGCCACATCATTAGTGGTAACACTAATTAGTGCTCTCACTCATTTTCCTAATAATAAATACATAAATAAACAAGGAAAAAATAAAAAAAGAAATGCTCTTTGCAGCTGGTAGTATCTATCGTCTGCATAGAAAAAAAAAACTCTGGTGTTGTCAAAGATAAATTCATTTTCATTATGTTTCAATTCAACAAGTCCTTTTATGGAAGATACATGCCAAAGATAAATTTATTCTTTAGTCACTACTATTACACCAAGAAAAAAAATATAAAAAGAAATAACTTAACTTGTGTGTGGATTTTGAATTTGTGAAACAATAATAAAATAAAATAAAAATAAATCATTTCTTCTTTTTTTTTTTCAAAAACTTTTATAAATTTAAGATGTGAACACAATTTAAATTTTTTTGGGACAGCCAACTCAAATGCATGGTCCAATGTCCCTTAAGAAAAGAACATAGTTTCATAGTGTCCTTTCCATCTAATCCTTCACTAGCCTAAGAATCAAAATCCTTAAGCAGAACTTGGTCTGGGTTCGATATTCTCTCGCTGCGTAAGTTCTAATTTAAGCCAAATTTGTCTTGAAAGTTAGAACAAGTTTTTAGGTTATAGTCTCTTATTCGAAACAGATAACAGGACAACTTGGTGATTTTTGCGAATGGCACTGCCTTAGACTTGCGGGAGAGTGAGAATTTTCTTGTAAAAAAAAAAAAAAAAAAAAATTTATGGATAAACATTTCGTGAAATTAGTTATTCTTACTTTTTACATCCAAACATTGAAAGAGTAGAAAATAGTTTTTAGACACGAAATGGATAATTATTTGATATTCTTGGAGTATAGTCGCGTAGTACTCGATGGTATTATGATTGATGAAGAAAGTGAGTATATGATTTTGTGTTGGGTGATTGATGAATATAAAAGGATCTGATAAATGAAAATTAGTGAAGGAATATGATCACGTATTACTCCAAGAGTACTCAATAATTTCCTACACAAAATATAAAAATGGTCTTTGCAACTCGCAAGGACTAACTAGAATGGTAAGTTCTCAAGTAAACAATCAAGCCGCCTTAGGCTCGCGTCCCTATTTTGCTTAAGCTAGCAGGTGGGTGGGATGAGGGTTTCTCGTTATAATAATAGTAAATAAATAAATATTAAGAAAAAAAAAGAAGAAAAGAAATGCTCTTTGCAAATGGTAGTATCTATCGTCTGCATAGAAAAAAAACTCTGGTGTTGACAAAGATAAATTCATTTTCATTATGTTTCAATTCAACAAGTCCTTTTATTGAAGATACATGCCAAATTCATGATGAATTGGATTGCTTGTGAAATTGAAGTATTTAACCATTCATAGATAATCTTAACGTGTACTCAATGGATGACACCCTACTTACATAAATTTGTTTGTCTATGGCACGGGTTTTCAGCTAGTTCATAAATGTAAGTAAATACCGAACAATTAAATGTTCGATGTGTCAGAAGGCTTTGAGTACTTGCAAGCTCAACAACGATCCTTAAAAAATGTGACCACAGCTTCATACTCTTTGTTTGCCCTAACATCAACATTAAACATCAGTAAGTTGGGCATGACTAGCCAAATATAGGTGATTATCACAAATCCAAAGATTAATGGCCCTGAGATTTGCCGGCGCAATGGCCAAGCCCCGATGAACCTCTTTAAACTGCTCTCAACTATCAAACAAAGCCCTTGAAGAAGAAAGAACAATGTGTGTCCCCATGTGTGCCTCATACCCGCATAGTAGAACATGAGCTCATGCATCAAGCCCGACACAAGAAAGGTCCCTATTATGGCCAAAATGTATGCCCATTTGTGGCCCAAGACCGGGTTGGCGAGAGAGCAAAGTGGGTTGTATATAGTCAATCGGAGGATGTCACTGGACATGAGGTTCCACCTACGACCCCAAAAGTCTCTTAGGGAGGAGGAAAGATATGGTTCATCAAATTGTGCTGCGACATTGGACCCTAGGACAACTTGAGCCATGGTTGCCACCATGGCTAGTAAGATTTCCAAGCCCATATAGACGTATAAAACAAAACAAAATTGGAAGAGCTTTGGATGGAGATACTCCTTATAGTAATTATTTAGGTAGAGAAAAAAGGCCGAAAACAAAGCCTTTGTAGCATAGTTTAGAGGTGATTTTAGGCCACTTTTCGAGGTTTTAGGAGATGGGCTTCCATTCCTTGGGCCATTTAGTGGCTTTTCCGAGTTGTGATTGTTTTTTAGGGGCTTCACTAAACTTGGAGGAGGTTTTGTGGGTGGGTTTTGTTGGATCTTGATGGGGAGACAGGCCACAACAAAAAACTGGCCCAAAGAGAGTGATGGGTCGGATAATGGGCCAATACCAAAGGCTAAGAGTAGGAGCTTGAAGTTGGCTAGCCAGGTTATGAAGAAGGCTGTTGTTAACCCAAAATGAATTGAAGTTAGATTGAGAGGTAGGACTAGAAAGAGACAAACCACAGGCAGGAAAGAGATGAGTCTGATTGTACCTTTGGGTACAATCTTAGTTACAAGGTAGCAATAACACATTGATACAAGGACTTCAAACCATACCTTCATATAATTGCTCATCTCACCCTCCATTCTCTCTCTCTCTCTCTCTCTAATGTGATCCCTGTTTGTTCTTAGTTTTTGAACCCTTTTGTTCTACTTTTTATAGGACCGCTTAGTAGCGTGGATTCAAGTTATAAAAACAATAATTACTTCAAGAATGGGATAAATTTGCACATTTTTCCCTCTTCAAACATTTTTTAATAGAGGTCTTGGGCACTAATTTGCTCTTGTTCTCCTTTTCATCTATATATAATGTTATTAATTAATGACGTTACAAGTAAAATAATTCTGAAATTCATAGACAAATAAATAACTCAACTAATATGTTATAGAGTTCTTTATTTATTGAGAACACAAAATAAATAATTTTAACGAGTACTTAGAGAATTTTTAATAATTTTCCAAGAGACTTGCCTAATGCATGGCTTATTTCACGGCTGATTGGCGTAAACGTTTGGAGTAGTTGATAGTCATGCCTTTTGTTTGTTAAAAGAAAAAAAAATAAATAAATAATTTATGAACCATACATAAAAAATGTGTTAACAAATTCAGCATGCAAAATGCACCATGGTGTCCACCTCTCATGTTGCCAATAACACTATAAAAATTATATATATTTTATTATCATTTTATGAATTAACATTATACTGTTAATAAGTATGAATAATTATGAGATTTTTATTAAACTAATACAGTGTTAACACATAAAACGATAAATAAATTTTGATAAAAAAAATGATCATTTTAATGTTATTGTATAAAAATATTAGAGGCATACAAAGGCCTTGTTTGGCAAAGGCTAGTTTTTTTGCTTTTTGGGTTAAAATTCACAAAAAAATAAAATAGGGTAAAATAGCTAATAAGACAAAATGTCACATTAAATCCATAATCATTTCACTTTTTCTCTCACAAACATTACATCCAATTACAAAAAAATCCAACCATCTTCTCAAATACAAATATTTTAGTCTATTAAAATAGTCAAAAATTAAAATAACCTACTAAAATAAGCAACTAACTCATTGATAAAATCAGCGATCTCATGTTTTTAGAAGTCCAAAATTGAGTTTTAAACGAGCCTTTATCTAACTAAGCTTTTGAAAAATTTGAGCTTTCAATTTTTTTGAAATTTTCCTATTATAGATGGTACCGTCTATAATACAGTGACAAATAAAAGGGTTCACAAATAGAAACCATTAAAAACCCATGGTTTTCAAGTTTTGTAAGAACATGTTTTGCAATCCCTTGAAAGTTGCTGTATGAACAAAGTTATGGTGGGTGTGTAATTCTTTGAGGCTCTAGATTAAATAATAAAATGAGACTTTATTTTGATAGGTTTTCAAAAAATATATATATATTTTTTCACTAATTAGAATTTTTAAAATTCTTCTTGAAGGCTTTAGGTGATAGGCTAAATAGGCTAATGGTTGAGCCATAATATTTTCTCCAAGGAATGATTTTTTATTTTTTTTAAACTGGGAACTGTGTTCTATAGCAAAGTCTTTTGGATCCATTCGAGAAGCATAAAATCAAGGATCAAGTGATATTCACTAATCGCATTTGAGCAAAGGAAAAGGATAAACGAGAATCGAACCTAATGTGGAGAGCATCCTCTAGGGAATGTATCCGTTCAAAAGTAGGCCGATTGCAATGGGTCCATAACGCCCAAAGAATAATGATTGAAACAAGAACGACATCATGTGCTTGTTAAGAATTTCAATATTTCAACAGATTATGTAATACATTAAGTATTATGACACATTTACATAGGGCCTGGATATTATTGAAGAGCAAACAAAGGTTAGGCAAATGATTTCTCTCTCTAAAGAATCTTGATTGGAGTACACATTAACTAAAGAAATTAAACAAAATAAAAAGTGTCCATTTTTTTTTTTTTTAAATGTATTTTTGATAGGCAAAATACCTCAAAGTGTTGGGGTTGCTCAAAGAATTGAACACTAGCCACTAAACCACAGAGAAATGATATGCTAGTATTTTCGCACATGTGACCTTTTGTTTTAATTGCTATGTATTTAGAGTTGAAGGCGGAAATGACTATTTCTGTATCTTGTAACTTTTTTTATCATAATGACAATTATAGTTTAAAATAAATTTGAGCTTGACTGTTTCTGTATCTTGTAACTTTTTGGGTAATCCCTGGTTCTGTTGAAGCCTTGCTGCAATGGTGGGCTGGGGTCGAGCTCAAGAAGGAAAGGAAAATTTAGAATATTGTGCCACTAATGCTGTTGTGGTGAGTCTGGAAATTGAGGAATGACATGGGGTTCAATGGGGGTCATCCCAATTTTGCTGACTTGGTGGAAATTGTGAAGTCAAGTATAGCTTTTGGGGCAAGGAGTAGTATTGCAGGTTTGCAGTACTCAGTTCATGATTTTGTGTTCAATTTTAATCAGGTTAGACTTTCTTTGTGAGGGAGTGTGTAGTTGTTTGGTTGTTTGTATTAGATTCTTGTGGTTAGTTGTTTTTGTTGTTTTGCTTGGTCTTGATTGGTTGGTTACTCACCAGTTTGGTGGTATGCTAACATATGATAGTATTTGTTTTGTGGTATCAATTTAGTTGGGATTACAAAATTTAGTTATGACACCTGTTTGCACTTACTCTCTTTGTTAATATTTATCACTTGCCTTGTGCTTGTTTCTACATCAATAAAATTTCTTTTGCGAATAAAAAAATAAAAAAAAACCTTAAAATAAATCGCGTAAATCTCTGCATTCATGTGACTTTTATACCTTATTCTTATTTTTGTTTGAGTTTTGAAATTGGGCAGCAAACAAATAGTCCGGATTAATCTATTGATTATACATTTCAAATTCTTAAATAAGACCTGTTTTGTGAAGGATATGTTTGGCATGTAGGTAATGGAGAAGAAGGTGTAGGTGAAAAATATAACTCATCAATGCCAATAACAAAATTCAAGAAAGACTACATGGCAAGTTTCCTTGAGAAACACTTGGCTTATAAAAATCCAAAATGATAAAATATTTTTAAGTCAATCTCTTTTTGTAAGTTTTTCAATAAATTTTAAAATTATGGTTGATTTTCTTAGTCTTTAAATGGTCTGTCTTGGCCTTTTTTTTTTTTTTTTAATTTTTTTTTTCTGGAATTTCCCCCAATTCATTTTTATTATTTATTTATTTTTATATTTTTCTCAAATGCAATAACAAATTTTTCCCCGCCCTTGCCTTTGTCCCATTTATTTATTTATGTTGTATTTTCCTCAAATACATTGGTAATTATTTATAAGTTATATTTGGAAGACTTATACAAAATATGGTCCTATGAAAAAACTTATAACCTAATAGATCTTGTAATTTTCTTGTAGACACATCTATCCCCAATCTTAAATAATTAACAACTTGATTAATGATAATAACATATATGAGAAATCCAATATTACCATGAATTGTGATTATATCTATTGGTTAGAAATTTAAAATTCAAAATAACCTAATTGATGGCAATACCATATATGAAAAATTCAATATTACCATAGATTGTCATCATATCTATATGGTTAGAAATTTAAAATTTAAAATAACCTAATTAATGGCAATACCATATATGAGAAATCTAATGTTACCATAGATTGTGATCATATCTATATGGTTGAAAATTTGAAATTCAAAAGGTAACATGTAACATCTCAAATCCAACGTGACATTTCCAAACCCAACGTAACATTTCAATATGCTTCTAAAATTAAAAATAACTTGATTAATGGCAATACCATATATGGAAAGTTCGATGTTACCATAGATTGTGATTAAATTTATATTGTTGAAAATTTGAAATTCAAAACATAAATGCAACATGTAACATCCTAAACCCAATGTGACATTTCCAAACCCAACGTGACATTTTCATATGCTTCTCTTCCCAAACCTAACGTAAATGTAACATGTAACATTCCAAACCCACTGTGACATTCCTATATGCTTCTCATCCCAAACTCAACGTGACATTCCAATACTCCACTATTGAATTATAAATAATGTAACCTCCTAAATGTAACATGTTGTTGGAAAAATGGTTTATATAGGCATAGCAGGATACTCTTCATAAGAATTACCTATATGAGTGTGAACTGGGCCGGTTCTATGAGATTTGTGAAGGGCTACAATTCTCTAGAGTACTCATGAAAGACCAGGTTGTTCAGGGCCAAAATGAACACAACAGTGAGAACTAAACTGTGTCTGGGAATATACTGTGTGAGTTCTATTGTCTTGGTTTACACAAACGGCTGAACAGTTCAAGACATCATGTTCACTGGTTAGCTAGTAAATCCGATAGTGTCTCACAAGGGAAGGTTCAAAGTCAAAAGCTACCTATCCTTTGCAGAATATTTCCAATTTCTGTACTCTCTGATTAGATCATGTTGTTGCATTTTCTCTCCGTCAAATTCCATTCATGTGGGGGATTGTTGGAAAAATGGTTTATATAGGCATATTTTGGGCCGACTTTGAGCCCAAAAATTGAGTGGGCCCAAACGTCTTTTGGGGTGGGTCCGTAGAGGTGAAGTGTTCCTTGCCACGTGGCAAGTCACACGGTGAAGACGGAACGTCAAAACCATTTATGAGTGAATGGATAGTTGACGTCGTTTTCGGATCTAATATTAATTTTTTAGATAAAATTCATTTGAATTTTTTCAATAAAAATTATTGTGGGAATTTAATTTAATTCTAAATTCAAATTTTGAGTTCCTGAGTGGTTTCCTAAAATTTGTAATTGTGAGAATTTAATTTAATTCTAAAATCAAAATTTTGGATTCCTAAGTAGTTTCCTAAAATTTGTACCTCTTTCTTTATTTATTAAACTATTCATATAGTTATATATATATATATATACATATTCTAAATAGTTTGTATTAATAAAGTTCCTTCAAGTTTGAAAAGCTGCTCCAATCCACCAACGGTACTGTTTCAAAACATTTTGAAATATATGTTCCTAACGGTGGGTTTCAGTTTTCTTTTGTACCTGTTCAATTCTTATACTACCTGTTCGGGTAAAGGTTGAATGGTCACCTAGTGCCTATATATATAGACCTATTTCCTGCAGTCCATGAGATCGAGATATTAGTCTGTTAAACACCCTCTTTGCTGTTCAGATTATATTTTGCATTTTAATCTTCATTCTAGTTTAAGGAAAAACAAAAGAGAGTATAGAACACAAGGTTTGGTTCGCCGTACAAATTTGTTTGAAGTGCTACAACAATTTTGTGAAGATCATTGTATCTTGGGAGATAGACGCCACTGAATCGTAAGCACCGTAGCGAGGCGAATCTGTCTTAAGGACAGAGTGTCACACACTCGACTTGGTCTTAATTTTAATTCGGTTCGATAAATAAATCTGGTATGTTATTTATTTATTTTTTTAAAATTTATTTCAAGTTATTTTAATTACACAGAAGATTGTTCCAACAATCTTAAGACAGATTCAAATTATTCTGTTTACAGAATTTTTCGTTTGTTTCCCTTTTTCTTTCTTCGTAAATAATTTCGAAAGAAAATTATTTTCTATGGATTTACAAAATAATATTCTGGTTAGAAAAACAAATAGTGATTATATGCTATTTGACAGATAGTAGTAATATACTGTCTCTTTCTTTGACAACAACTAGTAGTACGATACTGGTGTCATTAACAATTCAGAATATATTTTTGTGGAATTTTTTCAGAAATTAATTTTGGGTTTTAGAAATTATTTTCTGAGTTTTCATTAATTAAAATTCTGTTTTCAGTATTTTAATTATTGGAGTGTAACAAGAGATTTAATTTTTTGTGTGAAATTAATTTGGTTAAATAAAATTTTATTTTATTTCCAAATTAATTGAAAAATAAAAGTTATATTTTTATTTCTTTTATTTTACAGAATTTAATTTCTTGTGTGGAATTAATTTGGTTAAATAAAATTTTATTTTATTTCCAAATTAATTGAAAAATAAAAGTTATATTTTTTATTTCTTTTATTTTACAGAATTTAATTTTCTGTGTGGAATTATTTTGGTTAAATAAAATTTTATTTTATTTCCAAATTAATTGAAAAATAAAAGTTATAGTTTTTATTTCTTTTATTTTCTATGTGGAATTAATTTGTTTAAATAAAATTTTATGTTATTTTCAAATTAATTGGAAAATAAAAGTTACATTCTTGTTTCTTTTATTTTTACAGAATTTAATTCTGTGCATTTGGTTTAATTTTCTGTGTAGTGTAAATTCTATTTATAATTTTGTTTTATAAATTAGAATTGATGGCTACTGAAACAAATGTGCAAACAAGTACTACTGTGGTGGCTGCAATTGCACTAACCCCCTCTCCTGTGATGACAGTACCAATAAATCATGGAGAGAAGCCAGAGAAGTTCTCAGGAACTGACTTTAAAAGATGGCAACAAAAAATGTTGTTCTATCTTACAACTTTGAACCTGACTCGTTTTCTCCGTGAAGATGCTCCTATCCTGAAAGATGATGAAACCGACCGGCAAGTGGTTGCTGCGGTTGATGCTTGAAAACATACCGATTTCCTTTACCGGAATTACGTCTTGAACGGACTTGACAACACATTATACAACGTCTACAATCCAATCAAGACAGCAAAGGAACTTTGGGAATCGTTGGAGAAAAAGTACAAAACGGAAGATGCTAGCTCAAAGAAATTTGTGGTTGGCAGATTCCTGGATTTTGTAATGGTTGATTCAAAAACTGTGATCAGCCAAGCTCAAGATTTCCAACTCATTCTGCATGACATTCACGAGAAGGTATGTCTCTCAGTGAATCCTTTCAAGTTGAAGCCTTAATTGAAAAATTACCAAAAGGCTGGAAGGAATTCAAGAACTACCTCAAACACAAGCGCAAAGAAATTTCTATGGACGAGTTAATTGTGCGTTTGAGGATTGAGGAGGACAACCGCAATTCTGAAAAGCGGGCCGGTAAGCTTTCTATGGAGTCTAAGGCAAATGTGGTGGAACATGCTTCAAAAACCAAGAAACGAAAGTCTTCTGGAGAAAGTTCATCACAAGGCTCTAAAGGGGGGGAAAATAAAAAGTACAAGTTTAATGGCAAATGTTATATCTGTGACAAAGAGGGACATCGGGCCAAAAAATTGCCGTAGCAAAGGCAAAAGCAAAAGAAGAACAAGCAAGAAGCCTACACAAGCCCATATGACTGAAGTGGACAAGATTTCCAATGGTGTAGATGACATCAATCTTTCTACAGTTGTTTCCGAGGCAAATCTTGTCGGAAATCCTAAAGAATGGTGGGTGGACACTGGTGCTACTCGCCATATTTGTGCCGACAAAAAGATGTTCACATCTTATTCTACAGTGGACAATGGTGAACAACTCTTTATGGGCAACTCCTCAACTTCCAAAGTTGAAGGACAAGGAAAGATTGTACTCAAGATGACATCTGGAAAGGAACTCACTCTCAACAATATGCTGCATGTACCGGACATTCGCAAGAATTTAGTTTCCGGATCTTTGTTGAGTAAGAATGGGTTTAGGCTAGTTTTTTAGAGTAATAAATTTGTACTTACTAAGAATGGGATGTATGTAGGAAAATGTTACATGTCTGATGGCCTTTTCAAGTTAAATGTAATGACCGTTGTACCCTCAGTTATTAATAATACTACATCTTCTTCTTACTTGCTTGAGTCTTCAAATTTATGGCATGGTAGACTAGGACATGTTAATTATGGATCTTTGCGTAGATTAATTAATATGGAATGTTTACCTGACATTGATTCAAATCATAAATGTGAAATTTGTGTTGAGGCAAAATTATCTAAAACTCCTTTTCATTCAATTGAAAAAAGTACGGAACCACTTGAATTAATTCATAGTGACATTTGTGATTTTAAATCAATTCAAACCAGAGGTAGGGAAAAAGTATGTAATCACTTTTATAGATGACTATACTAGATATAGTTATATTTATTTAATTCGAACCAAGGATGAAACTTTGGAAACTTTCATTCAATATAAGAATGAAGTTGAAAATCAACTTGGTAAGAAAATCAAGAAACTTAGGAGTGATAGAGGTGGTGAATATGAATCACCTTTTGGTGAATTTTGTAAAGAACATGGAATAATTCATCAAACCACTGCTCCTTATTCACCTCAGCAAAATGGAATTGCTGAAAGGAAAAATAGGACTTTAAAAGAAATGATGAATGCCATGTTAATCAGTTCTGGATTACCTCAGAACTTGTGGGGGAAGCAATACTTTCTGCTAATTATATTTTAATAAAATACCCCGAAAGAAAGTGATTCAAACACCTTATGAATTGTGGCATGGAAGAGTACCATCCTACAAATACTTAAAAGTGTGGGGGTGTTTAGCTAAAGTGGCTATTCCTAGTCCTAAGAAAACTAAGATAGGTTCTAAGACCATTGATTGCATTTTCATTGGTTATGCCAAGAATAGTAGTGCATATCAGTTTTTGATTCATAAATCAGAACATACCGAAATGCATGTAAATACTATTATTGAGTCTCGGAATGCATCTTTCTTTGAACATGTATTTCCAAAGAAGACTGGACAAGAGACTAGTACTAATAAAAGATCTTTGATGCTATTACTAGTAATGATCAAGAACATGATCAAAAGCAAGAGTTAGATCAAAATGAGGAAGAGGAACTTAGGCGTAGTAAACGTGCTAGAACCTCAAAATCTTTTGGTCCAGATTTTCTAACATATTTGTTAGAAGATGAGCCTTTAACTTTTAAAGAGGCTATGTCCAGTCCTGAAGCTCTTTTATGGAAAGAAGCTGTCAACAGTGAAATTGAATCCATCTTGTAAAATCACACTTGGGAATTAGTGGACTTGCCACCAGGTTGTAAACCTCTTGGATACAAGTGGATTTTCAAAAGAAAATTGAAAGCGGATGGATCAATAGATAAATACAAGGCTAGGCTTGTAGTCAAAGGTTTTAGACAGAAAGAAGGTCTAGATTACTTTGACACATACTCACCGGTTACTAGAATAACATCCATTAGAATGATAATTGCCATTGCATCTCTATACAATCTAGAAATTCATCAAATGGATGTTAAAACCGCTTTCTTAAATGGTGAGTTAAATGAATAAATTTACATAGAACAACCAAAAGGGTTTTCTGTTCCAAGAAAAGAAAAGAAAGTGTATAAATTGGTTAAATCATTATATGGTTTAAAACAGGCGCCGAAGCAATGGCATGAGAAATTTGACAAGGCAATAATGTCAAAAGGATTTAAAATTAATGAGTGTGACAAATGTGTTTATATTAAAAACACAAATAAAGGTTATGTCATTGTATGTCTTTATGTAGATGATATGTTCATCATTGGTAGTAATAATGACATGATTAAAAACTACCAAGAAAATGTTGAATAAACATTTTGACATAAAGGACATGGGCATTGCTGATGTAATTCTTGGTATGAAAATTACCAAAACATCAGAAGGATATGCTTTGTCACAATCTCATTACATTGAGAAAATACTTGACAAATTCAGCAAAGATGATGATCATCTTACTAGAACACCTGTAGATATAATTTGTATCTTTCTAAGAATGTACAGGAAAGTATTTCTCAATTAGAGTATGCCCAAATTATTGGAAGCTAATGTACTTAATGAACTGCACTCGCCCAGATATAGCTTATGCTAGTAAGTAAATTAAGTAGATATACAAGTAATCTGGGAGTAGAACACTGGAAAGTAATTATAAAGGTTCTAAGATATCTCCGATTTACTCATAACATTGGGCTTCATTATACGAGATATTGTCACGACCCGCTCCCCAGTAATTAAATTAAGTAGATATACAAGTAATCCAGTAGAACACTGGAAAGTCATTAAAAGGTTCTAAGATATCTCCGATTTCTCATAACATTGGGCTTCATTATACGAGATATTTCACGACCCGCTCCCCGTACCCAAGGGTTAAGCATCGTAATGGCCAGTAACCGAGGTTACCTCCGGCCAAATCCTTAACAAATCACTAAACGCAAGCGGAAGAAATATTTAAATAAGGGTACTAAAATAATCATTGGAGTTTCTATTTTTATTATAAAATGTATTGACCAAAAAGGCCGATATTTACATATAAAAAATACATCAATAAAAGTGCTTTGTGCCTATCTCACACGCTGGTCCCGATATGTCACCTGAAAGTGGTAAAAAACTATAAGCTCATGGCAGAGTGAGAAATATTATACTAAGAGTATAAGGCATAAAATTCACCATGGATCATTAGTTAGGCCAAAAAGAGTTTGATACATAATACACAATCATTTGCCACATACCTCAGATCATTTAATACATATAATACGCATTTAACATATAATACAAAAATCATTATACAACCATAACCACGGTACATCACTAAGTGCCAAGCACTACACTGGTCAATGGATCCACGACAATCACTGGACCACAGAGTGGTCAATCACTAAGCCAATGGTTATTTAAGTCCCCCAAGGCGTGGGACATCACTAAGCCAATGGTTATTTAAGTCCTCCAAGGCATGGGACTCCCGTGGTGGTATTCACAAAACATATTTTCACATAAGGTCATAGCCAAATATTCTTTAAAATATAAACAAACATATCCATGGGTTTCCTTTTAAGTAAATAGGGTTCAGAAATAAAACCACGTAACTGAAACCTTTATAAAACATAACTTTTATTAATATATTAATAAAACATAACTTGTGTAAAATAGATTTTGGTAAGTCAAAACATAAGTAAAATATATTTTGGTGACTCAAGGTATAATATAACTCACCTTAACTTCAATACCTTACTTTTCCTTTCCACTATCAAAAACTCTTTTAACTTCCACTACACTTTCTTTCTTCCTTTCTTCTTTCGTTTTCTCTCTTTCTTTCTTTTTCTTCTTTCTTTTCTTTCTTTTCTTTTTTTCCTCCGCTTGCCCAGGTGAACGGCTTCTCCCTTAAATAGAGAAGAGAGCCCACTCCCTGGCCTACACGTGGCGATCCCAACTCTCTCCCTCCAGATTCGTTAATTAATATATATAAATTCGATCTTATCCTAAATAAATATTTAAGATAATTACTTTTTGACCCAATACTTTTATATAATTATATAAATAATTTAATTATTAAATAAATTACATTTTATCATATACCAATATAAAATTAATTATTTATTTTAATACCCCACTCATTATTATTATTATTTATATCATCTATATTATTATTATTTATATTTTGACCCATAAACTTTTAATAATTATATTATTTTACCAAATTAACATAATAATATATATAATAAATAATATATTTTCTGAACTGAAATTAAATAATATTAGTATAAATTCTATAGTATAATTAAAAATCTGGGATGTTACAGATATCCAGCAGTACTTGAAAGATACTGTGGTTCAAATTGGATATCGGATACTAGAGACTCGAAGTCCACCAGTGGGTATGTCTTTACTCTTGGTGGGGCGGCTGTATCTTGGAAATCTTCCAAACAGACTTGTATTGCTAGGTCTACTATGGAATCTAAATTCATAGCTTTAGACAAAGCAGAGGAAGAGGCAGAATGGCTTCGCCACTTCCTTGAAGATATTCCAATATGGCCAAAACCGGTGCCTGCTATATGCATATATTGCGATAGTCAATCAACTATAGGTAGAGCACAGAGTCATATGTATAACGGTAAGTCACGACACATTCGTCGTCGACATAACACCGTGAGACAACTATTCTCTAATGGAATTATTTCCATAGAATATGTTAAGTCTAAAGACAACATAGTGGATCCACTAACCAAAGGGTTAACAAGAGATTTAGTTGAGAATTCATCGAGGGGAATGGGACTTAAGCCTATTAAATAAGAGTTACCACAACGGCAACCCAACCTAGTTGACTGGAGATCCCAAGATCTAGGTTCAAAGGGACAGCCGAGTTGTGATTGACTCAGAAGGATCACTGGGGAGTCTAACTCCTACCCATTTCTATAATGAAATAGTGATGTCTGCAGCGTTTTAGGTTAAGTAAAACTTTTTAATGATTCTTATATCTAGGTTAACCTAGTGGAGTATAGCAAGATACTCTTCATAAGAATCACCTATATGAGTGTGAACTGGGCCGGTTCTATGAGATTTGTGAAGGGCTAAAATTCTCTAGAGCACTCATGAAAAACCAGGTTGTTCAGGGCCAAAATGAACACAACAGTGAGAACTAAACTGTGTCTGGGAATATACTGTGTGAATTCTATTGTCTTGGTTTACACAAACGGCTGAACAGTTCAAGACATCATGTTCACTGGTTAGCTAGTAAATCCGATAGTGTCTCACAAGGAAAGGTTCAAAGCCAAAAGCTACCTATCCTTTGCAGAATATTTCCAATTTCTGTACTCTCTGATTAGATCATGTTGTTGCATTTTCTCTCCGTCAAATTCCATTCATGTGGGGGATTGTTGTAAAAATGGTTTATATAGGCATATTTTGGGCCGACTTTGAGCCCAAAAATTGAGTGGGCCCAAACGTCTTTTGGGGTGGGTCCGTAGAGGTGAAGTGTTCCTTGCCACGTGGCAAGTCACACGGTGAAGACGGAACGTCAAAATCATTTATGAGTGAATGGGTAGTTGACGTCGTTTTCGGATCTAACATTAATTTTTTAGATAAAATTCATTTGAATTTTTTCAATAAAAATTATTGTGGGAATTTAATTTAATTCTAAATTCAAATTTTGAGTTCCTGAGTGGTTTCCTAAAATTTGTAATTGTGAGAATTTAATTTAATTCTAAAATCAAAATTTTGGATTCCTAAGTAGTTTCCTAAAATTTGTACCTCTTTCTTTATTTATTAAACTATTCATATAGTTTAATATATATATATATATACATATTCTAAATAGTTTGTATTAATAAAGTTCCTTCAAGTTTGAAAAGCTGCTCCAATCCACCAACGGTACTGTTTCAAAACATTTTGAAATATATGTTCCTAACGGTGGGTTTCAGTTTTCTTTTGTACCTGTTCAATTCTTATACTACCTGTTCGGGTAAAGGTTGAATGGTCACCTAGTGCCTATATATATAGACCTATTTCCTGCAGTCCATGAGATCGAGATATTAGTCTGTTAAACACCCTCTTTGCTGTCCAGATTATATTTTGCATTTTAATCTTCATTCTAGTTTAAGGAAAAACAAAAGAGAGTATAGAACACAAGGTTTGGTTCGCCGTACAAATTTGTTTGAAGTGCTACAACAATTTTGTGAAGATCATTGTATCTTGGGAGATAGACGCTACTCAACCGTAAGCACCGTAGCGGGGCGAATCTGTCTTAAGGACAGAGTGTCACACACTCGACTTGGTCTTAATTTTAATTCGGTTCGATAAATAAATCTAGTATGTTATTTATTTATTTTGTTTGAATTTATTTCAAGTTATTTTATTTACACAGAAGATTGTTCCAACACATGTAACATCCTAACCCAACTCATGTATTGAACCACAATCATCTCCAACCTAGCGTAACTTCAACATCGAGCGATGGGATTCAATCCACATTCAATTACAAACCCAAATCCCCAATAATTTTGCGTAATGTATTGTGACATGTATGTAAACACTAATTACAACAAAGACACGATACATATTCAAATACATATACAACTGAACAAACACACAAATATCATCTACTATATGGTGTATGTGGATTAACGTTATACACTAAATGTAACATGCATCATAACTCGATCATCTAGGTCTCAATGTACAATTGTCATCCTACGACGTGATTCACATTCGACATCTAATTAACAACCAAAATCAAATACCCCCAACCAACCCTTGAATCCATACACATCATCCCACACATCGAACATATCAAAATGCATTAACCATCGATGTCAAATACACACATTCAATCAGAATATTGGTCAAAATATGCCTATCAATGAGTGTAATAAATTGTTAATGCCATATTAAAAATGAACAACCCACACTTCAACAAACAGCAACACATTTCAACAACAACAACAACAAAATAAATAAATAAATAAACCTCTTCCCCTCAATCGATTGGAGTCGAAATTTGTCGAAGAAATTAACACACAACTCTCAAACTTCATCATATCATCGACCATATCCACATCCCTTTAAGCAACATTTTAAAAATGCACTGGAATCCCGCGATCAAGGCAAAAAAAAAACTCACACGGTCGTTGCATGTAGACTTGTCTTTCCTAAAAACCTTCCCAAATGTTATATGATGAATGAGAAAAAAAAGAGGATATATTATGGAAACAAATTAGGGTATAATATTACGCTAATATCATTCATTTACAATTCATAGGACCTTACGGAACACATTCCTATTTAAATAGGACTTTAAACTCTAAAAGAATATTCATAAGATTTCACATTAAATAAGACTTCCAAATAAGACTTATAAATAATTTTTCCTATACTTAACACCACACTTCTTTTTAATCAAATGGAATTTATATAATTAAGGGGTGTTTGGTATGTGCTATTATTCTATTTGGATTACAATAATTTTATTTGAGTCACATCATCTTTCTATCTCATCATTTCAAACTTAGCCCATATTTCACGTTTTTTGTTAAAAATAAAAAAATATATATTTATTCAGATAACTTCAAACACTTTTTTTATAATGCCACATGGTATGAACTAAGTGATGGTTTGAGATAAACTTTTTAATGACTTTTTATTGTTGATTTTTTTTGTCTTTAGTAAAATAAATTAAAATTTTTTTTATAAAGTTTTAGATTTTTAGGTTACTCGGCTTGATGAATTAGAAAAAAAAAATAAAGAAAAAATTACTAAATAGGAAAAAAAAAAGTAAAAAAATTGTTGACTTTTTGATTTTTTTTTTTATATTTAATAACTTTTTTATAGAATTTTTTTTTCTTTTTAGATTATTTTATAGTAACCAACTGGAAGAGTAAATAATTTTGACATAAATTTAAGAAAAAAACACATACACAAGGCTAGCTTATTTTTTGTGCTTATACATATGTTTTGTCTTTGAATTTTGCAACTTTATTCTTGGAGGAACAATGTGTTATTTTGTCTATAGCTTGTAGTATTGGCATTAATGACAGTTGACACGCTAATAGTAAAATAGCAAATGACTTATATTATGGGATCAGGTAGAAGTAGTAAGTAGACATGATTTTTTTTTTTCTTTTTATTTTTTATTTTGTTTTAATGTTTTAAGAAACTGGTATATATGATTCTTGTCTTATAGGCTCTACAGGTTGACTACATGAACTAAAAGTTAATAAAAAAAAAATCCACTAAAAAAAAAGTTGCTTTTTTTTTTTTGTTTTTATTTTTAATGGTTTTTAGTGATTTTTTTTTTTGAAAATTTTTATTTTATTTTTTACTCCACAAGCCACATAACGGGCTCGAGAAAAGTCATATTATTTAATTTTGAATAATTTTGTAAATACTACCATTCTTACTAAAAATCTTACTACAAACACAAGAGGCAAAATATGATTGGTGGTTGTCAAAAAACAATGATCCACTATGTGAACACACATTCTTTTAGTAAGAGTTTTAATATATGTCATATTAGTTTTTCATTTTTGTATCAAATGTCTGCATTTTCTGCCATTATGGCTCAACTACTAGATTCAAGGTTAAAATTAAACTCTCAGGCCCCCCGTTTGTTTTCAGAGATAGAATGCAGAGAATTGATAGTGAGGGAATTAATAAAATTGTGTTTATTTTGATGATAGTTGTTAGTGTGGTGATTGTTAAATTATTTTTATATAAAATAATAAAACAAATAAAACTATAATTTTTATTTAACAAAAAATACAAAAATGTTAAATATTAATGTTCAAAAAAAAAAATGCCCAACAAGTAAAAAATAAAAAATAAATTACAGTTGACCAGCCGATTGACCCACCGGACGTCCCCCCGAACAACTGGTCACCCCTAAGCAGAACAGACTGTTTTGCTAATACCATCTTTCAGCTCAGACTCGAATCTGTTCATGTGAGGCCTTTCATAGTCCTTTGGGACTATGAGTCCCAAGGAAAAGGAAAACAAACATGAGCCTAGTGAGGGAGAGGAGATTGTTAGTCCAATCCGGAGCCATAACTCGGAAAACAAAGAGGGCCTCAAAGACATTCACAAAACCATTCTTCACTAATATGAATCATTGTTTGTGACTTGAATAGTCAATTCTTAAAACCTATATATATATATTGCATTTAAGTTATTGATAAGCCAAACACAAGATGATGGCCAATGCATAATGTCACGACCCAAACCCGCCCCTATGGGTTTAGCACCGTAACCGGCCAGTAATCTGAGATTACCAAAGGCCTGCTTAACAGTAACACAGTAAAACAGAGTACAGGGGCATGGCGGAAGCCAATACAGTAAATAAACAATGTCCAATGAGCAGTGACAGTCTGTATGCCAAAAAGATTTTTCATATACTTATACAGAATAGTACAAAATAGTATGCATATAACATATAACCAGTCAGAACGGGGACTTAATCCCTGATTAACAGTACAGTGCAAAACGTGCAGTCTATACGGTATTACAAAAACGGTACAGAGACAGACAGGGAAATAAAAACACCCCTAAGCCTTGGTTTGGCAGGCTCGGAACTTCGCAGTGAGGCACATTGGTTGGCTTGACAAAACTGGGACTCTACCCCGACGCTTCTAGCTTTGATCCGGTGCCTGTACACCTACATATATATATGAGCAGTGAGTTAAAGCCCAGTGAATAACATAATGCGTAAAGGGGTTTAGAATGAATGTCCTTACAGTAATGAAAACGGTTCAATTCAATCAGTATATCAATTGTTCAGTACAGTAAATAGTCATATGTGGTACATCCATTAGCATAACAGTAACAGTAGGTCTTAAAAGACCGAACAGTAATGATGGCCATCAATCAGTAAACAGTAGTGGCTCCACGAGGGAACCGACAGAGATCTCTGTAACAGTAACAGTAAACAGTAGGTGCTAAGGATGCCACAGTACAGTTCAGAAATAAAGAACATACATTCATTCAGTAATCAATATCGGTTCAGTAAACAGTTCAGTTCAGTATTCAAAAGATAATCATTTGAACATATCTTTACACAATTGTTACTCACAGAGTTCTGGGCTATAGTGAACCAGAGCGTCTCCTCGGAAAGCCAACCCTATACAGTTAACAGATTGAACACACACTAAGCTATACAGTTGGGAAAGATAATAATTTAATCCCTAAATTTGCCTCGGTGTGTTCTATATCTATATCCTCTTTAAGGTGCCTTAAAGTAGGCCTAGGAATGCCTAGGATGGAAAGAGGATGCAAAGTTGTACTTGAAAACACTTTACAAAATTTGCTGAAAACAGGGCTCTCGCTCGAGCGAGGCTTTCTTCGCTCGAGCGGACATGCAGACAAAGGAGCTTCGCTCGAGCGTGGATTCCGTCGCTCGAGCGGACTGCGTGCTACAGTAAAAATGCTGGATGCTCAGATTTTTCGCTCGACGCTCGCTCAAGCGTGAGACACAGCTCTTCGCTCGAGCGTAGGTCCCTTCGCTCGAGCGTATGCCTGCGCGCACCAAGATGCTGAGAGCTTGCAATTTACGCTCGAGCCACCATTCCCTTCGCTCGAGCGTAGCTCAGAGTAAATGGTGGTCGCTCGAGCGTAGAATCCTTCGCTCGAGCGTAGAAGCCAAATTCTGGAATTTCCAGATTTGCCTCCCAAGCTCAAACCAAGCATTCCTAACTCAAAATTCGACCTCCTGGGCCCAAATTCTGGAAAACACATCCAAACTCAATATACAACACGTTTCAAAGCTCAATTTGTGAATTTAAAGCCCAAGAGTGAATCAATTAAATCCAAATTTCAAACCCATTTTCATGAACATGAAGAACATGCAAACATGCATGAATTCAAATCACTTTACATCTTCAAAACATGCTCTAATGAGCTCATTCTTTTCAAAACAAGTTGAAAACATGGACTTAAGCTTAATTATGAACATGCATGTGACAATTTGCCATGAAATCAACTCAAAACTCATCAATACACACATGCATGCATGAAATGAGCTACAATACAATATTACAAGCCATAAATTGGCTCTAGACTTCAACTTAGCTCTAAATCATGCAAGAATCAACATAAATGCACAATCAAGGAGATGGATTTCTACCTTAAGTCTTGTATTCAAGGTGAATAAGCTCAACTATGCAATCTATACTTCAAACCCTTCAATTTCCAAGCAATCTACAAGTGAATTCAAGTCTCTCCCTTCCTCTCTCTCTGAATTCGGTGGTGAGGCAACAAATGGGCTGATGAAATGTTTTGTATAAGGTGTAATGAAGCTCACAAAGATTTGAGGTAGTGGGCCACTACATGGCAACTAAGTAAATAAGTCTAATTCATGTAATTTGGTACCATTTAATCTAATTTAATCATACTAAATCAATTTTTCAATAAATATACCATAAAATCACATAAATTCTACTAATCATGGAACATCAATCAATTTTGAATTCGGCCGCCGATAAGGCCTTCAATGAACAGTTTAAACACAGAAAACTGAACAGATAATTAAACACTCAAACAGATAAGAATGCAATATAACACATATAAACTCAGTCAATTCAGTTCTAGTTTCCAGTTAGTCAGTTCAGTAATTCAATCAGTTCATTTACTTTCCATAATCGATCTTAATTTAGCAGTAATCGGTATTAATCAGTGATCAGTAATGAGGATTATTACACATAAGCTCTAATATCATAAATAAATAAATCATTAAGGTTTCCGGTTATTGATTTTCGTAAATGTCGTCCTTTCCTTGCTAAAATAAAATTCGTCAGGTCTGACACTTTAGTAGCAATTAATAGTTCCAGGACCACCACAGCCTGATGTCGGGATTGAAAACATCAAAAATTACATCTTTGGTACCCCATTAAAAATGACAGAAGAAGAGAGTGGTCATTCAAAAGTTCAAATGGAATTTCCAATTGAATTCTTGACCATTTCTAAACATATGTATTCCAAGATCACCATCTGTGGATTGGCAACAAAATTGCAAAGGCTCGGAATTGGTTGGAAGGCTTTCAATGACATAAATCGCATATAATTGGAGAAGCCCACACACGGTGGTTGAAGAAAACAAGTGGAATGTTTGGATGGCTAAGGGAAGAATTGACTTCTTCATATAGCACCTCTTGGAATGTCAAAATTATGTTGTATATGTTCCTTATTGTGCCCTTCCTTTACTTATTTATACACACAGAATGTCTACACATAACATTGGATTACCCTTATATGGTATTATCATTAATCACGTTATTAATTAATTAAGATTGGAGGTGGATGTGTCCACAAGAAAATCACAGGACCTATTGGGTCATAATTTTTTCATAAGACCATATCTTGTATAATTCTGAAAAAACTTATAATGAATAGGTCATGTGGTTTTCTTGTGGACTCATCTACTCCCAATCTTAATTAATTAATAACTTGATTAATGATAATATCATATACGGGAAAATCCAGTGTTACCATAGACTGTAATCATATCTATATGGTTAGAAATTTAAAATTCAAAATAACCTAATTAATGGCAATAACATATATGGAAAAATCCAATGTTACCATAGATTGTGATCATATCAATATGGTTAGAAATTTGAAATAACCTAATCAATGGTAATACCATATATAGGAAATCTAATGTTACCATAGATTGTGATCATATCTATATGGTTGAAAATTTGAAATTCAAAACGTAAATATAATATGTAACATCCCAAATCCAATATGACATTCCCAAACCCAACGTGACATTCCTATATGCTTATAAAATTCAAAATAACTTGATTAATGACAATATCATATATGGAAAATCTAATGTTATCATAAATTGTGATCATATCTATATGGTTGGAAATTTAAAATTCAAAATATAAATGTAACATGTAACATCCTAAACCCAATGTGGTATTCCCAAACCCAACGTGACATTCTCATATGTTTTTCATCACAAATCCAACGTAAATCTAACATGTAACATCCCAAATCCACTGTGACATTTCCATATGATTCTCATCTCGAACCCAATGTGACATTCCAATACTCCACCGTTGAATTATGAATAATGTAATCTCCGAAACGTAACATGTAACATCCCACCCAACCCATGTATTGAACCACCATCACTCCCAATCCAGCGTAACTTTAACATCGAGCGATGAGATTCAATCCACCTTAAGTACAAACCCAAATCCCCAATAATTGGGATTCAATCCACATTCAAATCCCCAAATAATTAAGTCTACAAGCTTTTTTGATTTGATTGCTGGATTCCAGTGCATTTTTAAAATGTTGTTTAAATGGATGTTGATATGGTAGATGATATGATGAAGTTTGAGGGTTGTGTGTTAATTCTTTCAACAGATTTCGACTCCAATCGGTTGAGAAGAAGAAGTATTTTTTTTTTTTTTGGAAGTGTGTTGCTATTTGTTTGAAGCGTGGATTATTCATCTTTAATAGGGCATTTACAATCTATTACACTCATTGATAGGGACACTTTGGCCATTGTTCTGATTGCATGTGTGTATTTGACATTGTGGTGGTTAAGGCATTTTGATATGTTCGATGTATGGGGTGGTGTGTATGGGTTCAAGGGTTGGATGTCAAATGTGAACCACGTTGTAGGATAACAATTGTACATTAGAACCTGAATGATCGTGTTACGATACATGTTACATTTAGTATGTAACGTTAATCCACATACGCCATGTAGTAGATGACATTTGTGTGTTTGTTCAGTTGTATATGTGTTTGAATGTGTATAATGTCTTTATTGTAATCAATGTTTACATACATGTCACAATACGTTGCGCAAAATTATTAGGGATTTAGGTTTGTAATTGAATATGGATTGAGTGTCATCGCTCGATGTTAAAGTTACATTGGGTTAGGATTGATGGTGGTTCAATACATATGTTGGATTGGGATGCTATATGTTATATTTAGGAGGTTACATTATTCATAATTCAATGGTGGAGTATTGGAATGTCACGTTGGGTTTGGGATGATAAGTATATGAGAATGTCACGTCGGGTTTGGGAATGTCACATTGGGTTTGCGATGTTACACATTATATTTATGTTTTGAATTTCAAATTTTCAACCACATAGATATGATCACAATTTATGGTAACATTAGATTTCCTATATATGATATTTTCATTAATCAAGTTATTTTGAATTTCAGAAGCATATGGGAATGTCACGTTGGGTTTGAGATATTATTACATGTTACATTTACGTTTTGAATTTCAAATTTTCGACTATATAGATATGATCACAATCTATGGTAATATTGGATTTCCCATATATCGTATTGCCATTTATTAGATTATGTTGAATTTCAAATTTCTAATCATATAGACATGATCACAATCTATGATAACATTAGATTTCTCATATATGGTATTGCCACTAATTAGGTTATTTTGAATTTCAAATTTCTAATCATATAGACATGATCACAATCTATGGTAATATTGAATTTCCTATATATGGTATTATCATTAATCAGGTTAGTAATTAATTAAGATTGGGGGTAGATGTGTCTACAAGAAAATCACAGGACTTATTAGGTTATAAGTTTTTTCATAGGACCATATCGTATATAAGTCTTCAAAATAGGCTTTATAAATAATTTACCCTACTAAATTTATTCCTTATTTTATTTTATTTTTTATAACTGTTTTTGCCTTAAATGCACTACTCTAATGCTATGTTTGGTTGAAGGATTGGAAGAGAGATTTGAAAAGGAAAATAGAAAAAGTAGGTGAAATGTGAATAATATATATATATATTTTATTTAATTTCATACACCTTTTCTCTTTTCCTTTCTAAATTTCTTCTAAAATTTCACAACCAAACACAGCGTAAATACTCTCCACGTGTGACTAGATTCAGTACTGTGGACTTGAGTTTTAGGAGAGTGTTATGCAAATTCTTAGGATTGTTTGGGGTGTCCTAAATAAGTGTACTTTTTGTCTTTTTAGACTAAAAAATTGAGGAAAAAAATATGGATGTTTGGATTAACTTTTTGACTTTTTATGGAAAAATGTGTATTAAAAAATTATATAAATTAGTGTGTAGAGAAAAATTAGGATTGGGAGTTGTGCAGCTGTAATTTTTGACTTTTGGTGAATAGTGATAACTTTTTAACTTTTTAAATAACTTTTTAACTTTTTAATTTTTTTTTAACTTGCCAAACTTGGCCTTAATATGAGACATTTCATATATTCAAAAGTATAAAAATTGCATTCATATATAATTACTAAATTACGTACTGAAATATAGTTATATAGATAGCCAAAATTAAATTTATAATAGAGAAAAAATACTAAAATAATTTAAAATTATTATACTAAATAAAAATTAAATTAATTGCAAAAGAATATATCACTTAAATATTATTCTCCTAATACTTTTAACTACTAGTTGAAAGAATATAATCAATTTAACTTAAAAAAAATTCTATTTAGAGAAGCCATTGTAACTGATGGGATCGACAATAGTGGACTTTTTATTTTGGAATTAGACCCTTTTTTACTTGAGGTTTAATAAGTAAACAAAATTTCTTTCAACCTAGTATAAAAAGTTAAATTTTTAAGGGTCGTAAAGTGGTGGAACCTTCTTTCAACATGCTTAGGGCTGGTCTTGAGATTTTGAATATTAATCAACTATATAATAAAGTTTAACCACATATTATCAAACCTTTAACAAACTCAATAATCACTCAAATCAGACAAGAAGAAAATTCAAATAAATATATATATATATATTAAAAAAAAAAATCACATCCAAATAGAAAGAATACAATCTCTACTATTCTAATAAAATAGGTAAAAAAATTATTAGATAATCTTAGAACACCGCATGTCAATAATCTCACCAATCACTAAATATAATGTCTCATATTTTTCCCATCATTTTCTACTAAATTGTAGACTTCACTCTTTTTATCAATCATGGGTTATCACCTAGTCATGTTCCAGGACCACCAAATAACTTCTTGATGATATAGGATGGGCTTGGCCAAATGAGTTAGCTACTTGGGTTGTCTATCACACCCAATGAAGAAAATTTGATGGATTTTGAAGTTTTGATTTCTCAATAATAAAAATAAAAATAAAAAAATAAAAGAAAAACAAATAAAATATTTGATGATCAAACAGATCAACTTGATGGTAGGTGACAAAGAGAATGTTTTGCAACTAGCTTCACCTCTAATGATACCGTGGTGATAAATTGAGATATCAAATTTGAATAATATTTCACTTTCAAAAAAATAATAAAAATTATAATAGGAAAATAGATACTACTAGTATATTTTACAGAACTAATAATGGTTTTAATTTGTGAACAAAAAATTGTGAGCTTCTTGATATTTTGAAATAAACTTGAAATGATATCTCTTTAAGTATCGTTTGGAAATTTTTAATTTTAATTAAAAAGTTAAAAAATCATTATAAATTATCATATCATTCTTTCTACTTTTCTAAATATTTTTTTATAAAAATTTTAAAAAATATTAAAATAATTTATTTCTAGACAAGATCTCAATATAGCTAAAAACACCTAAATTTGATTTTTAAAATAAAGGTACATAAATGGTGACCAAACTATAGCATTTTTATTTAAAGTTTGACCTCAATCCCATCAAAATTTATAGGTAGAAATCGAGAACAGAATTAAATACAACTAGTTATTAACCAAAAGTCAGTGAAAGAGAGTTCTGACCCACTAACCCATCACCCTTGGTGAGGACCTCTACCTAACATATTCACCAAAAGTTATTCACCAAACTCAATATAATCAAGGGAGATTTGGTCTTAGCTCCCTCACTATCTAATTTCTCTTTCAAAAGGATAATAATTATATAAGTACTTTCAAAATCCCCTGATATTTTAAAATTTGTTTCTTTTACTATATTATCCTCATATCTATCAGCTCTCCTATTAAGATATCTTCACTATGTATTTCAGAGTAAAATTTTACTCTGTATGAAAGTAAAATTTTACACTCTGAAACTAAAGTAAAATATTACTCTATATAAAAGTAAAATTTTACTCTGTATAAAAGTAAAATTTTACTCTGAATGAGAGTAAAATTTTACACTCTGAAACTAAATGTAAAATTTTACTCTGTATAAAAGTAAAATTTTACTCTGAAAAATAAGTAAACTGTGAGATTCTGAAGCTAAAAGTAAAATTTTACTTTGATTCTGTCAAATGAAAAAAACAGAGCAATAGAACCAGAGTAAAATTTTACTCTGGTTCTATCAAATGAAATTTGATGTTTACTCTGAAAAATCGATGGAACTTTGAGCTTTGAGTTTTGAATCAGGCCTATAATCCTTGAATCAATCGATGTTTACTCTGAAAAACATTGAATCATGCCTATAATCCTTGAATCAGGCCTATAATCTGAAAATTTCAGAGAAATCTCAATTTTTCATACCCCGGTTCTTCAGATTTTTTAGATTTTACAGATTTTTCAGATTTTTGAAACTTTGAGCTTTCAAAAATCTTGAGATTTTTCATACACACAGATTTTTCAGATTTTACTTTAAATCTTTGAGCTTTTGAGTTCGAATCAAATGATCGCCGAGACCGATCTATGCAATCATTCAAATCTCCGATCTTAAAGACTCAAAACACACATATATAGATATATATATATATAGATTATAGATCGGAATATGTAGATATATATATATATATATTCGAATTCAAATCTCAAAACACATATATATTCGAATTCAAATCTCAAAACACACAAACACACACATATATATATATATATATATATATGTATGTATTGGCGCGATTTGCAAGTTCTTCACAGCTCCGGCCATGGAGGAAGCTAGGGTTAGAAGAGAGAGACGAGAGAGAAGATGAACAGTTGAAGGAGAGTTGAGAAGATGCGAAGAGAGATCGTTGGAGCTTAGAAATGACACAGCTCTGGCCATGGAGGAAGCTAGGGTTAGAAGTGAGAGACGAGAGAGAAGATAAATTTTGTATCTGGATTGTGTATATGTGAGGGTATAATAGTCTGATAAAATATTTAAATAATAAATTTTGTTCTTTATGCAAGACTTTATAATTATGAGGGGGTTTAGAAAGTATAATTTTTTTCTTAGTCCTTCTAACAATGAAAGAAAGATAAAGGGGGTTTATAGCCAAATTTTCCTATAATGAATGTTACATATGTCAATTACCATATTAATTAATATATAAATATATATTATTACATTATTATTTTAAATTATAATCTCATTTATTATATAAATTATAGAATGAATTACATTAACAGTCTTTATAGTTTGGGACTCATATTACTTTGATCCTTGACTTTTTAATTGTAACACATTTAACCATGAATTTTTAATATTGTTCCAAATAAGGATAATTGAAGATACCATTGCTTAATTTTAAAAATAAAATCGTCAATTTGATAAAATATAAACTAAATCATTATTAATTTGACGAAAATAAATGTCAAAAAAATATTTTTGAATTTTTAAAAATAATTTCTATCCAACGAAGATAAAATTATGTAAAATTGATAATTCTTTTAGACATTTATTTTTTTATCAAATTAATTTTTGTTATGTGCTTAGATGATAATTATATAATAGGTAATTATTAGGCTTTTAATATGTAATCGATATATTTAATATGTAAAATGTTTTTAGTTTTGGATTTTTTGATTTAATAATGATATCAAAGTTGTCGTCATATTTTACATAATTTCATCTTTAGTGGGTAGAAATAATTTTTAAAAATTCAAAAATATTTTTTGATATTTATTTTTTTTCAAATTAGCTTATCAAATTGACGACTTTACCCTTGAAATTGAGCAATGGTTCAAAATTCAGAGTCAAATATGTCACAATTGAAAAGTCAGGGACCAAAATGATATACAAGACTCAAAGTATGGGGGACCGTTAGTATAATTCGTCCTACATTATAAATATTCAAAACCTCTACTATTATCTTATATCATCTATTAATACATTAATTAATATATCAATTGATATATGTAATATTATTCTAATATAATAGTATGACTATCATGGTGTCAAATCTCGTTATTAGGCTAGAAAGAATATTGAAAATAGCTTTAAATTGGTCATTATTATCATAGGAGTGTAAAAATGACTCATGGATAGCCTGAAACTCACCTATGGCTCAGGGTGGGCCCAACCTGTTTGGGTCCAGGTCCAAGCCTAGCTTGAGACCTTGGGCTTGGGCCTGGGCCACCATTTTGAATCCCGGCCCGAGACCTAATGTCTTTTTTAATGAAAAATAATAAAATTTTGATAAAAAAATAAAAAAATAAAGAAGAAAAAAAGTTGAGGCCTGTCCAAGCCCTACCTAAGCCCGAGGCCAGGCCCACCGGCCCGTCTAAGGCCCAAATACCCCATGGGCCTGGGCCTAATTTTCTAGTCGTGGGCCGGGTCAGGCCGGCCCTACTCGAATTTTGGCGGGAGCTCGCAAGACCCGATATGGACTGGGTCGGGCCAAATTTACACCCCTAGCCACCCCCATATTTCAAGCTTTTTGTCCGTTCGATTAAATTTTGTCCTTTTGTTCTCTGATCAAATTTGTATGTTTATATATAGAATATTGTTATTTAAGATTAAATTTTTTTAATTTTAAGTGAAGTATCTATAAATTTTAAAATGCGATTATATACCTAAAATTTTTGTTGAAGTGAAAATTACATGACATGATAATCACTTACATGGTTGAGTTTAATTTTTGAGGGATTAAAATAGATTTCTGTAAATGTGAAATTACATATTTAGACAATCCGAATTATAAAGGTTTTGAATTTTCTCTCTCTGGAACAAAATCCACATTATGAAAAAAAAATAACCTTAACAATCTAATATTGTAACATTCCAATGTAATACATTAAAAAATTTCTTAGTATATATTTTTTCCAAACATAACAATGTAACACTCCAATGTAATATACAAAAAAAACTTTTTAATGTATTTTTTCCAAACGTAACACTTCAATTACTATAATCTCAAATATAACACTTCAATATAACACATACAAAAATATTAAAAAACTTCTTTGTGTATTTTTTTCAAACGTAATACTTACAGTTTGAAATTATACATTTGTCCAAAACTTATTAAGGAATTTTTTTTACTTCTTTTGAAATGATTTGAAGAATTTCACATCTTTTTTTTTGGAGTGTGACATTATAGTGTTATGTTTGAAAAAAAAATACACTAAGAAATTTTTTTAAAATGTTGCGTTTGAGTGTTATAATTTAAAATTATATATTTGTCCAAAACTTAATAAAGAGTTTTTGTACTCATTTTGAAATGTTTGAAAGAATCCACATCATTTTGAAATGTTTCAAGAATCTCATATTTCAAGTTATTTTTGTACTCTTTTTGAAATGTTTTCCAATAAAAAAGATTTGCATATAAAAATTTATCCAAAATTTGATTCTCATAAATTGAGTATCTTATCTTTCTAGCACCAAAAAAAAAAAAGACGGAAACATAATAGAAATAAGGGTAAAACCGTAAATCTAATTTTTAAATAATATATTAAATCTACTTTTCCAAAATCAATGAGACTAATTGATCTATAAGAAAAATATGAGGACTAAACGGATCATCATTCCTCATAATAGGATTTATAGGTAATTTTTTTTGTTAATTTTTAAATTTAATGATGTGACAATCAATTAAGATATTAAAAGTAATACTCTCTCTTATATTTTCTCTAATTATTAATTAATTATATCATTTATATATCATTAAATCTATAAAATAGATAAAAAAAATAGATTTATATATAATTTTTTTTATTCCTTCTGTCTCTCTATTCTGTTATATGGAAATACATTCGCTATCACTTTAAAAACATTTTTTCTTTTATGGACATAATTTTGTTGTCACTTTCAAAAGAACAATAAATAAACAAACAAATAATTGAAAAGAAAGGGGCAAAAAAAAAAAAAAAATACATTAATTAAATTTATTCTTAGACGCTTAAACGTATATGGTTGTTTGACACGACACAACACCAACCAAAGGCCAACAAATTATTACAACAAATATAACATTCCTCTTTAACTTTCAAACAGAAAAATGTGCATCCAAAACGATATCTTGCAAGTTAAAAAAATGCAGAAGTAACCCCACCTTTGACGACTTCCACTTAGGGTTGGACACTCCTTGGGTCGGGGTGAGTTTGGATCGAGTCAATACTATATATTAAGATTTTGTATTTGTTTAAATTCGGCTAGATTCCAGAGTCAGATCTTTATATTTGTCTAAATTTAATTCAAAAAATAATTATAAATCCTAAACCTATCAATCGGGCTATATAATAAAAAATTAAAATATTTCATAATTAATTCAATCACTTGATATCATTATAAATTGAAAGATTTAATTAATTAATTTAAGGGAGAATTATATGCAGGTGGGAGTCGGGAAACAATATTACTAACACATGAAGGGGTGCAAGTGACACTTGAACTCTCACAACCTTTCATTTACATCCCACTACAGATGCACTTACAGCTCCTATGTGTTTGTAATTTTTTTTTCTCAACTCTCACTTGCATGTAGTTTTTCCTTTATTTAATAACGAGTCGGGCCTGGCCATACTAGGTTGAAAGCATAAATCTTAATCCCAGCACATTAATATATCGGATTAAAAATGTTGACCTAACCTGACTTTATGAACTAAAACAACCTTCTCAAATTCTAAAAAAATAAGATTGGACTAGACAAGCTAACAGGCTGATAATCACCTCTTCTACCGTTAGATTATAATCAAATACTCTTTTTCCTTCTTATTATTATTATTATTATTATTATTATTATTATTATTTGCAACCTAAATATATAAATATCTTTGTCCACAAATATATAAATATTTATTGATGTAAAAAGTTTGTATGGTATTATAAAGAATAGATGTGCAAATTGAAAAATGACAAAAATTGATATTGATATTTGTAGCACCCGTTACATTCCACCGGGGCACACTATGTAGATGTAGACCCCTAATTTGATGTGCTTCACAATTGGTTGCCTTTTTTATTAGTGGACATCGATGCAAAGGTCGAGAAATCCCAAAAAATTGGAAAAATGATTCATCATTTTAATTTTACGGTGAATTACACCTACACTGTTAAGATTTAAATTTAAAGTAAATTATATAAATAATTCTTATAGTTTACACGGCGTGTCAATTTAATCCTTATAATTTTAATTTACTCGATTTTATCCCTTAATTTAATGAGTTATGTCATTTGAGTCTAATAAATAACGGTTGTTAAATTAATTTAATAAAAAGTCAAACAATGTGTCAATTTGGTTCACGTACTTTACACGATGTGTCAATTTGATTCTTGTAATTACAATTTTCTCGATTTTGACAGGGATAAAATTGATACATTGTGAAAAATACAGGGACCAAATTGACACTTTGTTTGACTTTCCGTTAAATTAACGTAACAACCGTTATTTATTGCACCAAAATGACACAATCCGTTAAATTAAGGGGCAAAATCAAGCAAATTGAAATTAAAAGGACCAAATTGACACATCGTATAAACTACAGAGACTATTTGCATAATTTTTCCTTAAATTTAATATATATTACTTTTTGACGTTTGAAAATTATATCAACTCTCTTGTCATTGTAATTATTTAGACGGAATAAAACTATTGAACTTATACACTTTCTTTTTTCTACTTTGTTTTACTTCCTCTGTTTTTTTTTTTTTTTTTTTCATTTCTTTTGCTTCACTTTTTTTTTTTCAATGTAATTTTCTCTATTTTTCTATTAGGAGTTGTTGCCTTTTATATAAGTATGGGGGTTGTGAAATGAGACTATTAATCACAGGGGTAGGAATGTAATTTTCAGAATGTCAAGGAATAAGATGTAATTGGACCAAATCTCAGGGGTGTCAATGTAATTTATCCTTAATTTTATCTGCCAATTTCATTTCAATACTGTGGAATTAGAAGAGTTAAATATAAGAGAAAGAGAAGTGTGAGACTGCTTCATATGAATCTTAATCACGTCACTGGAGATAGAATTAGAGAATCTCAATTAGAAGATATAGCATAGCTCTAAAAATTAATAGATACTTCAAGGGTATCACGAGTTTTTAATTAGGGTATTTGGCATAATAGTTGTGTTACACTTTTTATGATGTGAGATCATTGGTTCAACTCTTATGAAGAGGAGTTTAATACCCTTTATGATAATAGTTTATTTGTTACTGTTTGTGGTGGTAGTGGTTTATTTGGTTTATTTCTTCCTTACTATAGGATTATATATAGTTAGTACTAGCAGTGGTCATTGGGTTTGGATTTAGTAGGCTTTGTTAACTTTCTAATTATTGTGAGTTAGTAAAGTTTAATAGTCTCTTTGATGAATATAATATTTTTTTATATTTAATAATTATTCCCCTATCAATTGACAAATATATATATATATATATATATATGTATATATCATGAGTTCTTATCACCCATCAATTATCAATTACCGTATTCTCTTATTATTCTCTCATGTCGTAACATAAAATCATTTGTCATGTTCCGAAACCACTTAATAACCTCTACATGGCTTGACTTGTTAGTATTCTTTAAATTAGGAAAAATTTTGTGAGATAAAACTATATCCAATATTTGATGATGAAATTGGTAAATGATTGTGGCATAATTTGGGAATTTGATTAGAAATCAATTTTTTACTTTTAACCTATTTTGGGCCACATAATCTCTTTACTTTTTACGTTTTTTTCAAAAAAAACCACACCAAAAAAAAAATAAATAAATAAAAAGTCAGCTTTTAGCCAACTTCCCAAAACAAGCCTATGTATTATATTTGAATTTTGAAGTTGCGTTCTGTTTGTTTGGATTAGAAGTGAGAATTTGGCACTCAACCTGTTAACAAGATTCGAATCGTACATAATTAAATGATTAGAGTTAATAATTTTTTTACCCGAATCCAAATAAACACGATCCGAAAACAAGAATATTAAATGGGTCATATTTGGATTGAACATGCGAAACCTGACACGTTTTACTCGCGTAAAAATTTGTGTCAACACGTTGATACAAATTCATTATTGGCTCGCACGTAATCCAAATACAACCTAAATTTAGTAACCATAAAATTTTGAGTAATTTATTCTTATCGGTTATATTAAAACTTAAATCTCTATATGATAAATATACCTAAAATGAAGTGCAATTCTAATTTGATGATAAATCCGCAGAAATTAAGATTAATAGATATGAGAGTTTTTTAATTTGTGGCAACAGTGTTTTTGTGGCATGAGTCAATGTGAAAGAATCACAAAAGTGTTACTTTGAGTGTGACATAGCTACAACATTATAAGTATTATTATTATTAGTTTGGTATTAGATGAAAACTTGTTTTGCTTTTAAAATTTTATTAGATATTTAAATATTAATGACTGACAATAGATTGGATGTGTAATGGATTAGTGATGAATATTTTTAATTATTTGCATGGATATTAGCATATATTTTTATCATTGTGTGCTAATGTTTAAACAAGTTATTATGTGTGATGTGAAACAAGTTTGTTTGTTTGTTTGTTTATTTATTTTTTTTTTTAATTTTTTTTTTTATTTTTAATAGGTGGTGCAATTTGCTTATAATCTAAAATATGAATTTTTACTAATCATATTAAGCGTGTCGTGTTAGTGTTAATACAATTATAAGTAAGTTAGGTCAGTGTCAAGATAATTGACACATTTAATTAAGTAATTTTACTTGCCATCCAAATTATGGGTGGGAATTGTGTCGTGTTGTGTCATTTTTATATCATGTTAGGGTTGGATTATTTTGAATACAAACTCGATATGATACAATACGAAAATGACACAACACAACATGATTTCCACCCGTAGTTTGGATGGTAAGTAAAATGTTATCAATATTTTTTAATATTCAATATAATATAAAATAAAATAAAAATTGTAATCAATAAAAAATAAATTTATTTGAGTGAATATTTTTTATACTAAAATCTTACCAACTCAATATCACAACTACCACCATACCACCACACCGCCACCGCCTCGACCTTCACCACCCCACTAGCACCTATAATATGTATAAAACATGGTCATTTGATTTTTTTTTTTTTTTTTCATTTGAAACAAACAAAAAATTAAGAATAGATTTTGGAGAAATAGAAAAACAAATATGAATTAAATATAAACTAAACTTTTTTCATTTTTCTCTCTACGAATAAATCTATGGATATTAACACTTTTATTAAAAAAATATTAAAAATATAAATGTTAAATATGATTAGTTGTCAAATAAAAATGATTCTCGGATATTCACCCACATTCTTTTAGTAATAATCATCATCATCATCATATATATATATATATATATATGTATATTATTTAAAAATAGTATTTGCTCTTTCTCTCTCTCTCTTGTGTGGCACATCTTTTTTTTTTTTTTCCTTTTTTTTTAATTAAAATGCCATATCAATATATCATTTTACCAAAATTATTTTTAAAATTTAATATTTAAAAGACTTCTACTTAATCTAAATTACCCATAAAACGAATTACATATTAAAATAATGTATCAATTAATTTTATTATACTTTTTTCACTTTTTATAATAAAATATTAAAATTATTTTTTTTTATGTCTATCTTATTTATAATATTAATTATATTGAATTTCTTAAATAATTAGAATCACTTTCTAATATCAAGTTATAATTTAATATCATATAAATTTATTATATATATATATTTAAGTTACATTTTTGTAGCATGAAGTTTAAAATGAGGATAATTGTTGAAAAGTCCAAGTTAAGAAGGTGTAAGGTGTTAGGTCTAGTAGATATTTTTTTTGTTGGTGAGAGGTCCACCCTTTGTGAAATAGTTTGGTGAAAAGTCCTTTTATTTGTTTTGAAGGATATTTTGTTTCTAATTTTACCCCTTATTTATCTGTTTACTTTCCTTGACTATCTATTCAAAAATTTTCCCTATCTGTTCAATGTTTTTACCCTATCTGTTTCATTTTTAATCTTTTCAATTCAAATTTTCCTTATATGTTTAAATATGTGTCCAAACAAAATTTTATCTATCCAAATTTATTATCTGTTCAATTTTTTTTAATTATTTATTTTTTTCCCTTATCTGTTTAAATATCTAACCAAATTTGATAAACTAACCCCTTATCTGTTCAAATAACTACTCAAATTTAATAGCCAAACCAACCCCTATTTGTTTAATTTTTTTTTTCTTTCTATATGCTCTCTCTCTCTACTACATGTTGCAAATCATCATCATCAACAATAATCAACAACAACAACAACAACAACAACAACAATAATAATAATAATAATAAAATCCATAGCATATTTATAAAGAGGAAGTCACATATTTTAAGTTTGTATAAACATATCTATGTTTATATCTCTTTGTTTGGGATGTGAGTTAACTTTTTAATTTTTTGACTTTTCGATTAATTAGCCTAGGACTAAAAAGTCTGGTTTAGGATGGACTTTTTAATTTTTTTGACTTTTGTGAGAAAAAAAATTGAATGATTATGGTTTGGATGTGTTATTTTGTCTTATTGACTTTTTAGCTTATTTTATCTTTTTATGCTATTTTAATCCAAATGTGGTATGCCAAACATATCCATATAAAAACACATATCTAACCCAAGGGTGGTTGGCTGTAACAACTCCGACCTCTGATTAACGTTAATTCATGATTAAATAAGCCTAATCAGTAATTAAGGTGAAATTTTGAATTAATTGCATGTGTGTGTTGCATTATTGTACTTATATGTGTTTATCATAGAAATATCTGTTTGTATTTCTATTTCATTCTACGAATTGAAGGCCTTATCGGCATCTGATTACGAAATTTACTTGATTTATGTGCTATTTAGGATTTTTAGAACATTATGGTAGGTTTAATTAAAATTCGATTCGGAACGATTAAATTAGAATAATTAATGTCCAATTGAGTAGCTTAATCAAAATTTAACTAAGCCACAAACTAAGCCTATATAAGGCCCATATGAACTCATTTACACTTTCCTATCACCCTACCTTGAAAAGAAAACGAGAGAGAGAGAGAGAGAGAGAGAGAGAAGAAAAATTGAGTTCAAAGCTAAGAAAAATGGGGAATTGCTAGGAATTGTTGGAGATTGCAAAGAAATGGGAGTTGAAGTTTCTACACTTGTGCAATTAAGACTCTAGGTAAGAATTTTGTCCTTAAACTTTGTAATCAAGACTTTAATACAAGAATTCTTGAGAATTAAGCTAAGTTATGCAAGTGATGAGCTAATGAATTAGAAAGGAGGATCATTCCATGCATGCATACATATATCATGGCATTTTGAGTTTGAATTTCACTCAAGTCATACTTGCATGTGTCCATCTTGGCTTTGTTTTGTGAATTCATCACATTTTTTATCACATGACCTTAATTCATCATGTTTTGGAAGCTTTGAAGTCAAGATAAAGCATACATGTTGTGTTTTCAAAGAATAGATTGTTGTTTTGCATAATTAGCAAGCTTTTGGGCCTTGATTTTGTGAAATAATTTTGAATTCACCATGTTTTATCCATTTACAAGTGTTTCCTCAAGTTTCCTCAAGTTTTTAGCCCAAAAGACCATGATTTGCAGCTTTGAAATTGAATTTCGCACTTGGCAGAGCAATTTGGAAATTTCAGATTTTGCCTCTTCGCTCAAGCAATAGATCCTGTGCTCGAGCGACCACTCCATGATTTGCACCTCCGCTTGAGCGACCTTTACTTGGCTCGAGCGTAAAATGCATGCTTCCAAAAGTTTACATGTTTTGCAGACCGCTCAAGCGACAATAGTTGCGCTCGAGTGAAGACCTCAGTCATACGTTCGAGAGACCGTCGAGTGGTTGTTGAGCGGAAATTTCACACAACCAGAACTTTTGCAAAGTTTACAGACCTCTCGAGCGAGAGAAATTGGCTCGAGCAACCACTCACATGTTTGGACGTCCACTCGAGTGAAGGAAGTTTCGTTGGAGCGAGACCTCTGTTTTTAGCAAATTTGACTAAATGTTCTGAATCACATTTTGGCATCCTCATTGTATCTTAGGCATTCCTAAGCCCTATTTAAGACAGAATAATGAGGAAAAGAAGTAGAACACACCAATATAAGAAAGAACTAAGTTACGATTCTAGGTATGTGATGCTGTACGTATTCGTTCTGTATCTGTACAGGTCACGTGCCGCAAGTTATCTGATCTGCCTACTCTGTCTGTTTACTTTGAAGCTATCTGTGAGTAATAACTCTATAAAGTTATGTTTAACTTCAACTATTTTCTGATGATATGAAATGATCTGTTTTCTGAAATGCTATTTTGTGAATCATGAATGAATGTTTATTTTCCTGATATGTAATTGTGGCATCCTATATTCACGTGGCCCTCACCCGGGGGTAACAATACCGTGGTTTATATGCACGTGGCCCTCGCCCAGGGGTAATAATACTGTGGCTTATATTCACGTGGCCTTTACCCAGGGGTAAAAATACCGAGGCCTATACTCATGTGGCCCTTGCATGGGAGTAACAATACCATGGCTACTTGTGCACAAGGTGTGGACCCATGTTGTCATCGGTGCTGACTATGCAAATTTGATATGTTATGATAGTTAAATGGATGTACTACAAACATCTGCTTATGATTTCTGGATAAGTATGTGGGTTTGAATTTTCTTTTGATCTGAAATCTGATATGGAACATCATTCATTAAACTTGTTACTTTGTTATCATTCACTGGGCTTCGCTCATCATTTATGTATATATGTAGGTAACCAAGTGCGTGACCAGACTCAATGAAGACCGCCTGGAGAGTTTTTGTCAGCCAATCTTTGTGCCTCTCGAGGAGGTTCCGTACGTCTTGTGATCATGTTTTGTGAACGTATAAGTGTGACAGTTGGTTCCTTTTTCTCCCTTTCCTTTCTTTCCTCGATTCGTTTTCTTTTATCCTTGTTGGATTTGAAATGTCTGGGAATGATTTTCTTGATCGTATCTTAGTCGTTGTTGAATTTTTCTTATTCCGGAAGGTGTGTGAGTGAGTCAGGGACACCCATAATTTTTGCTACTGTCTAGAGCGCACGAGCGGAGGAAGTGGGCCGCACGAGCGGTCAAGGTGGGCCGCTTGAGCGATGGAGTTGGCCATACGAGCAACCAACTAGGCAGTCCGAAACTCTGTTTTTTATAACATTTTGGTCCGATTCTTTTACACATTTTGCTCATTTCTCTCTCTCTCTAAACCCTATTTTCCTCTCCCTTCTCTCCAGAAATCTCCCTCAAGCTTCTAAACACTTTGATTTTGCTAATGTTTGGGTCAAGATCTTCACTCTCTTCCTCTAGATCTTGAAGATCTAAAGCTAGGGCATCACTTGGGTGGAGGAAATCAAGACTCTCTCTCTTTCTCTCTTGAAGCTAGGGTTTCATCTTTTCTTCATCAATCATTGAGGTAGGGGTTTCTTTGATGCTTTTTAATACCTCTACTATGGATAGACATGTGGTAAGTTTGTATTGCATTAAAACCTTGTTGGTATGGACTATTTTTTGAAAATCATGGTAGAGGGTATATGATATGGGTGTAAAGATTGAAATATTATGTGATGGGTTGATGTTGGATTAATTTGGGGTGTGATTCTTTATATTCTTGATTAGAGGGCTAAAACCTTAATTTGGTTGAAATGCCTAATGGATAAAAAGGGGTTAAAATTGTTAGATAATTGTGTGACGAATTTAAGAAATTTGATAAGTGATTTGATAAATTGATTTATGATTAAGATGGGTTTCATAAATTTGAGCTTTTATTTGTGTTGGATTGGCTATGTTTAAAACACAACGAGTTGATGAATTTATCATGTTATGAACCAAGAGATTTAATTATTAATGTGGTTATGTTCGGGAATTAAAACAGGTTTTCATGAATTAGTGTATTTGACTTGTGTTAAGTTGATTTTAGTTAAGTCTAGCAATTGATAATTCGTTGATTGATAAAAAGGGATTTAATCATGAGGTTAGAATTCATTGAGCTGAACCTTCGTTAAGTAGAAATAGAGTAAATTGTGATTGTGTAATCAATGTGGGAGTTCCTTGTCTAAATGGTGAAAGTTGAGTTGTGGATGGTGTACTTTGTGTATTGTAAATTGGGAATTTTTTTTTATTAAATATCAAAGGAAGATGAAACGATAATGTCCTCTTAATTAAGAAAAGAACATCAAGCGATAGATGAAACCTTGGAGTCGTGTTGATTGTTGGTCTAAAACCTTATGAGAATTGGTTAATGGTAATATGTGTTTAACATATATCTTGTTTAGAGGTTTTGTCCTTGGTTATCGGTGGAGAATGACATTGTGATTGTTGTTATGATTCTGTATCTGTAGTACACTTGTGTTATCTGTGAATGTGGTTTGGAATGATGATAGAAAGGGGTGTGATGTGCTGAGAATCAGAGGTAACATTACCTTCCAGCTAGCGCCTGGAGAATTGGTTGCGCTGAGAATCTGAGGTACCATACCCTTCCAGCTAGCGCCTGGTAAAATGGAGCAGAGGTACCATTTCCTTCCAGCTAGTGTCTGGTAAATTGGCATGCTGTTGTGAGAGGTGTATCATTGGCTTACCGTGCTGCGGACAAGTAGAGCAGGAGTTACTTATCGTTGTTGTTCAATTTGATTGTGTGTATCATGTGTTTTGAAAATTGTGATTTTGTAAGGTGAATTGTCTCATATGCTGAGTAGAGGTGTGTATGTAAACTTGGATGTGCTAGGGATTGGTTGAGGGAGTTTCCATCATAAGTTATTTTGTTGAAGGTATTTCTTGAGTCTTAAATCAGATCATGTTTATATTTGGATTATGAATAACGTGAGGAAAATGGATTAAATAAACTTATTTTTTTTTTAAATGAAAGGGAGGTTACGCGGTCTTTCGTTACAAACGGAAAATATGATTAGCGAGTAATACTTATCTTGAAATGGGAATTGGATAAGGAAAACGAAACTTGGTTTTGTTGTTCAAACTGAATGTTTTTGAGAAAAGTATTATGTAAGTATACTTTGGTTATAAAACGTCACATTATTTATATGATATAAGATTAGCATTCATGATCATACCTATCTGTAAGTTGTTATTGTTGAGGATCATGTTGAGATCCTTACTGGACTATATGTTCATTCCACGTTGTTGAATCTTTTTCAGATGATAATCAGGATGTGCTACAAGATTTCAGATCTTCTTATTTGTTGGCCACGGGGCCTCTTTTGTGTAAGCGGAATGCCATTGATGTAAAAGGGTAACACATTTTTTCTTGATTTTTAAATGATGTAAACCTACGGTCAATTTATCTAATTGTACCTTTATTTTGCATTCATCCTTACTCGAACGAGAGAACTTTTGTTGATGTATTCATGTAAATGTAATGAGCTTCCGTATATTGTCTCTGAAATGGAATTTATATTAATGGCTTTGGTAATGGATTCCGAGTAATAAAAAGTGGGGCGTGACAATAAGGCTTTGTTTTCTCTCCAAATTATGAACAAGTTTCCTGTTAACTGTATATTGGGCTAAGTCCCTTTTAGCTATATCTGTAATTAATGTGACATAAGACTACTACATTATGACGTCACGTCTATGTGTATAAGGTTAAAACTTTTTTGTCCCATATATGTCTCTACAACTCAATGGACTATGTATGTTTCTTTATTTGCTTCCACAGCCCCTAATTATAAGTTATTTTGTTCAGAGACCTTTGGTAATCCAAGGATTACTGGCTGGTTATGATGCTAAATCTATATAGGCGGGTTTGGGTCGTGACATTGGCAACTTGGAAAAGGCTTGGGGATTAAGCCCAAAGGTCCTAGGTTCAAAACTCCCTTAGGCCAATCTCTTGGACGTAGCGCAGTTGGTTAGGAGGTTAGCCTCAGGTTATTACTACCACAACACTTGGTGTGGGCCCAATGCTCCCCCGCTGCGCGAATCTTGACTTAAGCGGAGCTTGTCTTGGGAGGTCAGGGCAAGTTTCCAAATTATAGTCTCCTTACTCAGAACGGATAACAGGCACCTTGGTGATCTTTACAAGGGGTGTTGCCCTAGACCTGTGGAAGAGTAAGAGGATTTTCTTATAACCAAAAAAAAAAAAAAAAATTCAAACAACAACAACAAAGATCTCAGATCTGTGTTGACGAGAGAGGAATTGGCAGAGGAGAAAGCTTCTTCATGAGAAGTGGATGATGATGATGAGTCGCCATGAGCTGCCTTATCCACACACTGCAACTCTTATCAATGCCTTTGCTGAATACTAGAGAGAGAGAATGAATATCGAAAAGAACCATTTCTCTATTACATCTTGGATCTACGAGATCCTCTCTCCGATCCTTGTCTGGTTTTCCCACGATGGCTCTCGTGATGGCGATGGTTGTCGGAGAGGGGCAAGAACAAAGAGGAGTAGAAGAAGAGAGAAAGGACAAGAAGTCATTGTCATCTTTGGTTTCTCTGTCGCTGTCGACAAAAGGAATGAAGGCTTTTCTAACAAAGGTAAGGTGAATGCTGGAGGTGGTGGAGTTCTACCACTCACTGATGGGGAGTGATAATGATTCATTTTTTTGTGTTATAATTTAAGATTATTATATATATATATATATTTAATTTATATTTTTTATAGTACGAACGGATGGGCGTCGTGTCATGCTAGGCCGTGTCCATGTCGTGTCATCTCAGATTCATATCAGAATTACTTCAATACTAACTCGACCCATTTATTATTTCGTGTTATCGTACTGTGTCATTTTTTATCCGTGTCTGGTTCGTGTCATGTCAAAAAAATTTCACTATTAACTAAAAATATCAAATGTACGAAAAAATTTTGAAAATTTATTCACAAGTTAAATTTAATGAAACTAATCTCTATTAAATGAAATTATTTATAAAAAATATTTGATGTCAACTTAATTTTATTTTCTTAATTTATAAAAATTATATTTTATTATTATATTTTTTAGTAGATTAACTCAAATAAAAGACAAAAAATACATTGAGTTCAATTAAAAGTAAAAACAAAATCTATATTAAATTTAAAATCATATTTTACATACTTTTTAATAAATATGATGTAATTATGTAAGATATTAAAAAATTTCATCATACTTTTTAGTAGAAATAATATTAAAATGTGTAACTAATTATACATTATATGGGTTATCCGTGTCAATTTCTTGTTATATAGATTTGATACTAATCTGATCTGTTTAATATTCATGTTATCGGGTCATATGATATACATGTTCGTGTCAGGAAATGGTCAATCCTAACCCACTAATTTCATGTACAGTTCGAGTCATGTTATCGTGTCGCGTCGCGAATTTTTACTCCTAAATGATAGAGTTAAAATTATTAAAATATACACAAATAATTTACCTAAAATTATTATATGTGTTGATTTCAATAAGACTAAAATTATCAAAATAATAATAAAAAAAATCGTTTACCTTTCACTTTTATTTCTCTCTCTCTCTTATGTAGCGTATTTCTTTTTTTTTCTTTTTTCTTTTCTAAATTAAAATTCCCGATCAATATACCCACCAAAATTCTTTCTAAAATCTAATATTTAAAAAACTTTTACTGAATATAAATTACCCATAAACGAGATTTAATAGAATTATACATACTAAAAATAATTTACTAATTAATTTTATTCTACTTTTTTCAGTTTTTTAAAGAATTAAATATTTAAAATATTTATTTTTATGAAATTTATTATATATATTTATGTAAGTTACATTGTTATAATACGATAGAAATAAAATTATTAAAATACACATAAATAATTTATTTAAAATTAGTGTATTTATTGATTTAAGTAACTCTTTTATGAAACGATACAACTAAAATTATTAATAGAAATAATTAGAATCATTATTTAAAATTTAAATTATTTCTTCTTTTTGTCTCCAATTTAATGATTATTTTAAATATTTTATATATTCAAAAATATAAATAATTTAACTAAATTTTATTTAAAATATTTTAAAATAAATATGTTTAGCTCATTCATCGCACGAATTAACTACTAATTTTAAAACATATAGCATCATTCCTCTCTCTACTTTCTCTCTCTTCCCCCCCCCAAAAAACAAATTTTCTCTCTCTACTTTCTCTCTCTTCCCCCCCCCCCCCAAAAAACAAATTTCTTACCAAATTTCAAATCTATTTTAACCATATATATGCGAGTAAAATTCAATTAAGAAAAGGAGACTCATTTCGTTTGAGAAGTAGATTGATATTTTAATTTTTTAACTATTTTAGTTTAAACTAAAATGTCTTATTTGGATTAGATTTTTTAACTTTTTTAAATTTTTCTATAAAAAAATAAAATAATTATAATTTAAATATGATATTTTATTTTATTATTTTTTTAACTTATTTTATTTTTTTTATAAATATTTTAACCTTTTAACCTCTAACTCTTACATGCCAAACATTGGCTTCAATGTTCACACCTAAGTTGTAGTTTGACACGACAATTAAATGTCGCCGCCAACATATTATACATCAACAACAAATATAACCTCCTCCAGTAGAAAAATTATGCGACTTATCAATTACCAAACACAATGATAGTGTCTGGAAAATGATTATGTTAGTTAAGGGATTGTTTGGGGTATTCTAAATAAGTGTATTTTTTGTCTTTTTAAACTAAAAAATTAAATAAAAAAATATGGATATTTGGGTTAATTTTTTAACTTTTTATGAAAAAATATGTATTAAAAATTGTAAAAATTGGTTTGTAGGGGAAAATTAGGATTGGGAGTTGTGCAGCTGTAATTATTGACTTTTGGTGAATAGTGTTAACTTTTTAACTTTTTGAGTAACTTTTTAACTTTTTAACTTTTTCTTATCTTCCCAAACTTGACCTAAATTTTTACGGAAAAAATGGAAATAAAAATAAAAAGAGTGATTTAATTAAATATTTTAACTCTAATTAAAAAGTCACAATTCCAAACCGGCCAACATGCGACCTAATGCTTTAGACCTCTAATTGTGAACTCTAGAAGAGCTCTAATTTGTGGGTCCCAGTGTGTAATTTGATGTTTTTGGCATTTGTTTTGTATTTTTTTTTTTGTTTAGATTGCCACATCATTAATGCTCTTATTAAAACTCTATTTTTAGAGCTCTTAATCACCACTGTATTTTTTATGTTCTAACACAATTATGAATTTTTTTCTTTCTACCAATCACAACCCCCTTCAGATGCCGCCCAATCCTCTAGCACTACTAATTCTCGCGCCATCAACATTCTACCATCACACTGATAGAAAAGTATACACACAAGAATATCTTAATATATTGTAAATTACAAAAGTGCATACGTAAGCCCTCTTTGTTGACTTCCACCATTGTTATTTTAATCAAGTACTTCCTTATTGTTTATTTGCATTTAAATCTTATTGATATAAATATTTTTTTTCTAGTATACGATGAGGAATAGTTATATTCTTAATTCGAATTTAATAATGACAAATCATCAAATTAATTATTCAAAAAGTTCCCTCAATGTACCAAAAAATATTGAAAATATATATTGTTTGCAATCAAAAGCAGAGAAAATTAAATAATTATTCAATAATTTTAGAATATAGATACGTGATACTCCATAATATTTGTGATTGGTAAAGAATGTGGGTACATGAACTATTGTGTTAGGTGATTGAGGAATATGAGGAGACATAATCTATAATGATTGATTAGGAGTACAGACAAGTAGTACTCCGAGAATATTTTATAATTTCTCGATAAAAGAGTAATTATTCAATAATCCCAAAGTATAGACACATGATACTCCATAATATTATAATTGGTGGAGAAGATAAGTAAGTGAAGCATTATATTGAGTAATTGAGGGACATGAGGGACATAAAATTTAATGAAAAGGTCAATATGAATAAAATATTTTGTTAACTTGCGTTTGAATTGTAACTTTTAATAATAAAGGAGGGATATTACAATTTTAAAAAAATATATTCGTAATTTATTTAAAATATCAATATATAGTTCAGATTCATTTTACATATGAATTCTATATAATACATAATTTTAATTTTCACCACACAATTTATTCTTGGCCAAAATTTGAGACTCAAAAATTTGAGTCCTTAGGCTTTTTGATAATAAATATTGATTATTTTGATGTAAATAAAATCAGTAAATATTCTGTCACCCACTAAGTTAATTGTGAAATATTACTATCATAATAACGTGAGATTACTCATTGATCGATGATTTCACCTTATAATATTACATTATATTTGGGGTGTACTAATAAGTATACATTTTTTTATTTTTTTATCTTTTTTTCATCACATCACCTCTCTACTTTTTTACACATCTTTTCATAAAAAGTTAAAAAACATTTATTTAGATCATCCCAAACCACTCTTTAATATTCGACGTCGGTAGAAAAAAATTATATTATAAAATAAAAATTTATAATTTAGCTCCATGTAAATACATGTCCAACAATGATTTATATCACCAAAAAAAAATTACTAATAATATTAATACATTAAGAATGTCAAAAAAAACAAAAAAAAAAAACATAAACACTATTACCACATCATTAATAGTGCTATTAAAAAATCACTTTTAGTATTTTCAACTCTTTTTTTTTATACAAGTCTAAGCTCGCGTAGCATTCAAAAGTCTGAGATTCGCAGCCCCACCAACAACATCCGTTAGATACGCGCCTACAAGAGCGTACTCTTCAAACGCTCTGACGTCAGCTTTAATCCGAAAGAAATCCGGGAAAAACAGCCAATAGCCGGTAACCATCACGAATCCAAGGGTGAGCGGCCTCGTGACTACCGGAGGCAACTGGCACCTGCCGGTCATCGCCTTCTTGACCGTAATCTCTATAACCATACACGCTCCGTGAAGAACAAAGAACCAAGTCATCTCCCAAGTGGGCCTGTTTCGGCCCAAATAGTAAAATATGAGTTCATGCATTAAGGCCGACACTACAAACGTGCTGAACACGGCAGGCAATGGGGCCCATTTTCGGCCCACAATCCTCGTCGAGATTCTGCGGACAGGATCGTATACGGTAGGGTGCAGGGTACGAGAGACCATGATGTTCCATCTTCTTCCCCAAAAGTCTTGAAGAGATGTTGAGAGGTATGGGTCGTTGAACTGTGGCTCGAGCTCTAAATTCAGGGTGGCTCGAGCCACGGCTGCGACCGCGGCTAGCATCAACTCCAACATGAAGTAGATGTGGAGGCAATACATGACCAACATGAGCTTTGGATGAACATACTCACCCTGCTCTATGTGTACAAACATGGCCACAAGAGCAATCTTTATAGCATAATTCCCAAGAGATTTATGGCCTTTTTGGGTGTTTTGGGGAGATGGGTTTTCTTTATTAGGGTCTGTTTGTGTGGTTTTGGGAGGTGGGTTTTGTTGAATCTTGATGGGGAAGCAACCAATGGCAAGGAATTTGGGGAGAGAGAGAGAGGGGTCAGAGAGAGGGCCTTTGCCAAAGGCAAGAGAGAGAAGTTTGAAGTTGGTAAGCCAGGCTATGAAGAAAGAACATATGCCACCAAGGTGCATAGAATAGAGGGAGAGAGGGAGGGCTAAGAAGAGGCAAATTACAGGGATGAATGTGAGGAGTCTGGTTAGGCCTTTGGGGACAACCTTAGCTGCAACATGGCAGTAACAGAGAGATACAATCACTGATAACCATACCTTTATGAAGTTTCTGAACTCCCATTCCAAGCTGTTGTTTTGGTAGAACTTCCCCTCCATCTTTCTCTCTCTCTCTCTCTCTCTCTCCCTCCCTCTATTTATATACGTGTGCCTATATTATAAATATGATGGTCTCTCCCCTTGATTTATGTATGTATTACCGATTATAGATCATTGTCAGGTAGTTCTAGAATTCCGGAGGGCATGATATTTGAGACTATTTAATAATACAAAATTAAAAGTAGAATTACATATAGAAAGCACATGAATAAGAAAGATTTGACAGAATTTCAAGCGGTGTCAAGGATTACTTGAGATTTACCTAGTCAATATATGTATAAATTGACTTGAAATTAGTTAAAAGAGTAATGATATATTTTTTTAATTTTGAAATTTTAATTACGTTTTAATAATGTGACAAGAAATTAAAAAAAAAATAAAAATTAAGATTAAAATATCACATCACAATAAGATTTACTCCCATTAAAGTTCATTACAACTCTCAATCATTTTCCTTAATAAAAAAATATATAAATTAATTCTCACATGACTTATTAAAAATAAAAAATAAAAAAATAAGAATTTACAAGATTTGTATGTGGATCAAGAAATTTGATAAAAGCACAACCAAGATTCGTGAAGTTTAGGTTGGTTTGTGAAGTGAGTTAATTTTTTGATTTTTTAGTTATTTTAGTCTGGAGTTAAAGAGTCTTGTTTGAGATAGATTTTTTTGACTTTTATAAAAAAAAGAATGTAATGATTATAGGTTAGATGTGATATTTTGTCTTATTAGGCTAAAAAATTTATTTTATTTTTTTTGACTATTTTTTTTGACTAAAATAGTTCCAAACCCAACCCAACCCAACCCAACCAACTCTGGCTAGAAGTCGACCCAAGAGAAGAGGAATCTAGTGTGATTCAGGTCCAGGAATCATTGTGTTACATATAAGTTAGTCTAAGATCAGGCCAATGAAATGCTGCCACGTAAGCATGTAAGGGGATATTAGTGTAAAAATGGGAGGAAAAACTTTTTTTTTTTTTTTTAGATAGGAGGGGGGAAAAACTTAAAAACACAAAAAATAAAAACAGACAAGGGGCTGGCACCTGTTTGGCCAGAGTCTATTTGGCCAAAATAATTAATAAAATTAAAATAGATTAAAATAGTTAATAAAATAAAATGTCGCATTTAATTCATAATTATTTTATTTTTTTCTTACAATCATCAAATCCATTTAAAAAAAAAAAAAACTATCATCTTAAATATAACTTTGTTAATTAAATTAAAATAATCAAATGCACAAAATAAGTAATTAAAATAATTTATTTCTAAATGGAGCCATCGTGTTTGAAATAAATAAAAGAGTAGTGGTTGGGAAATAAAAGTAACATGTACAAAAACATGTGATTGCATTACCTAGTACAGAGATTTTTTCATGTGTTGGAAAATGTCTCTGTTATATGTATCACGTTTTTGTTATAACTGTTTTATGTTATTTATATATAAAATATTAAACTAATATTTATCTTTCAATATTTGTTCCATGATTATTTTCAAATAAAAAATAATTAATTAATATTCACCAATCATACAAATTGATGAAAAAAATTCATTATCGGGTTGGGATTTTAAACTTGATCTGCATGTAGAGTTTATCACATGTGTTATTTCGATAATTCAAATGATTTATTTTGTAGTATCTTTTGTAGATATATTATTCATAAAAAAATCATGTCAATCTTATAATTATAATTTTTTTATTTTTTCATATTTATCTCAAAAAATAGATGGTAAGTGTAATAAAATGAAAATATTATGATTATTAAATCTATTTAATTTTTTTCACAAACAATATTATTGAAAGACTATAAAATGAATAGTTCGATCATTGAAATGGTACAAATTGATCAAATTCCCTTAAATTTAAATTTAAATATGAGAAAAGTCAAATTCATATTTATTTTATCATTTTTATAACATTTTTGATTAATATATATATATATATAGTAAGCACAAAAGAATGACCAACAAGACAAAATAGATTACCCTATACCAGTATGGAATGGTTGGTGTTCATAGCAAAGTTGTGATGATAAGAGTTTAGGTTGAAGACGAAACCATGGTATGTTTGTGTCCACACGTATATGCTAAGATTTTGTCATTGGTGACCAAACTCAGGTGGACACCTCTCAGAGCCACATGATTGGACGGTTGAGATCTTTTAGTGTTTTTTGAGGGTTAGATTATCATCCATAATTATTATAACTACAAAAATCTTTCACAATTGTACTAGATTTTACATTATGGAAGACGGGTGTGATGCACCATCATCGTACATGAGACTTACAATGGGGTGTTTGGCAAGTTTGTGTGTTGGGGTTTTTTTGATTTTTTTCATTAAAAGACAAATTTTTTGTAAAATTAAAAGAAACAAATTCAAACAAAATATCACATTCAACTCTATAATTATTTCATTTTTTCTATCACAAATATCACATCCAACCACAAAAAAATCCAACTATCTTTCCAAACACCAAAAAAAATTTCTCCAATAATATCTTACAACTAAAAAAATCTACATAAAAATCCACTTCCCAAATACGCACATGTGTCTCACATTTGTACCTTATTATATAAAAATATAGATATATATATTTAAATTTATAAATTTTTACCACAAAATAAATTTTTACCACAAGATTCTTGACACAAAAATTTAGAGACAGATGAGAATTTTGAATTTTAATATAGGGGCCAACATACATAATAATAGTTTAAAAAAACCATGGTTTCAATTTTCTAAATTCAGTTTTTTTAAAATTGAATTTTTTATTTTTCGTGTTTTTTTGTTTTTAAGTGAATATTTTTAAAATTTTAAATATTTTTTTATTTTTTTAGATGCACCTTATTTAGATGTATCTAAAAAATAAAATATTTGTAAAAAAATATTTTAAAAAATTAATAAATACACAAAAATAAGAAAAATATACTGAATTTTTATATTTTTGGTATTTAGTGACTTTTTAAAAAAAAAATTTCACGAAAATTATACTTTTTAAGTGTATTTATATTAGGAGTATCTAAAAAATTTTTTAAAAAATTGTTTAAAATATTTTTAAAAATTCAGTAAAAAAAAAAAAAATACGGAAAAGAAGAAAGTAAAAAATTCTAAAAAGTGTTTTCGAAAAATTGGAAATAAACATGGTGAATAACAACATGGACTTCAAGATTAATTTTACTTAATAAAAAGTAAAAAATAACATAAAAACACATACACACATATATATATATATATAATTTATTTATCCTGAGTACAAAATTCAGTAATTGTTAGACCATCTCTTTATTAAAGTGAGAAATTGATGAATTCTAAATAATATATTTCTCAATGAATGTAATCGGGTAACTCGTCGACTCTTCATCCACCTTCTTTATTTTATTTTATTTTGAATTTGTAATCAATATTAGTTATGAAATGCCCGGACGACCCTTCATCCACCTTCTTTTTTTATATATAATTTATTTATCCTGAGTACCCTACATTATATTTGAATCATAAATTTGAAAAAAAAAAAAAAAATTAACTCATATTTCACTCAATCATATCTTTTTCTTTTTTTTTTTTTATTTGTTCTAAAATTTTTACTTATGTTCATAATCTAAACACAATCTTAGAAAGCGTTTGGTAGGGTTTTCTAAATATAATTTGAGAATATAATTGTATTTTGAGTTTGTGAGTTTTGGAATTATGATTTGAATGTGCAAAATTTGTTTGGTGAATGAGTTTTGAAAAGAGTTTTAAATTGAGTGAGAAATTTTTGATGTGACATATGATATCTGATACAAAAACTTACAATTCATAATCAAACACACAACTCAAAAATCTATTAAAAGCTCATCAATTTTTTTTAAAAAATCCGAAAATATTGTTTTATTAAACATATAAAAAAAAATTTGCCATGTTTCGGTTGACAGGCCCGGACGACCGGTTAAACCAAATTTCAAAAAAAATAATAATTTTGAAAATCCCGCCTGACACAGATATTTCTGCAGAGTTTTCTATTTATTGTAAAAATATAATTTAAAAACTCTATCCAAACATGATATTAGAATGTGTGGATAGAATTATAGTTTGAAAACCCTTCCAAACACATTAATTTTTCTCAATCAAATTCAAAGCCTTGGAAGTTCCAAGTTTGAAAGCAAAGGTTTTTAAAGTCGCCAACATTGATTCAACGTTAAACAATCAACAATAAGAAGTCCATATTGGTTGCTACTCATGTCTGAGTCTCTGGCGATCATTGCCTCTTTGACTATTCTAGATTAAGTTGTGCCTCTCTTTTTTTTTTTTTTTTTAGATACTTACCAATTAGTCCTATTAACTAGACTTATTTACCTACAGGTCCTAACTAATAATTAACACTATAAAAATAAGAGACTGATAAATTTATCATAAAAATTTATTCATAAAAACAAGAGACTGATAAATTTATCACTATAAATTTATTCATAAAAATAAAAGACTGATAAATTTATCTTTATCACTTAATAAATTTATCAATAGGACTTAATGGGTAATAAGTCTCCAAAATAGGACCTGTTGGGTAATAAGTCTCCAAAGTAGGACCTATTGGTAGTTTACCCTTTTTTTTTTTTTTGGGTAAATCGGAAAGTATTAGTGTCTCTCTTGACTCATAGTCTTGGTCTACATAGGGGTGTTTGGGAAGATGGTTATAATCTGATTTTTGGTGAAAAGTTGATTATAAGCAGATTATAATCAGCTTTTCTGTGAGAGAAGAGGAGATAAAAAATCTGAAAATCAGATTTTTTATCTCTTCCCAAAAGAGGCCATAATAAACAACAATATACTAAAATTTATTCAAACAACAAATGTGTGTACTTTTCTATTTGTCCATAACTTGCAGGTATGGAGGCGTGCTTCTAGAATTGATCACAGACACACATATATATATACTTGCAGTATGTACACTCGATGAGTGTGTTATTATAAGTTACAAATTTTAATCTTAATCGAATTTTATTAATTATAAGAGATTTTAATCTAGACATTTAGTACTGGAGACATGAGTATTGGCCTCCTAAATTTAGGGTTGTAATCCTTTTGCAACTAATTAAAAAAAGTAAATACATGTGGAATTATGCGATTCTTGTAGGGGTATTTTGAAAATTAAAATTCGGAGACACTCTTAGTCAATATTAACTCAGGTGTTCATATATTATAATAGAATAAATATATATTAGAAGTCATGACACAAGCAATACACATATAATCGTTTTGTTTTAGAGAAATAAATTTGTGAAATGTATGATTGAATTCAAAATTTAAAAATTCACATATTTTATGAATTTGAAAAAAAAACTGAATATAGCATCATTGGCCATGGGATAAATTATAAATACACCCCCTGAGATTTTATTAAAATACGAATCGCCCCTATGGTTTTAAAAATTACATTCTACCCTTGAAGTTTCTAATTTCATAACAAATTGCTCACTTTATTAATAAATTATCAAGTCAATTAACAGTTTTTAATGATGTTAAAAATATGTTTCAATTAATAATTTAGGTAATTTTATTATTATATAGGAGAGCAATTATGAATTTTATTTTTCCAATTAATTTTTTTAAATAAAAAAAATCTAATAAAGGAATATTTATAATTTTTCAAATTAAAAGGACCAATCTGTATTCTAAATAAATTTGTATTTGTAATTTACCTCTAGCCAAGTAATGGGAACATTATAAAAAAATCAAGCCCATTAGTCAAAGCAGGCCCCTTACAATGCGTGGCCCACTAAGAAAATCTAGAGACAATCAACAAAGTTTTAACATATGGAGACAATCAACAAAGTTTACAATGTGTGGCCCACTAATAAGTGCACATATGGCACAGCATTGTGTGGTGTTATTTTGGATTGGTGTTAAAATTATTTTAACACCAACTTAATTTGTTTATTATTTTATAATTGTATTATTTTATTTTTAGCCCGCGTTAAAATTTATATTGTATTATTTTTTTATGTCAAAAAAATTTATTATTTACTAAAAATATTAAATTTATGAAAAAATGAAAATTTTTCCTCATAAGTCAAAGTTAATGAAACTAATAATCTCTACTAAATGAAACTATTCATAAAAAAATACTTGATTTTAACTCATTTTATTTTCTTAATTTATAAAAGTTATATCCTATTATTATATTATTTGTCTAAAATAGTCGATAAAAATACATTATATTTAATTATTTCAATTTTACAAGCCTTTTAATAAGTTAAATGGAGTTACATAAGAGATTTAAAAATGTTATGGCACCACTTGAAAGAAATAATATTTAAAATTTGTAATTAAATGGATTATATGTATTAATTTCGTGTTATGCAAACTCGACACTAACCAACTTATTTAATATTTATTTATCAAGTCATGTTATTTACGTATTCTTGTCAAAAAATTGTCAATTCTAAGTCATTAATTTTGTATGCAGTTAGAATTATGTTATCGAAAATTCTCACTCTTAAAAGTGCACATAAATTCTTTATATAATTAATTATAGAAGAGACTAAAATAGTGGAGACGGTTTTTGTGAAGCTCACATGAGTTCTACTCTTTGTATCCTGGAAAAGTCTATGATGTCATTTTTAAAAGGGACCAATGTTTGTAAATGCATTAGGTCAATTTCAAATAAAAATGTTTGAACGGTCAAATTTATGTACACATTGAAGTGAAATTTATACTTTTTGTGATGAAAAAAATTATGTTATTTTATTATTGGATAAATTACATTAATAATTTTTATAGTTTGAAACTTGTGTTACTTTGATCTTTAACTTTTTAATTGTGATATATTTGATACTGAATTTTGAATCTTGTTCCAAATAAGGACAATAAAAAATATATATATATATTTTTTTTTATAAATGATCCATTTCAAAGGTAAAATTGTTATACAATTTATTTTTTATTGGTTAACATGTATGTTAATTAAAATGTAATGGCCTTTCTTTTAATGAATAATGCTGTCACTTTTTTTGTTATAAAGTTCTATTTGGTTTTCATAATCTATTTTCATAAAAAAAATTTAACTAAAAATTAAATTGGTGAAAAAAAAAATTAAAAATACAATGTTTTTCTATAATTTTATTTTTTAGGAGGGCAGAAATAATTTTTTCTTATATTTATTTTTGTTAAATTAGTTTTTATTTTTTTAAAAGTCAAACATGGGAACAATTTTGATATCATTATTAAACAAATTCATTAAATCAAAAATTTAAAACTAAAAATATTTCATATATATTAAAATATCGATTATATATTAAAAGTCTAATAACCATCCATTACACGATAACCATCAAAACATATTTGTTAACAATAAATACAACCATTTATTACATGATAACAATAAAAAAAATATCAACAAAAACAACAACCCATTACATGATCATCATTCAAACACATACTAAAAATTAATTTAATAAAAAATAAAAACCTAAAAGTTTTATCATTTTTATATAATTTTATCTTTGGTGGGTAGAAATAATTTTTAAAAATTAAAAAAAAAAATTGACATTTATTTTTATCAAACTAGTTTATATTTTATCAAATTGATGACTTTGTCTTTGAAATTGAGCAATAGTGTCTGCAATTGTCCTTATGTAGAACGAGATTCAAAATTCAGAATTAAATGTATCACAATTGAAAGATCAAAGACTAAAGTGAGCTTCAAATTGTAGAGATTGCTAGTGTAATTCCCCATTTATTATTTATTTTATGAAATCTTGTAGTGTTGTTATGAAGGATATATCTAGGGGCGTAAAAATGGCCCGAGACTTGTGGGCGGCCTGAGGTGGCCCCGGTCTGATTAGGCCTGGGTCCGAGCCCAGCTTGGGCTTGGGCCTTTCATTTGAAGCCCAGCTTGGCCTGTCCCAAAAAAATTTTGGCCCTGCGGGCGGCCCAACCTAGTCCTTTCTCTTTGGTTCTGCTTGCCAACGGTCAAATTTCAAAAAATTTAAAATTAAAAAAAAATAAAAGGCTTGCAAGTTGCAACAGTTAAATAATAATAAAAAATAATTAAAATAAAGGCTTGCAATAATGATTAAAAAAAAAAAAAAAGGGCTGGTCTTATCCTTGCGCAGGGAGGCAGAATTGATGCTTGCCCCCTGCCTGCCGCCCTATCCCCTACCCCTTGTTGCCTTTTTGTATTAGATTATTGAGATGGTGTATAATGCAAATGATTGGTAAGCTAGTAGGTGCAAACGTAGTTGAGATGTACTTGATCTATAGTGATGCAATTACTCTACCATCATCAATAATCAATACATATTTTATTTAATGTTATAAATTTTTGTAATATTTTATTTCATTTTGAAATAAAAATTATTCATTCAATAAATGTTATATTATTAATTTAATGATTGTAATATTAAAAGTTTCATTTTCATATATATAAAATTATTCATTTTAAAAGGAAAAAATTACATAATTACACACTTTTTTAGTTATAAATTCATAATTAAAAAAACATAAGTCATACATAATTAAATTTAAATACCACCATACATGAAATATAGCTAAACATCTCATTAATCTTAATTAAAACACTCTAGTACAATTTTTATTTTATTTTTTATCCCTAATAAATAATCTACATAGATAATGTATTTATCGTTCATTTTTCGAGAAAAAAAGGCCCACCCAGGTGTGCCTCTTGGCTAGACTCGCGAGCCCGACCCTAGCTCGAGCCGAGGCTCCCAGGCTCGACCTTAGGCCCTATTTTGAGTGGGCCTGGGCTTGGGCTCGAACTTGGGCCCCACTTTTTAGCCCATGGGTCGGCCCGACCCAGCTCAACTTGCCAAAAATGAGAGAACCCGCGAGACCCGCTTGAGCTAGCTTGAGCTCGGGCCTGGCCAGGTCATAATTACACCCCTATCATATGTACCATTTTAAGAGTGCACATATTGACAACTCTTTTATATGTTTTCTTTACTTGGTTCAATAAATTAAAAAAAAAAAAAAAATTGTGCATGTAGCACAACTATAAGTACAAAAGAAAACTCCAGATACCTACAATTTGAGTCAAGAAATATAGGACAGATTATGTTGATGGTTCTTATATTTTGGTCTTTGTATCATTTTAGTTCCTATAATTTTAATTGGCTCAATTTTGACCTCAAATTTATAAATTTGTCTCAATTTAGTTCAATTACTTATAATTGTTAGCATTTTTTAATAAAAAATATGCATATAAGTGATATACATCATGCTTTTCAAGGCAAAATTATAAACTTGTTCAATTTAATGAGTTAACTTCAACTAATTCAGTGATAATTTTCTATCAAAAATACTAACAGTGTTATTAATTGGTCCAAACTGACACAAAATCTAAAATTAAAGGTCAAAATTGAATAAATTAAAAGTGTAGAGACTAAAATGACACAAGAAATAAAATGTAGGGATTATCAGTGTAATTTACCTATAAATGTATGAAGAAAATAAAAATATAACTAAGATTTGATTATGTATTGTGGGATCTACTCATAAATTGAATGTTAACTATACATGATAATTCTAGATACAATTATGACTAAAATTAATAATTTATAGTATAACTATTTAGGGTGTTTTGATGATGCTACCATTTTACTCATTCAAGATGTTGCTGAAAAATAAGCTTGAAAAATGTGTGATTGCATTTGGTTATTCATATAACTAAGGTCTAATTTGGTGACTTCTTTAATTTCTTTTTGTCTATTTGTACGTAATTAGGGCATGGTCCCAGTCCACTTTGCCAACTCCATTTATTTTATTTTATTTTTTAATTTGGTGACTATTCAAATAATAATTACTAGCCTATCACCCATGCTATGAACGGAATAATTATAGATATTTATATTTTTTTTAATATATAAATTATATTTTTTAAGATTTTTTATAAAAATAATTTAATAATATCATCACTAATCATAGTGTACATGAGAAATTAAAAAAGCTACTGCAGTAACTATGCACAGACTGTATTTATAATTATTTGTATGAGGGGATTTTAAATGCTAATCAGAGATTTTGACCAAATCAATAAATGCAGGCATGTGAATTAGAAAAAGTTAATAAATGCTGATCAGGGGATTTTGACCAAATCAATAAAGGCTGAGGTTTTTTTTTTTTTTTTTTTAAATCAAAAATTTAGAAAATTAAGATTGAGAAATTGGAGCTCCCACAAAGCTTGGGGTTTAGAAACCCCATTTTCCTTAATATATTTACAATTATCTATATATATGAATTGTGATTTTTAAATGTCTTTTTTTATTATTATTTAAATATCTTCTTTTTTCCTTTTTATATTATATTAAAGTTTAATATTTTAATAATAATCATATGTGTTAGACTTTTCAAGGAATTAAATGTCTTCTTTTTTTTATTATATTATTGTTGGTTATATATTTTGTAAAAGCCAGTTATAGTTCGACATGTGGCGAAGTAAGGGCAATACAGGAAGAATGTTTAATCTTCGATCATGATCGTATACGTGGCGGTTAATATTGGTTCTTGCGTGGTCTGAGTAGCATGGATCAACGAAGAGATACAAGGTGACGTGGCTTCAACGGTTACTCACATTCAAATTCAAATATAGGAGGGAAGCCCAACTGCAAGTAATGGCGTAGTGGAACTACTTCTAAGGCAGCATGATCAAGCAATCATGGATGAGCAGTTCGACGGTTTGAAATGCAGTTCGATGGTCATCCTTGAGGAGTATAAATAGCAGGGAAGCCCCCAGAAAAAACCCCCAGACTCAGATCCAACAAACTAGTCATTTACTTCATATTTTCTTTTCCAGTTTTACATTTCCAGTCTTTACATTTCATGCACTTTAAATACCTGTTCTTTACATTCCTGCACTTTAAATTCCTGCACTGTACTTCGTTCATAGGAGTAGTTTCAAGTAGATTGTTGCTGTAAACCTCTACGAGGCTGAGTTTGGATCATTGTAAGTTTTCATCTTAATGAAATACTTCAATTGTTCGTCATTTAACTGTTATTTTGCTTAATTTCTCCTAAGTCAAGCCACCAGTAAAAGTCCTCTTCATTGAGGCTGAAAGAACTAAAACACAATCGTCTGATAATTGGTTGGCAATTATAATTTCTGTAAGGACTGATTGATCCTTGCTGGCACGCTCGCATTTACAAAAATACCCTTCGAAAGCCAAAAAGCCAACAATTATATTAAAATTTAATATTTTGATAATAATCATATGTATTGGACTTTTCAAGGAATTAAATGTCTTCTTTTTTTTATTATTATTTAAATATCTTCTTTTTTTCCTTTTTTATATTATATTAAAGTTTAATATTTTAATAATAATCATATGTGTTAGACTTTTCAAGGAATTAAATGTCTTCTTTTTTTTATTATATTATTGTTGGTTATATATTTTGTAAAAGCCAGTTATAGTTCGACATGTGGCGAAGTAAGGGCAATACAGGAAGAATGTTTAATCTTCGATCATGATCGTATACGTGGCGGTTAATATTGGTTCTTGCGTGGTCTGAGTAGCATGGATCAACGAAGAGATACAAGGTGACGTGGCTTCAACGGTTACTCACATTCAAATTCAAATATAGGAGGGAAGCCCAACTGCAAGTAATGGCGTAGTGGAACTACTTCTAAGGCAGCATGATCAAGCAATCATGGATGAGCAGTTCGACGGTTTGAAATGCAGTTCGATGGTCATCCTTGAGGAGTATAAATAGCAGGGAAGCCCCCAGAAAAAACCCCCAGACTCAGATCCAACAAACTAGTCATTTACTTCATATTTTCTTTTCCAGTTTTACATTTCCAGTCTTTACATTTCATGCACTTTAAATACCTGTTCTTTACATTCCTGCACTTTAAATTCCTGCACTGTACTTCGTTCATAGGAGTAGTTTCAAGTAGATTGTTGCTGTAAACCTCTACGAGGCTGAGTTTGGATCATTGTAAGTTTTCATCTTAATGAAATACTTCAATTGTTCGTCATTTAACTGTTATTTTGCTTAATTTCTCCTAAGTCAAGCCACCAGTAAAAGTCCTCTTCATTGAGGCTGAAAGAACTAAAACACAATCGTCTGATAATTGGTTGGCAATTATAATTTCTGTAAGGACTGATTGATCCTTGCTGGCACGCTCGCATTTACAAAAATACCCTTCGAAAGCCAAAAAGCCAACAATTATATTAAAATTTAATATTTTGATAATAATCATATGTATTGGACTTTTCAAGGAATTAAATGTCTTCTTTTTTTTATTATATTATATTAAAGTTTAATATTTTAATAATAATCATATGTGTTGGACTTTTCAAGAAATTTTTTTTATACTTGTTCTTAATGTATTAAAGTGTTATTATGAGGGATAATAATCATATGTGTTGGGACTTTTTAAGAAATTCATATGTGTTGGATTTCAAAGAATTTTTTTTTATGTTTGTTCTTAATACATTAAAGTGTTATTATGAGGGTAAGATTTGGGAGTTGGGAGAAGTTAATAAATGTTAAGGTTTTTTTTTTTTTAATCAAAAAATCAAAAAATTTAGATTGGGAAATTGGAGCTCCCACAAGGCTTGGGGTTAAAAACCCTCTTTTGCTTAATATATAGTATAGATATAGATTGGTAGCTTGGATTTGGCAAGGACTAGGGATGATAATGGAAGGCAATGGGGCAGATATTAATTTCCCATTTCTATTCTCTTATAATTATTTTTCCCCATTTCTCATTCCTCATCCCCCATCCCCCATGGGTACTATCATTCCCATCTCTTAATGGGTTTAAATTTTCTCCAACTCAACTTGACTTTTTAACTCTTTGTTTTTTTTCATGCCCCGAATCTTAATTGGAACATACACATCACACACCTCACTCCACCTCATCAAGCCTGATCATTTTCAAATTTTATATATTACAAGTTGACCTCAAAATTTCAAAAAATTTCAAAAAACATAACTATTAGAAAATTTTATAATTGTATAGGATCAAATATGTAATAATTATATGCGTTTAATTATAGTACTAAGAGTTGAAATAAAAGATTGTTTAAACTATATTTATGAATTAGAAAGTGAATGAAGTAAATTAGATTTTCGTTTGACTATTGTTTTTGAACAATTTATAATAAATTATAACTAGAGAATTGCTAGTGCCCGCAATTGAAATTGGTATTAGAGCCCAGTTTCTCAGCCTTGACAATAACATTTGCATGAGTATTAAATATAGTAAACAAATAGAATATTATAATTTAAATAATAATACTTCTTTACAAATAATCATAAAACAAAATAATACCTTAATTATGCTATTAAAGAAAATCAATGAAAAACTTAGAACTAATTAATTAGAAATAATAAACAAAGTTAGACATTTTATATTAGATTCAGAAATATAAGTAACTATCTTTGAAGAAAAACAAAAAAAAAAAAAAAATTAGATTTATATCCATCTAACCATTTGAATTAGTTTCACCTGAAAATCGAAAAGATAATGGAGTTAAGTAACTGTAGTCTAAAATAGTTAGAAGAAATGGCTAAAAATAAAAATGATAATGAAATAAAATACAAAATAATATTAGAAATAGATGAACAATTAGACATGGTACAAGAAGAAATAATAGAATAAATAAATAATGATAGAATATAATTAGAAGAAGATATGTATAAACAATTAGGATTAATCAGTTTAGAAGAAATGAAATACATTCCCCTTGAAGATTTAGAACAAATAATGGAAAATAGCGACGTGAATTTTTATTGATCCTACCTTGATTTTAAATCTTAAAAATTCTATTTCTTTTTGTGCATACACACATTTCTTTTCACCTAACACTATTCCATGTTCTTCATATTTTTCTGTTATTATTTTGATATCTATTCTATGTTGTTCTATGAATCTAGAGAAAATTAAAATATCATATATATATAAGACAAATATTATTTAGTTCGTTAAAGATGTTATTTATTCTTCTTTAAAATATTTGAGGTGCATTCTTTAGTCCAAATGGCAATACAAGCCATTCATAATGTTGTTGTGGCGCACTAAAGGCTGTTACTGATATATTTTCTTTATTCATTTTGATTTGCCAGTGTTCACTTTTACAATTTATTTTGGAGGACTAGTAGGCACCTGTATTCTATTAAAACTGACTTATTTGAAATAAATAATCATCTCTCTTAGTATTATCATTTAATTTTTTTATAATTTATTACCATTCTAACTTTTCATCTTTTAACTTTAGCATGATTTATAACCATAACTTTTTATATGTAATTATGATGTCACGGTTCGACCGCTTCGACCCAGCTGTTGAACCAGTGACCTGTCCACTCGGTACCTTTTTTGGTTCACTTACCAATCTGATTTTCAAAACGTTGGGGGTAAGGTCAATGTCCCTTCTCTTTAAGACTGCTCTATGAGCTGTTTTCCCTGGCTAGACAATTAGGCAACCTTGACAAACTTGTGATCCTAACCCTCAATTCACAATCTTCTGATGATCCCCAAGAGCAAATGCCTAGGCCTTGCTTCCAGCCTAGGCTACCAAGTGATTGTTATGCAAGTGAGCAGAGTGATCCTAATTTACGGATGTACGGGGGCGAAATATCCAATGCTTTCCGTACTCCTTGAACTCAAGTTTCGCGTGACGGCGTCTAACCTGGAAACAGAGAAACGGTGAGCTGCCCGGCGGTGGGTTGCCGGATAGACCCTCCGACGATCAAGTCAGATCACTTGGGGAAGAAGAATATTGTTTAGAGAGAGGGAGAGAGTCGTTCGGATTGCATACCTCTAACGTTCATCTTCTATTCCTATTTCTAGGCTGGCCATGCAGCCTCAGGATTGTGCGCGCACTACCTCTGCTGTCCTTCCCTGGACAGGTGGCAACGCTCGCCTCCCACCACCTTACACGTGTAAAGGCCAAAAACTCCCAAATAGTACGTGTAAAACTGCCAAACGGTATTGACGCGTGCCTGGAGTAGATTTCCTCTTCATCACGCCATTGGCCCAAGTGGCACACCTGACCGGACTACCACAACCGGCCTATTCCTTGGAGAAAATCACAACCACAGATAACATTGTCGAGCTTCCGAGCTAACCGGCCGGGCGCACGCCGACCACCATCCCTGTCCATACTCCTTCCAGGTTAACTGAAGGTGAAGCGTGCTAGTCCTCTTCTCGGCCTAGATTCATTCCGGACTGCCACTAGCTCAGTTGTGCGTCCAGCTGAATGTCTGCCAAGTCATAGCTCGGCCAGGCCTTACTCCACGCCTAGTCGGTCAATCTACCTCGGTCGTACACGACAGGCTGGAGAACCGCGTCCACTGAGAAAGCAGCTCGCGCCGTGAGGTCCGTCACACACCACGTTACATAGGTCGGTCGTATCTTTTCGGCACAAATCTCCCTCTCAATTGCCCCTTAATCCCATCCGAGTTGAGTGTGATTGGGTTATTGCCATGACCGAGTTATCTCATTTTGATCGGTCACCGAGTTGCGCCAGTATCAAACTGAGCGTGACCGCGTTTACCGCCATGGCCGAGCTACATCAATAGGTCGGCCTTCGGATAATGCCAGTAGTCTTATCAAGAGTCATGCAACCGTACTGACAGTCGTCCTTTCGATGCCACGTGGCTTCATCCCGTTGGCTCCGTGCAGCCCCAAAGCTGTATTTTCATGTGCGAAATTCAAAGGGCGCAGCCGTTTGGTTTTCCCCCCCTTTTTTATGCACAAACGAAGGGTCATTTGCACCAACACTATTCATCTCCTCCTTCAAGCCAAAATCCTAGCCCTCAACACTCCAAGCTTCTTCCCCCGTTGCTGCCTTTTTGCTTCATCTACGCTCCCTCCGAAGCTGCAATCAAGTTCGTGAGGCTGAACTCCGTTTGGCTCTTGATATTGGTAAGCTTTTCCACTCCTCCCGTGTATTTTCTGTCTATGTTCTTCAAGTTTTTCATCCTTGTTCTTGGTGTTCTTGCTTAGGACTGTTAGAATCCTATCAGTACCCCCTCCATGGGGTAATATCGACACACCCTAGGGAAAACTGGAACTGGAGGAGCAAATGGGGTTCCCATGCCCCTTGTTTCTTCGACTGTAAATGCATGAACTTTGAACTTAGGATGAATTGCCTAAACCCTGGGTAAGACCGAGCTAAATCTGTCTTTAGATCCACAAATAGGGTTTAACTGAGCAAAAACTTGTTTATGGTCTCCCTTTGGCGCACTAACCGAGCTGAAAACTGGAACCGAACTAGGAAAGGCCAAATCAGCAAGATAGTTGAGTCGACGTAGGGGGTCTGACCGGTCAAATGCAACAGAGGCCTCTGACCGAGCTAGAAATTCCACATAGAAGCCGTGCAATTTATGCCGCGCTAACCCTGGGCTTATTTTTTAACAATGCAGAACAAACTAGGACCGACCAGGCCCCTTCAACATTACCACTTATGGAGCTCAAAGTCCGAGGAAACACACAAAATTTTCCACTAAGATACAAGCTAAATTACCCAATAAATAAAACCGGGATAGATGGGGAAGTATCGGTTCATGGTGAGCTCTCCCGGTGCACTGGCCGAGTTCCGTAGGGAGTATAGCATTCCAGATGATGTCCATTTAGAGCTGGCCAAGAAGGGAGATACCCCATGGGGCGACCTAGACTGGTGCCCCTTCACAGTCGTATCCATAGTGGAGGGAGTGCTTCGCTTCCCGGTCTAGCCCTTGATCTACGAATTTTTGAGGCAGACAAGGCTTTGCCCCACACAGGTCTCCAACAACACTTACAAGATAATAAACGGCGTGGCCGAGCTGAATAGGAGGCTCGGTCTGAATCTCGGTCTTGCCGAGATATTTCACCAGTATAGCCTTAGTAAAAATAAGGGTGGGTTTTGCTGGTACCTGAAGGTCAAGAAGGGCCGAGCAAAACTCATAGAGGGTAACCCAGACAAGGAGACAAATGACGATGACTTCTTGTGGGTGTCCGGTCACTACGAGGACACCGAGGCACCCATACCAGGCTGGTACATTAGGAAAGATTTTGGGAGCACTGGTGAGTAGCTCGGCGAACCGCGTTATCTTCTTTCTGCATTAGTTTCTCTCTATGCCGATCTAATACTTGTCTTCTTTTCGCAGATTACAAGCACTTGGCAGAAGACTACTACCGTGCTAACCAGGAGGCCATCAGAGTTCTGCTACGTCATCCTGCTGAGGAGCGGGAATCACCGAAACTGCTCAGCTTCGAACTGACCTACCACTACACAGCATCGCGCAAGAGCAGGGTGACTGACTTTCTTCGTGCGACCTCCCCAGAACCAGATCCAAATCTTCCGCCGATCAAACTTGTCCCTCTCACCACCGAGCAGGAAATGGCCAAAATCCGTGCAATCAAATCGATGATCACTGGTGAGCCGAGCGACTCCCAGCCGCCTGAGGCATCTGGGGGGACTTCCTCTGCTCTGGTTGCACAAAAGGAGGGGGCTGTGCTGGCTCTTGCCAGCTGGCCGGTCGAAGAAGCGGCCGAGGAAAGATCTGGCCGGACAACATCTGGGGGATGAGGACTCCACCGAGCAGGCTTCCACCGACCTGGGGGACCAGACCGAACAACCAGTCAGTGGGCCATCCAAGAGCCCAAGTGCCCCCCCGGTCTGGTCGCCCGAATTCAAGTACAAAGGCCGGGCTGTCTCGGCGGCAGATTCTGTTTACGCGGACAAGGACTACTCACTCGGTTTTAACATGACCAAGGGGTTGATCCTGCCCGCCGACATGAAGAAGCATGATGAGCTATCCGATCTGAAGGTTCTCCGCTCGGCAGCGAAATCAATAGTGTTGGTAAGTTGTTAGTCGTTTTTGTTCATGTTTTTGCTCGGTTTCATCTTCTGACAATCTTGATTTGTTTTCAGGCCGCGCAAAAGAACTATCTGGCCCACGAGCAAATGATTGCCGTGCGGCAGAGCCTGAGGGATGCCATTTCTGACAACAAGGCCAAGACGGCCGAGTTGGCCAAGCTGAAGGCCGCGCAAGAGGCGATCGAGGCCGAGCGCGATACGCTAAGCCAGAAATCTGCCCGAGCTGAAGAAGACAAACAGCGGGCTGTGAGGCTGACGAAGGCTCGGTACCTCGCCGAGCTGCGTAAGCTTCGCGATGCCCACAAGGAAGAGAAGGATAAGGCGGTTGACGACGCCGAAGATCGGGGGTATGCCCAAGGCGAAAAAACTTATGAACGACAGGTGCAGGTGACCAAGGACATCTTCTTCCAGTGCGGTTGGAAAGCTGCCGTGGAAAAAGTTGGCCTTGGTCAAGATGCTGAGATGTTTCAAAATCCGCCTGCTGCCTTCATACCACCCTACATGCAAGCCTACACCAGCGCCGCGCAAAAAAGGCTCATCGAAGAGGCGAAGAAAGCAGCCAAGGAAGAGGACGCAGCCGCGCAACCTACCAATCAAACTTCTCCTGAAGCCTCTGACAGGGCCGAAGATGAAGTGGCCGAGCGGGAGGTTGTTGCGGTGGAAGGCGCTGACGATGAGGCCGAGGAGGGCTTGCCCGAGCAGACGGTTGAGGTCGCCGAGCAGACAGTTGACCTTGAGTTAGATTGATGTGTCCCCTTCTATTTTCTGCTTTGTTTTTGTTTTTTTTTTGTTCTTGAATGTAACCGGGCTTGGCCCCCCCTTTGTAATGCAATTTCCTTTATCAACGAAAACTTTAACTTTTTGCTCGTTGATCATCTATTTCTGTTCGGTTGCAACGTGCAAAATTTCTTCATTCAAATGTTCATGAATCACAACTGGTAGGTCGGCTATGACGCGCAATATGCCAAGCTAAAATCAGAATTCCTTCAATTTTTTGGATGAAGTCACCATTTCATTTGGCCGAGCTAAAATCAGCTCGGCTCTATAAATTGGGCACTGCGCGAACACCTAGATTTAGGCGAGCAAAAATTCAGCTCGGACCTTGTAGGTGCGATAAAACATTAATATGTAGAAGTGACCGAGCGAAATCAGCTCGGCGTTCAAGGCATCAACACTTCAAGTGGCCGAGCTAAATCATCTCAGCCCTTAGAGATTTTACAAACGCCCAACATGTCATTTAGGCCGATCAAAAATCAACTCAGCCCTTCTGGGTTTGATAACACGCAAAGTCTTCTTTTCGGGCGGGCAAAAATCAGGTCGGCCCTGAAAGAAATTGGACAAATCGCCAACATTTCAATTTGGCCGAGCAAAAATCAGCTCGGCCCTAATGCAAATTGGACAATACACCAATTATTTCGCTGGACAATACATTAACTGTTTGTGCGGTTTGTTTCTATACCGGCGAGAGGAGATCAGTTCGGCTCCTCTCAGTTTGGTCTCCTTGCCCCTAGCATCCTCAGAAGCCCAATATCCTTGCAAATGTCATTGTATAAGAAGACACAGTATAAACAAAAGGTAAAGACATTTTTCATTACAAAGAGCAGTGTTATCCTTACAATGAATGCCAGAAGGCTAAAAGTTCAAAAGGCTATGTAACAAAAATTATTTCAAAAGTAGAAAATCTTAAGGTTGGCTGCATTCTATGGTCTGGGGATAGCTTTACCATCTAAGTCTTCCAGATGGTATGCCCCTTTGCCTGCTAGGCCAGTCACCGTGTATGGCCCCTCCCAATTTGCGCCGAGCTTTCCTTCGCCAGGGACCACCGTATTGCCCATCACCTTTCTTAAGACCCAGTCCCCAATTTTGAACAGCCTGGGGCGCACAGGCTTGTTGTATTTCTTGGAGAGTTCTTGCTGATAGGCCGCTATGTGGATCAAAGCCCGTTCCCTTCTTTCCTCGGCTAGGTCAAGCTTCAATGCCACTGCTTCATTGTTCAGATCTGGCTGGAAACTCTCAGACCGGATGGTTGGCATACCAATTTCCAGCGGGATAACGACTTCCATGCCGTAGGCCAAGGCGAATGGTGTCTCCCCCGTCGATCGCCTTGGTGTAGTGCGATATGCCCAGAGCACATTAGGGAGTTCTTCAGCCCACTTCCCTTTGGCTTTTTCAAGCCGCTTCTTCAATCCGTCCAGGATGGTCTTGTTTGAGGCCTCTGCTTGACCATTTGACTGGGGATAAGCCGGCGTTGAATTATAGAACTCAATCTTTAACTCGCAAAATCCACGAAAGAGTTTCCCATCGAATTGAGTGCCATTATCCGAGATGAGGGCCTTTGGTATACCAAAGCGAGTGATAACATTTTGCTAAACAAACTTCTTCACATCTTTTTCCTTTATGGTTGCCAATGGCTCGGCCTCAACCCACTTGGTGAAGTAGTCGGTAGCGGCGATGAAGAATTTGCGATTACCCGGAGCTGCTGGGAGCGGTCCAACAATATCTAATCCCCAGAGCGCGAACGGCCAGGGACTTGTGAGCGGGAGCAACTCTCTAGCTGGCTGGTGGATTTGGTGAGCAAATTTCTAACACTTTTCACACCGGCGAACATATTTCTGAGCGTCCACCTGCATGCATGGCCACCAGTAACCTTGGGAAATTGCTCGGTAAGCCAAAGATCTGCCCCCAGTATGGCTTCCACAGATGCCTTCATGGATCTCATAGAGGAAAGCTTCCACCTTAGCGGGGTGGACACACTTCAGATATGGCCCGGTAAAAGACTTCTTGTATAAGGCTCCGGATGGAGAGAGCCAAAACCGCTCTGACTTAGCCCGGATCTTGTTGGCCGCCTTCTTTTCCTCTGGAAGAATTCGATCTTTTAGGAAGGCGATGATGGGGTCCATCCAGGAAGGTCCCAAGTTGGTGCAGAGTACCTCGGGCACTTCCGGTTCCTCAATACTTGGCCGAGGTAAAAAACTCTATCATTAAGGGATTAGGGAAAGATGTCTGCGAAGATACAAGGCCGGCCAGTTCGTCAGCCGTGTTGTTTTCTTCTCAGTTGATTTGTTCCATCCTTATTGCGGCGAACTTCTTGATTTCTGCGCGTACCAGCGCCTGATATTTGGCCATTCTTTCATCCCTTGCCTCATACTTCCTTGAGACCTGATTGACCACCAGCTTGGAGTCGCTGAATACCATGAGAGCCGACGCTTTCATCCTTAATGCACTCCTTAGTCCGGCAAGGAGGGCCTCATATTCCGCTTCATTGTTGGACGCCGGGAAGCCGAGCGTAATTGCTTGTTCGATAACTAGCCCGTCCGGGGAAGTCAACATGATACCCAGCCCGGCGCTATGCCTGTTGGAGGCCCCATTGACGAAGAGCTTCCACATCTCGCCAATGAACAACTTCCAGCAATCAGACGGGTTTTGCGAGCTTCTCAACTCCAAGTCTCTGATCGGCTCATTCTGGTCTCTTTCCTTGTCTTGGTTGGGTTCATCTTCCAGTAAGTTACCCGGCTTCGCTAGTTCGGTCGCCCTTTGCCCTTCTTCCACTTGTGAGGCAACACTTGTCTCTATTGCCTGAACCATGGGTTGTGCCAAATCCGCACCAGCCAAATCAACCGGGCAAACTGGATGCGTTCCAGGGGCAAATTCCACCACAAAGTCTGCCAGAGCTTGAGCCTTGATTGCGGTGCGCGGGTGGAACTTGATGTCGTACTGTCCCAATTCCACGGCCCATTTCAAAATTCGCCCGGTAAAGTCTGCCTTCTCAAAAAGCACCTTAAGCGGGAACTCGGTTAGCACAACTATTGTATGTGCATGAAAATAGTGCACCAGCTTTCTCGAAGCCATCATCAGGGCCAGTGCTAATTTTTCCAGCAGAAGATATCTCGTCTCAGCCGGGAGCAGAGTCTTGCTTACATAGAAGATGGGGAGATGCTGTGTTACTTCAGCACAGACCAATACCGCGCTCATCGCGTGTTGAGAGACAGCCAAGTAGAGATATAACTCTTTGCCCGGCTGAGGTGTGACTAAGACAGGGGCTGAGGAAAGGTACACTTTTAGATCCGTCAATGCACTGTCACACTCGTCGTCCCAAAGAACTTGGCCTTCAAAGTTTTGAAAAAGGGCCTACAACGATCTGAAGACCGGCTTATAAATCTGTTCAGCGCGGCTGCCATCCCAGCAAGATGTTGCACGTCCTTCGTGGAGTTTGGTCGCTCCAACTCTTGTATAGCCTTGATTTGGGATGGATCGGCTTCGATCCCTCGGTTTGTGACCAGAAAACCCAGAAACTTCCCGGTGCCTATCCCGAAGGCGCATTTGGAGGCATTCAGACGAAGCTTGTGGTGTTTGAGCGTAGCAAACATCTCTGCTAGGTCGGCGAGGTGTTGAGACTTCTCTTTACTTTTTACCACCATATCGTCGATGTAGGCCTCCATGGTGCGGCCTAAAAGAGGAGCAAACATCTTTGTCACCATCCTTTGAAAAGTTGCCCCGGCGTTCTTCAGTCCGAACGGCATGACTTTATAACAATACAGGCCTCTAGGGGTAGCGAACGATGTGATCTCTCGGTCCGATTCATACATGGCTATCTGGTGGTAGCCACGATATGCATACAGGAAGCTAAACCTCTGATGGCCAGCGGTCAAGTCCACCAGCTGGTCAATTCGAGGGAGGGGGAAGCTATCCTTTAGGCATGCACGGTTGACCGTCTTGTAGTCAACGCAGACTCGCCATTTGTCATTCTTTTTCGGAACAACTACCGTGTTGGATATCCATCGAGGGTATTGCACTTCCTCTATAGCCCCAGCTTCCAATAAGTTCTTCACTTCTTCTGCCACTACTTCGGCATGGTGCAAGGCTGAGCGGCGTGTCCTTTGGATGACCGGCCGTGCATTGGGGAAGACATTCAACTGATGGCAAATGAAGCTTGGGTCGACGCCAGGCATATCGTAAGGCGTCCACACAAAGGCTTCCATATTGGAGATCAGAAAGTCAACGTACTCATGTCGTTCGGCGCTGGACAGGGATGAGCCCAAAAGGAAGAACTTGGTTGGATCGTTCTCATCAATTCGCACCTTTACCAAATCCTCCACCGATTTTTCCTCGGCCTTCCTTCCTACGTCTTCCAGGACTTCCTTCCCTTTCGGTCCCTCTATCATTTGAACGAATCCTTTGGCGGCCCGGCTGCCGTTTACCGTAACGAAGCACTGTTTCGCCATTACTTGGTCTCCTCAAACTTCCTCTATTTGCCTGGTTGGCGCGGGGAAGCGCAGAACCTGGTGGTAGGTCGATGCTACTGCTTGCATAGCGTGCAATCAGCCCCTGCCTAGAATTAAGTTGTAGGTAGATGGGACTTTGAGCACCCAGAACTCTACTTGCTTTACGACCGAACCGGCTTTGACCGGCAATATGATCTTCCCCACCGGCCACTCTGGCTGAGAGTTGAAGCCAACCAAAGGAGGCGTCGCAGGGGCCAAGTCCTTGTCCTCTAGCTTCATCTGCTTGAATGCGTTGTAGTACATGATTTCGACCGAACTCCCCTAGTCGATCAAGATCCTCTTGATGTCGAAATCCTTGACGCGAAGAGTTACCACTAGTGTGTCGTTGTGGGGCATCTGAATCCTCTCCAAGTCTTTGCTTGAAAAGGTAAGGATGTATTTTCCTCGGTCTTCTCTTTCTTCACAGCGGGCTGAACCGAGAGCACTTCCCTTATGTGCTCAGCCTTTTTTAATCATCCCTCTTAGCTCGCAGACCCTTGCCGGTTCGATGATGCTATGGATAACATTGATTAGGCCTTGGGGCGCTGCCTCCAGGGCTAGGCCGTTTGGCTCGGTTTGTCCTGGTGACGCGACCTTCATACCCCCATCTATGTATTGGTCAAGGTGCCCCACCGCCACCAACTCCTCCAAGTGTTGTTTGAGCGGAAAGCAGTCCTCCGTTCGGTGCCCCCGTTCTTCATGGAAGGTGCATCGATACCTTGAGTTGAAGCCTCTCTATGCACTCCCCAACTTGGTCGGCCAGCGGACGAAGGGTTCACCCCAGATTTCACTCAGTATACGGTAAATAGGAATTTTGAAGACCATGGTGATACCCGTTCGCGCCTTCAACTTCCTCTTGGCGTCCTCTTCTTCATCACGGGGGGCGTTAGCTCGGTCATTTCTGCGACCTTTGTTTCTATCATCGCGGTTTGGGCCACGACGTTGATCTTTTGATCGGTCGTTTGGGCGGTTGTCCTCCTGCCCGACCGAGTGAACTTTCCCCGCCACTCTTCTGTCCGCCGCGACCGAGTTAGCCTTCTCGGTTGCGGAGGCGGCATCATCTTCTACATGAATGTGCTCATTGATCCGCTGCATCAAGGACTCCATGGTTGTAGGCTGGTGCATTGTGAGCGAATCTCGCAGCCTATGTCCGATTGGGAGACCCCGCTTGTATTGAGTGATCGCCAGATTGGTAGGGCAGTCGAGGATCTCGTTGTAAGTTTCCCAGTACCTTGCATTGTACGCCTTCAACGAACCTCCAGATTCCATCTTGACGCCCAGGAGATGGTCGACCTCCTTCGGTGTTCGAGTGTTGGTTTTGAATCTAGTGATGAAGGCTTCCGCTAGTTGCTGTCACCCCTCGGTACTCCCCTCTGGAAGCCTTTCGAACCATTTCAGGCCCAGTTCTCCTAAGCTTGCTGGGAATATGAGGCACATCAAGGCGTCATCATAGCGCCGGTGGCCCACCATTATTTGCCGATAATGACTCACGTTCATGTACGGATTCGTTTTGCCGTCGTACAAGGTGAACTTAGGCTGGTGGAATCCGGCAAGGGACACGCGTGTTGCTCAATTTCTGGAGACAGCGGCGTGGCTGATGTAAGTCTCGCCAGCTCTTTGTCCACTAGCGCAGGGGCCATCACCCTGGGCGCTGGCATTGCCACTTCTTCGCTACAACGAACTTGGGTGCTCAACCTCTGCAACGCCGACACTCTCTGAGCCTTTCGACGGCGTGCTCTCTCCTCTAACACATCCCTCAGGTCTCTGGAATGGGTGGAGAAAGAGTATCGCGACGTCGACGACGGGCGCGAGGGGTGGTAGGTGTTGTCACGAGTGAGGGACCTGCCCTCCCTTGGGTCGGAATCCCCGACACCATAGTTTCTGGTGATAGAGAGAGAGTGCGTCCTTTCCTGGCGGGGACTGCTAGAACGAGGAGACGGGGTGTGCTCACTGAGGTTGCCCTCTCCAGCAACACCCTTCCCCTTAATCTGGCGTTTCAACATCTCCATCTCAGCCGCCATCTTACGAATGAGGGCGTCCTGGTTTTTGAGTTTGTGCTCCAGGCGCTGTGCACGGGACTCCCCCCGCCGCCGACGACCCTCTGGACTCTTCGAGTGATCAGTACTCTTCTCGCGTTTGTCTCGCGCACCTCGCGAAGAAGTCTCTAGGCCCGCCATGGCTGGAACATTCAGGGGGCCTTCTCTCCGTCGAACAAACTCTGGAGTGACACCATCGACGACGGACAGCGGAGTTTCGTCGTTGTTGGCCATGGAAATAGTCGAAGAAGCTTGAAGAGCAAGGTTTGAGTATCAAAGACTTCCCACAGACGGCGCCAATTGTACGGAGGCGAAATATCCAGTGCTTTCCGTACTCCTTGAACTCAAGCTTCACGTGACGGCGTCTAACCTGGAAATAGAGAAACGGTAAGCTGCCCGGCGGTGGGTTGCCGGATAGACCCTTCGACGATCAAGTCAGATCACTTGGGGAAGAAGAATATTGTTTAGAGAGAGAGAGAGAGAGAGAGAGAGTCGTTCGGATTGCATACCTCTAACGTTCATCTTCCATTCCTATTTCTAGGCTGGCCATGCAGCCTCAGGATTGTGCGCGCACTACCTCTGCTGTCCTTCCCTGGACAGGTGGACAGGTGGCAACGCTCGCCTCCCACCACCTTACACGTGTGAAGGCCAAAAACCCCCCAAATAGTACGTTTAAAACTGTCAAACAGTATTGACGCGTGCCTGGAGCAGATTTCCTCTCCATCACGCCATTGGCCCAAGTGGCACACCTGACCGGAATACCACAACCGGCCTATTCCTTGGAGAAAATCACAACCACAGACAACACTGCCGAGCTTCCGAGTTAACCGGCCGGGCACAACGCCGACCACCATCCCGGTCCATACTCTTTCCGGATTAACTGAAGGTGAAGTGTGTTGGTCCTCTTCTCGGCCTAGATTCATTCCGGACTGCCACTAGCTCGGTTGCGCGTCCAGCTGAATGTCTGCCAAGTCATAGCTCGGCCAGGCCTTACTCCATGCCTGGTCGGTCAATCTACCTCGGTCGTGCACGACAGGCCGGAGAACCGTGCCCACTGAGAAAGCAGCTCGGCGCCGTGAGGTCTGTCACACCCGCGTTACGTAGGTCGGCCGTATCTCTTTGGCTCAAATCTCCCTCTCAACGGAGTAAGTGAATAGGAAGGACATAGGCCAGCCAGGAGACCAGCTATGTTACAGCTGAGTGGGAGTGACTGAGCAATGGTGGCCACTCCTAAGCGTCTCCTATGAGAATGAGGTATGAAGAACATATGGTAAATGGAGGCTCTAGGTGAGTAGTGGTGTTGCCAAGCAAGCTATGGCTAAGCGGGTAAGCTTGGCTCCTCTACATATGTTGCGAACCATGCATCGAGCTCTTCATACTTTGGCTCATTCATTTTGGAGTTCTTGCGTGCTAGAGAGGCAATCATGCTAGTCAACTGAGCAACCATACTTTATAGGGTATATGCCCCTCTACTTAGGCTAGACATACAAACCGAATTCGTCTTGTGAATATGTAATGAAATTCATGGATCAACATCCTTGGGTGTCCATTAATCCGCCATTATTTAAAAAATGAAAGTATAATCAAAAGAAAAAAATATAGATGTCTTGAAATTTTCCATCACTAAAATGACAAATTCTTACATTTGTTCGCATTTATAAATACACATCTTACTCACATGTATAAATACGAATAAATATAAGAAATCAATAATTTATAATTTAGGAGTTGAATGAGAATACAACTAGGGTTCAAACTGCATTGCAACAAGCCCAAAACAATTTCATAGTGCTGAAATTATTCCGAAAATCTACTGTTAAAAACATAACATGGCCATTTACAAGTTCAAGCATATCTAAACTCCAATAGAACTATGCATCCCTATTTGGAAACTAAAAAATTCCGAAAAATTAAAATCAAAATTAAAAAAAAAATCATATATTATTATTATTATTTTTTAAATAAGAACTATATATAAAAGTACTTTTACCCATAAATTAAAACCCAATAGCATGTCTACTCATGCAATACTGTAATGTTCCCAGAAGAATAACTCATCAAACAAGGAACATACTAAAAATTGAGCAGTTGTACATAAACCAAATACAAACATTAACTCTTGATAAACTGCATCACACAAATCCTCTTAAAGCATGCCTAATGCCACCATAAGTATAACCTATCAAGTGTCAACCAAAATACCCATCAAAACCCAAAACAATGCCCATCTCAATGGTTGCATACCAGCAGCTTCAATCACCAACATCAAATATAAAAATTAAGCAACTTTTTCCAATCACCTTCCCAATATCATCTCCAGATTCATCTTTTGCAATAATTAGGGGTGTAAAAACATCTTGGGCCAGCCCACTCATGCAAAATCTCAACCCAGGCCCAAGCCGAGCCTAACATTTTTTCCACCAAAATAGCTTGAAAATAATGTGAGGTAGGCCGGGTCTTGAGCGGGCCGGTCTTTCGGGCCGAGTTAGAAAAACATACAGGCCAGTCATAGGCCCGGGGTTCGGCCTTGGATAGGCTTCAGGCTAGCGGGCCATTTACACCCCTAGCATTAAGCCTATTTTTTTTTTTTATTAACTTCAAAACCATCAACATTTAAAATTACTATCATTACAGAACTTATTGTCATCTTGGCCACAACCCTAACTTAATACATCTGCCCCACCCAGTTCTCTCTATTCTCTAAAACTCAACATCCAATGAACCTTCAAATTCAAATAAGCTAACACATTCAGGTCCCGAAAAAAGACCTATCCACACAGAATTAGATGTAGCTCAAACATTGGAATTTTCATTACTATTGCACTATATATATAGCAAAAGAAATAAACAAATCAAAACCTACATGACGGACAAAGAAAGCTCAATTACTCAACCAAACAAACAACCACCATAGTGTTGCATGCGAGTACCCTCAAACACAACAAATATATATAAGAAAAAAATCTTCCTAGATGACCAATGATATAAAGTTCTTATGATTTCTTCGAGAGTTGAAATATCTTAACGAGCACAATATTATCTAAAAAAAAGAAGATAAACAACAAATCTTATCCCATACAACTCCTAAATGTTCATATTTATCCTCGAAAATTCTTGAATCTCTTTCCAACCAAATGAACCAAAGCATGCAATTCCAAAGATCAAAGACATTCTTAGAACAAAAATGAATAGTAGCGCAAAACAACAATACAGAACTATCCAATAACAATCTATAGCTAAGCGTTAAAACTACAAGGCAATGAAGGAACAAATTATCAAACCTCTAAGCCTTTGGTTTAATCTGACAAAGGTAGTTCTCTATGTTTGCACCTATAGGAGCATAAAAAGAAACTTGGAAGATCTCAGATTCAGTAGCAGCAGCATCCTTGGTAGCAAACGTAATAAAATACTCCAGGCCACTGACCAGCCGTGCATTTGCCTTGTGGACCTTCACAAACTGGAAATTTGTGCTCTGCATTTTAAGAAGAAAAGTTCAGTAGGAGTAAATAAGAGTGCTAACGATTAAACAAACAAAAACACAACTCCACATACATTTTTCAAGTTGAATTCGGCAAGTGCCCTCTTTGAATAGCATTCAAGCTTCTTATGAAGTCTCTTGTCTAATTTCCCCAAAGGTCTTATAATACAATTGGAACAATGGGGGAAAGCTTCAACATCAAACCCCTGTACAAATATACAAGAAATAGCAGAAAATTATAATATTATCAAGGGTATGACTAAGTCTCTATTTTTGTATTTGTTTTTGTTTTTTAAGAAATGTTTTAACCATTTTCTGTTCAACTTTATTCATGGTACCATCAATTGTACATTTCTTTTTTTGTATAGTTTGCATAGTTCTTGTTTTCTCTTTTAGACTCCTTAGTTTGATTAAGAGTTATTGAACATGCTAATTGGATCTTTTCTAGGTGATCATCAATTTTTAGAGTGTGTTTGAACTCTTTATGTCTGTTTTTCATGCTTGATTATCAGAATTTTTTGTAATTGTAGAAATTTCTAGGCAATTTCTAACAACGATAAAATAATTGAAAAATGAAAAATTAAATAAGCAGTTACCATTTTTAGACATGGATATTTTGTAATAAGTGATGCTGCTGCTGCTTGGATTTTGTACAAGGTACGTGAAAAGCTTGTGTCAAAGCCTTGCTCACATGGTGTTTGATTTTTGTTCTGTTTAAGATTTTTGACAAGCTTTATGTGATTTAAGCTGCTAGTAATTTGGAATTTATTTTCTGAATTTCATAAGCTAGGTAATCAACATATTTGTTTACATGGTATTTCTTAATTATGTCTATCAGATTGAAGAAGATAGTCACTGAATTCCTTTAGTAAGTGGGTTTTCAAGGATTTTGCTTGTAGTGTTGTAAATGGGAAAACACTTGTGGACCGAAGATGTTGATGAGCAAATTGGAGATAATCAGCCGGGCTATGTGTGGGGTGCCCTTCATGCTCTTGACTATCATCACTGGCATTACAATGTTAAGAAGCTGCTACCCCACAAGAAGCATAATGGACCAAGACATGTGAAAGGTAAGCGATATGAATTTGCACTGCCCTTGCTTCTTCTCGGTGATTATGGATGACATACAAGGTTAGAAGTCCAGACTTGGTGCTCTATTTATTATTTTGGTCTTTGTAGAACCTTTGATTTTTCCCAACTCTTCAATTCTAGTTACTTTTATAAGACTCGTGATTAAATACACAAATTTATGCTTTATGCTAAGAATCTGTTTGGATTTTTACTTTTTTCTTTTCTTTTCTTTTCTTGCTAGTTATGTTTGGAGATTAATTTCCTCAATAGAGCTACTGTGGATAATTTCACATACAGATTCTGATGTTAGCATTTCTTTTCCAAACTCATGTTCAAATGTTTTCATTTTATTTTTTTGGTTGAAATTGTTAAATTAGAAAAGAAACTAAAGTCTCTGGAAATTTACTCCATTCAATAGTTTCAACTTCCAACTAGAAATGATGAATTTTGCCATGGGATGGTTGAAGGAGTGAGGAACTGTAACTGTTCAGAGTGGTCCATTATGCTTGATTTTGAGTGCTTCAAAGGAGAGAAATAAGAGATCTTTTAAGGGGTATAATACCCAACATATGGCTTAAAATGTCCAATTTTTTGAGCTTATTGTATAATATGTCCAATTTTTTGAGCTTATTGTATAGTTGTTCAACTAAATAGATAAACTTTTCTTTTGATGCTTTTAACAGAATTTATAGCGAGTTCAATCAGCAAGTTTCATATATATCTTTTGTTGTTGGATGATATTCTTGCATACGTGGTAGTTCTTTCGTGGAGTTTCATATATATTTATCGTTCCTTTTCATTTGTGCTAGGAGATTTGAAACTAAGACTTAACCCATCCTGTCCACCCCATCCATTCATCATCCGAGCCAAGTAACTGTATTATTTTGATTCCATGCAGTTGTGAAGGAAGGTGCATGAGGTCGTTTCATGCCACTGTTGAAGCTGGTTTTGAATCCATGTGTGAATCTCTCTGCCTTTCTGATGAACTAGTAGATGTATGCTATCATTTGGTTTCTACTTTATATTCTTTTTTGGCTTGCATTGTTTTGGTTGTTAATGTTGTTTGATACATTGTTGGCACATTTTGAAGTACACGTGATGTATGTATTTTACAGGCATTACAAAAAAAATTCTGTGAGAACTATCAAAAGAAGCAGCACCAGTGTTTCTCTCGTGGGGAATTAGGTTCTTCTGATAAATTGTCTGGTGCAGAGGTACGAGTTCTTCTGGAAAATTGAACTACTATTTTAATGTTCACTGTACATTTTCCCCATTGGATTTTCATGGAATTCTTTTTGGTTAAGTTTTGCTATTATCATTATAAAAATTGAAGGTATTCCATCAAGAGCAGAATTTAGCCACTTAGTGTTTCTAGAGCAATATTTAAAATAATCTTCTTGGTTAAATTTCAAAAAATATTTTGAAATGAGATAGAATAATTATTTTACATTATTAATGAGTCAATCAATCCCTGGAGATGCTTAGTGTGAAGTCATATTGGATGATGCTTGGTTTACTTTGATCAGGAAGATTACTTTTGAAGATCTGGAGGATGAGGGCATCCTACAAAGGGCATGGGAAGGTCTTATTCCCAATCGTATTTTGATTTATTGCTTGTAAATGCCCTTATTCTTTGCTCTTCTCCTTGATTTTTTCTGCAGTGGCTTGCAAATTACTTGCTTAAAATTTTCCTTTTACTAGAGAACATGAGATTGATGATGAAATTAGAACTCCAATTAGAAACCACATGAAGTTCCCAGATGATGAACAAATCAAGAAGAGACAAGCATTAGAGCTACTCTCGAGCAAAAGGAAAGTTCTGCAGAAGGAAAGAACTCTGGCCTCAACAGATGCTTCCAGAAAGAGAACTCTTTCGAAGGTACAGAAAGGGGTGGATTTGTCTTCAATTACCACAGTGAATGATTCTTCAAAGAACAGTGTGAGAAAATTGACTGGATCCAATTATTCAAAGAAACAGAAAGTGGGGAATACAACTAGAAAGCCTCTGAACAACACTGGCTCTACAAAAGTAAGTCAGTCATTCACTGATGGAAACAGGTTTTCCTTGGGGAATAGTGTGTACAACTTAATCAGAATTATTCAAAGAAACATAAATTTTTTATTTTTTTTATTTTTGGTAAGAGCATTTAAATATCCAAGTGTGTTGATTGGTGAATGTCAGATTTATTTTTTATTTTTTTATTTTTGGTAAGAGCATTTAAATATCCAAGTGTGCTGATTGGTGAATTTCAGATTTTTTTTTTATTTTAAAGATTGGGGTGAATTTTATAAGGGGGGTTTTTTTTTTTAAGGTCCCTCGTATTAAAATTTTATAGCATAAAGGACATCTAATATTTTCATAATGTCTAAGGTCCCTTAAGTTGATTCAGAGAAAATTGGTCCAGAGAAAATTCACGTCACAGAGAAAATTGGTCCAGAGAAATTCTGGGAAGAATTTCTCTGGACTTTCCAGAGAAATTTTGAAAATTTCTCCAGACAACGTAGCAACCCTTTCTTCAAGCAACCTTTGCTCTTGCTGGAAATCCAGAGAAAGTTGGAAAAGAAGAGGTTGCACTCGTTGAGGGAAAAGACGGTGGAGGAATGGTTGATGGAGGACAGAAAATGCATACAACATCGAGCTGATTACCAAAAAAAAAAAAAAAGAAGAAGCAATAACACCAGTGGGATTTGCAGACTAAGAAGCACAACCATTGAAGGAATGAAATTAAACATACACACATGGGTACAGGTATATGTGAGTATGAAATCTATGAAAATATACATAATATATATAAACAATTCCCATGTTTAATAGTTCTTCTATGAGTTTGTGATAGATTTTCTTTAAACTTAATGCTATGAATTTCTCTGGTCCAGAATTTCTCTGGATAGAAATTTTTTCCAGAGAAAATGAATGAAGAATTTCTCTGGATCACTTTAAGCCAGAGAAATTCTCTCAAAATCAATGAAATTCCTAAAGAAACATTTCCAAAGAAATTCTCTTTAACCCAGAAAAAATTCAGGAATCCATATCTGGATCATCTGCAAAGAACGAATATATGTTGTCTTCACAATCTTCAGATTTCCTGATGTATTCAGAAGCTAACTTGCAAAGATGTAGACATGCTCTTTTGTCTGCAAATCCCATTTGCCTTGCTGCACCCATTGAGGAGAGAGAGATGAAAACAAGATAGATTGATTATAGAAAGGCCGAAAAGATCCAAATGGGTATAGAAAAGAAAGAAAGAAATGGATCACATGATTTACCTACATAATGGGAGAACCTCTCAACCTTCCGGACGGGGCTGTTACCGGAGACTTTAATCCTCGGAAGGATCTTTTGATCTCTTAGCTTCTTGAGATGGTAATGCATTGTGGCAGCGATGATGAGGCCGATGGAAGAGGCTAGGAAGATCTAGGTGCAGGTTGGTTTGCCATTGTTGTTGCAATCTGGAGGAAAGACATCCATGTCCATCATGAATGAGGAAATGTCAAATGTACAAAGCTGTGCCCATGAAGAAAAGTAATACATGTAGATAGATTAACTGTGTGGAGGAAGGGATAGCATCAGAGTATGGTTTTAAGTGCCTTAAGAGAGGCTAGGATCAAAATTCTTGCTGCAAAGAAAATTGCTGTAAATGCCCTGAAACTTGAAACCACGGTCAGCACATGCTATCAGGATGAGAACCTCATTCGTTTTCTTGATAAAATCAATCCGAGTCTTCGATATGCTTTCGATTCTGAAGATGAGCCTATCCAACTCTACAGCCTCAGCTCCTCGTGCTGCTTTGCCCATCTTTACTCTCTAGGGTTTCGGAGAGAGAGAGAGAGAGAGGAAGTGCTGCTCTGCAGTAGAGGAGGAGAGACAAAGAGTCGAATTTCTCTGATATATGTTTAGGGACCTTAGACATCAAAAAATAATTTTGTGGATCTCTTCCATTACGAAAAGTGGGAGAGGGACCCTAGACTAATGTTCCCATTTTATAACTTAAATATGCTTTATATGCTTTTTATGAACAAGTACAGTTTAATTGTTCTCTGTAAAATATAGAATTTAATGGTTTTATCAACTTTTATTCTTATTTTTTGGTATGATGTGTTTTGTGCAAATTGGAATGTGAATGGAATGTAAATAATCAGAGCATATTTTATATTAATTAAATTAAGAAATAAAGTAAAAAAAGATGGCGTTTTTGTTCAAAATACCACTATATCCTGTGACGTCATCAATCATATTTGGCAGAATTATTTAAGCAGGTTTAATAGTATACCGGCATTTATGAAAACGTCACTATAAGTATCAGTGATGTTTGTAAAACGCCTTATACCTATAGCGACTGCCGTACCAGCGACGTAATGTAAAAACGTCGGCATATCCTTTGACGGCGTTTTTATCACTTATGGCGGCATTTTTGAAACGCCGGTAAAGACAATATTTCTTGCAGTGAGATGAGAGAGACGGTTAATTAAGAAAAAATAAAATGATTATTATATATATAACATATAATATAATGTATATACATAATACTATTATATATGAAAACCTGATTTGGTGTGGCTCCATCATGCTAATTTCCCCCCCAAAAAAGTAATGCCAAGATGACTCATTCTTATTTTGTTTTCTTTAACGTGAAGAGGTAAAAATGTAATATCAAATCAAAACCCACTTTTAAAAAAAAAATGGTCACGCCTCATTTGTTAAGAAGTTAATTAGACGGAAACTAGTTAAACTTTAGCCTAATTGTTTTATCAAAAAAAAAAGGTCCAATGTCCATCATTAGTGCCAAAATGTATTCATTTCCTAAATTAGACCCCAAAAAAAAAAAATTCAATTTGTCTCACAAAACGCACCATTTAAATAACTTGAGTGAAAGTACTAAAATCATGAATTTAGTATATAAATGGTCACCGAAACCAATCTTCACTTGTTCTGAGAAACTTCATCATTTTATTATCTTTGAAGATATTCAATTTTAGATTTAACATAATCCACATCATTCCTAAATTTTAAAAAAAATGACTTTGTTAATTGATTTTACTATATATTTTCCGTAGCTGAAAATAAAATTCACTCAAATACTTGACCCAACCCACTAGTGTAAGTTTCCCAATGGAATGAAATGACATACATGCAGCGTAATATTATAGATCATAGTTCCATCAAATGGAGTACAACAAAATAAGAGCACATAGATCATGGTAGTGAGATTCGCCACTCTCAGCTTACACCGGTGTCGGTGTGGTGCTTCGTTTGCCAAGGCTCGACGTATCAGGGTGTCCATCTTCTAGTTATCCTATTCCTTACGGATTGCGCTCTTTACTGCGCGACTTAGGTACTGTAGGCAGCGTCGAACCAGAGATCTTTTTTTTCTCCTACGTATAGTAAGAGTAGTCTATCTCCACTTTTCGTATCTTCCAAATGATCATCTCTTCAGCAGCAAATTCACATCGTCGGCAACTATAGTAGGTATTGACAGACAGGGCCCCCTACCTTGAATACGAAAGGCTCCCTATGTGTCGAAGCTAATGTCGGTTGTTTGATGGCTTTCCAATGACATCCTATGGTGGAGGGAAAAGTTTTTAATTGTTAGTCTCTTTTAAATAGATATAATAATGTAATAGTAAAAATACACTAGTGTATAGGGGTAGGGGATTCTAGAGTTACGTATCGGGTTGCGTGGGCTAAGGGTTGAACCTAGGCTCTTGTACCAAGTCGTGACACCCCAAAATCTACACTAAGAGTTGTAGTCAAGGGAAAGTTACTAATGGTCAATGACCAAATAAGATCCCAGATCGCCAGAGGAGTCAAATTAGCCTCTCTTCTAAATTGAGCTTTCTTAGGTAGCAAGGCTACCCTTTTGACAGATCTTAAGAGCCATTGACACAATGTCTCATATGCAAAATCTCATAAGTAACGTGGGGAACTATATTGGTTTTAAAAGAGACAAGCATATAATAATAAGAGGATAGATATAAATATCCTTAGTTACAAAAGATAGTTCCATCGATATTACACCCAAAAAATATAATTTCAGATAGACTTTATAGAATAAAAAAAAAAATTCTAGCTCCTCCAAGACAACCAAAAGTCTTCGAAAGTTTCCAGCTCGTCGTTTTTTGCTACAAAATCCTCTTCGATACCTGGCATGAAACGCCATGAGCTTGGAATGCCCAATAAACGCGCACACCCGTTCCTTTTTCCCAATCTAATATACAATAGCAATTACAACAATAGGGGAAAGAAATATGATATTCAAGTAAATGACAAGAGTTGCGAGGTTAGTTGTTAGTAGTCTATAAATCCCCCAAAAAGATTTCATCCTCCCAACCACAAGAATCAAACACGGATTATTCGATATGCCCCATTTTTTGCTACTTTGTAGACCTTACCCCGAATGCTTACCAACGGTTACCTACAGCGTAGCGCCAACCGAGGACCTCAAAAAAGACGGTAAAATAGGGCCTTGCCCATTCCTTCCTCACACCCAAACCACTTAAGGTCCAAATACAACCGCTTAGTTTAAGGGTTTCGAAACAACCACTTGTACAAGACTTTAGCTTTCAAAAGGGAACACGTCCCGCTGACCAGTTCAATTTGAACATAAACTTCTCTCATAACAATACTCATGTGATCGAAACCCCATTAGCCACCCCATCAAGCTTTCCATTTAGATTAATGTTTTAAGTTAGTTAACACAAACGATTGAAATAAAATTTTCATAAGCATATTCATACCAAGAAATAAATGGTAGATTACCATAACACATGAAATATCATACCAAGACATAATCATATACTAATAAGCATATTCATCAAGACAAGAGCATAGAATACCAATGTAAAACTAAATTTTCAAATTCAGTATCATTTAAAGATTAAAATCAAAAGGACCATTTCAGATTTTTCCCGAGCCTAGCCTTCCTATGGTTTGTAGAGAATTTTATATAGTTTTCAGAACATTTTTTTGGAAATAGAATAGTTTTCTAGATATTTAGTTATTTAAGAAATACTCTAGCGTTGTCTAGATTCGTTGACCGTTACGAATATTGGATTTTCTTTCAAATTGCTCACTCTTTTTCAATGAAACAAAATTTTAATGAAAATTGACTCTTTAAGGAAGTTTTTGACATAAAAAGGAGGTCCAGGAGATTTTCCTAAATTTTTCTAAAATTTTTGAAAGTTGGCTATAAAAATTGTTTTTTCAAGCAAGATACTCAAAATTAAAAGATTGGTGAGGAAATAGGCCAACTAAGGGAAATTTTTTACTTCTTTTATAATGAAAACATACTAAATAATATATCAATAACTCAGATTTTTAGAGTGATGATGTATCTTTGGAAATAATGTGAGATATGGAAAGAAAATATAATTTTGCATCTATTAAGAGAAAATATGAGTAAAAGAATGATCAAAGCTCAACTCATCAACTTTGAACATATGAACGCCATTACAACACATATGAAAATATGATTTTAATCTTCTAATAACAAGTATTTGAAAAAGAAAATAGAAGGAGGGATAGTGATGTGGCTTACTTGAGGCTTGGATGAATTGCTAACAAAACTTTCTCTTTCTCTTCTTTCCTCCACCAAGCTCACTCTCTTTCCCTTTCTTCTTCTCTCAGCCGTGTGGTATGTTAAGTGTGTGTTTTTGTGTGCAAAATGCAAAGGGAGAGGTTTTATTTATACTAATTTGTCATAACCTAAAAAAGCTAAAAAGTCAAAAGTCACTATTTTATTTAAGTCACATCATCTTATTTAAGCACATCATCTTATTTAAGTCACATCATCTTATTTGGCAAAAACGCTTTTCCTTGTTTGTATAGTAGTGTTTATATGAGTCCGGATCCTCGGCCGTTGTTTCCTGCAGCGGTTCCTGCGGCTGATCAAAAACGACATCGTTTTGTGTATATTTTATTTATTTTTTTTGAAATTTTTTGGTCTCCCCTCTTCTCTTCTCTGTCATTTATTTTCTACTATAGTTTTGGAAATGGTTTCTTCACTTCAAACGGCAGATGATCTGGGTAGGCAAAGGAGCTTTGAAGCTTCTCTCTCTCTCTCTCTCTCTCTCTCTCTCCATTAACAATGGCAGATACATATGTATAATGCATATATATATATATATATATATTTCACTCTCATTGTCAGCAACCTCTTAGATTTAGATCCAAATCCAAATATTCAACACCCAAAGATAACATTACAAAACCCACAGCCAGGAAAAAGAACACAACCAGGATCAAAAAAGAGAGGATTGCAAAATCCTCTCAGATTTATATATGTATAATACATATATATATATATATATATTTCACTATTCTTGCTTAAGAAAAACAACACAACCAGGATCAATATTTTTCTTTTCATTTCTACAATTGAAAATTGAGGTTCCCTGCTTTGGTGTTTCCTTTTCCATGGAAATTGATTCAATTTTTAAATATTTATATATTTGGATTTCAGGTGTCTCCGCCGTTGTCGTTGTCGCCCTTTTGTTCGACCGTCAACAGTGACCTCGTCTCTCTGTTCGTCCGTCCGTGAGATGCTTAGGATTTGAGAGCAGAGAAGAAAATAGGGGAAAGGAAGAAAATAAGTGACCTCGTCTCTCTGATTCTGTGTATTTGGGCTTCTTTTTTTTTGTGAAATTTTGCCCCAAAACGACGTCGTTTTGGGTCGCCGCAGAGACAGTCGCAGGATAAGGCGGTAGAGGATCCGAACTCATGTTTAGATGGTTATTGACAACTGAAGGGACACGTGACATGTTTGGATTGGAGCGTATTTAAGTGGGGTGGGGCCACTTTGGGAATCCTATGTGTGGTGAGACGTGTATCAAAGTGGAAGGGGCAATTTGGTAATTTCAACCTGCCATGGTTCAACATTTCCAAGTGAAGCTCATTTGGACGGTAGTGGCTAAATTAGCCTTTCTTGGACGATAGTGGCTAATTTAGCCCAAAACCATCTTCCCAAACGACACTTTGTTTGTTTGTTTGTTTTGTTTTGTTTTGGTGCAAATAAGAGCCGCTATTCTCACTCTACTTTGTTTCAAATACACTCATTTATTTGTCTTTATTATACATAGTTACATTAATATCATTTCACACAAAATACACTCGAAAAAAATCAAAATACCAAGGTATTAATGTACCTATGTATAATAAGGACAAAGAATGAAGTGTGTTTGAAGTAAAGTGGAATGAGAATAGCAACTTCCTAATTAATTTGTTAAAATTTGACTCTATTAATAGCATCGAACCATGAATTTATATAATGTAAGAGAGAGAAGAATTGAAGAACCGACGTGTGATACCCCAAAATTTCAGGAACATAAAGGTAATACAGTAATTCAATATAATAAGGTTACACTAACAATAAAGGAAAATGAGTGAGAGCACTAATTAGTGCATCACTAATGATGTGGCAGTGGGACCCACTGCCACAGTTTTTTTTTTTTTTTTCACCTCATTACTGGTGGGTTAGAGCTACAAAATTAGTGATATGTAGCATTGCTGAACAATAAACTTCACAACATAATTAAAAAAATACAACTTATACTAATATTACAAAGAAAGTGTTTCTTAAAACAAATACATATTATAAAAGGTTCAGGGAAAAAAAAAACACTATGGTTTTTACAATTAAGTTAATCACAACTCCACAAATTCCTCTGGGTTGCTTTCTTCTTGGTAGAACTTATTGTCACCTGACAAGAAATGTTATGAGAATAGAATGTCAAGTAAAAAAACACACACACACCTACTTTCCATAATCGAATTCAACGATACACAGAACAAGTATGAAACAATGAAAAACATTGGATACACACTAAGTTAATCTGAACATGTAGAATCCCTCAAAAGAGATTCCTTCTCCCAACCGCAAGGATTGGAATCGTGTTATTCGAAACTTCCTCTTTTGTTATTTAACAGACCTTATCACAGATGGACCTCAAAAGAGATGGACCTCAAAAGAGATGGCCAAACACAGTGGTAAACACCCTGCATGACCCAACTCCTCAACCCAATCTTATGCCTCCAAAGCAAACCATCACATAGAGTCCAAATATACCCGTTTCATCCTATAATTAATGCTACAACTACTTGTTCAAGACTTAATTCAAAGGAAAAATATCCCACCATCTGTTCGTTACTAATTCCAACGTATGCAATTATCTTCAAAGATGTTAAAAGTGAACACGAACCCCCCATTACCATCATTTAATGTTTCCCCTTTCATTTAGTTTGTTATGATATCAAACCAAGAAGTAGACGGGTCACAAACCAAATTAAAGCACAAGTATACACCTTTACATTAGCTTTTGCAAAATTTTCATATTTGCAAGGGCTCAAAGATAGTTTTGGTAAAAATAATTTTGGGACTCGGATGGTAATAATTCTTGGTGGGACCATAATACAATAAGTCTAGTTCCCTTTTCAATTTACAAAACCAGAAAACAATTTCTAAAACTCAATAAATTTCCAAATTACTACATTCTGTTCAAATTCGAGTTTTCTCACAATCTATCCGACCATTCTTACTCAGATTCATTGTTACTTTGGAGGTTAATAACTTTACACATCTGCCCCACCCAGTTCTCTCTATTCTCTAAAACTCAACATCCAATGAACCTTAAATTCAAATAAGCTAACACATTCATGTCCCAAAAAAAGATTCATCCACACAGAATTAGATTGTAGCTCAAACATCGGAATTTCATTACTATTGCACTACATATATATAGCAAAAGAAATTAAACAAATCAAAACCTACATGACGGACAAAGAAAGCTTAACTACTCAACCAACAAACAACCACCATAGTGTTGCATGTGAGTACCCTCAAACACAACAAATATATATAAGAAAAAAAATTTCCTACATGACCAATGATATAAAGTTCTTATGATTTCTTCTTCGAGAGTTGAAATATCTTACGAGCACAATTTATCGAGAAAAAAAAACAGAAGATAAACAACAAATCTTATCCCATACAACTCCTATGTTCTTAATACATTAAAGTGTTATTATGAGGGTAAGATTTGGGAGTTGGGAGAAGTTAATAAATGTTAAGGTTTTTTTTTTTTTAATCAAAAAATCAAAAAATTTAGATTGGGAAATTGGAGCTCCCACAAGGCTTGGGGTTAAAAACCCTCTTTTGCTTAATATATAGTATAGATATAGATTGGTAGCTTGGATTTGGCAAGGACTAGGGATGATAATGGAAGGCAATGGGGCAGATATTAATTTCCCATTTCTATTCTCTTATAATTATTTTTCCCCATTTCTCATTCCTCATCCCCCATCCCCCATGGGTACTATCATTCCCATCTCTTAATGGGTTTAAATTTTCTCCAACTCAACTTGACTTTTTAACTCTTTGTTTTTTTTCATGCCCCGAATCTTAATTGGAACATACACATCACACACCTCACTCCACCTCATCAAGCCTGATCATTTTCAAATTTTATATATTACAAGTTGACCTCAAAATTTCAAAAAATTTCAAAAAACATAACTATTAGAAAATTTTATAATTGTATAGGATCAAATATGTAATAATTATATGCGTTTAATTATAGTACTAAGAGTTGAAATAAAAGATTGTTTAAACTATATTTATGAATTAGAAAGTGAATGAAGTAAATTAGATTTTCGTTTGACTATTGTTTTTGAACAATTTATAATAAATTATAACTAGAGAATTGCTAGTGCCCGCAATTGAAATTGGTATTAGAGCCCAGTTTCTCAGCCTTGACAATAATATTTGCATGAGTATTAAATATAATGAACAAATAGAATATTATAATTTAAATAATAATACTTCTTTACAAATAATCATAAAACAAAATAATACCTTAATTATGCTATTAAAGAAAATTAATGAAAAACTTAGAACTAATTAATTAGAAATAATAAACAAAGTTAGACATTTTATATTAGATTAAGAAATATAAGTAACTATCTTTGAAGAAAAACAAAAAAAAAATATTAGATTTATATCCATCTAACCATTTGAATTAGTTTCACCTGAAAATCGAAAAGATAATGGAGTTAAGTAACTGTAGTCTAAAATAGTTAGAAGAAATGGCTAAAAATAAAAATGATAATGAAATAAAATACAAAATAATATTAGAAATAGATGAACAATTAGACATGGTACATGAAGAAATAATAGAATAAATAAATAATGATAGAATATAATTAGAAGAAGATATGTATAAACAATTAGGATTAATCAGTTTAGAAGAAATGAAATACATTCCCTTGAAGATTTAGAACAAATAATGGAAAATAGCGACGTGAATTTTTATTGATCCTACCTTGATTTTAAATCTTAAAAATTCTATTTCTTTTTGTGCATACACACATTTCTTTTCACCTAACACTATTCCATGTTCTTCATATTTTTCTGTTATTATTTTGATATCTATTCTATGTTGTTCTATGAATCTAGAGAAAATTAAAATATCATATATATATAAGACAAATATTATTTAGTTCGTTAAAGATGTTATTTATTCTTCTTTAAAATATTTGAGGTGCATTCTTTAGTCCAAATGGCATTACAAGCCATTCATAATGTTGTTGTGGCGCACTAAAGGCTGTTAATGATATGTTTCTTTATTCATTTTGATTTGCCAGTGTTCACTTTTACAATTTATTTTGGAGGACTAGTAGGCACCTGTATTCAGTTAAAACTGACTTATTTGAAATAAATAATCATCTCTCTTAGTATTATCATTTAATTTTTTTTATAATTTATTACCATTCTAACTTTTCATCTTTTAACTTTAGCATGATTTATAACCATAACTTTTTATATGTAATTATGATGTCACGGTTCGACCGCTTCGACCCAGCTGTTGAACCAGTAACCTGTCCACTCGGTACCTTTTTTGGTTCACTTACCAATCTGATTTTCAAAACGTTGGGGGTAAGGTCAATGTCCCTTCTCTTTAAGACTGCTCTATGAGCTGTTTTCCCTGGCTAGACAATTAGGCAACCTTGACAAACTTGTGATCCTAACCCCCAATTCACAATCTTCTGATGATCCCCAAGAGCAAATGCCTAGGCCTTGCTTCCAGCCTAGGCTACCAAGTGATTGTTATGCAAGTGAGCAGAGTGATCCTAATTTACGGAGTAAGTGAATAGGGAGGACATAGGCCAGCCAGGAGACAAGCTATGTTACAACTGAGTGGGAGTGACTGAGCAATGGTGGCCACTCCCAAGCGTCTCCTATGAGAATGAGGTATGAAGAAGGTAAATGGAGGCTCTAGGTGAGTAGTGGTGCTGCCAAGCAAGCTATGGCTAAGCGGGTAAGCTTGGCTCCTCTACATATGTTGCGAACCATGCATCGAGCTCGTCATACTTTGGCTCATTCATTTTGGAGTTCTTGCGTGCTAGAGAGGCAATCATGCTAGTCAACTGAGCAACCATACTTTATAGGGTATATGCCCCTCTACTTAGGCCAGACATACAAACCGAATTCGTCTTGTGAATATGTAATGAAATTCATGGATCAACATCCTTGGGTGTCCATTAATCCGCCATTATTTAAAAAATGAAAGTATAATCAAAAGAAAAAAATATAGATGTCTTGAAATTTTCCATCACTAAAATCACAAATTCTTACATTTGTTCGCATTTATAAATACACATCTTACTCACATGTATAAATACGAATAAATATAAGAAATCGATAATTTATAATTTAGGAGTTGAATGAGAATACAACTAGGGTTCAAACTGCATTGCAACAAGCCCAAAAAAATTTCATAGTGCTGAAATTATTCCGAAAATCTACTGTTAAAAACATAACATGGCCATTTACAAGTTCAAGCATATCTAAACTCCAATAGAACTATGCATCCCTATTTGGAAACTAAAAAATTCCGAAAAATTAAAATCAAAATTAAAAAACAAATCATATATTATTATTATTATTATTTTAAATAAGAACTATATATAAAAGTACTTTTACCCATAAATTAAAACCCAATAGCATGTCTACTCATGCAATACTGTAATTTTCCCAGAAGAATAACTCATCAAACAAGGAACATACTAAAAATTGAGCAGTTGTACATAAACCAAATACAAACATTAACTCTTGATAAACTGCATCACACAAATCCTCTTAAAGCATGCCTAATGCCACCATAAGTATAACCTATCAAGTGTCAACCAAAATACCCATCAAAACCCAAAACAATGCCCATCTCAATGGTTGCATACCAGTAGCTTCAATCACCAACATCAAATATAAAAATTAAGCAACTTTTTCCAATCACCTTCCCAATATCATCTCCAGATTCATCTTTGCAATAATTAGGGGTGTAAAAACATCTTGGGCCGGCCCACTCATGCAAAATCTCAACCCAGGCCCAAGCCGAGCCTAACATTTTTTCCACCAAAATAGCTTGAAAATAACGTGAGGTAGGCCGGGTCTTGAGCGGGCCGGTCTTTCGGGCCGAGTTAGAAAAACATACAGGCCAGTCATAGGCCTGGGGTTCGGCCTTGGATAGGCTTCAGGCTAGCGGGCCATTTACACCCCTAGCATTAAGCCTATTTTTTTTTTTATTAACTTCAAAACCATCAACATTGAAAATTACTATCATTGCAGAACTTATTGTCATCTTGGCCACAACCCTATGTTTTCTTTACTTGGTTCAATAAATTAAAAAAAAAAAAAAATTGTGCATGTAGCACAACTATAAGTACAAAAGAAAACTCCAGATACCTACAATTTGAGTCAAGAAATATAGGACAGATTATGTTGATGGTTCTTATATTTTGGTCTTGTATCATTTTAGTTCCTATAATTTTAATTGGCTCATTTTGACCTCAAATTTATAAATTTGTCTCAATTTAGTTCAATTACTTATAATTGTTAGCATTTTTTAATAAAAAATATGCATATAAGTGATATACATCATGCTTTTCAAGGCAAAATTATAAACTTGTTCAATTTAATGAGTTAACTTCAACTAATTCAGTGATAATTTTCTATCAAAAATACTAACAGTGTTATTAATTGGTCCAAACTGACACAAAATCTAAATTAAAGGTCAAAATTGAATAAATTAAAAGTGTAGAGACTAAAATGACACAAGAAATAAAAATGTAGGGATTATCAGTGTAATTTACCTATAAATGTATGAAGAAAATAAAAATATAACTAAGATTTGATTATGTATTGTGGGATCTACTCATAAATTGAATGTTAACTATACATGATAATTCTAGATACAATTATGACTAAATTAATAATTTATAGTATAACTATTTAGGGTGTTTTGATGATGCTTACCATTTTACTCATTCAAATGTTGCTGAAAAATAAGCTTGAAAAATGTGTGATTGCATTTGGTTATTCATATAACTAAGGTCTAATTTGGTGACTTCTTTAATTTCTTTTTGTCTATTTGTACGTAATTAGGGCATGGTCCCAGTCCACTTTGCCAACTCCATTTATTTTATTTTATTTTTTAATTTGGTGACTATTCAAATAATAATTACTAGCCTATCACCCATGCTATGACGGAATAATTATAGATATTTTATATTTTTTTAATATATAAATTATATTTTTTAAGATTTTTTTATAAAAATAATTTAACAATCTCATCACTAATCATAGTGTACATGAGAAATTAAAAAAGCTACTGCAGTAACTATGCACAGGCTGTATCTATAATTATTTGTATGAGGGGATTTTAAATGCTAATCAGAGATTTTGACGAAATCAATAAATGCAGGCATGTGAATTAGAAAAAGTTAATAAATGCTGATCAGGGGATTTTGACCAAATCAATAAAGGCTGAGGTTTTTTTTTTTTTTTTTTTAAATCAAAAATTTAGAAAATTAAGATTGAGAAATTGGAGCTCCCACAAAGCTTGGGGTTTAGAAACCCCATTTTCCTTAATATATTTACAATTATCTATATATATGAATTGTGATTTTTAAATGTCTTTTTTTATTATTATTTAAATATCTTCTTTTTTTCCTTTTTTATATTATATTAAAGTTTAATATTTTAATAATAATCATATGTGTTAGACTTTTCAAGGAATTAAATGTCTTCTTTTTTTTATTATATTATTGTTGGTTATATATTTTGTAAAAGCCAGTTATAGTTCGACATGTGGCGAAGTAAGGGCAATACAGGAAGAATGTTTAATCTTCGATCATGATCGTATACGTGGCGGTTAATATTGGTTCTTGCGTGGTCTGAGTAGCATGGATCAACGAAGAGATACAAGGTGACGTGGCTTCAACGGTTACTCACATTCAAATTCAAATATAGGAGGGAAGCCCAACTGCAAGTAATGGCGTAGTGGAACTACTTCTAAGGCAGCATGATCAAGCAATCATGGATGAGCAGTTCGACGGTTTGAAATGCAGTTCGATGGTCATCCTTGAGGAGTATAAATAGCAGGGAAGCCCCCAGAAAAACCCCCAGACTCAGATCCAACAAACTAGTCATTTACTTCATATTTTCTTTTCCAGTTTTACATTTCCAGTCTTTACATTTCATGCACTTTAAATACCTGTTCTTTACATTCCTCCTGCACTTTAAATTCCTGCACTGTACTTCGTTCATAGGAGTAGTTTCAAGTAGATTGTTGCTGTAAACCTCTACGAGGCTGAGTTTGGATCATTGTAAGTTTTCATCTTAATGAAATACTTCAATTGTTCGTCATTTAACTGTTATTTTGCTTAATTTCTCCTAAGTCAAGCCACCAGTAAAAGTCCTCTTCATTGAGGCTGAAAGAACTAAAACACAATCGTCTGATAATTGGTTGGCAATTATAATTTCTGTAAGGACTGATTGATCCTTGCTGGCACGCTCGCATTTACAAAAATACCCTTCGAAAGCCAAAAAGCCAACAATTATATTAAAATTTAATATTTTGATAATAATCATATGTATTGGACTTTTCAAGGAATTAAATGTCTTCTTTTTTTTATTATATTATATTAAAGTTTAATATTTTAATAATAATCATATGTGTTGGACTTTTCAAGAAATTTTTTTTATACTTGTTCTTAATGTATTAAAGTGTTATTATGAGGGATAATAATCATATGTGTTGGGACTTTTTAAGAAATTCATATGTGTTGGATTTCAAAGAATTTTTTTTTATGTTTGTTCTTAATACATTAAAGTGTTATTATGAGGGTAAGATTTGGGAGTTGGGAGAAGTTAATAAATGTTAAGGTTTTTTTTTTTTTAATCAAAAAATCAAAAAATTTAGATTGGGAAATTGGAGCTCCCACAAGGCTTGGGGTTAAAAACCCTCTTTTGCTTAATATATAGTATAGATATAGATTGGTAGCTTGGATTTGGCAAGGACTAGGGATGATAATGGAAGGCAATGGGGCAGATATTAATTTCCCATTTCTATTCTCTTATAATTATTTTTCCCCATTTCTCATTCCTCATCCCCCATCCCCCATGGGTACTATCATTCCCATCTCTTAATGGGTTTAAATTTTCTCCAACTCAACTTGACTTTTTAACTCTTTGTTTTTTTTCATGCCCCGAATCTTAATTGGAACATACACATCACACACCTCACTCCACCTCATCAAGCCTGATCATTTTCAAATTTTATATATTACAAGTTGACCTCAAAATTTCAAAAAATTTCAAAAAACATAACTATTAGAAAATTTTATAATTGTATAGGATCAAATATGTAATAATTATATGCGTTTAATTATAGTACTAAGAGTTGAAATAAAAGATTGTTTAAACTATATTTATGAATTAGAAAGTGAATGAAGTAAATTAGATTTTCGTTTGACTATTGTTTTTGAACAATTTATAATAAATTATAACTAGAGAATTGCTAGTGCCCGCAATTGAAATTGGTATTAGAGCCCAGTTTCTCAGCCTTGACAATAATATTTGCATGAGTATTAAATATAATGAACAAATAGAATATTATAATTTAAATAATAATACTTCTTTACAAATAATCATAAAACAAAATAATACCTTAATTATGCTATTAAAGAAAATTAATGAAAAACTTAGAACTAATTAATTAGAAATAATAAACAAAGTTAGACATTTTATATTAGATTAAGAAATATAAGTAACTATCTTTGAAGAAAAACAAAAAAAAAAATATTAGATTTATATCCATCTAACCATTTGAATTAGTTTCACCTGAAAATCGAAAAGATAATGGAGTTAAGTAACTGTAGTCTAAAATAGTTAGAAGAAATGGCTAAAAATAAAAATGATAATGAAATAAAATACAAAATAATATTAGAAATAGATGAACAATTAGACATGGTACATGAAGAAATAATAGAATAAATAAATAATGATAGAATATAATTAGAAGAAGATATGTATAAACAATTAGGATTAATCAGTTTAGAAGAAATGAAATACATTCCCCTTGAAGATTTAGAACAAATAATGGAAAATAGCGACGTGAATTTTTATTGATCCTACCTTGATTTTAAATCTTAAAAATTCTATTTCTTTTTGTGCATACACACATTTCTTTTCACCTAACACTATTCCATGTTCTTCATATTTTTCTGTTATTATTTTGATATCTATTCTATGTTGTTCTATGAATCTAGAGAAAATTAAAATATCATATATATATAAGACAAATATTATTTAGTTCGTTAAAGATGTTATTTATTCTTCTTTAAAATATTTGAGGTGCATTCTTTAGTCCAAATGGCATTACAAGCCATTCATAATGTTGTTGTGGCGCACTAAAGGCTGTTAATGATATGTTTTCTTTATTCATTTTGATTTGCCAGTGTTCACTTTTACAATTTATTTTGGAGGACTAGTAGGCACCTGTATTCAGTTAAAACTGACTTATTTGAAATAAATAATCATCTCTCTTAGTATTATCATTTAATTTTTTTTATAATTTATTACCATTCTAACTTTTCATCTTTTAACTTTAGCATGATTTATAACCATAACTTTTTATATGTAATTATGATGTCACGGTTCGACCGCTTCGACCCAGCTGTTGAACCAGTAACCTGTCCACTCGGTACCTTTTTTGGTTCACTTACCAATCTGATTTTCAAAACGTTGGGGGTAAGGTCAATGTCCCTTCTCTTTAAGACTGCTCTATGAGCTGTTTTCCCTGGCTAGACAATTAGGCAACCTTGACAAACTTGTGATCCTAACCCCCAATTCACAATCTTCTGATGATCCCCAAGAGCAAATGCCTAGGCCTTGCTTCCAGCCTAGGCTACCAAGTGATTGTTATGCAAGTGAGCAGAGTGATCCTAATTTACGGAGTAAGTGAATAGGGAGGACATAGGCCAGCCAGGAGACAAGCTATGTTACAACTGAGTGGGAGTGACTGAGCAATGGTGGCCACTCCCAAGCGTCTCCTATGAGAATGAGGTATGAAGAAGGTAAATGGAGGCTCTAGGTGAGTAGTGGTGCTGCCAAGCAAGCTATGGCTAAGCGGGTAAGCTTGGCTCCTCTACATATGTTGCGAACCATGCATCGAGCTCGTCATACTTTGGCTCATTCATTTTGGAGTTCTTGCGTGCTAGAGAGGCAATCATGCTAGTCAACTGAGCAACCATACTTTATAGGGTATATGCCCCTCTACTTAGGCCAGACATACAAACCGAATTCGTCTTGTGAATATGTAATGAAATTCATGGATCAACATCCTTGGGTGTCCATTAATCCGCCATTATTTAAAAAATGAAAGTATAATCAAAAGAAAAAAATATAGATGTCTTGAAATTTTCCATCACTAAAATCACAAATTCTTACATTTGTTCGCATTTATAAATACACATCTTACTCACATGTATAAATACGAATAAATATAAGAAATCGATAATTTATAATTTAGGAGTTGAATGAGAATACAACTAGGGTTCAAACTGCATTGCAACAAGCCCAAAAAAATTTCATAGTGCTGAAATTATTCCGAAAATCTACTGTTAAAAACATAACATGGCCATTTACAAGTTCAAGCATATCTAAACTCCAATAGAACTATGCATCCCTATTTGGAAACTAAAAAATTCCGAAAAATTAAAATCAAAATTAAAAAACAAATCATATATTATTATTATTATTATTTTAAATAAGAACTATATATAAAAGTACTTTTACCCATAAATTAAAACCCAATAGCATGTCTACTCATGCAATACTGTAATTTTCCCAGAAGAATAACTCATCAAACAAGGAACATACTAAAAATTGAGCAGTTGTACATAAACCAAATACAAACATTAACTCTTGATAAACTGCATCACACAAATCCTCTTAAAGCATGCCTAATGCCACCATAAGTATAACCTATCAAGTGTCAACCAAAATACCCATCAAAACCCAAAACAATGCCCATCTCAATGGTTGCATACCAGTAGCTTCAATCACCAACATCAAATATAAAAATTAAGCAACTTTTTCCAATCACCTTCCCAATATCATCTCCAGATTCATCTTTGCAATAATTAGGGGTGTAAAAACATCTTGGGCCGGCCCACTCATGCAAAATCTCAACCCAGGCCCAAGCCGAGCCTAACATTTTTTCCACCAAAATAGCTTGAAAATAACGTGAGGTAGGCCGGGTCTTGAGCGGGCCGGTCTTTCGGGCCGAGTTAGAAAAACATACAGGCCAGTCATAGGCCTGGGGTTCGGCCTTGGATAGGCTTCAGGCTAGCGGGCCATTTACACCCCTAGCATTAAGCCTATTTTTTTTTTTATTAACTTCAAAACCATCAACATTGAAAATTACTATCATTGCAGAACTTATTGTCATCTTGGCCACAACCCTAACTTAACACATCTGCCCCACCCAGTTCTCTCTATTCTCTAAAACTCAACATCCAATGAACCTTCAAATTCAAATAAGCTAACACATTCAGGTCCCAAAAAAAGACCTATCCACACAGAATTAGATGTAGCTCAAACATTGGAATTTTCATTACTATTGCACTATATATATAGCAAAAGAAATAAACAAATCAAAACCTACATGACGGACAAAGAAAGCTCAATTACTCAACCAAACAAACAACCACCATAGTGTTGCATGCGAGTACCCTCAAACACAACTAATATATATAAGAAAAAAATCTTCCTAGATGACCAATGATATAAAGTTCTTATGATTTCTTCGAGAGTTGAAATATCTTAATGAGCACAATATTATCTAAAAAAAAGAAGATAAACAACAAATCTTATCCCATACAACTCCTAAATGTTCATATTTATCCTCGAAAATTCTTGAATCTCTTTCCAACCAAATGAACCAAAGCATGCAATTCCAAAGATCAAAGACATTCTTAGAACAAAAATGAATAGTAGCGCAAAACAACAATACGGAACTATCCAATAACAATCTATAGCTAAGCGTTAAAACTACAAGGCAATGAAGGAACAAATTATCAAACCTCTAAGCCTTTGGTTTAATCTGACAAAGGTAGTTCTCTATGTTTGCACCTATAGGAGCATACAAAGAAACTTGGAAGATCTCAGATTCAGTAGCAGCAGCATCCTTGGTAGCAAACGTAATAAAATACTCCAGGCCACTGACCAGCTGTGCATTTGCCTTGTGGACCTTCACAAACTGGAAATTTGTGCTCTGCATTTTAAGAAGAAAAGTTCAGTAGGAGTAAATAAGAGTGATAACGATTAAACAAACAAAAACACAACTCCACATACATTTTTCAAGTTGAATTCGGCAAGTGCCCTCTTTGAATAGCATTCAAGCTTCTTATGAAGTCTCTTGTCTAATTTCCCCAAAGGTCTTATAATACAATTGGAACAATGGGGGAAAGCTTCAACATCAAACCCCTGTACAAATATACAAGAAATAGCAGAAACTTATAATATTATCAAGGGTATGACTAAGTCTCTGTTTTTGTATTTGTTTTTGTTTTTTAAGAAATGTTTTAACCATTTTCTGTTCAACTTTATTCATGGTACCATCAATTGTACATTTCTCTTTTTGTATAGTTTGCATAGTTCTTGTTTTCTCTTTTAGACTCCTTAGTTTGATTAAGAGTTATTGAACATGCTAATTGGATCTTTTCTAGGTGATCATCAATTTTTAGAGTGTGTTTGAACTCTTTATGTCTATTTTTCATGCTTGATTATCAGAATTTTTTGTAATTGTAGAAATTTCTAGGCAATTTCTAACAACGATAAAATAATTGAAAAATGAAAAATTAAATAAGTAGTTACCATTTTTAGACATGGATATTTTGTAATAAGTGATGCTGCTGCTTGGATTTTGTACAAGGTACGTGAAAAGCTTGTGTCAAAGCCTTGCTCACATGGTGTTTGATTTTTGTTTTGTTTAAGATTTTTGACAAGCTTTATGTGATTTGAGCTGCTAGTAATTTGGAATTTATTTTCTGAATTTCATATGCTAAGCAATCAACATATTTATTTACATGGTATTTCTTAATTATGTCTATCAGATTGAAGAAGATAGTCACTGAATTCCTTTAGTAAGTGGGTTTTCAAGGATTTTGCTTGTAGTGTTGTAAATGGGAAAACACTTGTGGACCGAAGATGTTGATGAGCAAATTGGGGATAATCAGCCGGGCTGTGTGTGGGGTGCCCTTCATGCTCTTGACTATCATCACTGGCATTACAATGTTAAGAAGCTGCTACCCCACAAGAAGCATAATGGACCAAGACATGTGAAAGGTAAGCGATATGAATTTGCACTGTCCTTGCTTCTTCTCGGTGATTATGGATGACATACAAGGTTAGAAGTCCAGACTTGGTGCTCTATTTATTATTTTGGTCTTTGTAGAACCTTTGATTTTTCCCAACTCTTCAATTCTAGTTACTTTTATAAGACTCGTGATTAAATACACAAATTTATGCTTTATGCTAAGAATCTGTTTGGATTTTTACTTTTTTCTTATCTTTTCTTTTCTTGCTAGTTATGTTTGGAGATTAATTTCCTCAATAGAGCTACTGTGGATAATTTCACATGCAGATTCTGATGTTAGCATTTCTTTTCCAAACTCATGTTCAAATGTTTTCATTTTTTTTTTTTGGTTGAAATTGTTAAATTAGAAAAGAAACTAAAGTCTTTGGAAATTTACTCCATTCAATAGTTTCAACTTCCAACTAGAAATGATGAATTCTACCATGGGATGGTTGAAGGAGTGAGGAACTGTAACTGTTGAGAGTGGTCCATTATGCTTGATTTTGAGTGCTTCAAAAGAGAGAAATAAGAGATCTTTTAAGGGGTATAATACCCAACATATGGCTTAAAATGTCCAATTTTTTGAGCTTATTGTATAGTTGTTCAACTAAATAGATAAACTTCTCTTTTGATGCTTTTAACAGAATTTATAGCGAGTTCAATCAGCAAGTTTCATATATATCTTTTGTTGTTGGATGATATTCTTGCATACGTGGTAGTTCTTTTGTGGAGTTTCATATATATTTATCGATTTCGTTTTCGTTTGTGCTAGGAGATTTGAAACTAAGACTTAACCCATCCTATCCACCCCATCCATTCATCATCCGAGCCAAGTAACTGTATTATTTTGATTCCATGCAGTTGTGAAGGAAGGTGCATGAGGTCGTTTCATGCCACTGTTGAAGCTGGTTTTGAATCCATGTGTGAATCTCTCTGCCTTTCTGATGAACTAGTAGATGTATGCTATCCTTTGGTTTCTACTTTATATTCTTTTTTGGCTTGCATTGTTTTGGTTGTTAATGTTGTTTGATACATTGTTGGCACATTTTGAAGTACACGTGATGTATGTATTTTACAGGCATTACAAAAAAATTTCTGTGAGAACTGTCAAAAGAAGCAGCACCAGTGTTTCTCTCGTGGGGAATTAGGTTCTTCTGATAAATTGTCTGGTGCAGAGGTACGAGTTCTTCTTGAAAATTGAACTACTATTTTAATGTTCACTGTACATTTTCCCCATTGGATTTTCATGGAATTCTTTTTGGTTAAGTTTTGCTATTATCATTATAAAAATTGAAGGTATTCCATCAAGAGCAGAATTTAGCCACTTAGTGTTTCTAGAGCAACATTTAAAATAATCTTCTTGGTCAAATTTCAACAAATATTTTGAAATGAGATAGAATAATTATTTTACATTATTAATGAGTCAATCAATCCCTGGAGATGCTTAGTGTGAAGTCATATTGGATGATGCTTGGTTTACTTTGATCAGGAAGATTACTTTTGAAGATCTGGAGGATGAGGGCATCCTACAAAGGGCATGGGAAGGTCTTATTCCCAACCGTATTTTGATTTATTGCTTGTAAATGGCCTTATTCTTTGCTCTGCTCCTTGATTTTTTCTGCAGTGGCTTGCAAATTACTTGCTTAAAATTTTCCTTTTACTAGAGAACATGAGATTGATGATGAAATTAGAACTCCAATTAGAAACCACATGAAGTTCCCGGATGATGGACAAATTAAGAAGAGACAAGCATTAGAGCTACTCTCGAGCAAAAGGAAAGTTCTGCAGAAGGAAAGAACTCTGGCCTCAACAGATGCTTCCAGAAAGAGAACTCTTTGGAAGGTACAGAAAGGGGTGGATTTGTCTTCAATTACCACAGTGAATGATTCTTCAAAGAACAGTGTGAGAAAATTGACTGGATCCAATTATTCAAAGAAACAAAAAGAACTGCGCGGATAGGTGTCGAGCCTTCCGGTTAATCCCGGTAAAAATGACAGTTTGGTAGTACTCGCAGAGTCTACTTGCAGACACCAGCCTAGGGATTACCAGTGTCGTATTTACCGCCTCTCTGTTGATTAAAATTGGAAGTTTGACATGTATTGAGATTGCAAGATTTTATTTGAAAAATTGAAATCTTCAAAGAACATGAAATGATATTTCCTTAAAAGAGCATGGCATGGCATTGACATTTACATTTTTATTGAGAATTGCATAACTGTATATACTTTGTTAGAATTCTCTACTGGGCTTTATGCTCACCCCTATGGGATTTTGGTGCAGGCAAAGGCGTGGTGATCCCACCAAGTTAAGGGCGCGGATAATTGTAAAGAGTACATAGCTCTTATTTTGTTGTGATCTTTTTGTAAAGTCAAGGGCTAATGTGTATGGATCCGAGAGACCATTTTGTGTAACCGGGCTATCGCCTTGGAAGATGTAAGCCCTTAAGGGCATTTTAATTGTTTTTGAGATTAGATGCTTCACATGTTATAGATTTGTGTATTCGGTATGTTGTGAATGTGAATTGCAAGCCAACCTTTTGTATTTAATCCTTTTATTATATATGTGATGTTGGAGGAATTATTGTCATTAATTAGTGAATGTTCATTAGTGTGGTTAGTTCATGTTGAAATATTTCGGGGCGTTACAACTTGGTATCAGAGCTACCGGGTTTGAATACTTGGGGCTCGCGGGAAATGGTTGTTATACCACAATGGGTTCACTTCGCATGATTAGGAAATGTTTTGTTTATGTGATTATGTGATAGCATGCTTATGTGACTATGTGGGTATGTGATTAAACTTTTGGGATGTTATTTGCGCCTATTAGACTCCTTGAGGTCTTATTAGAAGGGTACCTGATCAATACTTATTCTATTAAGAATTCTTGGTTTCTCATGGGACAAATCTCATCACTAAAGGATAATTCGTATGTGCTTATGTGGCTACGTGCTTATGTGAAATGAATTGGATTGCTTATGTGCTAGAATAATATATATATATATATATATATAATGTATTAGCTTTACGTGTGAGGCGAGTTGCGAGTACATTTGGAAATTATGTACCAATTTATCTATCTTGTTCCTTAGTTAGGATGTCGGGAAGAGTTCAAAGTCATGGTGGTGAGAGTGTGTGCCTCGGGGAGGCTGTTACATCGTGCACTTAGTTGATTTTGTAAGATGTCTACATGAGGAAATAAAGGATGGATGGGTAATAGGAGTGTCGATAGGGGCATGGCGGTTCCCCTAGCTTGTCGTTACAACATCGGCTGTTGGTGAGGAAGTTACACACGAGGTTGTGAGAGCGGTGCAAGATGCTCTAGCTCGCAATGAGGGGGACAACGGGCGTACCCTCAAGCTTACTAAGGAGTTTCTTCGCTCCAATCCACCGGAGTTTTTGGGAGAGGCAAGATCGCTAGAGGCGGAGAGTTGGTTGGAATAGATTACCAAGACTCTTGACATGCTCAGAGTCGAGGACAAGGGGTTGAGGGTTTCTTTGGCAACCTTCCTATTGCAAGGGAAATGCGAGTTTTGGGTGGAAGTATGTGGAGTGTACCGTAGGTGCCACGTGGGTTGTGTTTACCAAGGCCTTCTTGGCCAAGTATTTCCCTCCTTCTACTCGGGAAAGGTTAGGCAAACAGTTTGTTGAGTTGCGTCAGGATGTTACTCCTTTGGCTCCGTTTGAGATGAGGTTCACTAGTTTGTCGAGATTTGCTCCAGAATTGGTGGCAACAAAGGAGCGTCGTTGCTATGAGGTTGAGAGGCGGTTGCGTGATGATATTCGGGGGAAGGTGGTTAGATCTAAGTGGAAGAATTATTTTGATCTAGTTGAGGTGGCGGCCCATGCAGAGGTAGTGGTTAGCAGTGTTGGTCGAGTTAGGGAGGAGGCCACTTCGGTAACTCCTACAGTTCATAAGTACATTGGACTTAGCAAGAGGTGGAGGCGAGCGCATGCTCACTCCTAGATTTGGTTTCATCAGGGGTTTCGAGTTTGTCCGTTGGGGGATCCAGTGAGGTTCAGGCTCCAAATCGGGTTCAGAGTTGGGAGGCCGTTGTTTGTTTTAATTGTGGTTAGAGGGGCCATCCTGGACGTTTTTGCCCTTTATGTGTAGATCTTTCCGGTGTTTTAGAATCTAGTCAGACCTTGTCCCATCAGTCCAGTCGGGGACGTTATCGGTATCAGGCCCGGAGAGGCCAGGTTTCGAGAGCTTCGCGAGGGTCGGCTTTTAACCAACACAGTAGTACCACCCTTTAGGGGGGGGGACTTTTGTTTTAAAGATCGATGTTGTTAGCTGTGAAGCTTTTGTTATTGGTCGGTGTGCTATAGGGTGCTAGGGCACCATGGTTATGTGTTGTATGTGTATATGCATTGTTGTTTGTAGACCCTTATGTGTTGGGCATGCAATGAGCCTTGAATACTCTTTTCTGTATGTGTACTGAAAGGTTGTTAAGGATATTGATGATCCTAGTGTTGCCGTATAATGAATGTTAAACTTTATGTTGGTCGTGCGATGACCTTTAAATTCTTAATTAGTTTGGAACTTGTTTGTGGAAAATGAGAGATTCGCGGAAAATCTTTGTGACTAGCTTAGTGTTGGAATGAGGGCCAAATTTATTTTGGTAAGTTTGAGGAAACGTGAGACCTTAGAGTCTAGTGAAGATTGGTGGAAGTGATGTGGGAATGTCTAAGGAAGTGTGAGATCCATATCTTGGTATAGTGAGAAGAGTACTAGTGTGTGTCGCTTAGTGCGTCGAGTTGTTGATTAGTGAGTTGGTTATGGTCTTGTCAACCGTAAGTGGCGTCACTATTATGCCTTGGTCAGTTATTAGTATGGGACGTTATTAGATTGCGGGTAGAGAGTTGAGTGAGAAAAGAATTTCATGAGTAGATGCTTGAAGTATTATTAGTGTGGCGAACGGTTTGTGTTCTCAAGTGATGAGTGTACCATTGGAGAGATTTGTCTTGGGTGCCCGGGATCGTGTGATCGCCTTTGACCTATTCGGTCTCGTGTTGAATGTAAGAGTGTGTTTTCCATCTTGGTGTATGAGTAAAATTTCTATGGGAACAATAGTGGAGTAGTCTGTTTTAGGGAGGCCGAAAAGACCCTGAAAGTATGTGGAACGGTGTTTGAAAACCTGTCTCTAGGTGAATGGAGTGGGAGTGGAAAAGTCTCGAGTGATTAGCTAAGTTGATTGGCATCAAGGTGAGTGACACATTGTCACTTTAGAATGGTTTAGATGTGGAGTGTAAGGTTGAACCTTTGGAAAATTTAGCACAGAATGAGCTAGAAGGCGGTGTTGTACCGTGGGTTGTGTTTGAGCCTTGCTTGCGCGGGTAGTAGTCGGTGTGCACTTCCTGATGTGAGTTTTGAAACTCGAGAGTCGGGGTAAAGTGCTAGCCCCTTGGTTGGGAACGTTTGTAAGTCCTCTTGTATCGATGGTCTTCTTGGTTAGTGTTGTGTTCGTATGAAACCTTCGAAGTTTGGAAAGTTATGCGTGTTGCATAGTTCTTTTGGCACCGTGCTTATTTACTAACTTTTGTTGTCATGGAAATGTAATTTTTGCATTGTAAAAATCGTTGTAAGTGTGATGAATGTGATTGGGTGATGGTCGGGATTCACCGGTTATATATTGAGAAGATAAATTGAGGGGTGTTTTCCAACTTTTGAAAACTTTCATGACAATTCTATTTTAACTAAAACCCTTGGGGTGAGATTTTAAGACTTGTTTTGGGAAAATGTTTACAAAATAATGAGTTTTACTCTGTATTTATGACATGAAATTTGGTTGGAAAACGGTATGAATTTAAACGAATTTTGATAAAAACATATAAATGAGGAAAAGAGTTTTCATTCAAGATGATGTAAGCAATTCTGTTGAAACTAGTTTATGTGTCCTTTCGCGATCTTGTGTGGATGATAAATTACATAGTAAACATAATGATATTGGCTGAACGAAATGGTGTGATTGTGGTAATCTGTGTTGATAATAGTGTGGAAATGTTAATGAACATTGTGAAAATGATATGTTATGTTGGTTGTGGCATCGCCGTGTGGGTGATGGACGTTATTGGGTGACGGTAGAGGTTCACCGATTGTTATAAAAGAATGGTACTGGAAAATAAATAAAACTTGGGTTTTACTTGTAAGGCAGAAAATGTGTTTTGGCTAATGATCGGTTTGAGTTTTGGAACACCCTTGAGAAAATGTTTTATATGTAAAAGAAACGATTTTTACCAAGAATTGGGAAAAAGATGAAATTTTCTTTTGAGAAGAATTGTTAATTATCATACCCTTATGATTAGGATGCTATAACTGCTTTAATTGTATTGCTAAATCTTGAATTTTGTATATTCTGTTATGTGAATGGTTGGGCGTTGAATGGTTGGGTGTTGTAAGAACTTGTTAGGCTGGAGTCTTGTCTTGAGCCGAGTTTTGTTGTAACCTTTTTCCTTTAACGAGGTAACCAAGGATCTTGTGGTGAAAATCTAGTCCCCATCTTGTTGGAGTGCGAAGCGTGGAGAGTGTTTGGGTTAGTGGTAGTGGATACCTAGGGTGTGAGTGGGGTTGCCGCGATTGTTTGTTGTTCTAGTCTCATAGACCCAGCTAGTGGTGTGAATCGAGGGGAAGTCTGTGACCCTTTCCTTGTGCTCTTGACTAATTCGGTATCCTTGGCATTCCTAGAGTCGGGGTGGTATTCCAATTTTGGTTGTGACCGGAAGTTGGTGTTGTGTTTCCTTGGTTAGTTGGGAGGTTTTCCTTGGCACCGTTTGAGGCCTTGTATGGCCGACCTTGTAGGACACCAGTTTGTTGGGTTAAGGTGGGCGATGCACCTTTGTTGGGCCCGAAATTCGTGAGGGAGACAATCGGGAAAGTTGCTCTCATCAGAAAGAGGTTAGCTATGACCCAAAGCTGACAGAAATGTTATGCCGATAAGAGTAGACAACCTTTATCTTTTGAAGTAAGTGATCACGTGTTCCTTAAGATCTCACCTAGGCGAACTTTGATGAGGTTCGGTAAGAGTGGTAGGTTGTCTCCGAGGTTCATTGGGCCTTTCGAGATATTGGAGAGGATTGACGAAGTAGCATATCGGTTAGCTTTACTGCCATAATTTTCGGGAGTTCATAATCAATGCTTAGGAAGTACGAGCCCGACCCTTTTCATGTGTTAAATTGGGTTGATTTGGAGGAAGATGAGGATGTCTCCTACGACAAGCGACGGAATCAAATCTTAGATACCCGAGAGCAAGTGTTGCGGGGTAAGACCATACCGTTAGTAAAGGTGTTGTGGAGACACCATGGGATTGAGGAAGCGACTTGGGAACGGGAAGCGGAGGTCCGCTCCAAGTATCCGGATTTATTTGAGCATGTCTAGTTGTTTTGTTTTAGAATTTGTAATGTCCCCCAGTGATGAAGGGGAGAATGTTAAATTGTGATAACATGTTGTTGTATGTATTGTCGTTTTGAGTATGACGTTATGGAAAGATAAATTATTGTTCTAGAGGTTTCATTTCATCTCTAGCTTGAACGTTTGTGTTTTGATGGAATGGTGAGGAAGAAGATAACCTATGATTAGTTGAACTTTGATGTGGTGACTTGGATATATTGTTAAAATGATTGTTGTTGCTAGAACACTTTGATTTAATAGTTTGTTTAAATTTTGGGGACGAAATTTCCTAAGGTGGGGAGGTTGTAGCACTTGCACCCTTTTTAAAACTTTTAGGAAGTGTATTTGAATCGTTATTATGTTTTGGAAACCTTTGGTGTTGTTATGGGTTGATTTTGGAGGAGTATAATCCGAATTAAACTTGTTGGGTTTGGTTGTTCGCGCTTATTATTGTCAAAAGTTTCTTGGAGACTTACATATTCCATTCTAGGGTCGACACCAGCCTTCCTAGGGTCGACCCTTACCTGTTGGTGAAGTTCTGGAGGAGTTGCTGGAAAATAGGGTAGACACTAGACTGGGAGAGGGTCGACCCTCGTCTGTCTGTGTGTTGGTTGCTGGAACATAGGGTAGACACCAGTCTAGGGTAGGGTCGACACTAGCAGTGCAGTCAAGCTTAGTTTCCCAGATTTTCCTCTTTGGTGTCGACACCACTATTGCAAGGGTCGACCCCTGCAGATTTTTTTTCAGATTTTAGTCCGACTTTTGGCCCTACTTTTTGGGGGTTTTGACTTGATATTTTGGGTTGACTTTGGGGCTTATTTCTAATTTTACCTAGTGCTATAAATAGGCCCTCACTTGACCCTTTTCTTTATTTTCTTTCTCTCTTCTCCCCTCTAAACCGTGGGTCTCTCTCTCTCTCTCCAAAACCACTTTTTGCTCAAAAGTCTTTAGATCTACTCTCTTGGAAGCATCTTCTTGCCTTACTCCTTTGAGAAAGATTGTAGATCTCGTCAAGAGCTTCGTTTTGATTCAAGTAGAAGTTGGTTTCGACAACTTTGGGGTTTCAACTTTTTTTGCTCATCTTCTCTTCCAAGCTCGAGGTAGGGACATTCTTGAGTTATATATACAAGTTTTGCTACCTTTATGTTGGTTTTAAGAGTTTTTATATAGTTCCTTGTTGATTTCAATCTTGTGTTTTGAAAATGTAGAGATGTTTTAAATGTGGGTTGTATCCCAACTCTTTTGTAAATCCTAGAAGGTTTTCCTTTGAGTTTATATATATATATTTATGAAGTTTTAGTTGATCTTGAAACTCTCCTTGAGAAATTTCAAAAATGGGTTTGGTGGCTCAAAGGATTGATTGTTTTTGTAAAACAAACTCTACCTTGTGTACATTTAGAGATTTTCTTGAAATGTTAGACAACTTGAGCCGAGATTGAAGTGTGTGGTGAGATTTTATAAAAGAGATGAACAATGTTAGGTTTTTGTAAAAATCTAGAAATTTGGGGTTTTTTTTGAAAACATGAGGAAAACTATGAAATTCTCTTTTCTTGCGTTAAACAAGTAAATGAGTGTGGATTTCACATTGTGACATAAAGAAATGATAATTTTCATGATATAAGAGAATGGAGGACTTATTTTTAAAAGATTGTTGAATGTATGGAAATATTTAAGTAGAAGATGATAATTGTTGTGCATTACGGATTGTGAAAATTAACGTTTGAAAAACATTACATGTTGTATTGATGGGACCATATTGCTAAAAATTGTGAAAGGTGAAATTGTGGCTAAGTGTAGATAACATGTGGTTGTCTTGGGAAAGAGTAATGAAAAGAGGTAATGGAAAAATGTGATTGTTGACATTATTGTGGAGACATTGAAAATGGAGAAATGTTATGAGATATCATGTATTGCATCATGTTCTCATTTGATTTATTATCATTGTTACACATATTGAAATGAATTGGAAAACGTTTGCTTTGAAAAAGATTATGTTGTAATGAGAACTGTGAAAATGTGTTATGGGGTAAATACGGTAGTAAGTCCGGATAGGGGGTGTAGATGAGTTTGATAAGTTGGCCTGAGTGTCCATGGTGAAAGACCAGAAAACCGCACGGATAGGTGTCGAGCCTTCCGGTTAATCCCGGTAAAAATGACAGTTTGGTAGTACTCGCAGAGTCTACTTGCAGACACCAGCCTAGGGATTACCAGTGTCGTATTTACCGCCCCTCTGTTGATTAAAATTGGAAGTTTGACATGTATTGAGATTGCAAGATTTTATTTGAAAAATTGAAATCTTCAAAGAATATGAAATGATATTTTCTTAAAAGAGCATGGCATGGCATTGACATTTGCATTTTTATTGAGAATTGCATAACTGTATATACTTTGTTAGAATTCTCTACTGGGCTTTATGCTCACCCCTATGGGATTTTGGTGCAGGCAAAGGCGTGGTGATTCCGCCAAGTTGAGGGCGCGGATAATTGTAAAGAGTACATAGCTCTTATTTTGTTGTGATCTTTTTGTAAAGCCAAGGGCTAATGTGTATGGGTCCGAGAGACCATTTTGTGTAACCGGGCTATCGCCTTGGAAGATGTAAGCCCTTAAGGGCATTTTAATTATTTTTGAGATTAGATGCTTCACATGTTATAGATTTGTGTATTCGGTATGTTGTGAATGTGAATTGCAAGCGAACCTTTTGTATTTAATCCTTTTATTATATATGTGATGTTGGAGGAATTATTGTCATTGATTAGTGAATGTTCATTAGTGTGGTTAGTTCATGTTGAAATATTTCGGGGCGTTACAGATCATCCCAAAACCACCCCTAAAATTGGTGAAAATGGTCCAATTTGCCCATTGGTTGGAAATAGATTGGATATTTTGGATTTAGTTTGAACTTAATGGAATAGTGGATGATTAGAGGCCTTAATTATGTAGTTAATCATGATTTAGTTAGACTTTAGTTAGGACAAAACTTGTGGTGGAAATAAGGTTACATGTTTTGGGGTGTACTAGAGTACTTTTCCATGAATTCATGGATTTGTTTGAAAAAAGTGTTTGCATTTCTTTCCCTAGGGTAGCCAGCCAAGATGATGATTTGGGAAGATTATTTTATTTTATTTATTTATTTTTTTTGTGTACAATTTGATGGAAATTTCAAAATATAGTGTACAATTTATTTAAATAGGTTTAAAGGTACAAGTATATATATAATAGTACTAACTTGGGATCAATTTGTAATTCAATCAGAATGTGAGGGATTTGGCTTTAATTTATAAATCAGAACATTTATTTAAGTGTAGAATTAAATTAAATTAGGGTTAGATAATCTAATTCGATTTAGATTTCCTGTTTCGAATAAAAAAAGGCTATCAATCTATAAACATGATGAAAATAAAAAACAAATCTAGGGTTTCAAGTGGTAAATCCATATTTAAGGAGTCATTTAATCAGTATTAGGGTATTAGAAATGATTCCTAAGTTACCGAAATCGATTTGGGTTTGCAAGTTTTCACTTCTAGGGTTAAAGTTGAAATTATTTAGGAAATCAAGGATCTTCATTGCAATATTCCAAAAGTAAGGGAATTTTAAGAAAATAAAATTTTCAAGGGTCTCACAACCTATCTCCCTTAAAATAATTTCGTCCTCGAAATTTAACTATACAGGGCTTTCAAACAATTGGGGATAGTTTGCCTTCATCGGAAAAAAAGAAATTATTCAATACTCCTAAAGTAAGTCTAGGTGGTGCTCCAAATGGGTAGTTATTGATCTAAATCATGGGATCCACCACTTTTATTTTAGACTTTTGGGAGACAAAGTATTGGGTGTCAATCTATAAATAGAATGGAGCAATACTCTTATAGCATTGAATAACTTCTCCAAATTGTAATCTGAAGTTCTCTGTCTAAACTCAAATTGCCCAAATTGCACCAAAAATAGAGTTTTTTCTTCTTTTTGCCTCCGTTTGGGAAGTGGGTTGGCTTTTTGGCTTTTTTAGCTATTTTAGCCTGGGACTAAAAAATCTGGTTTGGAATTGACTTTTTGACTTTTTTAACTTTTTGACTTTTTGTTGAGGTGTCCATATGTAATATTACTAAACTGCCCCTGGTTTTAAACTTTCTCCTGACAGTGCCGCTAAACGCAATACGTCACCACTCATTTTACCCTTTTTTTTTTATTTTTTTTTATTTTTTAAATTTTATCATGAATGCAGCCGGCTGTGCTATGGAATTGTTAACCCAAATATATTTTTTGGTCATTTTAATATTTGTTTATTTTATTACATTAATTTGTTTTTGTTTTTTTTTTTTTGTAAATGGTTTTTTCATGTGTTTTTTTATTTTTATTTTAATTTTAATTTTTTTTTCATTTTTTGTAAAATGATAAAAAGTGAGGTTTTATTTTATTGTCCTGTGTATTTTAAATTTTTTTTTTTGCAAATGGTTTTTTCATGTGTTTTTTATTTTAATTTTAAATTTTTTTTTCATTTTCTGTAAAATGATAAAAAGTGAGGTTTTATTTTATTGTCCTGTGTATTTTATTTTATTTTTTTTGAAATGGTTTTTTTTATGTGTTTTTTATTTTTATTTTTATTTTTTTCATTTTCTGTAAAATGATAAAAAGTGAGGTTTTATTTTATTGTCCTGTGTATTTTATTTTATTTTTTTTGCAAATGGTTTTTTTTATGTGTTTTTTATTTTTATTTTTATTTTTTTTCATTTTCTGTAAAATGATAAAAAGTGAGGTTTTATTTTATTGTCCTATGTATTTTAAATTTTTTTTCTTGGAAAATGCTTTCTCATTTGTTTGCATTTTACATGATGTGGAAACTGTAAGGCTCTGTTCAGTTTAGATTTCAAAACATAGTTCTATTACTTGATTTGAGTGTGGTATTTGATTGTACCTTTAAATCATAATTCTATATTCATTTCTCAAAACTTATTTCAAACTATAATCATTACTTTTCAAAACTCATAACCAAACAAACAACTTAAAACTTTTTTTCAAAACTCAAAACAATTTAATTTTTATTTTAAATATTTATTTTATTTTATAGGAATATTTTAATATTTTAATTTTCATAAAAATATTTTAATATTTTAATTGTAAATATTTTGATTTTGGGAATATTTTTAATATTTTGATTTTCAGAATATTTTTAATATTTCTTAATATTTTAATTTTCAGAATATTTTTAATATTTTAATTTTTAAATAATTTTTAAATATTTTAAATATTTTTAATGTTTATACAGGCCTAAAAAATGAATTGACAGAAAAATGAATTGACATAAAATAATTGACATAGAAGTTATTTGAAAAAAAAAAATTATTTGCAAAAAAATTATTCAAAAAAATTTCTTAAAAACAATTAATTGAAAAAAAAAATCATTTTTTTATTTGAGTATTTTAAAAATTGTTTAGTTATGACTATTGATCAAAAATACGGATATCGAGTTATAAGTTATGTGTTTGATTATCAATTATAGGTTGAATTAAGTTTTGAAAACTCATCACCAAACAAATTTTCTTAGTTTACATGTCACATCAAACTTTCAAAACTCAATTCCACATACAATTCAAAACTCAATTCAACACTCTATTCAAAAACTATAACCAAACAAATTTTCTACACTCAAATCATAATTCTACAACTCACATACTCAAAATACAATCCATACTCTCAAATAATATTTATAAAACTCTACCAAACGCAACCTAAATTTCGCTTACATATTGTCCTCTTTTTCATTTGTTTTTAATTTACTTTTTTTTTTTGGCAAAAACGCTTTTCCTTGTTTGTATAGTAGTGTTTAGATGAGTCCGGATCCTCGGCCGCTGTTTCCTGCAGCGGTTCCTGCGGCTGATCAAAAACGACATCATTTTGTGTGTATTTTATTTATTTTTTTTGAAATTTTTTGGTCTCCCCTATAGCGACCCCGGTCTTTTCCTTTTGATTATTATATCCGGACTTAGGTTCCGTGGAGATGGTTGTTGAGTATATGACGTTTGCATCATTTACTTCTTATATTGAGTCTTGGGTTGTATTTGGAAGATTTGGAGCAGGTTGGTTGAGCTTAGGAACCAAGTCTAGTTGCCCAGATTTTGGCTTGTCCGCTCGAGCGGGGCTTTTGACGCTCGAGCGGGGACTTTTTGTTTCTTGTCCGCTCGAGCGGGGAGTTGGGCGCTCGAGCGGAGGACTTGTCTGCAAAAGTACTGGGAGTGTGCATTCGACGCTCGAGCGGGGAATTGGCCGCTCGAGCGGGAGTCTGTGAGTGCCGCTCGAGCGGGGGTTTGGGCGCTCGAGCGGGGAGACTAGTTTAAGGCTCCGTGTTTTGGCATTCTAAAATCACTTTTCACATTCTTTTCTCTCTCTTACCTTTCCAAAAACACCATTGTTGAGCTTCTCACTCTAGAACTCTACCTTCTCTCTAGGTATTGATCTAGTTAGAGTTATTTCCTCACCTTTGGCCTTTACAAACAAGTTATTGATCGTCGAGGGCTATCTTTTAATCTGAAAATCTTTGGGTTTGGAGCACTTTGGAGTTTGGGTCATCATCTCCATCTTTTCCGTTTGGGTTATTTTCTTCGAGGTAGGGATTTCCTACTCCATCTTATAAGTTTTGTTCTAAGTTCTGGTATTTTGATATGTTGGGGGTATTTTGGTAATTTTGGAGTGTCGGGGTATTTGGTAATTTTGGAATGTCGGGGGTATTTTGGTAAGTTTGGGAAAGTCCTGGTTGTTTTAATAAATTAATTTGTATAATTCATTTACGGAGAATTGTGGAATTAATTGATTTAATGGTGTAGCTGGAAAATTGAAATTATTCGCCTATTGAATTGTTGTTATATTTATTTCCAGTATAGAAATAACTGTTTTGGGCTATCGGTGGAGGATAGTCGTGATTGTTGTAGATATGACATGTGGATTAGGTATAACTGAAACTAATCACATCGGTTAAGTCATTAATTTTGACTATTGCATTAATACAGAAATTACTTGTATTGATTGAGCATTGCATTATGCATATTTTGTGGGAGGAGATAGGGGATGTACTCCACGGTTTAGGGGAAGATAGGTGATGGACCTCTAAACCGGATTTTGTTTGGGAGGAGATAGGGGATGGACTCCATTAGCATCACTTTTATGTGTGCTTATTTATATTGAAGTGTATTGTTTGGGAGGAGATAGGGGATGGACTCCATTAGCATCACTTTTATGTGTGCTTATTGATATTGAAGTGTTTTTACATGTTATTGATACAGCACTAAAATGTGTATCAAATTGGAAGTATGGAAGTGTTTTGATTTGAGCCTTAGTCTCATTTGTCATGTTTATAATGGAAGTAATGTGAATATGATATATATTTCACTGTTGTAAGTTTGGCCAGGTTCTGAGCCATATTTAATAAGGGAAAATGAAACGTGTCATAGACATTAGTGTCATGAACTATATAATGAGAAGTTAACCATCTATTGAATGCTCTTGCTTTATTCAATGCTTATATTTGGTTTAGTATATTTCTACTGGGCTGTGGCTCACCCTATAAGGGAACATCATTTTCAGGTCCAGGTGATAAGCTACCTCCAAGGACTTAGCTTGGAAAGATTTGGATCTTGAAGACTATCTTTCGTTATTTGTGTGTATTTGATAGTACATGTAAACATTCAAGCCTAGGGCTTTATTTGTATTGAGTTAGAACTCATATGTATGTGTCCAAGTGTTGGCTTGGCAAGATGTAAGCCCGTAGGGCATTTAACTCGATATTACATGTAATGCTTTTATTTACGGATACTCTGATGAATGAATTATGGTTAATGCACCTTATTATTGTATATGTTTGGGTTTAATTTTGAGGGCGTTACAACTTGGTATCAGAGCGTACCGGGTTCGAATACTTTGGGTACGTGGGAAGTGATTAGTATCACATTGGGTTTGTCTCGCTTGGTTAGAGACTTAGATGTAATGTCACATGCTTAATTGATAACATGTTTATGTGCTTGTTTGGGTATGGGATTTAATTTCTAGGATGTTGATTGGCTCCTTGGGTTTCTGTGAGTCTTGTTGGAAAGGCACTTGATCAATGCTGTTTCTAACCGGAACTCTAGTAACGCCTCGGGACTATCATTATCCGGAAAGGAAATTCGTAAGTGTTTATGTGTTTATATGCTTACGTGGAGTGAATTAAAGTTGTCCATGCATTAGAACGCGAGTATTTAATTTCGGCACACTTATGAATGTGCTAATGTTCTTCGTTTCCTTTATTAGGATGTCAGGACGAGGAAGAGGTGGTAGGCGTGGCAGGCCTAGGAGGCAGGAAATGCCTATTCCGGAGGAGATTCCGGCAGTGCAGGAGGGAGTTGGCCAGGCCAATGTGGCCGAGCCAGTAGGCCAGCAGGCTATGGGCGCTTTAGCCCGAGAGATAGCAGGGGCATTCAGAGAGTCAGTAGGTATTCTCAGAGCTGAGAATCAGGCTCAGTTGTTGTTGCGGATGCAGGACCTTCCTTTCTTAAGAGGGAGTTCTTCCGGTCTAATCCGGATGAGTTTGTGGGTGATCCTAAAGAGCCGCTTAAGGCAGATGAGTGGCTTGAACAAACAACGAAGACGTTTGAGATGCTTGGCATCGAAGACGAGGGGTTGAAAGTGACCTTGGCATCGTTCCAGCTGAAGGGAGATGCGGGTCAGTGGTGGAAGTTCACCAAGGCTCGTATAGGAGTTACATGGGAGGCTTTTGTGAATGCTTTCCAGGAACGGTACTTATCTCCAGCAGTTAGGGAGAGGCTGAGAGACCAGTTCTGCCAGCTTAAGCAGTCGAGTTCTTCAGTGGCCGAGTTTGAGGCTACATTTACTAGCTTGTCCAGGTTTGCACCTGAGTTAGTGGCGTCTGAGGAACGCCGTTGTATCGAGTTTGAGAAGAAGTTGAGGCGTGGCCTTAAGCTGAGAGTTGGGGGAACTATGAATCGGGAGTATGGGCGTATGGTTGATGCTGCAGCCCATATGGAAACATGATGCAGGAGGAGGAGGAAGGGCAGAAGGGCTCCAAGAGGAGTCAGGACAGCCAGAGTGATGGCAGGAGACAGAAGGGTTTTAACCCTCAGCAGTCTCAGAGTAGCTTTTCTAGATCGACTTTTCCTGTGCCGAGTGCTAGTTCTGGAAAGGCAGCCAGGGAGACATTACCTGTTTCAAGTGTGGCCAGCTGGGCCACAAGTCTCCAGTTTGTCCTCAGAGGGGAGGAGTACAGAGAGCAGCATCTTCTTCGGCTCGATCTCAGAGCCAGAATCAGAGTAGAGGCCAGCCGCTCTCTTGTTTTCAGTGCGGTCAGGTAGGGCACATGAAGAGGTATTGCCCGCAGTTGGGTGGCACACCTGGTGCATCTGGGTTGAGGCAGACTCAGGGTCAGCAGCCAGCTCAGTCGGGTCAGGCCTCGAGGGCCAATCAGGGGGCTTCATCGTCCCAGTCGGTACAGCAGTCTTATGCTCCTAGGGGTGAGCAGGTTGATCAGAGGTCTTCTGGGCGCGTGTATGCTGTTACCGCGCCGGATCTTGTACCAGCTCCAGCTGTTGTGAGAGGTACTTTCTTGTTTTGCAACTCGGTTGCTAATGTTTTGATTGATACGGGTGCATCTCATTCCTTTGTGTCTGCTGCATTTGCATCTATTTTGGAGTTGGAGTTAGCACAGTTAGCATCTCCTATTTGTGTAGTGTCACCTCTTGGGGGTGAGTTGATCTTGAAACAAGGGGTTAGGGGTTGTGATATAGAGGTCGATATCATAGACTTCCGTTTCCTTTTGTAGTTATGCCCATGAAGGGCTTCGATGTTATTTTGGGTATGGACTGGTTATCGTCATACCGGGCAGTTATTGATTGCTACCGCCAGAGGGTCACTTGTTGTACCGTGAGGCGGGAGTGTTTTCATTTTCTGGGGGACCGGGTTGGTAGTGTTTTGCCACCGGGTATGATCCGCGAGGGCGGAGTGAGCTTAGTGGTCTACTTGCTAGCTTTGATAGTGGTGAGTGTGATGAGACCCAGATTGTGTTGCCAAGGGTGGTTTGTGAGTACTCGGACGTTTTTCCCGAGGATCTTGTTGGTTTGCCACCGCATCGAGAGATTGAGTTCTCTATTGATCTAGTGCCCGGCACAGCGCCGATTTCTATGGCACCTTATCGTTTTGCCCCAGCTGAGTTAGTTGAGTTGAAGATTCAGCTCCAGAGTTGCTAGATAAGAGTTATATTCGTCCTAGTGTTTCGCCGTGGGGAGCACCGGCCCTCTTTGTTAAAAAGAAAGGTGGTGCTTTGAGGCTTTGTATAGACTACCGGAAATTGAATCGGGTTACGGTTAAGAATAAATACCCTATGCCTCGTATAGATGATCTATTCGATCAGTTGAAGGGTTCACGTTGTTTCTCTAAGATAGATTTGAGATCGGGTTACCACCAGTTGAGGGTCAGAGAGGAGGATATTCCAAAGACGGCATTCCGTACGCGGTATGGCCACTATGAGTTTCTGGTGATGCCATTTGGGCTCACCAATGCCCCAGCAGTGTTTATGGATTTGATGAACCAGATATTCCGGAAATTTTTAGACCGTTTTGTAGTCGTCTTCGTGGACGACATTCTGATTTATTCACCTTCGGAGGAGGAGCACAAGGAACACTTGAGAGTGGTGCTTGAGTTACTTAGAGCCCATAAGCTTTATGCTAAGTTTGGAAAGTGTGAGTTTTGGCTAGAAGAGGTGAAGTTCTTAGGCCATGTAGTGTCGGGGAAAGGAGTGTCCGTTGATACATCCAAGACTGAGGCAGTGCAAGATTGGGCACAGCCTAAGAGTGTGTTTGAGATCCGCAGTTTTCTAGGATTAGCTGGGTATTATCGCCGGTTTGTGAAGGATTTCTCCAGGTTAACTTCACCTTTGACTAGATTGACTCGGAAGGGAGTTAAATTTGTATGGAGTGAGACTTGTGCAAAGTCATTTCAGGAGTTGAAAGTTAGACTGACCACCGCTCCAGTCTTGATTATTCCGGAGAGAGGGATGGGTTATGCAGTCTATTGTGACGCCTCACGAGAGGGTTTGGGTTGTGTGTTGATGCAAGAGGGGAAAGTGGTTGCCTATGGCTCACGTCAGTTGAAAATTCACGAGAAGAATTACCCTACGCATGATTTAGAGTTAGCAGCTGTGATATTTGCCTTGAAGATTTGGAGGCATTATCTTTACGGTGAGAGGTTCGAGGTATTCTCGGATCATAAGAGTCTGAAATATCTGTTCACACAGAAAGACTTGAACTTGAGGCAGAGGAGGTGGATGGAGTTCATTGAGGATTATGATTTCGAATTGCATTATCATCCGGGAAAGGCCAATGTGGTGGCCGACGCCCTTAGCAGGAAACCTGTTGGTGATATAGCTAGTATAGCCATTCGGGAGTGGGAGATGTTGGGTGCACTTGGGGAGTTTGATTTGCTTCTGGGTGAATCCATTGAAGCTGCGACCTTGTTTTCTGTTGTTGCGCAGCCTACACTTGTGACTCGAGTGTTAGAGGCTCAGAGGGGTGACCTTGAGGTAGAATCCCTCCGAGAGAAGATCTCCAGTGGGAAGGTTGAGAAGGGTTTGACGGTGTATCCCGACCTGAGTGTGAGATACCGAGACCGTCTGTTTGTGCCGGAGTCTTGCCGAGAGGAGGTACTCCGAGAGTTTCATCATTCGCGCCTTGCGGTGCATCCGGGAGGCACTAAGATGTATCGGGATTTGGGTCGCCAGTTTTGGTGGCGGGGTATGAAGAGAGATGTGGCAGCTTTCGTGTCTAAGTGCCTTACTTGTCAGCAAGTGAAGGCCGAACATCAGAGGCCAGCGGGTTTGTTGCAACCCTTGCCTATTGCCGAGTGGAAGTGGGAACATGTCACTATGGATTTCGTTGTAGGTCTTCCGAGGACTCAGCGAGGTAGTGATGCTATTTGGGTGGTTGTAGACCGGTTGACTAAGTCGGCGCACTTCATTCCCATGCGTGGGAGAGATTCGGTAGATCATCTTGCCGACTTGTATATTCGGGACATAGTGAGGTTACACGGAGTTCCAGTGACGATCGTCTCAGATAGAGATCCTCGTTTTACTGCTAGGTTGTGGCAGAGTTTGCAGAGTGCCTTGGGCACTAAGTTGACCTTTAGCACGGCTTATCATCCTCAGACTGACGGGCAGTCCGAGCGTACTATTCAGATCCTTGAGGATATGCTTCGGGGTTGTGTTCTTGACTTTAGTGGGTCGTGGGAGAGGCACTTACCATTGGTGGAGTTTGCCTACAACAACAGTTTCCAGTCTAGTATCGGTATGGCACCGTTTGAGGCCTTGTATGGCCGACCTTGTAGATCTCCTGTTTGTTGGGCCGAGGTAGGTGACGCACCTTTGTTGGGTCCGGAGTTGGTGAGGGAAACGACGGAGAAAGTTGAGCTTATCCGTAAGAGGCTTGTTACAGCCCAGAGTCGTCAGAAATCTTATGCCGACCGTAGGAGGAGACCTTTGGTGTTTGAGGTGAGTGATCATGTCTTTCTGAAAATATCACCTAGACGGGGATTGATGAGATTTGGGAAGAGCGGGAAGTTATCCCCTCGGTTCATTGGTCCTTTTGAGATCCTTGAGAGGATTGGCGAGGCTGCTTATCGTTTAGCTTTGCCACCGCAGTTGTCCGGAGTACATGACGTGTTTCATGTGAGTATGCTTCGGAAGTATGAGCCGGATCCATCACATGTGTTGGATTGGACCGATTTGGTAGTTGACGAAGATGTCTCGTATGAGGAGAGACCGGTTCGGGTCTTGGATAGGCGGGATCAAGTTTTGCGAGGCAAAACCATCCCTTTGGTGAAAGTTCTGTGGAAACATCACGGAGTGGAGGAAGCCACTTGGGAACGTGAATTAGAAGTCCGCGAGAAATATCCGGATATGTTTATTGATTTATAATCTGTCTTTAGATTTTGTAATATTGTTGAACTTAAGAGCTTTATATATGTCTTAAGTTGGAAAACATTGAGAATGTTTTGGTTAATATATTGTGAATTAGAGTTATATCATGGAATTGAATATGATATGGAAAACTGTTGAAATGGAAAGCAAAATGCATAATACTGATGCAGGTTGAAATATATGTTATTGTATATACATATTGTGAGATGCCTCTTGATAAGAGATGAAATGACCGGTAATGGGTCAAGTTGTTTATTTTGGGAATTTGAGAAAATCCTATTTTTGTTGAAAACTTATGCTTAATTTCGGGGACGAAATTCTTTTAAGGGGGGGAGGTTATAGCGACCCCGGTCTTTTCCTTTTGATTATTATATCCGGACTTAGGTTCCGTGGAGATGGTTGTTGAGTATATGACGTTTACATCCTTTACTTCTTATATTGAGTCTTGGGTTGTATTTGGAAGATTTGGAGCAGGTTGGTTGAGCTTAGGAACCAAGTCTAGTTGCCCAGATTTTGGCTTGTCCGCTCGAGCGGGGCTTTTGACGCTCGAGCGGGGACTTTTTGTTTCTTGTCCGCTCGAGCGGGGAGTTGGGCGCTCGAGCGGAGGACCTGTCTGCAAAAGTACTGGGAGTGTGCATCCGACGCTCGAGCGGGAGTCTGTGAGTGCCGCTCGAGCGGGGGTTTGGGCGCTCGAGCGGGGAGACTAGTTTAAGGCTCCGTGTTTTGGCATTCTAAAATCACTTTTCACATTCTTTTCTCTCTCTTACCTTTCCAAAAACACCATTATTGAGCTTCTCACTCTAGAACTCTACCTTCTCTCTAGGTATTGATCTAGTTAGAGTTATTTCCTCACCTTTGGCCTTTACAAACAAGTTATTGATCGTCGAGGGCTATCTTTTAATCTGAAAATCTTTGGGTTTGGAGCACTTTGGAGTTTGGGTCATCATCTCCATCTTCTCCGTTTGGGTTATTTTCTTCGAGGTAGGGATTTCCTACTCCATCTTATAAGTTTTGTTCTAAGTTCTGGTATTTTGATATGTTGGGGGTATTTTGGTAATTTTGGAGTGTCGGGGGTATTTTGGTAATTTTGGAATGTCGGGGGTATTTTGGTAAGTTTGGGAAAGTCCTGGTTGTTTTAATAAATTAATTTGTATAATTCATTTACGGAGAATTGTGGAATTAATTGATTTAATGGTGTAGTTGGAGAATTGAAATTATTCGCCTATTGAATTGTTGTTATATTTATTTCCAGTATAGAAATAACTGTTTTGGGCTATCGGTGGAGGATAGTCGTGATTGTTGTAGATATGACATGTGGATTAGGTATAACTGAAACTAATCACATCGGTTAAGTCATTAATTTTGACTATTGCATTAATACAGAAATTACTTGTATTGATTGAGCATTGCATTATGCATATTTTGTGGGAGGAGATAGGGGATGTACTCCACGGTTTAGGGGAAGATAGGTGATGGACCTCTAAACCGGATTTTGTTTGGGAGGAGATAGGGGATGGACTCCATTAGCATCACTTTTATGTGCTTATTTATATTGAAGTGTATTGTTTGGGAGGAGATAGGGGATGGACTCCATTAGCATCACTTTTATGTGTGCTTATTGATATTGAAGTGTTTTTACATGTTATTGATACAGCACTAAAATGTGTATCAAATTGGAAGTATGGAAGTGTTTTGATTTGAGCCTTAGTCTCATTTGTCATGTTTATAATGGAAGTAATGTGAATGTGATATATATTTCACTGTTGTAAGTTTGGCCAGGTTCTGAGCCATAATGTTAATAAGGGAAAATGAAACGAGTCATAGACATTAGTGTCATGAACTGTATAATGAGAAGTTAACTATCTATTGAATGCTCTTGCTTTATTCAATGCTTATATTTGGTTTAGTATATTTCTACTGGGCTGTGGCTCACCCTATAAGGGAACATCATTTTCAGGTCCAGGTGATAAGCTACCTCCAAGGACTTAGCTTGGAAAGATTTGGATCTTGAAGACTATCTTTCGTTATTTGTGTGTATTTGATAGTACATGTAAACATTCAAGCCCAGGGCTTATTTGTACTTGAGTTAGAACTCATATGTATGTGTCCAAGTGTTGGCTTGGCAAGATGTAAGCCCGTAGGGCATTTAACTCGATATTACATGTAATGCTTTTATTTACGGATACTCTGATGAATGAATTATGGTTAATGCACCTTATTATTGTATATGTTTAGGTTTAATTTTGAGGGCGTTACATCCCCTCTTCTCTTCTCTGTCATTTATTTTCTGCTATGGTTTTGGAAATGGTTTCTTCACTTCCAAACGGCAGATGATCTGGGTAGGCAAAGGAGCTTTGAAGCTTCTCTCTCCTCTACTCCTTCTCTCTCTCTCTCTCTCTCTCTCTCTCTCTCTCCATTAACAATGGCAGATACATATGTATAATGCATATATATATATATATATATATTTCACTCTCATTGTCAGCAACCTCTTAGATTTAGATCCAAATCCAAATATTCAACACCCAAAGATAACATTACAAAACCCACAACCAAGAAAAACAACACAACCAGGATCAAAAAAGAGAGGATTGCAAAATCCTCTCAGATTTATATATGTATAATACATATATATATATATATTTCACTATTCTTGCTTAAGAAAAACAACACAACCAGGATCAATATTTTTCTTTTCATTTCTACAATTGAAAATTGAGGTTCCCTGCTTTGGTGCTTTCTTTTCCATGGAAATTGATTCAATTTTTAAATATTTATATATTTGGATTTCAGGTGTCTCCGCCGTTATCGTCGTCGCCCTGTTGTCTGACCGTCAACGGTGACCTCGTCTCTCTGTTCGTCCGTCCGTGAGATGCTTAGGATTTGAGAGCAGAGAAGAAAATAGGGGAAAGGAAGAAAATAAGTGACCTCGTCTCTCTGATTCTGTGTATTTGGGCTTTTTTTTTTTGGTGAAATTTTGCCTCAAAACGACGTCGTTTTGGGGCGCCGCAGAGACAGCCGCAGGATAAGGCGACAGAGGATCCGAACTCGTGTTTAGATGGTTATTGACAACTGAAGGGACACGTGACATGTTTGGATTGGAGCGTATTTAAGTGGGGTGGGGCCACTTTGGGAATCCTATGTGTGGTGAGACGTGTATCAGAGTGGGAGGGGGCAATTGGTAATTTCAACCTGCCATGGGTTCAACATTTCCAATTGAAGTTCATTTGGACGGTAGTGGCTAAATTAGCCTTTTTTGGACGGTAGTGGCTAATTTAGTCCAAAACCATCTTCCCAAATTGTAGTTGGGATCTGGATGAAAGATTAGAAAAAATAAAATAACTTTTACTAGGCCTCGTTTGGGAACAGGCAAATTTAGTAACTTTTTGGTTATTTGGCTAAAATATGAGCTAAAAAAAACTAGTATGTTTGGGATGACTTTTTGACTTTTTGACTTTTTACGAAAAGATGTGCAAAAAGTAGAGAGAAAAGAGAATCTTTGACTTTTTGGTATAGGTTGTTGGCTTTTTGGCTAATTTGGTAACTTTTTGAGTTTTTGGCTAAAAGGGAAAGTTTCCAAACGAGGCCTAAATTACAATTATTCAGTCATGTTTAAATTACTGAATTAGAAATTCATAAATATGTACATTTTACAATTTCAACTCCATTTTCAAGCAAATCAAGGCCCAAGTAATTAATCTTCACATTTATTTCCATAATCTTAAGCCTAACTCAATTTCAATTGAATTTAATTAATTCTCAATTAAGGCTTAATTTGACTACATCTAATTTTACGAACCTAAATCAAATTTTTAATTGAATTCTTATAAGGCTCTAAATATCAAATTAAATTCATTCTTCCATTTTTGAAACTCAATTTCATGAAACATCCATTTTCTTGAACCCAAGCTCTAATTCATGTTTAATCTTTTCTCAAACTCCATGAATCATGTTTGAAAATAAGTTTAGAAAACGATTGTTTTGTTCATGGATTCTTGAAAACATGACATGCATGTAAGGATCATGCAAATAATAGGTGTTTGAACTAAAATTATGCCATGCAAATTGAGTTTTAAGCATGTATTCTTCTAATTCCTCATTTTATAATTATATAGACCCAACTCTAATATTTACTCCATGAATTGTGTAACGAGTTGAATCAAGTTGAATTTTTGCCCTTAGTATTATTGTTGTCGTTATTATTATTATTTATTTTATAATCTTGAGAGAGTTACAAATATTTATGGTGTGCACCACCAAACGAAATATATTTTTGTGGTGAGAAAATATTATATCATTTTATCATTTATATTACAAAATATTATAATGGTGTGAAAATATACTTGAATTGATATATATATATATATATTCTTTTTTTGTGTAAAGAGAGGCAACCACGTGGGGGGGGAGGGGGGGCTGCGCCTTCACTCCTTTCCTCTCATTCCTTTTTCTCTTTTCTTTTTCTTCTTGTTTGAAGCATCCACGATGGTTTGGTCTACAAAACTGAAGAGAGAACCCAGTCAACCACAACCGTTTCTGGGTATCCTCCGGTCCCCAATCACTGGCACTTTCAGGATTTGATGAAGTAGATGATGGCCCAATGGCATTGAGTTCTTCTCTAGCAAAGATGGGTGCTTTGGTTCTCAACACTGCTGACCCTCTAACCAAATCGAAGCTCTCTCACATGGCTTACTCTCTCTGGCACCGACAAAATTTGCCAATCGGGGTTTCTCAACTGCCCTATCGTCCTACTCGCTCTCCTAAACCTCAACTGGTTTCCCAAAGGAAATTCCAGCTCTCAAAAGCTCGGGTTTGCCTCTCAATGCTTATATGCTCCATAATCTTGCTCATGTGGAGCTGAATGCTATTGATTTGGCATGGGATACTGTTGTTCGATTTTCGCCACACTCTAAACTTCTTGGAGAGGGTTTTTTTTTTTTTGGATGATTTTACTCATGTTGCTGATGATGAAAGTCGCCATTTTGCTTGGTGTTCACAGAGATTGGCTGAACTTGGTTTAAGTTATGGAGACATGCTAGCTCATAATCTTCTTTGGAAGGAATGTGAGAAATCATCACACAATGTTGCTGCACATTTGGCTGCAGTTCCATTTGTTTAGGATTTAGACCCATGTTCTTGAGACCAAAGTGAAGAGCTTGGTGAGAGCAACGTTTTGACCGGTGGAGATTAAAATCCGACAAAATCGAAAATTGGGGTTTTGCTTGTTTTCTATTCTAGCTTGAGGTAGGGATTTTTTCTACACTTCTTTATGCATTTTTACTTGATTATAGAGAGCTTAGAGTTGTATATAATTTAATTAGAATTTTTTGAAAATTTTGTGATTTATTTGCTTAAAGAGAAATTTTGAAAAAAGTTGATGCCAAATTGCGAAAGTGTAAACTTGGAATATGTTTATAAGGTTATGAAAGAGTTATGTTTTAAATTTGAACAAAAACGGACTTCGACTCGATCGGTTTTTAAATTTTTACCGGTTTGCAACCAAAAGAACATTTTTAAAGAAAACAAAGGAATTACGTTTAACTTTTGGGACTTTTGATTAAAATAGGATGTCATAGTTGAATAATGCTTGGAGAATGAGTTTGGAAAGAAAATGATGTTTTCTTGGACATTAACGGTATTATTTTGCTTAATGTATCTGTTGGAATAAAACCGACACGGTTAGAAATAGACCTTAAGAGGTTACCGGACGTGATTGTGATATGAAAACTAGTGTAGTTGTTCATATTTGATGAGATGTGGAATACATTGTATTTATTGAAATTTTTGGAATTTAATTGATAGAAATATCTGTTTTGAGCTATCGGTAGAAGATAGCTATGATTGTTGTAGAAATGCATGAGACTTAGATAAATTGAACTACATTCCTCATTTGTTGCATTGGACATTGCATTACATTCATTTCATTGGAAATGTATCTGTTTTTGAGAAATGCTTTGGAAATGTATCTATTTGTGAAAAGATGAATACTTGGTGAATCTAGGTAGGGGGTGTGGGACCGCGCGGTTAGGTGTCGAGCCTTCCAGTTTACTGGTAAAAATGATAGTGGTAGTGCATTAAGGCCTACTAGCAGGCACTCACCTAGAGATTCACAAGGCCCGTATTCATGTAATAGATATGGTTTAAAATGAAAATGGTTTTATATCTGTTGTTGTATCTCAGCATTGCATGCTTTATAAAAAGAGAGATAAACAGTTTTATCATGAGCATGGCATGATCATACTCCTCTTTAGTCTTGTCATTGTTCATATGTTGTGTAGTATATCTCTACTGGGCTGTGGCTCACCCTATAAGGAAAATCATTTCAGGTACAAGTGTTATACCTCCGCCAAGGCATTGACTTGGGAGGAGTTGGAGCTGAGGCTTCATTTTTGTTTTATTGTTATTTGTTGAATGTAAGCCCAGGGCTGTATTTGTGTTGAGTTGAAACTCCATTTTGTGTAACCAAGAATGTTCTTAGATAAATTTATAAGCATGTAGGGCACTTATTATCTGTTTGGCTCCCATTTTATACTTGTTGTAAAATGTATACTTAGGATTGGAACTGGGGCATTGAGATGTGAGTAGCATATATTTGGCATTTGGGATTTAATGGAAATAGATATATGGAATAGTTAGCTATATATATGTGTTTGCCTAAATAGTTAGCTATACATTGAGATGTGGGTTTTGTTGCATAAATAGATATACCCGGCCCAATTTTCGAGGCGTTACAAATTGAAATGTTTAATCTTAAAACTTGCATCCTTAAGCTTAAAATCCTCAACTCTCATGGAAAATTACTTCATTTTGTGAATCCATGCAAGAGAATGAATGTATGTTCATGAATCTTTAAAAATCTTGACATACATGTATACATTTTCCATTTATATCAACATCTCCTACAATCAAGTTTAATTCACCTCATCAAGTTTATGTTCTTCTTAAATAATCTAGAATTCCATAAGTATGAATGCGATTCTGCAAATTGGTGAGATACAAGCAAGGAATTCTTACATAGAGTTAGATAATTGAGTTGAATTCCTACTTTTCCTTCAATTTTCTTCTTTCTCTGGGTGTTCTTTTCTTCACTTTCTTTTTCTTCTCTTCCTTCTCTATGTTGAGTTGTCTCGCCAAGTCTTTACTCTCTCTCTCTCTCTACGTGTATAGTTTAAGGCTACCCAACAAGATCCACTAAGTCTATTTTCTATATTCTTTGATGAGTAAAAAGCATCAGACTCAAATTAATTAGACTAAAGAAATTAATTAAAATCAATTTGAATCAAATTAAATTAATCTCATCATCTTATAATCTTAATTACACTAAATTAAAATATACTAAGGTGAATTAGGCTCTAATTCCTATCCAATTATTTAATTCTAACTTGTTAAAATTAGCGAATCAGACAGGTTTAATTTTCATTCTAACCTATCTGTTCAAACAATACAATTCAATAAATCCCATAACAATCAATAACACTTAACCACATAATTAACATGTAGGAACATAATTAATAGTTCTAATTAAGGCTCAATTCAATCACTCAATCACAGACAATTTCAGTAAACTGAATCAATTTTCAATTAAATTTTCCAAATGACTCTAAAAATTCCCATAAGCCCATCCATGTACTCAATTTCAATTGTGCACCTAATAAGATTATCGATTTCAATTTCAATTTCAAAATTGTAACCTTAACAGACAATTTTTCAATTTGCACAGATGTGCACAAATTAAATTACTTGGCACTTAGTTCAATTAGCATTAACACATAATTAATTAATTAATTGATTAAAGTCACGATTAACAAGTCTGGGTCATCACACATATTCCCTAAATGCTTATATCTTTCCAAGTCAAGGCTTGGGTACATCAAAAGTGAGTCATAAATTCAATACAAATAAAGCCCCAGACTTGCACAAAAAATTTAATACAACATAATAAAATTGAGCCTTCAGCTCCATAGTTCTCTCAAGCTAAATCCTTGGTAGAGGCATATTACCAGCACTTGAAAATGATTTTTCCAAGTAGGGTGAGTCAAAGCTCAGTAGAGATAACCTAACACAATAAGTGAATCTTAACAAAGATATAAGTATAACATGCATGCACAATGCCCATGATCAAATCATTTACGACTCTTTTAAAAAACCATATTACGCAAAGCTTTATATCTCAATTCATGAGTCATTTCCATTTCATTCAGACAACCAAACTGAGGGAACAACTCAATGGGTCTCTAACAAACACAACCATCATACAAACACTTCTATTTGTCATTTTACAGAAATTCCGTCCGCGGGAATCGACACCCATGTATATGCGCAGTTTTCGGGACTTTCACCCTGGACACACAAGCCAACTTAATTTAACGGAGTCCATCCCCTTTCTTCTCCCGAACATGGAGTACATCCCATTTCTTTTCCTAAACATCATACATTTACAATGTATTAAAGACATGGCCATATTTAATGACAACAGATAAGAGATTAGTTTCAATTCACCTAATCTTCATGCAATTTCTACAACAATCATAGCTATCCTCCACTGATAGTCCAAAACAGATATTTCTAAACAGCTATACCATGTCTATGACAAATAAATTATCAAAATTTCCATAGGTGAGAGGTAATACACATCAAACTTCACCATTTATGTAAACACCCATCCAAGTTCACATTCCCAATACTAATTTCATTTATTTATACAAAATAACTATTTCAGACATTTTAGGAAAAAAACTCCATTTTCTTCCGAACCCTTCCCAAGTATCAAAATCTACAAATTAATCACACCACAACCTCATATCTACTCTCATAACCATTTCTAATACATTCATTTGAAAACCCTTTTTTTGATTTTAAACCAAACCCCTAGATTTGTTCAAAATCATTGAAATTCAAACATTTTTTACACATCAACAAATAACTAAGTTAAAAACCATAGAAGAGTGTAGAAAGTCCCTACCTCAAGCTTAGAAAACCAAGGAAGAAATGGAGAAACTTCAAAGGCACCGAAACCAAGCTTTATTCGGATCAAATGAGATCTCGGAGTGCTCTATCTTTTTATCAAAAAGAGTAGGGCAGAGTGATCCTTAGATCTAGGTGTATTTGTAGTGAGAAGTTGGGTTTTAGAAAGAGAGAGGGTAGATCTAGGGTTTTAAGGGAAAAAGATATGAAAAAGTGATGTAAAAAGGTGTTTCTGCGAATTGATATATGTGCAGCTCGCTCGAGCGCAAGAGTTGTCGCTTGAGTGACCAGACACAATAAGTTGTTTCGCTCAAGTACAAGAAGCTTAGCTCGAGCGCAGAATGCACACTTCCATAAGTTTTACAGATAAACGATCATCACTCGAGCGTAAGAAGTCTCGCTTGAGCAAAGAACACTACCTCCCCAGTATTTTTGCAGGCCTACAAAAGTACTGGGAGCTCACAAAGCTTGCTCGAGCAAAGAGGCCAAATTTTGTGCAACAACAGTTTAAACTAACTAACAACTAACCTGTTCCAAACACAACCGAGACACTCCAATACTCCAACTCAATGAGAAATAAGGAGAAAAAGACAAGAACAACAATATAGAATCATGAAACTTGAGTCCGGAATGCAAGATGGGTCGAGTCTAAACCAAAATCACTATATTTCTCCTTCTATTACTTCATTAAAAGTTTTTAATAGAATGTAGTCATGTGACAAACGTGTGACCACGAAATGAGGGTAAAAGATAAAAATTATTCTCATTTTTCACCAATATACACTATGTCTCACATGATAAGCATGTGAGAGTTATATAATACTATATATATATATATATATGTATGTTTATATTCTGAAAATTGGGACGAAAATGTTAGAAAATAGATCTATTGAATTTTTTTTTTTTTTTAAAATGTAGTAGAGAAATGAAGATGAATAGACAGAAGATTGTGTTATTATAGAAAACAGAATTTATTGATTCCAATTTTTGCAAAACCCTAATTCATCTCCTTAATCGTTTACAATCTACTTTTTTTTTAACCAAATACAATCAAAATTTGTTGTAAATTTTGGGACGAAATGTGTATAGACGAAAAATTTAGGTGATTTTTCTTTTTCACCCTCATTTTGTAGTCATATACTCGTCACATTACTAGCTTCTATTAAAAACTTATACAGTAGAATAATAAAAATGGGACATTGATATTTGACTAGAAATGTAAGAAGTTAACTGTCATGGTTTCATAAGTGCAACAGGTTGGCTATTACGATTTCATATGTAGAACTAAAATGAGATTTGACTACTAGTGTAGGAGGTGGATTGTCATAATTTTATTCGTAGGAACTAAATTGAGATTTAATGCAAAGTGCAGAGATATAAAGTATAATTTGCCCTTGTTATATTTTCTCTAGAAGACTTGCACTATTCTAAAATACTCTAGAATGTTCAAAATGCAAAAATATCCTTGATATTTATAGAATGTTTTAGAATGTTACTCAAATTGTTTAAAGTCAATCTTATGTTTTCACTTGGTTTAATCGTGACCATTCAATGAGAAGATCTTGTAACTATATAAAGGAATGGAGGCACATTAAGAATGTAATGCTTCTTGGGTAAAGCCTTCAGTTACTGTTGGTGTAATTTTGTATAAGGTAAATATTTTCTAATTTCATTCTTATATATTTTAATTGAAACAATTTTAATTTTATACTTTTAGAAAATTTTCAATGTAATCATTTCATTAATAAATATTGTTAAATTAGATAGAAATTAGTCAGTTTACCTGACCCACTAACTAATGCATTAATCACTCTATTTAGATGACACTTTTTTGGGATTTGTGGTTGTTGTGAACTATGCTCACAAACTCTGTTGTGCTTTAGGCACATTTTAAGATTTTTTTTTGGTTTGATAATTTAAATCATTTATTTTTTAGATTATATCAAATTTAATATATTTGTAAAAAATTAATTTCAATGATTTAAACTATTTACTTTTCAAAGAATATCAAGTTTAATATTTTTGTAAAAAATTAATTTGATCGGATATCAGTAGTTATTTTATCAAATCACATTTATATGTAAAAAAATGAATCGTAAGTGTAATTTGAAATATAAAACGAAATGTCATTTGATGAAAAAGTTACTGATGCCCAATCAACTTAATTTTTTACAAATATGTTTTATTCAATATACTGTATAAAGTGAACTATTCTGATTATCAAAATGAGCTCTAAAATGGGTCCAATAGGCTTCATAATAGTGATTGTTGCACATAATGTACAAAAACCACTCCAAACCCCACTTTTTGCCCTCCAAATTTTACTTAAATTTCAATTTAATCCTTAAAATTTGAAATTGTAACACTATTATCTATTAACTTTAAATCATATTATTAGGTTAACCTCAATCAATACTTTTATCAAATTATATGAAAATTAAATTTTGCAGAGCTAGTAATAGTTATCCTTTTTTTATATTAAGAAAATATGTTAGAGGGTTTTATTTTAGTAAGAAGGTATTTGAAAGCAATATAGTTTGTTGCTATTTTTATTGAGTGCTCCTGTCAAAGTTCAAATTTTATTCTTTCGAAGCAATGAGAATAACAACAAATTGAAAGATCACATTAGTTCAACCTATTTGTCCACGTGTGCACTTATCTATCCACGTTTCACATATTTGTGCACTTATCTATCTGGGTGTCACTTATCTGTCCAAATTACCACTGCCAACAACCATAGTGAGCCATTGTCAATAGCTGATGCTAGTGACTTTCTGGCGAATTTTCTAACAATCGGCAATAGTGTATGAGATTGTAACAAGACAAATGTAAAAATGGAGAAAAATGTTTTAAAAATAATAATTTTTTCTTCTTACCAAAATATTTCATTAATCATGTCTTTAAATCCAAAACAAAACATTCATTGGACTTAATGCTATATACACCCATAAAAATATATTCTTCACCAATAAACTCTTTTTATTTCATTAAGATTGTTTCCATTTCAACTATTTTTAAAAAGAAATATATATTTTTCAATTCAATACATTAATATTTTAGCACTAGAAATTTAGCATTACAATATTCTTATACTTAATTATAATTTATTAAACAATAACGAAGTGAATTCAAAGGTAACATAGAGGGTTAAAATTATTGTAAAGAGACCAAATAAAAATTTGGAGGAAAATTTGAAGGAAAGTTTGAGTATACAAAGCATAAATTGTCAATATATTTCACTTTAGAAACTTGTTACTTTTATTTATGTCTTTTTCTTTTCTTTTCTTTTTTTGAATAAATATGCCATGATGTTTTTTTCTAAATGAAATTAGTTGCATTATAGACAAATGATTTATATATAAATAAATAAATAAAAAAAGAGCATGATATAGGAGTGACATCTTTGTAATTTTGGTATTAATAATGAGTTTTTTAGTCTTTAGATAAACTGATCACAAAGAGTCACACTATGTATATAATTTTTGTACAAAATTTGTATCTATTGTATTACCCTACACTATATACTTAAAACCATTAGCATGAAGTATAATAAATGAAGTATTGTTGAACTTGAACATTACAAAGTAAATGCTAATGGGTGTCTTTAGTTATTTTTTAAGTATAATTCATCATATCAAAAAGTTAGTAAATTAGTTGTTTAAAGTATATTTTTAAGGGTTTGGGTTCTCTTTGTGCGCAAGTGTTGTTGGATTTTATTGGCCTCTATGGGTTCCACATCAACGATTTAAACTATTTATTTTGTTTGATTATAGATCATTTAAAAAAAAAGATTAATCCGATAATCATATCTACATGTTTTAATGATATTTGTTTGAAAAAATTTGAACACAAAAATAATTTTAAAAATAATTTTATAGATCATTTAAAAAAAAAGATTAATCCGATAATCATATCTACATGTTTTAATGATATTTGTTTGAAAAAATTTGAACACAAAAATAATTTTAAAAATAGACCGTCTATTTTTTATTTTTTGGAAGACAAATCTCGTAAAATCATGAGTTATGGTTATCAGATCAATATGATTTTTTCATAAGTGATCTACACGTCTAATAAAACAAAATAAATGATTTAGATTATCAAAGTGAAGCATATGGTGGGCCCACCTGCATCACTGATGCATATTCTTTTTTTTAATGAGGATGAATATTTTATTTTATTTTTTTAACAAACAATAGGATGTTAATGTCTAGTAAGTTAGATTATGACAAAAGGGCTTTTCAATCACTCTATTGACTTTAATCTTGAACCACTAGTATCCTCACTGTCTTAAGCACATTTACATGAACGGCTGAATCAACTGCCCTATCTAATGATGATGAATACTTACATATAAGGAAAATATTGGAAGCTAAAAAAATTTTCTAGTATATTGCATTATTATTCATTTTATTTCAAAAAGTTAATTGTCACTAATTACAATATAATTAATTCAAAATGTACTACAACTATTTATACAAAATTAATTACTATTTAACAAAAATGCAAGAGCACTTGTTAGCAAAACTGCTATAAGAGTGGTGCAAATTATTTCTTAAGTAGTTTATATAGATTAAACAAAATAGAAATAGAGAAAGTTTCACAAGGAAGTTCAATAGCGATGTTGCTATCCTTTATTTATTTATTTTGGTAGCTTACATTGCTAGAAATTGTATCTTCTATTTATCAGACAATGTTAGAGTTATCAAATTTTCTGCCTAATATTTTACACACACATATATATGTGTATAAAATAGTAAGTAAAACAATTAGATACAAAAATAATTTCTCATATTTACATCATTCTAAACGTTCTTTAAACTCTCTTACTAAATGCTCCTTTGCAGTGCTAACTGTTTTTAAAGTTAACAATGCACCTTTTTTTTTTTTTTATGGGCAGCCGTTTCTTTGGACTCTTCTTGTATTTTCTTCCAAAACCCATGGTGAGTAATTTTTACTTTATACTTTAGCTTGTGATAAAATCATTAAACCATGTGTATTTGGTGTATTACAAAATGTAGTTCTATTTTTACTCTACCATAATGTGATAAGTAAGATGTTTGCTTTGTCTATTATAGCAATTATGATATTTTGTCCAGCTTGCCCAATATTTTTGTTTATTTATTTATTTTTCTCCGTATGTGTCAATAGGTAGGAGAAAATTTAAAAATATTAAGATAACTATCATAATACTCGTCCTATGCATGGGTATAAATATATAATAAAAAATTAAATAGTAACATAAAATTTATAAGAAAAATAATTTAAAATCAATTAAGTTTTAACCTTTTAAAAATTATTTTATAATTTTAATTGTGTGTTCTAAGTTCTTAAAAATAAACAATAAATATCATAGTTTAATTGGCAAAAAAAATTATAAATTACAAAAACTGCATTTATGATAAAAATTAATACATTTCGCCTTATGAGCTTTGTAATTTTAGGTTATTCTATGTCCAAATTTATGCGATGATATGGTAAATCACATTTGTTAATGTACTAATTATCTTTTGTCTATTTTGTCTAAAAATTTGCCTACTTATGTTTAAAAACTGCAATTATCCTTACGTCGCAACTCTCATATTAAAATGGATAATGGTTAGTTTCTCAAGTTAGAGTTAGGGTAGACATTAAAAATGATTTAGAAGTTATACCAAACTTACATCTTAATTCATTTTATCCCAGTTTACTATTTATACCCACTTCGCTTAATTAATCAAGCAGATGATACACCCCACAGGTCTCTAACCAATATTAATATCATACAAATACATTCACTTGTCATTTTACGAAAATTTCGTCTGCGAGAATCGACACCCATGTATACGCGTAGTTTTCAAGACTTTCATCCTAGACACACAAGCCAACTTAATTTAATGGAGTACATCTCTTTTCTCCTCCCAAATATCATACATATACAATTTATATAATTCATAATCATATTCAATGATAACGACCAAGAGATTAGTTTTAATCTGCCTAATACTCATGCGATTTCTACAACAATCATGGTTATCCTCCACCAATAGCCTAACACAGATAAATTATCCAAACTTCCATGGGTGAGAGATTAAACAAATCCAACTACACTATTCATGTAAGCAACCTCTCAATTTCATATTTTCAATACCAATTTCATTATCTATACAAAATAATTATTCAATACATTTTAGGGCGAAACTCCCTTTTTCTCAATTTCCTCCCAAACACCAAAATCAACCATTTTGACACCACACAAGCTCATATCTACTCCCATAACCATTTCCAATACGTTCAATTGAAAGTCCCTCTTTCGATTTTGACCCAAAACCCTAAGTTTGTTCAAAATCACAACAAATTCCAATATTTCTTACCCAACAACAAATAACTAAGTTAAAACTCATAGAAAAGCGTAAAAAATCCCTACCTCGAGTTTAAAAAACCAAAGCAACAATGGAGTAACTTCAATGACGCCGAAATCAAATCTTGTTCAGACCAAAACGGAGCTCTAGAGATGGTCTTCCTTTTTAACAAAGGCACCAGGGTAGAGAATCCAATGGATCTAGGTGAAAAAGTAGAGAGAATGTGAGTTCTAGAGAGAGAAGCTCAAGATCTAGAGTTTTGAAATGTTTTAGAGATAGAAAGAGATAGAAAAAGTGATGAGGAATGTGGTTGTCACGAACTAATGTACGCACAATCCACTCAAACGCAAGAGTTGACGCTCGAGCGTCAGACACAATAAGTTGTTTCGCTCGAGCGCAAAATACATACATCCAATAGTTTTGCAAGCAACAAACTAACGCTCGAATGCAAGAATGGCCGCTCGAGCGCAAAAAGAGCCGCTTGAGCGTAGAATACACTCTCCTAGCATTTTTGTAGACCTGCATAAATACTGAGAGTTCGCAAAGCCCTCTCGAGCGCAAGAAGTACCGCTCGAGCAGAAAAGCAAAAATCTAGGCAACAAAGATTTGAAAACTAAGCAACCAACATACTCCAAATATATTCCAACCGACTCAATAGCCAAACTCAAGTAAGGATAAAGGGGAAAAGATATGACTAACATCTGGAAGCCATAAAATCCGAGTCTGGAATATCAAATGGGTCGGGTCAAAATCGGAATCGCTATAATAAAATTTTAATATATTTATATTTAAACTATTAAATGAATATTCAAGTATATTTATGTATGAAAAAAACTATCTAAGATTCAGTCAATCTGAACTATAGAATATGTTCTAGTTCTAACTTTGAATCTTATCTAAAAAATTTATGAGATAATTAGTAGGATCATTTGTTAATAATAATAAATTTAAACTCATATTTAAATTATATCATTGTTTGTTATGTTGCGACCGATATGAGCTAGATAGAATGTGCCAATATTGGATAAATATTAAAAATAGCCTAGAAATTCAAATTGATTTTTATGCTAATTCTTGGCTCAAGCCCTGTCCTTAGAGAATTATTTTAGTTCATGTACAATCAATGAGTTATTTGGCCCACATATTTATTTAATTGAGTCATTTTGACACCTGAATTTTTTTATTTTAGACGCCACATGTATTTTTTAGTTTTTAAAAATAAATTTTTTGATTAATATCTTTAAATAAATATTTTTAAATTTTAAAATTATATAAGACTAAAGTTATATTTAAAATTTCTTTTTAAAATTTTAATTAGATATGGCTAGATTTTTTTAAAATACTTTCTATATAAAGCTTTTTTAATTGTGAAATTATATATACAATTAGATGGGGCAAATTAGATTATTGGACGTTTTTCCACATTTATAATCGAAGAAAAAAGTAAAAACTTACCATATTGATTTTAGAGTATTTAATGAAAGGGAGATTTATTGGAAAATTATTTTTCAAGTGTTTGTATTCTAATTAATTCATAAGATATTCTTCTAATAAGTTCTATTATTTGAATACTTGATCTGCAAAATCCTAATTCTCATATTTAAAGTATTTTATAGATATTTCTCCCCTTACAAATATTTTTTGAACAGTTAGCAATTTCGTGATGTGAACATTCATATTTTACAATGTGAATATTTATATTGACGTGTGAATGTTCACATTGATAATGTGAACATTCACATTAACATGTTAACATTCACATTGACGATGTGAACATTCATATCACAGAATATTCACACTGTAAATGTGAATATTATTAGGGATATTTTGGTAACTATGTCACTCACAGAACTTATTACAATATAAGAAAATAATGTGGATTAAATGGAACATAACTAGGTGAAAAGGGATTTATGAAAAAGTGTCCTTAATGAAATGGTAAGAAAACTATTGATAAAATGGAAAGAACCAATAATATAATTAGAAATGTATTTTTTATATTTAAAATTTTTTTAAAAAAATTAGAAAATTAGATTAGAACTTTGAACTTTGGTTGCATCTATTTAACAAAGCAAGTGAATTTTTGAAAATGTCCTATGTGTCATTGTGAATGGTGATGATTAATTCAATTTAACAGTTGAAATTGTCCTACTTGAAACAAAGATATAATTGGATTCATAGGGTGAGATAAGCCTAATTAATGGTTAGTTGGGTGTTCCCTCTCTCTCCTTTTCTTTATGTATTTGAAAAGAAAAAGCTGAGTTACAATGCATAATTTTTCTACAAAAATTATATACAATAATTTGTCGAACTAAACACTTATTATCATCTTTTAAAATTTTAAAAATATCACCACCAAATATTTTGTACAAGTTTCATGTACATAAATTTTATGTGAATTATTTTAATATTATGTTTGGTAGACAATTAGAAATTCCATTACTTATTATGTGACCTAAGATTTAAAAAATATTATGGTAAACTGCCAATATGTAACACCCTAGAAAAGAACCTCCCTGATCCTGTTCATCCAAACATTTCCGACATACAACAAACAAGAAGAACAGAGACAATAATAATGAAGTAATATTAACACATTTATTCCCTTTTGAACTATTACCAAAACTACAATTTGTCTTTTTACATCCATAAACAAAACAAAATAGTTCAAAAAGTAAGAAAATATACAACAAGACGAGTCACAAGTCGACTTCCTTCATAAATGTGTTCTTTGTTACATTAACATAAAACCAACATATAATTACAAAATAGCCTTAGGCTTGAATACAACATTTATTCCAAAAGAAAAGCATCCATGCTTTGAAAAGTTTTCTTCTTTTCAAAAACATCACTTAGTAGGTGCTTCATCTTCATTTCTTGAGAATGGTTAGCTTTGGGATGAGCAAAAGCTCAATAGGTGATGAATTTAACAAATTATATAATCAATTGAAAAACATATGATCATGCAATGCAACATTTGAATATAGTAATAAAGAGGTATACAGATATATGTATATATGAGTAGGAAATATGCAATGCATGAAGTTTACTCAACTTTTTCACAGGTGGTAAATATATTATGACATCCCAAGCGAGAGCCACAAACTCAAAGTATAAATATATAGATATAGATTTGTATACTGAAAATAGTCCCACATTTATTGATTCTAGAAATGGCAGGATGATGGACACCCAAAAACCTTTTTCCATATTTGTTGATTCTAGAAACAGCGGGGACGTGGACATCCAAAATCTATGCTTTTCCACTTTTGCTGACTCTAAAAACAACAGGCTCGTGTACACCCAAAATTTTTTTCCCACATTCGTCCGGTGATATGCGTAGACAGGGCAATTGGGTACCTTGACTCCTCGCGCGGGTACTAAATACAACACACAACTTAAGCCGAACCTAACTCAATACCCGGACTCATAGACTATTTACCCCATTTCAATCCTTCCCACATTCAACAAGACGACAATGTCACATAAAAATTTAAAATACACACGATGCATGAATTTTGTAAATTTTCAATTTCCCCAAGATGATTTTCAAATTCACAACCATTTACTATTTCACGCTTCAAAATAAAGGATCCCTTGTTACACATTCATCACCATCTCAAGGATTATGCAGAGAAAAACCTTCAAGTCTCAAATTTCAATCTCACAATCAAGTATATACACTCAATTTTATGTTTTAGAAACTAATTGCACAAAAACCCTCTTTGTGGAGCAAATTTTAAAACTAGGGTTTATATAAAATTTAGGGATTTCCTCTCTTTTATGAAATTGAGGCTAATGTTCAACACAAACAACAATAATCATCACTAATAAGCACAAATTCTCCCATAACCAGGAAATATTGCTCACTTTTGACCAATTTCTTTGCTAACCCAACACAATCTTTACATATAAATACATATATATATATATACAAGATAAGAGTATCTAATGAAATTACCACATATGAGTTTCAAATCAAAGATATAACAAGTTAAAGACACCCCTACTTCAAGAATAGAAGCTAGAGATGAGAATCCACGTAAAACTTTGACGAGACCGCGAAATAAACGGTGGGAGTCTTGATCTAGACTTGCTCCTTAACTTTCTTGAAAGATTTGGAGTGAATCTGGATTATAAGTTAGAGGAATTTAGTGTTTCTAGGCTAGGGTTTTTGGAAAATAGGGTTTGAGAGAGAGAGGATATGTAAAAGTGGAAAGAAAATGAGTAAAGATCAACTTTTTAAGTCGGCTACCTTGACAAATTGCTTGAGCGAACATTCATTCTCTCGAGCGACTGGCACAATTTCAAAGAGACCGCTCGAGCGATACTTTCACCGCTCAAGCAGTAAATGCAAAGTCTCAGAAATTTTACAAAGATACAGTGAAACTACTAAGAGCATGAAATCTGCGCTTGAGCAACCACTTCACCGCCCGAGCAGCCTTGCCTGCAAAATGGCAAACTATTGAGAGTTGTGAATTTTCACTCGAGCGACCAAATGACCACTCCAGTTGTCCGCCAAATTCAACTGTCACACAATAGGTCATAATAATTGGACTTAATACCTATTAAGTCCTATTGAAAGTTAGTCCTATGTCACTAAAAATAAATTTTTGTGACACTTTTGCATATGTAGCTAAAAATTGACAATTAGTGACTTTTTTTATCACGATTATTATTAATTGTTATTAAAACTTATAATTAGTGACGTTTTTATGTGACAAATTTTTCAAATTGTCGTTGAAAGTTAAAAATTAGAGACTTTTTTTAAACTGTTGCTAAAAATTATAATTAGTGACTTTTTTGTAACAAATTTTTCAAATTGTCATTGAAAATTTACAATTAGTAATATTTTTTAATAATGTTTGATTAAAAATATCATTAATTATCATAAGACGTATTGGACAATAAATTCCCTTATTAAAACTTATACGCAAGTCCTCCAAAATATTGAGCATGCATTTTTTTTTTCTCCATCTTTAATCAATTTGTCTCGCATTTTGTTCATATAGATTGTAATAGCTATAAGTGGTTACTAAATGGCCGTTGAACTCTATTACTTCTATTTTCATAATTAGTTTATATTGTTAGACTATGCCACTTTTTGTTTTTAGTGTTTTTGCTTATGCAACATTTAAAAAATAATAATTGACAAATTATTGATTTTTAGTTTAATGGTGCCTTCTAGGATTGACTATGGTTCAATAATAAATGATTAGATTATTGACTTTTTTAATTATTATTATTTATTTAATTTTTTCATAATTCTAATATGATGTATTTGTGTTTTATTCTTTAGAAAGTAAGAAATTCTTTTAAAGTTTCACCTAACTTATTTTTACATAGAAATTGTACTAAATAAAATTTTAATGTGATTTGCCGTAATTTTCAGCATGTCAATATGACAAGTGCCTTTAGGCACGAGTCATAACTAGCAACAGTATATGTTACATTAAAATTATCAATAAATCATATATAAGAAAGTCCACCAAAACAAACCGCAAGCCAACACCAACCATCATTAAAGTCTATAATAGAAAAGAAATAAATAACCATTACAAGTCGATATAATAGGAAAGATATAAACATTTTAACCATGATCTTTTGAGTAAATCACCTATCTTTGCCTATGTCAATGATTGAACTTTCACCTATCAGTTGAGAATGTATATGAGTGGGTAAGTGAGCTAACCTAGTTGGACCCAATTGAGAATGTATTTGTGTTTTTCTTTTTGTTAAAATATATAATTTTTTCTATGTTACTGTATTTTTCTCTTTTACTGAGTGAAATTTCACTCTATACAAAATCAGAGAAATTTCAATATGACGTAAAAATGGATACAGTAAAACTTCATAAATTTTTTTCTTCGGAATTTCATATTGCTCATAGATTTTGTTTGAAAGATCTTTTCAATAGAATTCTAAAAATATAAATTTTACATAAAATGGAGACATAAATAAAAAATTATTAAATTTTAAAGTTTTGAAATCACTTAAACAATGTAAAAAGCAACTAACTGTAGGAGCTATTTTTGTACAAAATAGTTAACTATATCTATTGGACGACCTGAACTACTATTAGAAAATTGTTTATCCGTATTCTTTTAAAACAATATTATTAAGGATCTAAAAAAAAAAATTTCCTTTATTCTATTTTAAATGTAATTTCATTAATTGATATTAGCCAATTTGAAATGTTTCATAAATTATCTTGCTATTTAGCAAGTCATAAATGATAATTACGTAAAATTTTCTAATCGTAGGAGTTCAGTTGGCAGTCATCTAGACCAAATATTTTATCTCCAGTCAGGCGTGAAGGTTTATGTAGTAACTAAATTTAGGATTTAATATTTAATATATTATTCTTATATTTAAAACTTGTATTTTATTTGGTGCTATTCATAATTTACAATTTCATTTAATCTCATAACTTTCAAAATAATAAAAAAAAAATAAAAAAAAAACTCCGTTTTATTATATCTCCAAATTTGACAATGGGATCTGTAACGCCCCACAATAATTCGATCCAACACAATATACATAAGACAACGTAGCCAAAATAATAAACTCCCATTAACCCAAATTGTTATACAAAAATGACGCATGCGATATATATTCATAAATAGTTCATCCTGGATCTACAGCATGTGTTACAAGTGGTAAAGAGAAATGAAAGTTAAACAAATAATTATATGCCCTAAAGGCTTACAACTTTCCAAGTCATTACTTGGTTATAACAAAAGAGAGTCTAATTCTGTACAATTTAAGCCATTGGCTATACAAATAAGTACAAAAATGAAACCCATGCTCCAAGCTCCTTTTGAGCTACTGCCTTGGCGGAGGCATAATATCAACACCTGAAAATAGTTTTCCCAAATAGGGTGAGCCAAAGCCCAGTAGAAACAATCTAACACAGTATATGGACCTTAACAAAGATATAAGTACAATGTGCATTTACAATGCCAGTGAGAAAACATTTACATTCTATGTCATCATAAAGTACCAAATTTCATAACTCAATCATTTTTCCTTCTCATCAGCTCAAGCTAAAATCATTTCATCTCAATTCATGAGCCAATTTCATTATTTTTTAAACAACCCATCTGTGACTACAACTCAGTGGTTCCTAAATTAACACAATCATCACACAAGTACTTTAATTTGCCATTTTACGGAAATTTCGTCCGCGGGATCAGCACCCATGTATACGTGCGGTTTTGGAACTTTCACTCAAGACATACAAGTCAACTTAGTTCAATGGAGTCCATCCCCTATCTCCTCTCAAACAATGGAGTACATCTCATTTCTTCTCCCAAACAATCATACATATACAATGTATTTAAAACTTAGTCATATTCAATGACAATCAACAAGAGATTAGTTTCAATTTACCTAATCCTTATGCAATTTCTACAACAATCATAGCTATCCTCCACCGATAGCCCAATACAGATATTTCTAAACAGATATTAAATCTCAAGACAAATAGTTCATTCAGATTTTCAAAACGTGTGAGATAATGCATATCCAACTCCACCATTAACACCAACATTCCTCCAATTTTATATTTATAATACCAATTTCATTTATTTATACAAAATAAATACTTGAACCATTTTAGGTTAACTTCTCTCTTTCCTAAATGCCAATCCAAATGCCAAAATCAACAACGGTGACACAATATAACCTCATTCTCAAACCCCATGACTATTTATATTACATTCACTAGAAACCACTCTTTGATTTTACATCTCAAACCCTAGGTTTGTCCAAAATACTCCCAAAACCCATCTTTGTTACACAACAACCAATAACTAAGTCAAAACCCATAAAAATGTGTAGAAAATCCTTACCTCAAAGTTAGGAGTCGAGCAAAGCAAGGTGGAAACTTCAATGACACCGAAACCAAGTTCCAACCGGATCAAAACGAAGCTCTAAAAATGCTTTAACTTTTTCTCAAAGGCACTAAGGTGAAGAACCCAATGGATCTAGGTAAAAATGTAAAGAAAATATGAGTTTTAGAGAAAGAGACTCAAGATCTAGGCTTTTAGAAAGTTTTAGAGAGAGAGAGAGGAATGAAAAAGTAAAGCAAAAAGTTGTCTTCACAACTGATATACACGCAGTTCGCTCGAGTGCAAGAAGTGACGCTTAAGCGTAGAATACACACTTTCAAAAGTTTTGCAGACAAAGGACATCGCTCGAGCTCAAGATTGGCCGCTCAAGTGTCCACTCACTCGAGCGTAGGAAACGCCGCTCAAGCGTGAAATACACTCTTCCAGTATTTTGCAGGTCTACAAAAATACTGAGAGTTTGCAAAGTCCGCTCAAGCGCAAGAAATGCCGCTCGAGCAAAGGAGCAAAAATCTGGACAACAAAGGCTCGAAAATCAAGCAATCAACCTGTTCCAAACAAGACCAATACAATCCAAAAATCAAATTTAAGGAAGAATAAGAGAGAAAAGACATGAATAACCATATGAGGCTATGAAACCTGAGTCCAAAACACAAAATGGGTCGGGTCTAAATCAGAAACGCTATAGGATCCTAATTCAATAGGTAACTTAATTATAAGAGAAGATTTCATTAAAGTATCTAACGTAATTTATCTTCTACAATATGATTTTATATATAATCAAAATCTATATTTTTGTTAAAAAATTACCATAGTTAGAATGGAAAACTTTTTACTAGTATGATTTTTCAAAGAAATGTAATATATATAAATGTTAATATTCATACCATTAATAAATAAAATATTTTGTATTTTTAGAAGGTGTGAAAGTTGGTGTGAATATTAATATATATATATATATATATATTTGCTAGTATATTTTTTTATTCATTGAAACTGTGAATATTAGCACTTTTTTAAAAAATCAAATTATTTTTATTCTTAACAAGCGTTAACATTCACATATGTTATTCTATAAAATTGAAAAAATATCTTTAAAACTTAATATGGTATTGTGAATTTTATTTTTATTTTTTTACATTTCAAATATGTGAAATTTCACATTATGAGAAATTTGATTTTTTTTTTCAATTCATAAACTATGTGAAATTTTAAAAACAAATTTCTAAAAAATGTGAAATTTCAAAAGTTACATTTTTAAATTGAAAAAAGTGCGAAGTGTATATATATATTATTTTTTATAATTCTATATTTAATTGAGATCTTATTTGATAGTTATCGTCGACTAGTTTTCAAAAATATAAATTTTATCAAAAACATGTGTATTTTTATTTATTTATAAATTTTAAATTTTGAAACGTAAAAATATAATAGCTAGTATAAGTGTTGACTATTTCTCTAGATTTGTGCTTGTATATAAATAAGGATAAAAATGTCAAAAATTATAAAAAAAAAATGATTTAATCTTTCAAAAAACTTCTATGATGAGACTTTATTGATTATGAAAAAATCATGGGACTTAATGAAATACAAGTGCATGAAATAAAATTTATGGGTAACAATCCCTTATTTTATGGCAACTTTTTCTGTCATGGATTTTTTAATTATTAATCAATCATCTCATTTATTCATAATTAAATCCAGAAAGTGAATCTAAAAAATAGATATATCTATTATTTTTCATTTTGATTTAACAATTTACTCGTCATTGTCACCCCATCATAATGATCCACAGTCATGACTTGAATGTATTTTAGCATAATATTTTTAAAGATGCGAGTCAAATACTTCTCAAAACAAATCAAAACAAAATTGCAAACCTCCATTTCAAATATATTAATAATAAATCTCAATACTGAAAATATTAGTAATAAACACTAGAATAATTAAGTATTAGTAAAACTTGTCCAAATCAACTCAAATAAAAATAAAAATAAAAAGAAAGTAAAATATCAAGTATACTTGTCCAAATCAACTCAAATAAAAGCAAAACACTTCAATATCACACCAACCCTCGCCCAACAAGTATTGTTCCTGGAAGATCTCATAGATAGTTGACTCTCCAAGCTCTGAATCTAGCCAAAACCTTTGCCACTCCCTTTTTAACCTGTAAAAATTTATAAATATCCCAATAAACAAATCAAACACAATAATGTATATATTATAAATCAAAATTAATTTAATTTAAGGTTAACAACATTATATAAAATGGTCAAAATTAACATTTAAAAAATAATACTAACCAATCAAAAGTTTATCTTATCTCAGGGCCTATGGGATATGAAACGCTATAAACCAAATCTTGTCGAACTTTACCATATCCATCCACACCCCAGTCGGTTCCCTATGAGTTCTTGACCCAGTGGTATTCTATTCTATCTTCTACGCCATAACCCGTCAACAACATTGCATGTTTACCTAACACTTTTGTTCTATCATCATCATCCTCCTCCTCCTCATCATCATCATCATCATCATCATCATCATTATCAGTAGTAGCAATAGCAACATTAGCACTTTGATAAATTCCCTACACAAAAATATAAAATGGATAAAAATTATGATAATTTTAAATAATAATAATAATTATTATTATTTATAATCATACGTTACTTACATGTCTGAGAGTGATGAGGGGTTTGTAGACCTCCACCATACCAGCAATCGGATGGTTGTCAATGAGTTGTACAAATTGATTAGAAAATTCTTCAATTTTGATGGTTTTATAATCTTCAATTTATAACCTTTGTATCCAAAAAACAAGAATACAAAAAATAAAAAAAATAAAAATTTGATACTTCATAATTTATTTGAAAAGTTAATTTATAAAAAATATATATATATATAACTACTTTACATGTGGGTCTGGAATGCACTCTCCTCTCATTCCATAATATAGATAATCTTCATCCATAGATATGCCAAACCCACATGTAAAGTAGTTATATATACGCATATTTTTTTTTATAAATTAACTTTTCAAATCAATCATGAAGTATCAAATTTTTATTTTTTTATTTTTTGTATTCTTATTTTTCAGACACAAAGGTTATATAGTGAAGGTTATAAAACCATCAAAATTGAAGAATTCCCTAATCAATTTGTACAACTCATTGACAACCATCCGATTGCTAGTATGGTGGATGTCTACCAACCCCTCACCACTCCCGGACATGTAAGTAACATATGATTACAAATAATAATAATTATTATTATTTAAAATTATCATAATTTTTGTCCATTTTATATTTTTGTGTAGGGAATTTCTCAAGGTGCTGATGATGATGATGATGACGAGGGGGAGGAGGAGGAAGAGGAGGAGGAGAAGGATGATGATAGAACATAAATGTTAGGTAAACATGCAATGTTGTTGACGGGTTATAGCGTAGAAGATGGAATAGAATAGTATTGGGTTAAGAATTCATGGGGAACCAATTGGGGTGTGGATGGATATGGTAAAGTTCGACGAGATTTGGTTTATCGTGTTTCATATCCAATAGGCCCTGAGATAAGATAAACTTTTGGTTGGTTAGTATTATTTTTTAAATGTTAATTTTGACAATTCTATATAATGTTGTTAACCTTAAATTAAATTAGTTTTGATTTATAATATATACATTCTATGTTTGATTTGTTTGTTGGGATATTTATAAATTTTTACAGGTTAAAAAGGGAGTCGCAAAGGTTTTGGCTAGATTCAAAGCTTGGAGAATCTGCTATCTGTGAGATCTTCCAGGAAGCATACTTGTTGGGCGAGTGTTGCTGTGATATTGAAGTGTTTGGCTTTTATTTGAGTTGATTTGGACAAGTATAATTGATATTTTAGTTTTTTTTTTTTTAGTTTTTTTTAATTTGAGTTGATTTGGACAAGTATTATTGATACTTAATTATTGTAGTGTTTATTACTGATATTTTCATTACTGAGATTTATTATTAATATATTTGAAATGGAGGTTTGTAATTTTGTTTTGATTTATTTGGAGAAGTATTTGATTTGCATCTTTAAAAATATTATGCTAAAATACATTCAAGTCATGGCTATGGACCATTATGATGGGGTGACGATGCGAGTGAATTGTTAAATTAAAATGAAAAATAATAGATAAATTTACTTTCTAGATTCAATTATGGATAAATGAGATGATTGATTAATAATTAGAAAATCCATGACAGAGAAAGTTGCCTTAAATTTGTAGGTCTAATTTTTTAATTAGAATAATATTACTTAAAAATTGATTACATCTTATCATGTTGTTTGGTTATATTGTAAAATAATGTTGGTTGGCAAATTGCCAAATCAAAATTGATTAAGGCTATATTTATTTCGTCGTAAAATATTTTTCATGTAAAAAATTTTGTCCAAAACCAAATTTTTGTTTTTGTTTTTGTTTTCCTTTTCCAATGTTTGATTAATACTAAAAATATTTCTACAACAAAAATTTTAATAAAAAATCAATTATAGAGTAAATTTTAAAAATGAAAAGAATAAAAAAAATAATATCCATACATAATTTTCATGTAGAATTGAATAAAAATGATGTGGCAATATCACTCTTCCAATTATGAGAAAAACTTGCAAGTATATGGAGTTATAATTGTCAAGCAACAATATATTGTCAATCTCAAATTCATTGAAGAAATTTTAAAATTGTAAGTTGGAAAAAATTGGGGTCTCCATTAAATTTTGTTTTATTATAAATATTCTAATAATCCATAATAAAGCCAGATGGATAAGTTGATTAAAATTATTCAGGAAAAGATATCTCAAGTGAGAAGTTTTAGATTTTAAATGGCTTTATAGTAGATTTTAAAGAATTTTGATATATGGAATGGAGAATTTTCATTGCATATCTAATGATTATAAAATAGGAATACAAATTTATAATTAACTTAAATTAGAAAAGATTATTACACTCACCGTTAGATGATAGAATGGAACCTTTCCATTACAAATGTAACGCCCCGAAAATAATAACCATAATTCATCCCACGATATTAATTAAATAGCAACATAGTTCTGAATATAATATCGTTCCATTCATATGATCCCATTGTACCAAAAGTAACACATGCACTTATACATTCATAAGGCCTAACCCTAAATCTATCACATGTGCCACAAGTTAATGATATGAAATAAAAGTTAAAAAGATATATATATATATATATATATGCCCTAGTGGCTACAACTTTCCAAGACGATACTTCGTTAAAACAAAAGTGAGTTTTAACTCAATACAGTTTAAGCCCTACGTTTATACAAAAATAATTACAACAATAACAACAAAAAAAAAGCTCTTGGCTCCAAGTCCTCCCAAGTTACAACCTTAGCGGAAGCATATCCTCAGCACCTGAAAATGGTTTTCCACATAGGGTGAATTGTTAGAACAATCTTCTGTGTAAATAAAATAATTTGAAACAATTCAAACAAAATAAAATAAAACTTACAGTATTTATTTTGTAGAACCGAATAAATAATTCAAAGACCAAGTCGAATGTGTGACACTCTGTCCTTAAGACAGATTCGCCCCGCTACGGTGCTTACGGTTGAGTGGCGTCTATATCCCAGGATACAATGATCTTAACCAATTTGTAGTAGCACTCCAAAACAAATTGTTCGGCGAACCAAACCTGTGTTTTAACTCTCTGAATATTTATTCTAAAACTAAAATGAAGAATAATGCACAAAATAAAATCTGGACAGCAAAGATGGGATTTTGCAGACTGATTTTTCGGATCTCAAAACTGTTGGACAGTGCTGGTATATATAGAGCCGAACAGGTGCAGAATTTTGAACTGAACAGATGGGTATTTGAATTGAACAGGTATACTTCAAAATTCAAACAGATCTAACCTGTTTGAACAAATTTAACTGCTGGACAGTTAAACCAGGAACTGCTGGGCAGTTTTTTGGAAGTTAAAAAAAAATTGAAAAACAGTTTTAATCTGTTGAGAAATTTCGGACAGAAGTTAGACAAAAATTGGAATTCAAATTTGAATTAAATTCCCGAAATATTTTTTTGAAAAAATTCAAATGAATTTTGTCCAAAAAATTAATACAAGAACCGACCCACAACCCACACCCGCGCCCGGCACGGCTCGGCTCGGTTCGGCTCGGCCGGACGGACGTCGGCGGCGACGCGCGTGTGTGGTGGTTTGGGCTAAGGTTCACTTTGTCCATAACTCTTCCCTTCTACAAACTTGGGGTGCCCCTTGGGGCCCAACTCAATTGTTGTAGGCTAGAGCTTATAAACTCAACAAAACTCTCTCAAAATTTCAATGTAGGACAAGCCTCACAAGGAAACCCACATTTAAAACTTAAATGTTCAATTCCACGAACCCAAAAACGATGTCATATTCCCATTCACTCATAAATGGTTTTGACGAACCGTCTTCACCGTGTGACTTGCCACGCAGCAAGGAACACTTCACCTCTTCGGACCCGCCCCAAAAGACATTCGAGGCCCATTTAATTTTGGGCTCAAAGTCGGCCCAAAATATGCCTATATTAACCATTTTTTCAACAATCCCCCACATGAATGGAATTTGATGGAGAGATAATGCAACAACATGATCTAAATACAGAGAGTACAGAAATTGGAAATATTCTACAAAGGATAGGTAGCTTTTGACTTTAAACCTTCCCTTGTGAGACACTATCGGATTTATTAGCTAACCAGTGAACATAATGTCTTGAACTGTTCAGCCGTTTGTGTAAACCAAGACAATAGAACTCACACAGTATATCCCCAGACACAGTTTAGTTCTCACTATTGTGTTCATTTTGGCCTTGAACAACCTGGTTTATCATGAGTGCTCTAGAGAATTATAGCCCTTCACAAATCTCACAGAACCGGCCCAGTTCACACTCATATAGGTGATTCTTATGAAGAGTATCCTGCCATACTCCACTAGGTTTACCTAGATATAAGAATCATTAAAATTTTACTTAACCTCAAACGCAGCAGACATCACTATTTTATCAAAGAAATGGGTAGGAGTTAGACTCCCCAGTGATCCTTCTGGGTCATTCACAACTCGGTTGTCCCTTTGAACCTAGATCTTGGGATCTCTAGTCAACTAGGTTGGATTGCCGTTGTGGTAACTCTTATTTAATAGGCTTTAGTCCCATTCCCCTCGATGAATTCTTAACTAGCTCTCTTGCTAACCCTTTGGTTAGTGGATCCGCTATGTTGTCTTTAGACTTCACATATTCAATGGAAATAATTCCATTAGAGAGTAGTTGTCTTGTGATATTATGTCGACGACGAATGTGTCTAGACTTACCGTTATACATATGACTCTGTGCTCTTCCTATTGCTGATTGACTATCGCCATGTATGCATATAGCAGGCACTGGTTTTGGCCATATTGGAATATCTTCAAGGAAGTGGCAAAGCCATTCTGTCTCTTCCCCAGCTTTGTATAAAGCTACGAATTCTAATTCCATAGTAGACCTAGCAATACAAGTCTATTTGGAAGATTTCCAAGATACAGCCGCCCCACCAAGAGTAAAGACATATCCACTGGTGGACTTTGAGTCTCTAGTATCCGATATCCAATTTGCATCACAGTATCCTTCAAGTACTGCTGGATATCTAGTATAATTAAGCCCAATGTTACAAGTAAATCGGAGATATCTAAGAACCCTTATAATTGCTTTCCAGTGTTCTACTCCTGGATTACTCGTATATCTACTTAATTTACTTACTGCATAAGCTATATCTGGGCGAGTGCAGTTCATCAAGTACATTAAGCTTCCAACAATTTGGGCATACTCTAATTGAGAAATACTCTCCTGTACATTCTTAGATAGAAACAAATTAACATCTACAGGTGTTTTAGCAAGATGATCATCATCTTTACTGAATTTGTCAAGTATTTTCTCAATGTAATGAGATTGTGACAAAGCATAACCTTCTGATGTTTTGGTAATTTTCATACCAAGAATTACATCAGCAATGCCCATGTCCTTCATGTCAAAATGTTTATTCAACATTTTCTTGGTAGTTTTAATCATATCATTATTACTACCTATGATGAGCATATCATCTACATAAAGACATACAATGACATAACCTTTGTCTGTGTTTTTAATATAAACACATTTGTCACATTCATTAATTTTGAATCCATTTGACATCATTGCCTTGTCAAATTTCTCATGCCATTGCTTTGGCGCTTGTTTTAAACCATATAATGATTTAACCAATTTACACACTTTCTTTTCTTTTCCTGGAACAGAAAAACCTTATGGTTGTTCCATGTAAATTTCTTCATTTAACTCACCATTTAAGAAAGCGGTTTTCACATCCATTTGATGAATTTCTAGATTGTATAAAGATGCAATGGCAATTAGCATTCTAATGGATGTTATTCTAGTAACCGGTGAGTATGTGTCAAAGTAATCAAGACCTTCTTTTTGTCTAAAACCTTTGACCACAAGTCTTGCCTTGTATTTGTCAATTGATCCATCTGCTTTCATTTTCCTTTTGAAAATCCACTTATATCCAAGAGGTTTACAACCTGGTGGCAAATCCACCAATTCTCAAGTGTGATTTTGCAAGATGGATTCAACTTCACTATTGACAGCTTCTTTCCATAAAGGAGCTTCAGGACTGGACATAGCCTCTTTAAAAGTTAAAGGCTCATTTTCTAACAAATATGTTAGAAAATCCGGACCAAAAGATTTTGAGGTTCTAGCACGTTTACTACGCCTAGGTTCCTCTTCCTCATTTTGATCTAACTCTTGTTCTTGATCATGTTCTTGATCCTGACTAGTAATAACATCATGAGATCTTTTATTGTTACTAATCTCTTGTCCAGTCTGATTTGGAAATACATGTTCAAAGAAAGATGCATTCCGAGATTCAATAATAGTATTTACATGCATTTCGGAATGTTCTGATTTATTAATCAAAAACTGATATGCACTACTATTCTTGGCATAACCAATGAAAATGCAATCAATGGTCTTAGGACCTATTTTAGTCTTTTTAGGACTAGTAATAGCCACTTTAGCCAAACACCCCCACACTTTTAAGTATTTGCAGGATGGTATTCTTCCATGCCACAATTCATAAGGTGTTTGATTCACTTTCTTTCGGGGTACTTTATTAAGTATATAATTAGCAGCAAGTATTGCTTCCCCCCACAAGTTCTGAGGTAATCCAGAACTTATTAACATGGCATTCATCATTTCTTTTAAAGTCCTATTTTTCCTTTCAGCAATTCCATTTTGCTGAGGTGAGTAAGGAGCGGTGGTTTGATGAATTATTCCATGTTCTTTACAAAATTCACCAAAAGGTGATTCATATTCACCACCTCTATCACTTCTTAGTTTTTTGATTTTCTTACCAAGTTGATTTTCAACTTCATTCTTATATTGAATGAAAGTTTCCAAAGCTTCATCCTTGGTTCGAATTAAATAAACATAACTATATCTAGTATAGTCATCTATAAAAGTGATAAAATATTTTTTCCCACCTCTGGTTTGAATGATTTAAAATCACAAATGTCACTATGAATTAGTTCAAGTGGTTCCGTACTTCTTTCAATTGAATGAAAATGAGTTTTAGACAATTTTGCCTCAACGCAAATTTCACATTTATGATTTGAATCAATGTCAAATTTAGGTAAACATTCCATATTAATTAATCTACGCAAAGATCCATAAGTAACATGTCCTAGTCTACCATGCCATAAATTTGAAGACTCAAGCAAGTAAGAAGAAGATGTATTCTTATTAATAACTGAGGGTACAACGGTCATTACATTTAACTTAAAAAGGCCATCAGACATGTAACATTTTTCTACATACATCCCACTCTTAGTAAGTACAAATTTATCACTCTCAAATACTAGCCTAAACCCATTCTTACTCAACAAAGATCGGAAACAAGATTCTTGCGAATGTCCGGTACATGCAGCACATTGTTGAGAGTGAGTTCCTTTCCAGATGTCATCTTCAGTACAATCTTTCCTTGTCCTTCAACCTTGGAAGTTGAGGAGTTGCCCATAAAAAGTTGTTCACCATTGTCCACTATAGAACAAGATATGAACATCTTTTTGTCAACACAAATATGGCAAGTAGCACCAGTGTCCACCCACATTCTTTAGGATTTCCGACAAGATTTGTCTCGGAAACAACTACAGAAAGATTGATATCATCTATACCATTGGAAATATTGTCCACTTCGGTCATATGGGCTTGAGTAGGCTTCTTGCTTGTTCTTCTTTTGCTTTTACCTTTGCTACGACAATCTTTCGTCCGATGTCCCTCTTTGTCACAGATGTAACATTTGCCATTAAACTTGTACTTTTTATTTCCCCCCCTTTAGAGCCTTGTGATGAACTTTCTCCAGAAGACTTTCGTTTCTTGGTTTTTGAAGCATGTTCCACCACATTTGCCTTAGACTCCATAGGATGCTTACCAGCCCACTTTTCAGAATTGCGGTTGTCCTCCTCAATCCTCAAACGCACAATTAATTCTTCCATAGAAATTTCTTTGCGCTTGTGTTTGAGGTAGTTCTTGAATTTCTTCCAGCCTTTTAGTAATTTTTCAATTAAGGTTGCAACTTGAAAGGATTCACTGAGAGACATGCCTTCTGCGTGAATGTCATGCAGAATGAGTTGGAAATCTTGAACTTGGCTGATCACAGTTTTTGAATCAACCATTACAAAATCCAGGAATCTGCCAACCACAAATTTCTTTGAGCCGGCATCTTCCGTTTTGTATTTTTTCTCCAAAGACTCCCAAAGTTCCTTTGCTGTCTTGATAGAACTGTAGATGTTGTATAATGTGTTGTCAAGTCCGTTCAAGATGTCGTTCCGGCAAAGAAAATCAGCATGTTTCCAGGCATCAACCGCAGCAACCACTTGCTGGTCGGTTTCATCCTCTTTCAAAATAGGAGCATCCTCACAGAGGAAACGAGTCAGGTTCAAAGTTGTAAGATAGAACAACATTTTCTATCGCCATCTTTTAAAGTCAGTTCCTGAGAACTTCTTTGGCTTTTCACCGTGATTTACCGGTACTGTTACAACAGGAGAGGGGGTTGGCGTCATTGCAGCCACCACAGTAGTACTTGTTTGGGTATTAGTTTCAGTAGCCATCAATTCTAATTTATAAAACAAAATTATAATTAGAATTTACACTACACAGAAAATTAAACCAAATTCACAGAATTAAATTCTGTAAAAAATAAAAGAAACAAGAATGTAACTTTTATTTTCCAATTAATTTGGAAATAAAATAAAATTTTATTCAACCAAATTAATTCCACACAGGAAATTAAATTCTGTAAAATAAAAGAAATAAGAAAATAACTTTTATTTTTCAATTAATTTGGAAATAAAATAAAATTTTATTTAACCAAATTAATTCCATACAGAAAATTAATTTCTGTAACACTTCAATAATTAAAATACTAAAACAGAATTTTAAGTAAAGAAAACTCATAAAATAATTTCTAAAACCCAAAATTAATTTCTAAAAAAATTCCACAAAAATATATTCTGAATTGTTAATGACACTAGTATCGTACTACTAGTTGTCAAAGAAAATAGACAGTATATTACTACTATCTGTCAAATAGCATATAATCACTATTTGTTTTTCCAACCAGAATATTATTTTGTAAATCCACAGAAAATAATTTTCTTAAAAGAAGAAAGAGAAAGGAAACAAACGAAAAATTCTGTAAACAGAATAATTCGGATCTGTCTTAAGATTGTTGGAACAATCTTCTGTGTAAATAAAATAATTTGAAACAATTCAAACAAAATAAAATAAAACTTACAGTATTTATTTTGTAGAACCGAATAAATAATTCAAAGACCAAGTCGAGTGTGTGACACTCTGTCCTTAAGACAGATTTGCCCCACTACGGTGCTTACGGTTGAGTGGCGTCTATCTCCCAGGATACAATGATCTTAACCAATTTGTAGTAGCACTCCAAAACAAATTGTTCGGCGAACCAAACCTGTGTTCTAACTCTCTGAATATTTATTCTAAAACTAAAATGAAGAATAATGCACAAAATAAAATGTGGACAGCAAAGATGGGATTTTGCAGACTGATTTTCGGATCTCAAAACTGTTGGACAGTGCTGGTATATATAGAGCCGAACAGGTGCAGAATTTTGAACTGAACAGATGGGTATTTGAATTGAACAGATATACTTCAAAATTCAAACAGATCTAACCTGTTTGAACAGATTTAACTGCTGGACAGTTAAACCCGGAACTGCTAGGCAGTTTTTTGGAAGTTAAAAAAAAACTGAAAAACAGTTTTAATCTGTTGAGGAATTTCAGACAGAAGTTGGACAAAAATTGGAATTCAAATTTGAATTAAATTTCCGCAATATTTTTCTGAAAAAATTCAAATGAATTTTGTCCAAAAAATTAATACAAGAACCGACCCGACCCACAACCGCGCCCGGCACGACGGCGGCGGCGCGCGCGTGTGTGGTGGTTTGGGCTAAGGTTCACTTTGTTCATAACTCTCCCCTTCTACAAACTTGGGGTGCCCCTTGGGGCCCAGCCCAAGTGTTATAGGCTAGAGCTTATAAACTCAACAAAACTCTCTCAAAGTTTCAATGTGGGACAAGCCTCACAAGGAAACCCACATTTAAAACTTAAATGTTCAATTCCACGAACCCGAAAACGACGTCATGTTCCCATTTACTCATAAATGGTTTTGACGAGCCGTTTTCACCGTGTGACTTGCCACGCGGCAAGGAACACTTCACCTCTTTGGATCCGCCCCAAAAGACGTTCGGGGCCCACTCAATTTTGGGCTCAAAGTCGGCCCAAAATATGCCTATATTAACCATTTTTCCAACAGTGAGTTTTAACTCAATATAGTTTAAGCCCTAGGCTTGTACAAAAATAATTATAACAATAACAAAAAAAAAAGAAGTTCTTGGCTCCAAGTCCTCTTAAGTTACGACCTTAGTGGAAGCATATCCTCAGCACCTGAAAATAGTTTTCCACATAGGGTGTGAATGCATATGCAATGCTCATGTCAAAACGTTTTATATCTTTTTCCAAAACCATGCAATGTCAGATTATATCACAATTCATGAAATCATTTCATTTACAATAGAAAACAAGACAGTGGATACAATATTGGGAATCTTCAGGTATGTGTTTGCAAGTAAGCTATACAAGCACTACCAATTGCTATTTTTACTGGTACTAACTGGAAGGCTCGACACCTAACCACGCGGGTTTCTAGACTTTTACCAAGGACACACAGGCCAACACTAATACCACACTCCCTACCCAGATTCAACATGGTATTCACCCTTCTTTTTCTTTTTTTTTTTTTTGAAACAATATACATTTTCAATGTGATAAATATGTAACAATGTTCAATGCAAATGGATGAGAAATTAGTTTCAATTCTCCTAATTCTCATACAATTTCTATAACAATCATAGCTATCCTCCACCAATAGCCCAAAACAAATATCTCTAAACAAAAGGTAATTTCCAATAAAGAAAAAAATTTCAAAATTTCAAAATGGGAGTGATAATGCATATTCAACTTCACCACAACCATTATCATCATTCCAATTTCACAAAATCCAACATCATTTTCATTTCCTCTTTACAAAATCAAATATTCACATTTTAGGGTAAAATCCCCTTTTTCTTTATAAACCAATTCCAAGGATAAAAATCCATAATTTTATCTCAACTCAACCACATTTACTAACCTACAATCATTTCCAAGAAGCCATTTTGAAAACCCCTCTTTTGATTTGAAAACCAAAACCCTAGGTTTATCCAAAAATCTCCAAATCACGATATTGTTTAGAAAATCAAATAACCAAGTTAAAAACCATACAAAAGTGTAGAGAAATCCCTACCTCAAAGCTAGAAGACAATGAAGAGAGTGAAGAAACTTTGACGAAGCCAAAAATCAACTTTGCTCCGATCAAAAGGAAGCTCTAGACAAGTTCTACCCTTTTTCCCAAAGGACAATGGTTGAGAGATCAATAGATGATAGTGTATTTGAGGTTTAAAGATGGTTTCTAGAGAGAGATGAAGAAAATCTGAGATTTTAGAATGTTTAGAAAGAGAGAGAGAGAGATGAGAAAATGACTCAAAAAGTGACTTTTACGAACTGATATATGCACAGACCGCTCGAGCAACCAAAACACCGATTGAGTGACTACATACAAAAGTGAGACCACTCAAGTAAACAAAGTGACTGCTCAAGCAAAGAACACCACCTCCCAGTACTTTTATAGACCTGTAAAAGTATTGAGAGTTCCCAAAGACCGCTTGAGCGTAAAAAGGACCGTTCGAGCCAAGACCACTCGAGCAAAAAAAAACACATTTCCAGTACTTTTGCAAACCTGCAAATATACTGGAAATTTTCAAAGACCGCTTGAGCGACCAAAGGACCACTAGAGTGAATTGACCAAAAATATGGGCAAAGACTCCTTTGAAAAACGGACTCCCAACATGTTCCAAATGCAACAATGATATCCAAATAACCAAACTCAATCAAGAAGAGGATGTATAAGAGTATGAACAACCACATAAGACAAGGAATCCAGACCCAAAGCAATAAACGGGTCATATCTAAACCATAATCATTATAACAAATATGAAATGAAGAATCCGATTTTGAATCATCTAATTACGTCACATTTGGTGCTTAATTCTTGCTTGATGTAATATTTGTTCGTGTGCATTGTTTGACAAGAAAAATCTCGTAAGAGAATAGAAAATAGGGCTATTTCCTCACTTAATGAGATGTCTTTCCCCCCTCGTGATTGGGTTCCCACCCTCGCTTGTTAAAAGCTTTGGCATCGGGATGCATTACAATATCGGGTAAGATTATCTATCGGATGGTTACCATCAAGTGGATCATTTGCCTCTTACTTGTAACACCCCGAAAATATAGACAAAAGACATGCGAAAGCCAATTATTAACAATCTATTAATTTCCATAAAATATTACAAAAAATGGTCACATGCATTAATATATTCACCAATCCTAGGATCTTAATCTATAGCATGTAATTCGTATGTTGAAACAACAGTAATAAATATAATTTATGCCTTAAAAGTTATAAGTTTCCAAAACGATACTTGGTTACAGTAAAAGTGGGTCGAAGCCTAATACAAGGAAAAGCCATAGGCTTGTACAAAGAAAATTACGAAACAAAAAGACAATGAGCCTTCAGCTCCACAATCCTCCCAAGCTAACTCCTAGGCAGAGACATATCATCAATACCTGAAAGTTGGTTTTCACATAGAGTGAGCTAAAGCCCAGTAGAGATTAATTTAACATTCTATATGATGCTTAACAAAGCTATATGGTGAATGCACATAAATGTCATTTACCAAAAACGATGCATTTTCTCTTTCAAACAATGCAATGCCATGTTTATAATTCAATTCATAAACCATTACTTCCAAAATAGAAAACAAGGTAATGGATACACATACTGGGAATCTCTAGGTACGTGCCAGCTAGTAAGTTATATAAGCACTACTAAAGCTATTTTACCAGTACTAATCGGAAGGATCAGCACTTAACTGTGCAGGTTTCTAGACTTTTACCACGAACACACAAACCAACATAATAATAACCATAACCACACCTCCTAACCAAATTCACCACTGTATTCACCCATTTTTCTCGAAACGATACATTTTCAATATATAAATATAAAACCAATGTTCAAATGAAAGATGCATGAGTGAATGGTTTTCGTTAACCTAGTTCTCATGCAATTGCTACAAGAATAAATGATATCCTCCATCGATAGCTAAAACAGATATCTCTATTCAAATGATAAATTTTAGGCAATAGATACAAATTTCGAAATCTCAACATAGGAGTAACAATACATGTTCAACTCCTCCTCCTCAATAAAAACATAAATTAAAAGGTTATTCCATGATTCCTATCGCTTTCAATCTTTGTTCCAAACCAATAAATCCCAAGGATTTTCAATATTTCCAAAACAACATCTGTTTATTTCAAAAAAGCCTCATGTATGAGATTTTTCCATACTTTTAACAGTTTTTATCAACAAAACCATTCCCAAAACATTTCAAAGGAAGGCATTCCCAAAACCCCTTTTTTACAGTCCAAATCAAACCCAAAATACTACTCTATTCAAGATATAATGCCTCGATCTTTTAATCCATCTTATAATCACCGAACCTTTATCAATCTCCAATTTCAAATTATAAAGAAGAATTATAAAAAAGAACTCTGAGTACAACTATTACACAAGTCTAGTGTTTATCTTTCTCATAAAATTTACATTTCACTTTACAACATTAGTAATCTCAATAATCATACATTATAGTCCAAGAAATAAAAGAGTTACAACAAAATGCCCAAAGAGGGCTTACACTTTTCAAGGTTAGCGCCTTGACTGCACACATAAGTAGAATTTCCATCCCAAACACATAAGCGCAGTGGTTGTGATCACATAAAACATTCAAATAAGCTTTCGTGCTCCATCAATATCTCCACCAATTCCTAGCTAAGTGAAGACTCATCATCATAACCAGAAATGCTTTTTATGATAGGAATGAATTAATGCCCAGCAGAGAATACATTTAACTAGGTATATAAACATTTGATATAATTATGTGTAACCCAAAATACATTGCTCCAATACTTTTATTTAAAACAAATCCACATGAGTATATGTGTGTGTGTGTGTGTGTGTAAAAGAATATAAAACCTTTCCAAATAATCCCAAATTCTCTGTCCTCACACGTATGGATCAGTGAGCACCTCACACTTTCCACATTATCATCCAATCCCACATTTTTTGTCCTCACACGGATAGGCCAGTGGGTACCTCACACTTTCCACATTTATCGTCCTCACACGATCGGGCACATGGGCACCTAATTTCCCCTCGCGGGTACCAAACACATTACATAACATATCATTTCAACAAATCCCTAAATTTACCTCATCACAAAATGTCTCAACACATCTACACAACATCAATTTATTTCCAATTATCTCCTAAACACCAAAATTCTTAGCTAGGGTTTTGTAGAATTTAGAACTTTTCCCCATATTCTCTATCAATCCAAAAATCATGGAATCAAAATTGATTTTATTCAAGAATATTCAAACATTACAAAATTATTAAAGCAAAACCTCCATTTTCCATAAATACCCATTAAATCAAATCATCTATCTCATACCATACATATATCATGAAAACTAACACATAATCAAATCAATATATAGATATACAAGGTTAAAAGTATTCTTACCTCAAAGGTGATAATGAAAAGATGAAAACCCAAATTGAAGCTCCAACAAAATCATAAATCAATCGGTAGAAATCTTGATCATGGCTTGTTCTTCAACTCTCTTGAAAGATCTAAGGTGGATTCTTAGTAGAAATGAGAGGAATCAAGTGTTTTTGGGGCTAGGGTTTCAGATATGGGTGTTAGTGAGAGAGAGGATGTGAAAAAGTGGGAGGAAAATGAGCAAAAGTCGGATTTTAAGTTTGCTGATTTGCATATACCGCTCGAGCGGTCTTTCCACTACTCAAGTAGTGAACTAAACCTCTCAGTATTTTAGTCTGCAAAACAAAATACTGGATGCACCCTCTTCACCGCTCGAATGGTCACTCAGGACACAATTACTTACACAGGCACAAACCCAAAGACATTCCCAGCACATCAACCTTATTTCTATTTGTAATTATTTACGTAAATGTTTTCATTTAACCTCTTACATTTATATTTCATTTACTTAAATTTACAATGTAAATAAGAAAATACCCTCCATTTGGATTTTTAAAAAAATACAAAAAAATTAAATCCAATTAAATCAAAAACTAGTTTCCCATATTTTAGTACAAAAATAATTTTTTGACGAAAATTTCTAAGTTTGGCATTAAAGTAAAGGGGTTAATACTTCGTAGAAAAATTTCATAAAATCAATTTAGACTATTTAAAATATAAGGAACAATTACCACCAAAAACTATTTTCAAAATCTTAAGTTTTGAAAAACCCAATTTTTAGACAAAAAGAATGAAGTGATAAATTGGAGATTTGTATGTATTCTAACAAAATTAATTCTAAGAGAGAAGATACAGGAAGCCTTATATAGGCATAAGAGGACTTGGGGTAGACTCCAAGTCAATACAAATATGGACATGATTTAGACAAGAAAGCTATGTAAGGAAAAACCTATACATGGAAATAATACAACTCACGCCAACACTCCCCCTCAAGTTGGTGCGTAAATATCTTCTATGCCCAACTTGTCGAGTGAGTCATAAAAAACTATCCCAGACACTGTATGTGTCAGTACATCTGCTAGCTGCTCCTCTGATTTAACAAATGGTATAGTCACCAAGTTTGCATCTAGCTTCTCTCTGATAAAATGCTGATCTACCTCCACGTGTTTCGTTCGATCATGCTAAACAGGATTGTTTGCTATTTCTCGAGCAACCAGATTATCACAATAAAGCTGCATAGAACTCTGTGGTTCAAAACCTATCTCCATAAGCAACAACTACAGCCAGAGAAGTTCATAAATTCCTTGAGCCATACCTCTATACTTAGCCTCAGCTGCGGAGCGAGAGACCACATTTTTTTTCTTACTACGCCATGTGACTAGATTACCTTCCACAAATGTGAAGTATCCCGATGTGGAATGTCGCTCCGTAATATTACTTGCCCAATCCGCATCGGTGTATCCCTCAACCTTCAAATGTCCATGCTTTTGGAATAGCAAACCTTTTCCAAGGGCAGACTTCAAATAACTCAGGATGCGCATTACAACCTCCATATGATCCTCACTTGGAGAGTGCGTGAACTGACTAACAACGCTAACTGCATATGCAATATCAGGTCTAGTAAGCAATGGATAAATTAATTTTCCAACTATCCTTTGATATCTCTCTTTATTCGTCGGAACTTGATTCGGATATATTCCCAGGTGGTGATTTTGCACAATAGGAGTACTTATGGGTTTACATCCTAACATACCCGTTTCAGTAAGTAAATCCAACACGTACTTTCATTGTGACAGATAAATGTCACTACTAGAGCGAGCCACTTCAATTCCCAAAAAATACTTCAAACCTCCCAAGTCCTTCATTTCAAACTCAGAAATCAAATATCCTTGCAGCTTTTGAATTTCATCAGTATCATCACCTGTAACCACCATGTCGTCAACATAGATAACTAACAAAGTAATCTTACCATCCTTTGTTTTTTTTATAAACAAGGTTTGATCAGAATTTCCCTGATGATACCCATATTTCTTCATGGCATTTGTAAACCTTTCAAACCATGCTCGAGGAGATTGCTTCAAGACATATAAGGCCTTAAGCAACTTGCATACTTTCTTTGATCCATTAATTATCCCATAACCAGGTGGAAAATCTATGTATACTTCTTCTTCCAAATCTCCGTGTAAAAAGGCATTTTTTACATCAAACTGCTTCAAAGGCCAATTCAAATTAGCTGCTAAGGATAGTAATACTCTAATGGTATTCATTTTCGCTACTGGCACAAAAGTCTCATGGTAATCCATGCCATATGATTATATGTACCCCTTTGTTACTAATCTCGCCTTGTACCTGTCAATCGTTCCATCAGCTTTATGTTTGATAGTAAATACCCCTTTGTACCCCACTGGTTTCTTTTCGTTTGGCAACGAAACTACATCCCAAGTCTTATTTTTCTATAGGGCCGCCATCTCTATATTTATAGCATCTATCCATTTTGAATCCTTCAAAGCCTCCTCAACATTATTCGGGAATGTGGGGGCCGAGATTCGAGAGTCATAGAGATTCCGGATAGTCGAATCTGGGAGAGTCGAGGTTCGAAGCACTCGGCCATTGGCTCGAAAGTTCAAATCCAACCCTACTTGGCCAAATAACCGATTAAGCGAGGGGCCGAGTGAAGATCGGTCCATTATAAAATGTGCCGAATATGAGGTGAATGATGGACCTAATCCGTAGGCCCAAAGAAGAAAAGATATAAATAGAAGAGACATCAGCCAAAAGAAGGTATGTGAGAATTATTATGCTTAACTTAGAATACAAGCATTCTTGAGGGTAGAGACTGACTTGTCCGTCGGAGTGCTAATTCCGGCACCCCCGTCCGAAGTGTTTATTCCTTTTCAGGTGACAATCAGCGGATCTCGAACGCTCCCCAGGATCAGAAGAGTATTTCCAAACCACTTCTCCAAAATTGGCGCCGTCTGCGGGAATACTCAAGCACATCCATGGCGAGCGTGACGGAAGATCCTCCGACAGTCACTGTCGACCTTATACCGCAAGATGAAACCACTCCAACAAACATGCTTGGAACAGAGACTATTGCCGCAAGACGTGCCCTGAATTTCGCCTCACCCTCGACTTCGGAGCACGAAGCAATGCAAGTGCTCCTGGAACAAGCAAAGCAAAACGAATAAAGATTGGAGAACATGATTGCAGAGAACGAATATCTCCGTCAGGATTTGGCCTTGGAGGTGGCGAAGTCCAAACAAGCTGCATACCAAGGCCCGGAACGACCCGAGAGGGCAGCTGGTCGACGATCTCTAGCCCGACAACAAGATACTGATAGCAACTCCGACTCATTATCCTCGGAGCCCAAGAAGGAGGGACGATCTAAAATTTCCAGTTCTTTTGAAGAGAGTCCCCGTACAAGGCGTAAGCGAAAAAGAAACAGCTCGGATGACGGTCAACACGATCCTTTTGTATGACGGATTGCAAAGGCAGTACTACCCAAGAAATTCAAAGCACCGACATTCACCCTGTACGACGGTAAATTGGTACAAGATGGCCGGCTACAACCGTACGTCCGAAAAGGCAACCCAACCAAAGCAATAGACTTGACACAGGATTCACATTCGCTCCACCTGATCCACATGATATACAGTCTGCCAATGTCATCGGCGGTGCACGCGATTCAGTTGAAGTCTAACCCTCAAGAGCAACTCATTCCGGCTAAACGGCCCCATGAAGCCGAGGTTATCACTTTTGATTATTCAGATTTGGCCGGAGTAACACTGCCCCACATTGATCCCTTGGTAATTGAGTTACGCGTAAACCGATTTACAATTCAGTGCGTACTCATCGATCCGAGGAGTACATCGGAGATTATGTACTACAAGACATTCACCAAACTTGGCTTCTCCGAATCGGATCTCTCTCCGGCCCCTTATCCACTTTTCGATTTCAATGCCAATCTAGAGTACCCGTTGGGGAAAATCAGACTTCCCGTTCGAGCAGGTTCCCGAACAGTGGATGTGGGATTCTTGGTCGTCAAGCTGCCGTCGCCGTACAATCTCATCATGGGGCATCATGGTTGCATACTATGCGAGCCGTGCCCAGCACCTATCATCAGCTGCTCCGCTTCCCGACAGAACGCGGTATTGAGCAAATCTGTGGCTCCCAGAAATCGGCACAAGCATGTTATCTCCTTGCTGAGAAAACGCCAAAGGAACTACAGGTGAATTCCATTGAGTTGCCGATCGAGAAAGCCTCGACGATGTTGGGCGGCCCCCAAACGAAAAGGCAACGGAAGACTTAGCACGAGTTCAATCGATGGAAGCCCAGACAAGTTCTTCATGGTCGGCGCCTCCTTGAATCAGGCCGACAGACAGCAGCTAATATCTTTCCTGCTCAGCAACCTCGATGTCTTTGCATGGACTCCGTACGAGATGCCGGGTATAGATCCGTCAGTTTCACAGCACCATTTGAATGTCGATCCTAAGTGTAAGCCGATCATTCAGAAAAGCCGGCGGTCAAGCCGCAGAGCACACTGCCGCCGTTGTTGAGGAAGTTGACAGGCTGCTTGACGCCGGAGCAATTAGGGAGGTGACCTACCCCACATGGCTCTCTAATACAGTGGTGGTGAAGAAGAAAAATGGGACTTGGCGAGTGTGCATCGACTTTACAGACCTAAACAAAGCATGCCCAAAGGATTGTTTTCCTCTTCCCAAGATAGACCAGCTTGTAGATGCTACAACACGCCATCAGCGTATGAGTTTCCTTGATGCTTATAGAGGTTATCATCAAATCGCTATGCATCCGGAGGACCAAGAGAAAACTGCATTCCTCACCCCAAGAGGAACCTATTGCTATAAGGTAATGCCTTTTGGGTTGCAGAATGCAGGGGCAACCTACCAGAGACTAGTCACCACCATGTTCAAGGAGAAACTCGGCAAAACTATGGAAGTGTACATTGACGATATGGTAGTCAAATCCAAAGAAGAGCAGAATCGTATAGCCGATCTGGAAGAGACATTCGGCATCCTACGCAAATATGAAATGAAGTTGAACGCTTCCAAATGTGCGTTTGGTATCGGCTCTGGCAAATTCTTGGGCTACATTGTCAACCACAGAGGAATCGAAGCCAACCCAAGGCAAATCACAGCAATCCTGGAGCTCGGCTCCCCTCGTTCAGTAAAGGAGGTTCAAAAGTTGATGGGGATGGCTGCCGCACTCAACAGGTTTATCAGCCGGTCCACAGATCGCTGCCGACAATTCTTTCATACACTACGGCAGGGCAAGGCCTTTGAATGGTCCGCCGAGTGCGAAGCCGCTTTCAACGGCCTGAAGACCTACCTCCGCTCAGTACCACTCCTGACAACACCCTCTGCTGGCGACCCGCTCATTTTGTACCTGGCAGTTTCTGACCGAGCCGTCAGCGCCGTATTGATAAAGGAAGAGCTGGGGAGCAGCGGCCAGTGTATTATGTGAGCAAGGCAATGGTTGACGCCGAAACACGCTACCTTCCGCTGGAAAAGCTCATCCTAGCCCTAGTTATGGCGGCAAGGAAGCTCATGCATTACTTCCAGGGGCATAGCATTGGGGTACTAACAGATTATCCCCTCCGATCAGTATTACGCAGTGCGGAAGCATCTGGACGTGTTTCAAAGTGGGCTCTGGAACTTGGCCAGTACGATATTCAATTTCTATCCATAACCTCAATCAAGGGACAGGTGCTTGCCGACTTTATCGCCGAATTCACTGGGGGCCTCGCCGACTTCAAGTCTGATGTCGCCGACTTCAAGTCAGATGAAATTCGACCAAAGCCAAACTGGAGGATTTGGGGACATCTGGCAGTTGTATTGTGATGGATCGTCCAATCAGCGGGGCAGTGGAGCCAGAGTTGTAATCATGACCCCCGACGGCGCAATAATTGAGCAGGCCGTCAAGCTCGGCTTCGAAGCATCAAATAACAAAGCCGAATATGAAGCCCTTTTAGCCGGTTTGCGGAATGCGCATATTCTGGGTGCTCGGCGTCTGCTTGTGTTTTGCGACTCAAAACTGGTGATCAATCAGCTAAAGGGGGAGTACGCGGCAAGAAACGACCGTATGGCGGCCTACATGAAAACGGCCAACTCCCTGTTGGCAAAATTTGACCATCATGAGTTGAACCAGATAACACGTGATCAGAACACCCATGCAGATGCCTTGGCTTGCCTAGCCTCCGCAATCAACTCAGAGATAAAACGGACCATCGAAGTAGGATTCATCCCAGAGCCAAGCATTGGCCCTTCGGAGGAAGTCCAAATCAACGTTATAGAATCTGCACCAAGTTGGATGGATCCCATTGTTGCATTCCTATCTTCTGAACAACTCCCAGAGGACAAGAAAGAAGCACATAAGCTGCGAAACAAAGCCATGCGATACTACTTGGATCCGCAAGGAAGGCTTTATAAAAAGTCACTCTCTGGCCCATATTTGGAATGTGTGCACCCGGACAAAGTCGGGGAGCTTCTGACTGAGATACACGAAGGCAGTTGTGGTGCCCATTCTGGCGGACGCTCTTTGGCCCATCGAGCTATAACGCAGGGGTATTATTGGCCGACAATGAGAGCGGACGCCGAGTGTTATGCAAAAAAGTGTGAACAGTGCCAGAAATTCTCCCCGTTAAACCATCTGCCTGCTGAAGAGTTGAACTCTATCACCAGTCCTTGGTCGTTCGCCCAGTGGGGGCTTGATATCGTAGGACCATTGCCGAGGGCCCCAGGGAACAAGCGATACCTGATCGTCGCAACAGATTACTTCACGAAATGGGTCGAAGCGGAGGCATTAACACACATTCGAGATGCTGACGTTAAGCGCTTTGTGTGGAGGAACATCATAACACAATTTGGCATTCCCAGAGCTCTTATCTCAGACAACGGCACCCAGTTTGATTCTGGCGTATACCGAGAGCTGTGCAGCAAATATGGTATTCGGCCTTACTTTTCTACGCCGGCTTACCCCAAAGCAATGGCCAAGCCGAAGCCTCTAATAAATCCATCTTGGACGGCATCAAGAAGAGGCTGGAGAAAGCCAAAAGCAAATGGGTCGAAGAATTGCCGAGTGTACTGTGGGCTCATCGAACTACACCGAGAAGATCGACTGGAGAAACGCCATTTGCCTTATGCTTTGGAACCCAAGCAATCTTACCCCTGGAGATCGGCCACTCGACACTCAAGTCGTAATTTTTTTATACGAGCCAAAACGACATGATGCTGGCTTTGGATTTGATTCTAATCGAAGAACGAAGAGACCGAGCCCTTGCGTCCATGGCACAGTACCAGCAGCAGCTGGCAAAGTCGTATAATCAACGCGTTCAGCTGCGCCGCTACACACCAGGAGAGTTGGTCCTGAAGAAGGTGCTTCCAGCTGACAAGAAACCGGCCGATGGAAAATTGGGTCCTAACTGGGACGGCCCCTATCAGATCGATTCGATCGCTGGAGTAGGGGCATATCGGCTCAAAGACATGTCAGGAAAGAGTCTGCCACGACCTTGGAATTCCACGCACTTACGCAAATTTTATCATTAACCCGACTTGTGGGACATGATGCTTGTTCCGAACTGTTCGCCATGTACATCTCTTTTTCTGTAATACAAAGATTCCCATTCACCTACCACACAATCTAGTTCAAAGATGTTGCGAATAAAGTCTCCGGATTAGGAGCTCCATCGGCGAATGACGTCTTTGGGCCGTTAAAGCCTCCGGATTCGGAGCGCCCTTCGTGGATATCACGATTGGCCAAATAAAGTCTCCGGATTCGGAGCCCCATCGGCGAATGACGTCTTTGGGCCGTTAAAGCCTCCGGATTCGGAGCGCCCTTCGTGGATATCACGATTGGCCAAATAAAGTCTCCGGATTCGGAGCCCCATCGGCGAATGATGTCTTTGGGCCGTTAAAGCCTCCGAATTCGGAATGCCCTTCGTGGATATCATGATTGGCCAAATAAAGACTCCGAATTCGGAGCCCCATCGGCGAATGGCGTCTTTGGGCCGATTAAGCCTTCGGGCCGTGCGTAACACAATGATGTCGATTAAATCAGGCCGATCAATGTTCATTTACTCGTCTGAAATACGTTTATTCGAAACATGTATGTAATAAAACACATGCAAGCACGTATGCGCCGAACAAAAATTATAACAAAACATTGAAAATAAAGTTCTTTTTTATTTGACCAACCAATAAATACATAATTCTAGACGCGATCCGCGTTTGAACATTACAACGAATATTTTTATTCGGCGTCGCCCTCATCATCGCTCTTTTCAACTTCAAAGGCGGCAAAGGGCAAATGATCACGATGATCCAGGTCACATAAGTTGGAATCGACATCCTTTGCTCGGAGAGCCTCCGCGGCCTGAAGAGCCGCAATCCAACCATGCTTAAAACCCCGATTCTCGCATCGGCAGACCTCCTCAGCAAGCGTCTCTTTCGTTTTGTCGATCCCAACCTTCCGACCAGCATGGAAGCCCTCCTCGTAACCTTTGGCCCTCGCATTTTGTACGGCAAACATGCCTACCATATCTCGGTCGGCGATGGCATGACTCAATAGCGGTTGGGTCACCCTCTCGTCCACAATCGGGTTAGATTGACCCGCCACATGCGGATAGGCGACTTTAACCTTCCTAAGCTCCCTAAGCTCACCCTCGGCTTTCTCCGCACGAGCTTCTGAACTGCGGACCCGTTCTTCTATTTTCTCCATCTCCTGCCGCGCGGCGCGCAGACGCATGCCGACTTCGTAGGCAGTGTACAACCCCTTCACCGCCCTATGAATACCTTCTCGAAACACTTTGAAATCTCGTCGTCCAACCATCGATTGTTGGACTTCTGGTGGAAAGATCTGTCGAGCGAACTCGACCGCTACACCTGGATCATTGACGATGGAATCTGCCTCAGTCATCGGTTTATTCCCCACGAACACCGCAAAACTCAATGGTTGTGGCGTCGTGTCTGACTCATTCCTCGGTCGTGGTCGCGGGGAGCTTCCCCGTTGATGCTTCTCTCTTCGGGGTGATCTGCTTCGACGACTTGAAAGTTGACGTTTTTCGCTTTCCTTGGACGCCCTTCCTCTCGTACGCGTAGGCTCGCTGCTGTGATTCATCACAGTATCTAGCTCAGCCAACGTTCGTCCCTCTCCTCTGCTATTGAAGAACAGTCTGTTTGACATTCGCCCTCGCCCCAAGCTAGTTCAAATCGAGCCTGAATAAGAATAAGTGGACCCACTGGCGCAAAATCACCCCATTTATTCATAGGTATGCAGCGACCCCGAGGCAATTTCATTAACGCTTTTGGCAGTCTCCAAACGACGGAGGCCGATTAATATGTGCCACAGCCACTTCATGCACTAATTTTTGGCTTGTTAAAACGGCCTAATTATCTAAACGGCAATCATGGGAGAATGCCTTGAAGTCCATGCACTGGCTAGGGCAAGGGCAGATTTATTAATCTAACCAGCCGAGCATCTTGGCCGCATGCCGATTGATATGTGCCACAGCTACTTCATGCACTAATTTTTGGCTTGTTAAAACGGCCTAATTATCTAAACGGCAATCATGGGAGAATGCCTTGAAGTCCATGCACTGGCTGGAGCAAGGGCAGATTTATTAATCTAACCGGCCGAGCATCTTGGCCCCATGCCGATTGATATGTGCCACAGCCACTTCATGCACTAATTTTTGGCTTGTTAAAACGGCCTAATTATCTAAACAGCAATCATGGGAGAATGCCTTGAAGTCCATGCACTGGCTAGGGCAAGGGCAGATTTATTAATCTAACCGGCCGAGCATCTTGGCCGCATGCCGATTGATATGTGCCACAGCCACTTCATGTACTGATTTTTGGCTATCTAAACGACCTAATCATCTAGTCGGCAAGTACACAACGTTTTATCCAAAACAGCAACCAAACAAACACAACGTTTTATCCAAAACAGCAACCAAACAATTCTGTTCATTAGTAACAGCAAAGTACAAAATGAATTTTCATTAAGTAAATTGGGCACAAATTGTAACCATTTTACATATGAAAATTACTAGACAAAAAGCTGTAAAAAGCTGAAAATTACATGCAAATCCTAAAACAAAAAACAAGAGCCGCCCAAATTAGTCCTTGGAGTCAGACTCCAGCGGCTCAACATCCACGTGCTCGTATGGAATTGGCATAGCCAATGTCGCATCAGCAACAGCAAGGGCTTTGAGCCAGCCGTGTTTAAATCCCCGATTCTCAAATTTAGAGACTTCGTCTACATATTCATCAAAAGCAGAGTTTTTCCCAGCATTGAATGCGCTGGAAGCCTTCAGGTCGGCTGTTTCCTTCGCCGCCTTCATCTCTTCCAACCCAGCCTCCAATTTAGAGATCGCCTCTTGGGCCAATTTAAGCGCGTTGTCGCTCGCATCCGCCCTCTTCTTGGCGACTGATCTCAATTTTTCAACATTGCGGGCTCTCTCCATCTCGGCCTCGGCACGGGCGCCCTCCGTCTACACCCTACTCCTTTGGCCCTCAACCTCCGCTTGTAAACGGCCAATTAACTCGACGGCATCGTGATAGCAACGACCCATGTCGGTTATCCTTTCGACGACCTGCAAAACAGGAAGATAAGAACAAAATAATATTTGCGTAAAGAGAAAAGACAAAGTGCAGATATATACCAAAAGAGCCGATTGCGCGGCCAACCCAATTGCAACCAGATCCGGCTCTGCCCGAAAAGCCGCCTTATCAGCAAGCAGTGAAACGGACGTCGCCAAGCTGAGTGCAACCGCTGGATCTTTGATCACCGAAGCATCGGAGGAGATCGGCATATTCTTTACCTTGGGCTGGATAAAAAAAGGTACGATCACATCCGACTCCTCCAAACGAGGTCGTTTGTCGGCACGGTCTTCTTCTGAGCCGGCCTCGACATCGGCAGGGCGCTTCTCCACCCTTTGCTCAGCTTCTACACTTGCCTACACAAAATGTTCCACCTCGGTACTTCCGTTCTTTGCCGTCCCCTCAATAACAGGCAAGGAGGACTGGGACTGAGATTCGGCAGCCCGAATCTCCTCCGCCCTTCGCCGCGCGGCCATCTTTCCGCGTTCGCCTTCTTGGCAAGTTTAGTGAGGCTCAACCCAGCCATATCTTCTGGGAACACACTGGGAAGGTCCTCCAGACCGTGAAAAATATAGTCAAGCGACGGTTCTCTCGACCCGAGGTGGACGGAGGATCAGCCGAATTAAGGCCGGCTTCTTCAAATGCTAACTTCAAAGCCTCGTCAACCTCAGTTTCGGATTGGTCTGACTCGGCGGCCTTAGTAACTTTCGGTCACTCCGAATCTGATCCCTCGCAACCGACTTGCCTGAAATTTCTGAAATCAGTCAAGATAAGGGCGATAAGAAACTCCTCACCCTTCGGAATTGGGATGTTTTCCGCCGCCAAAAAGGTCGTATAAGTCGGCTCGTAGCGAAGCAGAACGTGGACCGCCCTCCCCTGCTTCTGAAGACTCGATCGGCCGAAATACTTGAGCGCAATCTTCATTTCCGAAAGGACGGCGTCATCAGTCGAGGTCAAGACTTTCTTCAAATCGTTTCCTGCAAAAGCAAAACCATGAGGTCTCGAAAATAAGGTTTTATAAATATAATAAGTAAATAAATAAAAAAAGATACTCGGCCACCTGGTTCGCCCCTCCGTCTAGGAATACGATCAAGGCGATCCTCGCCTTCGCCGAATTCCCAGTTTCCTTGGACGACGACCATAACATCATCGACTCGCTTCCCAGAGCTGGAAAGCATAGTCACTAGTTGATGGTCGGTGTCTTTGGCCCTAAGGAAATAACGCCCGTGCCGACCAGTAGACTTGGCCAAGGCGTAGTAATGCCGAATAGCGGGAATGCCAAGGTTAAGCCCAAGGCGGCGGTTTAGTGCGATAATCCCCATCACGACCCTAAAGAAGTTGACGTTGGGTTGGGAAGGGATTAACCCCCAATGGCAAAGCACGGCCCTAAGGAGTGGGTGAAGGGGGAAATGGACCCCACCCTCTGCGATTGATAGAAGAGGGAAGACGATTGTGGTTTCATCAACCCTCTCCATATCAAGGGTGCCGTCTGCCATAAATGACAAACGGACGTCATTAGGAATGGAAAAATGGCGTCGGAAGCCAGAAATTCGATCCAGTGAGAGGAGATCCTTTAAATGTTTCGCCATTCCCCCCAGCCAATAGGATTATGTTAAGCCAAAAAATGAAGTAGAGAATGAGAGAACTTACAAGAGGCGAAGGAGATAGAGAAGAGTAGGAAGTTGCAGAGGTAGTTCAGGAGGCAGTCCAGCGACGGGCATCTAAAAGCGTGTATGTATTTGAAAAGACGTCAAAATTTTAAATCACAATAAATAGAAGTGTACGAGGGGGCGGGAAGTTGAAATGATAACCGAGAAGCGTGTGTACAGACATTTGCGTTGGAATGCGGTTAGCCGCCGAATTTCGGCTCTGACTCTTCGAGTTCAAAGCCAAACACTCCAGCCAACTGTCGTTAGTGGAATGCTTGGGGGGCAATTGTGGGGGCCGAGATTCGGGAGTCGTACAGATTCTGGATAGTCGAATCTGGAAGAGTCGAGGTTCGAAGCACTCGACCATTGGCTCAAAAGTTCAAATCCAACCCTACTCGGCCAAATAACCGATTAAGCGAGGGGCCGAGTGAAGATTGGTCCATTATAAAATGTGCCGAATATGAGGTGAAGGATGGACCTAATCCCGAGGCCCAAAGAAGAAAAAATATTAATGGAAGAGACATCACCCAAAAGAAGGTATGTAAGAATTATTATGCTTAACTTAGAATACAAGCATTCTTGAGGGTAGAGACTGACTTGTCCGTCGGAGTGCTAATTCTGGCACCCCCATCCGGAGTGTTTATTCCTTTTCTGGTGACAATCAGCGGATCTCGAGCGCTCCCCAGGATCAGAAGAGTATTTCCAAACCACTTCTCCACATGGAAACTTAACTGATGTCATTTGATTCACAAAGGCTTGATATTGTGGTGACAATCTGTGAGTAGATACATATTGAGCAATGGAGTACCTTGTTTTTCCTTCTGGTAAGAATCTGTCAGGTGGATGGCCTCGATTCTATCTTAGAGGCAGCTGATAAGGTTTGTCAACAATGTTAGGATTAGTAAAAATATTAATGTCTAAGTCACTTACCCCAGGGATATCCATAGGAGCATGAGCAAGTACTAGAGAAGAGGAATCAACAACCTCAGTATTCAGAACAACAGCAGTCTCAACATGCTTCGATTTCAGTGTGGAAATATCTTCATGTAAATTGGGTCGGCTTGTATCGACTGTGACCAAAACAAGGGTAGTGACTGGTATAGGTGAACTTGGCTCTGGTTCAGCTGCCATTAGCTTGTTGAACACTACTCTTTCTCCATCTTCCAATGTAACCTTAAACCAATCAGGTTCTTCAAGTGTACTCAACTCCCCCTGAAGCACCTGGTTGGGCAAGGTAGGGTCAAAAAACATCTCGTGTTCTAGAAATGTCACGTCCGTGGTGACATAAAATCACCGAGTATGAGGATGATAGCATCGGTAGCCTTTCTGATGTAGACAAAGTCGAGAAAAACACAACGAATAGCGCAAGGATCCAATTTGCTCCGTTGATTCTTATGAAGATGAACATATGCCACACCCAAAAATCCATGGAGTAAGATTTAATGTAGACGACAGAGGCATATGATGTGCCAAGCCTTCTAGAGAAGTATGAAAATCAAAAGTTCGAAAAGGCATCTGGTTCATTAAATAGACAGCATGTGTAACAACATCAGCCCAATATTGTTTCGAGATCGAAGCACCAATAAGCAATGCCTGAGCAACCTCAAGAATATGTCAATTCTTACGCTCTGCAATGCCATTTTGTTCTGGAGTCTGAGAACAACTAGTTTCATTTATTGATTAAGGCCGAATTGTATATCATTGAGGCCGTTAATTAGAATCTCTTAACTTCACTTGCTGGTCAAATTGTATACTTTATGTGTGTTGAATGTCAAACGGGTTGTACATAGTCGGAGCATAAAATGGGCAAAAAGACAGAATTTGAAGAGAGTTGACTTTCCCGCACGTGCATTGACTTTTTCTAGGAAAATGTGCCCGACGTTTTAAACCTGTTCGGAAGAGATCAAAAGTATAAATAGGCAAGGAAAAGGCTAGAATAGGGTTCGGAAGTTGTTTTGTCAAGAAAGGGAGGCTAGGGTTTGAAAAGAAGAGGAACTTAAAGCTTCAAGCATGTCTCCCATGGTGGCTTCTTCTCTATCTACCTCCTTCCACTCCTCCATGAGTGGCTAGTCTCCTTTTTTAGGGTTTTGATGAAACCCTAGCCATGTAATAGGTTTTTCTTTTTAATTTTCAATTATGTAAAGGTTTGAACACTTGTATGGTGTTTTAGAAGTTTCATATATATATTTTCCATTATTTCTTCAAATATTCGGCTTTCTGTGATTGTTGAATGTTTTCTATACAAGAGTTTTCTATTCTTTCACATTCAAGGTATGAGACGAATCATACTATGAGAGACGAGTCGTATCACTACCTTAGTTTAGAGTGAACGATTCGTACTACTTGAGATGATTCGTGCTCGTATATTGAACGTGATGATTTCTTGTTAAATGTTTTGAACTTGTAGTTACGAAGCATTATTTTGTTCTAACCATAACATAATTGTTTTCAATTTGAAAACCCTATTTACGTGACTAGTGGTGGACTTTTTGCCCTAGGTTTTTCCCCAATTCAGTGAATCCAATTTTATTTATAATTGTTAATTTAATTACTTAGTTTAATTTATTTGTTATTAAATTAGGTTATGAACAATCAATCTTTTCATCAAAATTAATTTAGGAATTTAACACTTAAATTAGTTTAATTTCACAATTGTCCCTGTGGATGGATACTTGGACTTGCCATTATTTTGATAGAATTTGGTATAGTTTTGTGTTTAATTTTGGTGTGTTTAACAACCCATCAAATTTTGGCGCCGTTGCCGGGGACTTCTGGTGAAATTAATTAATTTGAAGTTACATTCTTATTTTAATTTTTAGTTTAGGATTTTATGCTTTCATGTTGCTAAGTGTGCAGAGCGTTTGAAATTGGAGCTATCACCGAAGTGCAAGCGAAGCGCGATCGAGCTTTAAAAATAAAAAAATAAAAAAATCGCAGCACTAAAGTGCGTAAACAGAAGCAAACACTCGCAAACAAAGCACCAAAGTGCTAACAAGAAAGACGAAGCTCAATTAGAGGTTTGAGACAACGTCTACATGGCAAGCACCCGCAAGATGAGTAAAGCGTTTTCGTTAAACCGCTGTGAGTATTTCTCCCTTTGGTATTTTGCTTTCATAACTTAGTGCACAGAGTTGGAACTTTTTGTGTATGAGTGGGTAGTGTATGCACGGGCGCCGTTCTTGTCGCCCTGAATTGTGGAGTTTGGACCTTGAACTAGAAAGGACTCGTAGCAGACTTAGGGCCTCTACCCGTGTTCCTAGGCTTGAGTATTCATATTCATACATTGAGCTATTAAAGATGGCAGATCCAGATGTCCCGAATGTGCCTAACCGGACCCTTAAGGATTATTTCACATCCACTGCATATACATCACCATCATGCATCCAATTACCCAACACCACTGCTGCTCATTATGAAATTAAGTCCAGCACCATACAAATGCTCCATCATTCCATAGACTAACTCATGATGATCCTTACAAACATTTGAATGAATTTCTGGAAATTTGCTCGACAGTGAAGATCCAAAATTTCACAAATGAGGCCTTAATGTTGCGATTGTTTCCATTCTCATTAAAGGATAAAGCCAAACACTGGCTAAATTCCTTACCAGCTAATTCAATCACAACTTGGGACCAATTACAGCAACAGTTCTTGGAGAAGTACTTTCCCATAGGTAAAACCAACCAACTTAGGCGAGCCATCACAAACTTTGCTCAAATAGATGGCAAGTAATTCCATGAGACGTGGGAAAGACTTCGAGACCTTCTCCAACAGTGTCCCCACCACCAAGTGCCTGATTGGCAACTTGTTCAAACATTTCATTATGGCTTAACTGAGCCACACTGCCAAATGGTGGATTCATCCTGTGGTGGGACATTCATGTCCAAAAATGATGCCGAGGCATGGCAATTGTTTAAGAACCTAAGTGATAATTCCCTTCACCATGCCTCTGCAGCTCGGCAAGTCCGGCAACCAGTAGTTGGAGCCCCAAAAAGAGGGGGCATTTTTTAGGTCGAGCAAAACCTAGAGTTAGCCCAATAAGTAGAGGCACTATCCCGCAAGATGGACCAATTATTAGCTGCGGGACATGCCCCTACCCAGCAAGATCAGCCTCAATTTCACGAGGCATGTGTTATTTGTGCGAGTCATGCTCATGACTTGAGTGAGTGCCCTTCGACATCACAATTTCCGGAGTTAGTCCAAGAGCATGTGAATGCTACTCAAGGATTCTCCAACCCGGGTAATGACCTATACTCCAACACATACAATCCGGGATGAAGAAATCACCCTAATTTTTCATGGAGACCCCCTTCACAAGGCACTTCTTACAATCCTCCACCACCAAGGCAAAATTTCAATAATTTTACCAACCAATCATCTTACCAACCACCGCAATCTTATCGACCCCCACAACCATACCGGCAACCACAACCCCCGCATGATTCTCAGGGTAACTCTACCTTTGAGACTCAGGTGTTGGAAGTTCTTTCAGAACTTAAGGGATTAGCACCGGTAGTTCACTCCCACACTCACTCTATTGCCAAGCTACAGGCCCAATTGGGTCAAATGGCTAACAACATGAATCGGAGAGAAGAGGGAAAATTACCAAGTCAAACTGTGGCCAACCCTAAGGGACAATACGGGGCAGAGAGTTCGGGTGAGAATGGAAAGCACCATGAGCAGGTGCAAACAGTGATTAGTTTGAGAAGTAGGAGGGAGTTAGAGCCTCAGTTAGTTGCGTCTGATGCAACTAGAGCTAAGAAGGGTGACCACGGTGGTACACCCAATGAGATCAAGGGTGAGGGGGAAACACTTAAGAGGAATGACTTAGTCCCTAGCACTTCACATGAGCCCAAGGCACCATTTGTGCCTAAGGCACCCTTTCCTCAATGCCTTGATACACCATCCCCTTTTAATAAGAAGGCGGCATCTATGGAAGCAATGATGGAGGTCTTTAAACAGGAAAAAATCAACCTCCCCCTGTTGGAGGCGATTAAGCAAGTACCCTCCTATGCCAAATTTTTGAAGGACCTTTGTATGCAAAAGTGTAAATCTAGGACACATGTGTCCCAAAAGGTCCTACTCACGGAGCAAGTAAGCTCCATCTTGTTGAATGACACACCTCCTAAGCTTAAGGACCCGGGTGCCCCAACTATTGCATGTATTATAGGGGACCATTTCATTAATAGGGCCTTATTAGATTTAGGGGCTAGTGTCAATTTGTTGCCATACTCTGTGTACGATGAATTTGGGCTTGGCGAGTTGAAGCCCACTACTGTTACTCTTCAGTTGGCTGATTGGTCCCTTAAAGTGCCACGTGGCATGATTGAGGATATGCTAGTAAAGGTTGATAGGTTTCACTTCCCTGTTGACTTTTTGGTGTTAGATATGGAACCGGTAGCCAGTTCTAGGAAACAAATCCCGGTGATCTTAGGTCGACGTTTCTTAGCTACGGCCAATGCATGCATTAATTGTCGTACCGGGGTGATGGAAGTTTCATTTGGTAACATGCAAGTGAAACTTAATGTTTTCCAAGCATCCCAACAACCCCATGAGAGAGAGGAGTGCTTATTTGTGGATGTTGTGAATGAGGTTGTGGAGGAAGTTTTGCCCTCCATTCTTGTAGAGGACCCTTTAGAGGCTTATCTAGCTCATTTTGGGTTTGAAAATTTTGATATTGATAGGTCGGTTGAGGAGGTGAATGTCTTGCTTAATGCTTCTTCTACACCTTATTTTCCTCCGTAGAAAGACCGATTTGAGTCACTTCCTCCTCTGTCAAGAGAACCTGCCATACCATCTTTGGTCCACCACCTACACTTGAGTTAAAGCCACTCCTGGCCACACTCAAGTATGCATTTTTAGGGCCCCAGGATACTTTACCAGTCATCATTGCATCTGACTTGACTGCAGAGCAGGAGAGTCAGTTAATGAGTGTTCTCGTGGCATATCGGAGTGCTATAGGGTGGTCAGTGGCTGATTTGAAAGAGATAGATCCCTCCGTGTGCATGCATTATTGTAGACACCCCATTTTTGACTGCCCTTAAGACTTGGGCGCTACTGATGGTTTGCTCGGTGATGAAAGATGTGCAGGGCAAAGGTTCAATTTCTTCGACAAGGAGAGGGTCAAATCTCAACTTCATACCCCATTTTGGACCAAAGCTATTTTGAATGGTTTTTAGACTATAAAACCCTCTCTTTCAAAACTTTTTTGAAATAAAGTTTCTGCGATGTTCCGAGGCTCGCATTTTGTCAAACGTTGTACTTTTCTCAGTAAACCGAGCAAGGACAAAGTGGAAATGAATAAAAGAGAGATGAAATCTTTGAAAAATCTTTCAAAACACCTTGCTTAGGGGTTTGAAGTTGAAGAAAAGGGGAAAGGAGAGAAGAAACCAAATTGGAGAAGAAGATAGGCAAGAATCGCTAAGAGAGGGACGCGCAGTCCTCGCTAAATCAAGCTTATCTGTCTATACACTTGGATTTAAGCTATGAGGCCACCACCATTGGAAATAAGACTTCCGGCGCTTCATTTTTCATTCAAGAATCTCTTAAATCCGAGTCCGGAGGGCAGAGATATGATTGGTTGAAGTTGGGCATCATCCCGGTTGGACCGAAACTGAGCAGCCTTCACCAAAACAAGCATAACTTTTTTCATAGTTGGAATTTTGATGCAAGGCTGGTGCCATTGGAAAGCTTACTTCCGGGGCTTCAATCTAGACACCCATCGGCCACTTTTTGACCTTGGCAGCCACCTATCGGCCATCTATTTAGCCGGTCGGCCAAAAAAAATAGCAGGCCGACCATTTATTGTGCCGACCGGCCATTTATTTGGCCGATGGCCTCCTTTCGTGGCCGGTTTTACCCTTTTGCACCCTTCAGGCATGGTGCATGCCAGCTGTGCCAGCTGGGATGCACAAACCCTCTCCCTCGTGCATATGTGTGGCTATTTTGAACCTTTTAGCCCTTTTGATCCAAACCTTTTGCACCCTTTGATCAAGCTTCTTGAGGAAGCTTAACCTTTTGTCAAAGCTTCCCCAAGAAGCTTGCACCCTTGCCTTAGCTTCTCTAGGAAGCCTTGACCCCCTTGACCCCTCTCACTTGGCTTCTCTTGTAAGCTTTAAGCTTTCCCTTGCCTATATAAGGAGACTAACCCTCTCCTTTGTTGGGTTCAGCAAAAAACTAGAGCTATACACATATATATCTGATATATATCATCCTCTCTCTCTATATCTCCCTCTCTCTCTTCATTTTGTGTGTGTTTGAGGGCCTAAAGTGTGTGTTTGTTCTTAGTTTTGCACTAAAACACATAGCATTACACCTTACTTCGACTTTGAGAGGCATTGAGGGTTTGTTTTTGAGGTTTTGGACTGATTTTGGTCAGAAGAGAGTGGCTGGACCTGCTGTTCTTGAAGTGTTCTTCAAGGGTAACACTTTTGCTTTATTTTCCCCAATCTTGCATTAGCTTTTGACCTGTCTTGCATGCTGATTTAAGCTTTGTGTATAACTGAAAAAAGTCTTGTTTTTAGCTCCTTTTTAAGTTTGTTCAAGAACACTTTTGTGTTTGGGGTTGTCTACCCCCTCTTAGGCCTTGTTTGGCCTCATTTTTGTGCATTTTTGGTGAGCTCCGGGACCACCTTGCTTGGGCCTCCTCACCACTGAGATCTTGAGGGATTTCAGTGGCGAGGATTGTGTCTTAAGGTCCTAAGAAGGAGAGGGCCATCCCCTCTCCTTATTGTCTTGATTACTTGCATTTTTGGCCTTACAAAGGGGCCTATATTTGCACACTTCTTGAGCTCGGTTCAGGCATTTTTCAGTGGGTTTTAGGACATCCATAACCCATTTCCAGAGTTAGTTTTTCCATGTTAAGTGTCCTTGTTGCATGTGTGGAGTAACCTCCTTATTGGCCTTTCAAAGGAACACACCATTCTTGCATGCATGGACCTTGTTTCCATGGGTTTTGGGGTTTATTTAACATACCATGTTACTATTTTGGGCTGGTTTGGTGACCTCTCTTGTGCTTTATATACATGTAATGTAAACCATGCCTACTAGCTCAGATTGCATGATGTTTTGGCCAAGCATGCTAGCTTATTTTGGTTACACCTCATACATGTTTTAGCATTATTTTGGGCTGTATAGGGATTGTTTGGGGCTGGTTTCATCATTTGAGCATCGCTTTGCATGTTTATAGTGTATTGCATTTCACTAGCTTTAGTGCTTGAGTCCTTAACAATGCGTTACATGAGTGTTTGCATGCTTTAGAGTCATTTTGGGGTTATTTTGTATGCCATTCCAGCACTAGAACATGCACCATTGTATGTCATATTTCCTCCTTGCCATGCTTTGGTAGAGTTGCATTTTTGTGCCTCAAGCTTGGTTAATGCATTGTGCATGCATTCCATGTATTTTGCTGCCTCACTTGCCTCATTATGGCCACTGATTTTGGTATGCTTGCGAGTTATCCATGTTAGTTTAAGTCCATCATCGCATGTTGTTGCATGCCATGTTTGTTTACATGTCTAGGTTGTGTGCCTATTGCATATTAGATGCATTGCATAATCATGTTGCATTAGCCTTGCTTGCATGCTTAGGTTGCATTACTTTGTGCATGCATCCCTTGCCTCTTGATCAAGCATGATAGAGGTTGGGGCCTTTGATGTGTTTTGTGTGTGCATTTCATTTGATATTGAAGTTGCACACTTGGCTATTGGGCCATCATGCATTGAAATGTGTGATTGATGGCCCGAGGGTCGAGAGCCATACTCCCTTGAGTCCATAACATGATAAAGGAGTGTGGTTGGTGCATACATTGCTTGAAATGCATTGCCATGCCTTGTTTTGCCCTCTGTTGCTGTCAAAACAGGATTCTGCAGGAAGCTTTGGCCGGCTGGCCATCTGCAGTGCCGACCGGCCATCCATCAGTGGCCGATAGCTTAATCAGTGGCCGATGAGCATTCCCCATGGCCGGTGACCAATCCCTTTAGTCGGTGGTGTTCTACAGCACTCAGAGGAGCAACCCTGGGACTTTTGCAGTCTTCAGAGGAGGATAACAGCCAAAGCAGAGACATCTTGTGCATGGTAGTGACTTCCGAGCGAAGCCGAGCGCGCATGCATTGGACCCTCTTCCCGAGGCTGCTGTTTACTGCTTAATTATATTCAATTGATTTGTCAATTAATTAGGTGGTCTGTAATAATTAATTATCTTGTAGGTTAATTAATTGTATTATTCTTTCGGTCCCTCCAAGCGAGGGCAAATTTGTAATAAGTGTGGGTGCGTGTGTGTATGTCTTCCAACCCCCACTTCTTTCTCCCTTTTTACTTACCTGCTTTGATGGTTAGTATTAGGACATGTTTACTTTAGCATACCTTATGCTATGCATGCGTGCATCATTCATCAGTATTGCATGCACCGGGCTCGGCGCATCATGCTAATTGTATAAGTATTTCAAATCTAACTTGAATATATGCTGTCTGTGCATTTTCGCATGTCATTCTTAGATTAGCCGAGCCTATTCTAGCGACATTCTGTATGCGTTACATTAGCCATTTTAACATGAACTAGGGTCACGCATGTTTGCTAACTAGTTTACTGTTTTGGCACGGAGTACACTGTAAGTATTTTATGCTTTAGCATACCGCATGCGTGTGAGTGTTGCCATGACAGCATGCTTACCATGTGGCTAGATGCTTACATGATATAAACCGCCTGAATGCCTGTGGGTGAAGGTTAGATTGTTTGAGTTGGAACAACTCATTGAAATCCGTATTTTAGCCTACTTGCGAGTAGCAAATTCCAAAGCGTTTTCCAAACAAACGGATATGCAATGTTTTGTTCCAAATTAGGCGATCTAGTCTATACTTGTTTGCTGTGCGCACAACATAGTAATTCTAGGCTAATAACCGGAACAAGAACACATAATGTTTTCAAAATTGGATATCATCGTTAGTAGAGGCCGATCTTCGGATCGGGCGAGAGGGGATGCTCATAGCTGACCTTCCCCAATCGTACCCAAGTTCTCGAGCCGAGGCAACTTTGGTGATGACGGACACGTGGCCTTTGGCACCGAGTCAGGGTTCCCTAAATTCCCCCATAAAAAATATTTAGGTGGCAACTCTGTATCTAGCGAAGCAGTCCATGTTTGGCACTCCTTTCAAAATCTGTTTTCTCAAAACGATTTGCCGGATTTGGACTCTTCGGTTCAAGATTAAGAACCATGACAAGACGAGTCCGAACTGTAACATCGAGGTCCCTCGCGGACTTGTTACAATTATATACACCTAGAGGAGGACACCAAACCTTCTCACGAAATGCAACGAAGACTTACTCCTAATATGAAAGAGGTAGTGAAAAATGAGGTATTGAAATTGTTGGATGCAGGTATTATATACCCCATCTTGGATAGCAAGTGGGTGAGTCCCACACAAATGGTGCCCAAGAAATCGGGCATCACTGTTGTTGAGAATGAGAGAGGAGAGTTAGTCCCCACACGAACCATTACTGGGTAGCGAGTGTGTATTGATTATAGGAAATTGAATTCCTCGACTAGGAAGGATCATTTTCCCTTACTTTTTATTGATCAAATCTTAGAGCGATTAGCGGGGCAGGGTTTCTACTGTTTTCTTGATGGCTATTCGGGGTATAATCAAGTCCCGGTGTAACCCACTGACCAAAAAAAGACCACATTCACATGCCCTTTTGGCACTTTTGCTTACAGGCGCATGCCATTTGGGCTATGTAATGCACCGGCGACTTTTCAACGGTGTATGATGGCCATTTTCTCCGATATGGTGGAGAAATTCTTAGAGGTTTTTATGGATGACTTTTCGGTGTTTGGACCGTCTTTTGAGGAATGCCTTAGGAACTTGACTAGAGTGTTAGAACGATGTACTGAGGCAAACCTAATCTTGAGTTGGGAAAAGAGCCATTTTATGGTTCGTGAGGGTATAGTGTTGGGACACATTGTGTCCCCTCGAGGTATAGAGGTAGACAAGGCTAAGGTTGACCTCATTGCAGGCCTTCCTCCACCCAATTTTGTGCGTCAAATTAGGTCGTTCTTAGGGCATGCAGGTTTTTACCATAAGTTCATCAAAGACTTTAGTAAGATATCACGTCATTTGTGTAGTTTACTTGTTAAGGACGCGCCTTTTATCTTTGATGAGGCATGCTTGAAGGCATTTGAAACACTGAGAATGGCCCTGACCACCGCTCCAATCATGAAATCACCAGATTGGTCACTTCCCTTTGAAATCATGTGTGATGCCTCTGATTATGCTATTGGGGTTCTGTTGGGCCAAATGGTCAATAAGGCACCAATTGCTATATACTATGCTAGTCGCACCCTCTCGGATGCACAATTGAACTATACTACTACCGAGAAAGAGTTGCTAGCTGTGGTCTTTGCCTTAGATAAATTCCAGTCCTATCTCCTAGGTTCCAAGGTCATAGTCTTCACTGATCATGCCGCTTTGTGGTATTTACTATCAAAGAAAGAAAACAAACCTAGGTTAATTAGATGGATTCTATTGCTTCAAGAATTTGACCTAGAGATCCGAGATAAGAAAGGATCTGAGAATGTGGTGGCGGATCACCTCTCCCGAATCCTCGTTGAGTATACTAGTGACCCTCTTATTTTGCATGATTCGTTTCTGGACGAACAACTCCTTGAGCTGTCACAAGCAAGCCCCCCGTGGTTTGCACATATTGTGAATTACTTGGCCATTGGGCAAATTTTGCAAAATTGGTCTAAGCAAGACAAAGACCGATTCTTTTCGTAGGTCAAGTATTATTTTTGGGAGGATCCGGAGTTGTTTAAATATTGCTCCGACCAAGTGATCCGACGGTGTGTGCCAAAGAGTGAGGTGCATAGCATTCTTACATTTTGTCATTCTTCTGTATGTGGCGGTCATTTTAGTGGGCATAAAACGACCACCAAGATTTTACAGAGCGGGTTTTATTGGCCCACAATTTTTAAAGATGCCCATAAATTTTATAGAACTTGTTTGCGCTGTTAGCAAATGGGTTCGATATCTCGGCGTGACATGATGCCAATGTCCCCTATTCTTGTGGTAAAGATATTTGATGTTTGGGGGATTGATTTTATGGGACCTTTCCCGTCGTCATTCGGGTTTGAGTATATTCTCTTGGTAGTAGATTATGTGTCTAAGTGGGTGGAGGCGATAGCTACCCGAACAAACGATCATAGAGTTGTAATCAAATTTTTGCATGAAAACATCTTTAGTCATTTTGGGTTTCCTAGAGCCATAATAAGTGATCAGGGTACGCATTTTTGTAACCGGTTCTTTGAGTCGGTAGTTAAGAAATATTCTATCACTCATAAAGTAGAAGTCTCAAATAGGGAGGTAAAGCATATAATAGAGAAAACAGTGAGGCCAGATAGGAAGATTGGTCACAACGGTTGATTGATGCATTATGGGCCTACCGCACTGCTTATAAGACACCCATTGGAATGTCACCATATAGGGCGGCGTTTGGCAAAGCTTGCCATCTCCCGGTTGAACTTGAGCACCGAGCATTGTAGGCCATAAAGAAGTTTAACTTTGACATGGCCGTGGCTGGGCTCAACCAAAAATTGCAACTCAATGAGTTGGAGGAAATCCGGAATGATGCATATGAGAGTTTGAGAATTTTTAACTCAAAAATGGACTCTTTCCGGGTTCGAAAAAGTCCCTTTATGGTTGTTAAGGCATTTATTCATGGCGCCGTTGAGGTGCAAGATCCAAAGACTGGCCACACTTTCAAAGTGAATGGCCAAAGACTGAAGCCATATATAGAGGGGATTGGGAATGGGGAAATGATTGAGTCCATTGCGTTGATGGACGCTTTTTACTATGATTGATAGATTGATTTCTTATTCTCTTTTCTTTCCCTTCTATTCTATTCTACTTTTCTTTGTTCTTGTTGTGCTTTATTTGCGTCTAGGAGACTTTAAATCCTCTAAAGGTGTAATTCCTTTGGTGTTAGCCGTGCCCGAACGGCATCTGACGGTCTGGTATAGCCACCTAACCGTGTTTGTAATGAGTTCCTAGGAGACCAACTGAGACGGTGGAAAATAGAGTTTGAATGGCAAAGCCTAGAACACAAAGGTTTGAAATTTCTGAGAATATAGTCTGGTTTAAATACCCAGGGGTGTGGAGATTGCTTCAAAACTACCCCGGCTTGAACTCTGTATGGCAGCCCCATAGGTTGAGGTAGCTTTATGCGCCTCGATTCTGGATACCGAATCAACCTAGTTTGTCACCCTGTTGGAGAATAGAGAAAGTTACAAACACAGTTAGGGAGAAAAGTAGTACCCGTGTTTTTCGCGTGAAGATTATACTCTTTTTAGGCATTCTGATATTTTCCAAAAGTGCTATATTTATTTCGGATGTCAAATGAAGGTAAAAATTGTTAAGTATGCTTTAGGTTGTACTTGGTTTTTTTTATTTTCTTTTCTTTAATCTTTTAAAAATATATTTATGTATATTCTTATATAGTATAAAAAAAATGTTGTATTTCTTTAACAAAAAAAAAAATCCCGCACGTGCGATGCAGCATCTCACAATTCCAAGGGCACACTGCTTTAAAAGCAGGTGCGGAGGGGCCGTGCGTCAACCAAGCCGCACGTGCGGCTTGACTCCCGCACGTGCGGAGCGTCGTTCCACCCAAAAAAAAAAAATTCCCGAACTTGTTTGGGTTCGTAACCTTTTTAACTCGAGTTATTAAGCCCGTAGGGGTGTCTTTACATCTAGTGCCCTAAAACCGTCTGGTTTGGGAGTCATTGGCCCAATACTTGCTACATGGGTTAATTAGAAAGCTTAAGGAACTTAGACATTGCACAGTTAAGGAAAAAATAAGGAGAATGACTTGTTCGGATTCGTAGCCTTTTCAACTCGAGTTATTAAGCCCGTAGGGGTGTCTCTACACCTAGTGCCCTAAAACCATCTGGTTTGAGAGTCATTGGCCCAATACTTGCTACATGGGTTGATTAGAAAGCTTAATGGATCAGGACATTGCACAGTCATTTAAAATAAATAAAAAAATAAAAAATAAAATAAAATAAAAATTGAGAATCTTGGTTGCAACAGGTTAGTTTTTCTGTATATGTTTGGTGTTATTATGAATTACACTGGGTTATTATAGTGGACAGTTAACTAATATGGAAATTGCACTTTACACCAAGGGTACTGATGATTTGTCTACTAGCATGCACAAATACAGGGGACTTTACTTTTGTATTAACTGAATTGTGGTGTTGACTCAATAGGTTCCTTCATGCTTGTCCACTGTGCCTTTAATGACTCATTATGTTTTAATATCACACTGTAGTGGCACATAAATTGATTGTTAGGTGGAGTAGTGTGGTTAATTGTTGGGCGTATATGAATATGAAAATGTTTGTGGGTATCATTTCTGGAAACCCTCACGAGACTTTACTCGTCCACTTGGGGTAACTTTGTGGTTTAAAGGCTTGTTGCATATGCTAAATGTAACCGTTTATTGATTAAGGCCGAATTGTACATCATTGAGGCCGTTAATTAGAATCTCTTAACTTCACTTGCTGGTCAAACTATATACTTTATGTGTGTTGAATGTCAATCAGGTTGTACATAGTCGGAGCATAAAATGGGCAAAAAGACAGAATTTGGAGAGAGTTGACTTTTTCGCACGTTCGTTGACTATTTCGCACGTGCGTTGACTTTTTTGCACGTGCGTTGACTTTTTCTAGGAAAATGTGCCTGACGTTTTAAATCTGTTTGGAAGAGATCAAAAGTATAAATAGGCAAGGAAAAGGCTGGAATAGGGTTCGGAACTTGTTTTGTCAAGAAAGGGAGGCTAGGGTTTGAAAAGAAGAGGAACTTGAAGCTTCAAGCATGTCTCCCACGATGGCTTCTTCTCCATCTACCTCCTTCCACTCCTCCATGAGTGGCTAGTCTCCTTTTCTAGGGTTTTGATGAAACCCTAGCCATGTAATAGGTTTTTCTTTTTGATTTTCAATTATGTAAAGGTTTGAAGACTTGTATGGTGTTTTAGAAGTTTCATATATATATATTTTCCATTATTTCTTCAAATATTCGGTTTTCTGTGATTGTTGAATGTTTTCCATACAAGAGTTTTCTATTCTTTCACATTCAAGGTATGAGACGAATCATACTACGAGAGACGAGTCGTATCATTACCTTAGTTTAGAGTGAACGATTCGTACTACTTGAGATGGTTCGTGCTCGTACATTGAACGTGATGATTTTCTTGTTAAATGCTTTGAACTTGTAGTTACGAAGCATTATTCTGTTCGAACCATAACATAATTGTTTTCAATTTGAAAACCCTATTTACGTGACTAGTGGTGGACTCTTTGCCCTAGGTTTTTCCCCAATTCAGTAAATCCAATTTTATTTATAATTGTTAATTTAATTACTTAGTTTAATTTATTTGTTATTAAATTAGGTTATGAACAATCAATCTTTTCATCAAAATTAATTTAGGAATTTAACACTTAAATTAGTTTAATTTCACAATTGTCCCTGTGGATCGATACCTAGACTTGCCATTATTCTGATAGAATTTGGTATAGTTTTGTGTTTAATTTTGGTGTGTTTAACGACCCATCATTTTTCATGCCAAGTTCTTGAAAATTTTGAGAAAGCTCAGAATTAATATATTCCCTTCCGTTATCAGAGCAGAAAACCTTGCTAGGTAGAGAAAATTAGGTTTTGAGCATCTGATGAAAAACTATAAAAATTGCACCAACATCACTTTTTATGTTTCATCACATACAACCAAGTCATACGAGTTCAATCGTCTACAAAGGTAATAAACCATCAAATACCAACATAAGTAGTAACAGGGGAAGGACCCCAGACATCAGAGTGTATTAAAGCAAATGGAACCGTGCTTTTATTCGAACTCAAAGGATAAGGGACACGATGACTCTTAGCTAAAATACAAATACTGTACCTAAACTTAGAGTCCCTGACATCTTGAAATAATAAAGGTAGTAACTTGTGTAAATAACCAAAAGACACATGGCCAAGACGACGATGCCACAACCAAATTTTTTTCATCTTCCCAGTCTCTGTCCGACACACCTGATGAACCTGACCTACTGTAACATCATCAACATAATATAATCCCCCTCTCTTAGTACCACGCCCAACGATTTCCCGAGTCTAGATATCCCAGAGCAAGCCAAAAAAAGGAAACATTAATACTATACAATCCAATTGTTCTGTAACTTGATTGACAGAGAGTAAATTATTAGATAATGTAGGAACAAGCAAGGTATGATGTAGGGACAACGAAGGAGTAAGAGCAATAGAACTAGCCCCTACGATAAGGCCAGTTTCACCATTAGCTATAACTACTCGATCTCGGCGAGGAGAAGTTTCATATTAAAATAGAGATTTATCGTAAGTCATGTGATCAGTAGCACCTGAGTCGATTATCCAACCAGTGTCACGATCCTCGGATGAGATTAGAGCTTTTCTAGCGGCATCTTTTGGGGAGTTTGAGAGAGAGAGTTCAGAAATAAGGGACAAACCCAGTGCTAGATTACCAGAATGTCTCATAGTAGTGGTGGTTGGTCTTGTGGTCACAACTGATGCAACCCCGGCCACAGTGTCGGCAACATTGGCATGGCTTGGACGTCTAATCATGCGCTCAACTTTGAGTTGCTTTCGATGCTCCAAATACCAGTCGGGAAACCTATGCTTCTTAAAGCAAGTATTGGCAGTATGTAAAGTACCATTGCAAAATACACAATGCAAATCATCTTTGTTTTCAACATTAGAAAAACGAGGAGTATAAGGTGTCGGGATGCTAGGGGCTTTGGATACCATGGCAACAGACGGAGTACCAATGGCACCTCCAGAGGAGAGCATAATAGTCTGTTGTTGAGCCTCGCAATGGATATATGCAAAGGATTCCTCTAAGCCAGGAAGCGGCTTGATCTGCAAAAAATCACTATGGACTTTATCAAATCCATCATTCAATACAATTTCATCCCGACGAACTTTTATATCTGTAGCACAAGTCATTTTAATAGGGTGGCGCTTGTCAAGCTCTTGCCATATGGTCTTGAGCTCGGCAAAATACAAGGGAATCGAACGACCACTCTATTTTATACGGGTGGCTTTGCAGCGTAGTTCGTAAATCTATGATTCATCCGATCCGTCATAGTACATTTGAGGAACACCTTTCCAAACTTCTGTCGCAGTCAGTAGGCCAAGAAAGAAGCCAAGTAAATCAAGATCCATAGTTTTCACTAACCATCCTTTGACAATGGCATCCTCCTTACTCCACTTTGCATAACCAGGATTAGATTTGTCCACTCGAGGAGTCTCACCTGTCAAGTAGCCGAACTTGCCTTACCCGGCAGCATGCAATTCCATCATCTGAGACCAAATAGTGTAATTGGAACCATTCAATTTGATTCCAAATGGAATGGCAGAGGAATCACTCTGGATAGTCACCACAGGATTGGGATTTCCACCAGTTGTCATAGCGACTTGCTGAGAACTATCATCCGTCATGATGATTGAGGTATGTAAGAAATAGAGTTTGTTCGGAGATTAGGGTTAGAGCAAGCGAACCAAGACCTAAACTGGGTTAGGAATTGCTCTGATACCAAGACAAAAAGAATGAAGTGATAAATTGGAGATTTGTATGTATTCTAACAAAATTAATTCTAAGAGAGAAGATACAAGAAGCCTTATATAAGCATAAGAGGACTTGGGGTAGACTCCAAGTCAATACAAATATGGACATGATTTAGACAATAAAGCTATGTAAGGAAAAGCCTATACATGGAAATAATACAACTCACACCAACATTCTTCACACTTAGAAAATTTTCAAGTTAAGTCAAATTTTCGAAAGCAACCCTTTTTAATACAATATCTTTATACGAAAAGGAATAACGGTCGGGTCTTGACCTGAGCCGTTACACAAGAGCACATAGCGAAGTTGAAAATCATACAAAAATGTTAATGGAATCCCTACCTCAATAATAAAAAGAGCAAGGAAGAATAATCCCAAAGTCGACGAAGGCAAAAGCTTGAACTTTCTGGATTAAAATGATCACCTCGATGAGCTTTTCTTGCAGCATTTTAGTCCCATTTTAATTACCAACCATCCTTTAATTCATTGAGTCCAAGGGGTGAATTTAAGTCCTCTAATGGAAAGACAACTCAAACCAAAAGTTTTTTTAGGCATGAAAGAGATATCATACCGTTGGTAATGAACTCCAAAGGGATTAAACCATTAAACATGACATCTCAATATCATGCTTGAACAAACAAGTTGTTTGAAACCACTTTCAAAGCAAAACAAAAGCCAAGAAAGGAGGGAAGTTGCAGAGATGATTAAGAGTGATCACAAGTATGGAAAGCCATAAATAAATGCAATCAACTCAAATGAGATGGTGTCTAAGGCCTCAAACACCAAACTCATGAGGACAATTACACTATAACCATGCAAAACAAAGCTCAAATACAACAAACATTTGAAGACACTCCTAAAACAGTCTAAAAATAGTCCTAAAACATGCTAGAATTAAGACAAAAATAGCTAGATTAATATGCTAAAACATGGAGCATCCCAAAGCACCAAGGTGGCGAGATTAGCGGTTTAGGATATATGGAGTGATTTGTATAAGAATTTAAAGAGAGAGAGAGAAGAAGAAGAAGAAGAAGAAGAAGAAGAAGAAGACGAAGAAGAATGGGTCTGGAGACTTTTTAAAGAGAGAGAGAGAGAGAGATCAGAAAAGTGATAAAAAAATATCTTTTCTCCGCAACTTTATACACACAGACTGCTCGAGTGAACAAACCTAGGCTCCAGCGAAGATACCAAACTCCCAAAAGACTAACCCTACAAAACAGATTGCTTAAGCGAACAAAACACCGCTTGAACGTAGAATCCAAACTCTAAGAAGCTCAAACTATAAACAGACCATTGCTCGAGTGACCAAAACAACGCTAGAACGAAGAAAGACCTACTCCCAAAAGTTTAGCTTGCAAACACAAGTTTTGGGAGAAATAAAAGACCACTCAAGCGACCAACTCACCACTCGAGCAAACCCAAAAACAAATAGATTGAATTTTCCCAGAAATACTAAGTCCCGACCTGTTCAAACAATCTCAAAAACCAAATTCTCAACTCTCAAGAAACAATATAAGACTAGAATAGATATAAACAATAACAAAAGATACCAAACTCCAAACTAAAGAGTATAAAAGGGTCGGGTCTTAACCCGGACCGCTATATTACCTCAGTAGTTGCGCTCGGAAGGCAGTGGATATGGAAAGAAACAAATGCATTTGATCTTAATGTGTTTTATGTGAAACTGCAGAGATTGTTTGAGAAGCAATTAATGTAGAAATCTCTATGTTAGAGGCTCTATCAAAGATGTGGGTTTTATTTATGTGGAAGGTAAAATCTTAGCTCAACCGAGTATAATTGGAAGTCAGTTTGGACCGAGCATCCCAAACCAAACTGCAGCCGAGCAACAACTACTCAGAGTCTGAGCAGGACTACGAAGCGGTTGAATAGAGCGAGTAATGGCTGGACTAGACAGAGCAGTCCGAGCAGGATTCAGGGACGTAAGTCCAAAGGGCCAGGTTTAGAGGTCCAAGAGACCAGGCCCAAAAGGATAGGTCCATAAGGCATTCCTTACGAGCAAACTTGATCAAAGCATCGTCCTAATTATTTGGGCCGATCACTCTTAAAAATCTGCACTAGTGGAACATGATCCCACAAGAAGTGGGACAAATGTAAGGAGTGGCAAGGGAAGTAAAACCAATTCCAACAATCACATTGGAGACTATATAAAGTCATACCAAGTGAAGAAAAATGTAGACAATCATTCCTAACTACTCGTACTCTAGAATTATTTGGTACATTGCTTTCAAACTTAAGCATCAGAGAGTCTCTTGGCCCACCAGCTAGGTTCTTCATATTTTCTTGAGTATTTCAAGCCAAGTTCCACCAAGTTCACATCGGAGGGTCGCCACAGCAAAGGTGGTTCAATTTTTTCCCACCATAATTTACATTGTCCATTTATTGTTATGGCTTTAACAGTTACAATTTCTATGTTGATAAAGTTAACATTTTAGGTAGTCTCTGTCCAGTTAACATTATAATCTCATTCTATATAGCTGGTTATATGCACTTCTTTTTTATTTTATAGGGTAAATTACACTTCACACTCATGCACTACTAAATTCTACTTTGGTCTGTACACATGAACTTATGACTTTCAATCATTTGCGTTTCTGGTTAAGGGTCAATGCCCTTATTTACTCCACTGTTTAAATCTTTAATAGAAGCCATTCATGTGACAAGCCTGTAACTATGAAATAAGAGTTGTTCAGGCCTACTTAAGCTCAAACTGTAGAGAAATTATTCAATACTCCTGAAGTAAGTCTAGGTGGTGCTCCAAATGGGTAGTTATTGATCTAAATAATAAGATCCACCACTTTTATTTTAGACTTTTAAGAGACAAAGTATTAGGTGTCAATCTATAAATGGAATGGAGCAATACTCTTAGGGTGTGTTTGATTGGACGGACTGGATAAGGGGGGATTGGAATCCATCAGACTTGAGTCCTGGGACTATGAATCCCCCGGACTATTTGGTTGGATTGGATATGTATCCTGTGTTTGTTTTTTCATGGGATTAGATGTCTAGAAAGGACTATTTTTAGTGAATCCAACGTTTGGTTGAACGGACTGGATAAGATAAATAAACAAAAGACTATTTTACCCTTTTTCAATTATTTACTAAGTAATAGTAATATTAAACATATCTTTAATATTTTAATTATTTTTAGCTAGATTAAATAAAAATTTATTTTATTTTATTTTTTACATAATTAAATAAATTTATTTTTAAAATTAAATAAATAAAATATCAATAAAAATATATGTTATTTTTTTAATTAAAATTTTAAATAATTTTTTTAAAATAATAATAATTAAACAATGAAATTAAATGAAACATCTATTAACATTTAAATAATGAAATTAAATAAAATATAAACAAAATTTTAAAATAAAACATCAATAAAATGTTTATAAAAAATTATTTTAAAAAATTAAATAAAATTATTTTATTTTTAAATTGAGACATTTAAATTTTATTGAATTTTACTAAATATAATACATAATTAAATAGTAAATGGTCATTTTATCACATAATCCCAACAGTAAACAATCCCCCCAAAACTGTCCCACACCCCCTCCCCCCCAGGATAGTATAATCCCCCATATGGGGGATAAGGAGTCCGGCCGGACTCCATGTCTGACGGACTAAAAAAAAAACAAACGATGGACTACTCACTCCTTCGGATAAGCAATCCGAATAGTGAATAGTCCCCCCTCAAATCCCCTCAATCAAACACACCCTTAGAGCATTGAATAATTTCTCTGAATTGTAACCTGAAGTTCTCTTTCTAAGCCCAATCCAAGTTAAGCCCGAATTACCTAAATTGCACAAAAAAATAGAGTTTTTTTCCCTTTTTTATTTTGTTTTGGTGCAACTAAGTTAATTAATGGGAGCCGCTACTCCGACTCCACTTTACTCTAAATACACTCATTTCTTTGTCCTTGTCATACATAGTTACATTAACACCCTTTCACACAAAATACACTCCCTGAAAAAATCAAAATTCCAAGAGTATTAATGTAACTATGTATAATAAGGACAAAGAAGAAGTGTATTTGAAGCAAAGTCTAGCGGAAATAGCGGCTCCCTAATTAATTTGTTAAAATTTGACTCTATTAATATATATGTGTATATATATTTTTTGTAAAATCATTAATAACATTGAACCATGAATTTATATAATGTATGAGAGATAAGAATTGAAGAACCGATGTGTGATACCCCAAAATTTCGAGAACATAAAGGTAATAGAGTAACTCGATATAATATGGTTACACCAACAATACACTTCACAACATAATTAAAAAATACAACTGATACTAATATTACAGACAAAGTGTTTCTCAAAACTAAAAAATATTTCAAAAGGTTCAGGAAAAAAAAAAACACACACACACACACAATGGTTTTTACAATTAGGTTAATCACAGCTCCACAAATTCCCCTGGGTTGCTTTCTTCTTGGTAAAACTTATCGTCACCTGACATGAAATGTTATGAGATTGGAATGTCAAGTAAAAACACACACACCCCCCAACTTTCCATAATTGAATTCAACGATACACCGAACAAATATGAAACAATGAAAAACATATGGATACAATAACACAACAGTAAGGTTTCACTAAGTCAGTGGTTAATCTGAACATGTAGAATCCCTCAAAGAGATTCCTCCTCCCAACTGCAAGGATTGGAATCATGTTATTCGAAACTCCCTCTTTTGCTATTTTGCAAACCTTATCATGGATGGACCTCAAAAGAGATGGCCAAACACAGTGGTAAACACCCTGCATATCCCAGCTCCTCAACCCAATCTTATCCCTCCAAAGAAAAACCATCACATAGAGTCCGAATATACTTGTTTCATCCTAGAGTTGATGTAACAACCACTTGTGCAAGACTTAATTCAAAGGAAAAACATCCCACCATCTTTTCATTATTGATTCCAACCTATACAATTATCTTTCAAAGATGTTAAAAGTGAACACGAACCCCCCATTACCACCATTTAATGTTTCCCCTTTCATTTAGTTTGTTAGATATCAAATCAAGAAGTAGATGGGTCACAAACCATATTAAAGCACAAGTATGTAGATAAGCTTTTCCAAAATTTTCATATTTGCAGGGACTCAAAGATAATTTTAGTACAAATAATTTTGGGACTCGAATGGTGATAATTCTTGGTGAGACCATAAAACAGTAAGTCTAGTTCCCTTTTCAATTTACAAACCAGAAAGCAATTTCTAAAACTCAATAAATTACCAAATTACTACATTTTGTTCAAATTTGTCACACTTTGAAAAAATTGAGTTTTATCACAATCTACCCGACCATTCTTACTCCGACCATTCTTACTCAGATTCATTGTTACTTTGGAGGTTAATAGAAGTAACGAAAGGCTATAACACAAGGATGTTTTAGGTTTTTTTTTCTTTTCTTTTTTTTTTTTTTTCTTTTTGATGGAAAGGATCTTTGAGGTTGTAAATGTCAAATTTCTTATATGAGTTTGGGCGGATAGTTTAGAGCTTAAATGTATGAATGCAGCTCTGTACATTTGCTTGTGATAGACTTGTCTTTTCATTCTCACATATACTGAGGAAGTGGGAGCACAAGTACAATATAAAGCAGCTAATTAACCCATTACTTGCTTTTTTTTTAAATAATTATATGTTCTTTTTGCAATGTCAAGAGATTGAGAGGATCCAATCACGTTTAATGGAAACATTGATAATTTATAATATATAGTGTATGCATTGAGACAAGTTACTAAGATAACATGAGATCATATTAAGCTTTTTAGTCTAATGCATACTTTTTAAAAGATAAATTAATAAATACAAAACTACTTTAGCTGTAAAAGGTGGTTGTGATTTGAAAGAATGTATTGTCTTCACCAATATCATAAAAATAGTTTTATAATGATTATAGCATTGTTATAATATTTTTATTTATTATTTTGCCAAATAAAGTAATTTGATTTGTAACTTAAGCAAATCTATCTATGATCTCAAATGATTTTCTAATTTAAAGTTTCATAAAGTAGTGTTGTTACTTGTTAGCATTGAGAATACAGTTGACTCGTGCATATATTTCAAGATTAATGGAAGCAAATTTATTTTGTTGATTCTTTATATTCATAAATTTTTACATGTCAATAATGATTTCGAATTAATACTTGATGTGAAGGTAATACTGGCAATAAATTTTTGATATAAAAGATTTTTGTGAAACATCTTATGTATTTAGCATTGAGATATACTAAGTGACAAACTTAGAGGGTTATTCATTTATCTTAAAGAACATAACTAGACCGTATTTTTGATAAGTTTCTCTCCAGTTGGGATCTAACAAGAGCGTGCTGTTGGGCCTCTATAGGCCCACTATGAAGCTCTCATCAATAATCCGAACCAGTCAATGTGTAAGGCTCATTGAGTACTTCATCCCTGTAAAAAATTACGTTGATCAGATATTAATAGCCACTTGATTAGAATACATTTTTGTCAACAACTTATTTTTAAAATCATAGTTACCATTGACACAAATTTGAATTGATCAAGTGGCTATCAATATCCAATCAATGTGATTTTTTGCAGGCATGAAGTAATCAATGAGCGCTACATGTTGAACGGTTTGGATCATCAATGTGGGCTCTGTAGTGGGCCCACAGATTCCAACAACACTCTTCAGTCTGATTTTAGATTGGAGACAAGCGTGTGCCTAATTCAAAGCCTTGCATTGCTCTTATATGTAACTAAGACTAATTAAGTACTTACGTGGTGTTTGATAAAGCTGAAAACTGAATATTAAAAATTAAGTATTGAAAACTGAATACTAAATTTTTTAAGCTGAAAAGATGTTTGATAAAAATTTAAATGTTGAACTAAATAATTCGTTTGATACATATAAGATTAAATTTAAAATTTATTATTTTTAAATTATATATTTCAATTTTTATATTGTGATGGTGGTGGTGGTAGTAATGGTGGTGGTATCATTGATGGTATCGGTGGCATGGTGGTTGTAGCAGTAGTAGTAGCTGTAGCAATAGCAATAACGGTAGCGATGGTTATTATAGTAAAATGATGATGGTATATGTCATGACCCGAACCCGCCCCCGTGGTTAAGGACATAACCGGCCAGTAATCATGAGATTACCTACGGTCTCAAACCAAACCAAACGTATTTTAACAGAGTTCATGGGGGCCAAACGGAAGCAATTTGAAACTTTGTCCATAGAGCTGTGCTTATATGCACATCATTGCATATTTCATGTGTTAATAACTCACGTCAGAAAATGCAATAACATAAAATTCTGTACAAACAGGATCACTCAAATCTAAGTCTGCCAAACAAAACTATATACAGACACATTCAAAGACTTCGCCACCCTGACAAAATATAAACACGTAACGAAAAGGCGAAGACGTGTCTCGTGTGTGAGACGCAAGGGCTGACTCCTCAAAACCTTAGTTGTTCCAAACTAACTTCACTGAGGCTGGGTTTGGACCTCTCTTGGCTCACCTACAAACACATGAATGAGCGTGAGCGAAAGCCCAGTGAATAATATCAGATAAAGAAAATACACAAACAATATGTAGAACAACATGCTTCAAACGGCCTTGGGCCTACTCATTCATATCAATCGGCCTTCGGCCCATATCAATCGGCCTTTGGCCCAATCAATCGTATCAATCGGCCTTCGGCCCATATCAATCGGCCTTTGGCCCAATCATTCATATCAATCGGCCTTCGGCCCAATCATTCATATCAATCGTTGTCCGTCATTTAAACTAATGAACTCACATAACTTACATATACAATAGAACAACAGCATATTTAAGATATCTTATGAAGATATTACTCACAATGATCGGTTGGTTGGTTTGCCCTGGAGCTTGACCCTACACATTCCATGAACACAAAAGGGTCACTACCAATTCAATTCATTCTTTAATTCACATATTCCTCTTTAGGCTTCATTCTTGTCTCTTTAATTCAATTACAATGCTCAATGCATGCCTAAGAGTACTTAGAAGTGAAAGAGAACGGAAAACAGAACAGAGAATGCATTTTCAAAGTTTCAGAAAATAGGGTCCCCGCTCGAGCGTGGGATTCCCCGCTCGAGCGGACCCTTAAGGCCTGCAAAAGTACTGGTTACATCAAATCACCGCTCGAGCGTGAACTAGGCCGCTCGAGCGGAAGGCCTGTCCACATAGCTCCCCGCTCGAGCGTCAACTTCCCAGCTCGAGCGGACGTCATGTCTGAAAGAAAATACTGGGAGCGCGTATTTCCCGCTCGAGCGCCAGTTCCCCCGCTCGAGCGGACGTCAAAATTCTGGAAATCCTAGATTTGTTCTTGAGCTTCAATTTCGACATTCAACCAATTTTTCTTGCATACTATGGCTCCAATCTCACATATATTTGTACTAACATGGTACTAACACTAGAATACATCAACATGGAGCTTAATTTCATGAATCAAACACATGCATGGCTCATTTTCCACCAAACTCATTACCAACATAACAATGTCATGCATTCAACCTTATAATTGGTACATGCATGTGATGATTCTCAACTTAGATAATACAATTGGTGATTACATCATGAGCTTTAACCAAAACTCTACATGAACCATGTATTTCAAGCTCAAACATGCAAATTTAAGACAATTTCTTACATGCATGCACAATTTAGCCTTCAATTCAACAAAACCAATTCAATTTCATCATACTCAATTAAATTCATGTTCTTGATCATCAATCAACTCTAAATTTACAAGATTACTCACCAAGGAGCTTTAATCTCCACAATCTATGGTTGATTCTTGAGTGTGCCTTCAAGATCACCAAGCTTTGAGGCCAAACTTCAATTTTTCTTCACCCTCTCTCCCTCTAGCCGACTCTTCCCTCTTCTTAGTGTTTATGACCAGCCAAAATAAAGCCAAGGGAGAGAAATTGGGTGTGTAGTGCTCATGTTAAAGGCCCCTTTTAATAATATTATTTTAATATCAAACAATAGAGCACTAACTCGCTAATTTAATCAATTTAATTTGACCCGAATCAATTTCCAATTAAATTTCACCGTAGGCTCTAAAAATTATGCCAACCACAATGGCGCAATCAATTTCGGGTTCTGTGGCTGATAAGGCCTTCAATTTAATTTCCGAAGCGGAAAAATCAAACAAATATTCCTACGGTGAACAGATAGAAATTCAAAACCACATATTTTCACATAATGGTGCACAAAATCATATCAAAACACATAATCACATTCGTATTAAGGACCAATTAGCATATTACAGAACAGGGGTATCACAGTCTTCCCCCCCTTTAGGAAGTTTGGTCCTCCAAACTTAATTTATCTTTGGTCGAAACAATTCAGAACACTTTTCATTCAACGGTTCCAATCCTTTTGATAGCCACTTACTTAGCCCCAAAGTCAAACAAAACTCAGTTCTCAATCAGTCAGAGACTTATCTTTTCTTCCATACAAAGCTTGTATGGTGCCATATTGAGACTAGAGCGTAAGCTTTTGTCGTAAGCAGAGTCTGCCAACAATGGACAGATTTTTCTGACTTCTCGAAGATCTAAAGTACACATTCGGAGCATTTCTCCCAGAGTCTAAATAGTTCCTTCTGACTATACATCAATTTATGGATGGAAAGTAGTGTTGAATCCCAATTCAGTTCTCATTGCCTCTTGAAGGCTTGTCAAAATTCAAACACATTTTAAAATTTTTGTCTAAAACAATAGATATGGGACCTCATGCAAACGAGCAATCTTATTGGTATAACAGTGACTAGTCTACAAGCATCTTACGAAAATTTCACAGGGAGGAAACAGGCAACTTAGTAATCCCATATTCAAAAACTCAAACGGGACTTATACCTTGGGTGCTCAAGGTAGCCCCACAACAAAATTCGTAGTCACATATTCCCATTTCCATTCCAAAATAGAGAGATTGAAGTAGTTTCGCCACTATCTGATATTCGGCTTCGACCTGTTGGCCCCGAAAAATACTTAGACACACATTCACCAATTACCCTCTTCAAAGCAGGTCACTAACATATTTATTTCAAATGTCAGCTAACTTGTCACAGAAGTCCGGTCTATTCCCTTGTCACAAAAGTTCAACTCATTCTTCAATAGTTCCACAATTCCCAATCCGATTCGGTATTTAGTCCAGTGACTCATCACAGTTATCCAAGGTCAATCAAAAGCCTTCAGAAATTCAAAGTGGATCCAGACACTGATTCCCTAACCAACAAAGGTAGTATCAAGGCAATTACCTATACAGCGCATATAGTCCGTATATCCCCATAGTACCAATTGTAAAACACAACAACACTGAGGCAGTCGACTTCTAATAGAATACACGTATTCTCAGTTCATTTAACAGTTTACAGTTTTCAATTCACAATTCAGTTCAGTATTCAATTCTCTGTTCCATCGAGTCTTTCTACTTTATCTGATAGTCGTCAAAAGCATAAGGCAATTCATATACGTAAATCCCCATGATGTCAAAGGCATTATCAAAGGAGTCAATCGCATGTCAAACACAATTCACACATTCTCAGGGTTCCAATCACAGAATATAATGACGCTGGGTAGTTATATACAAAGCGTACTGAATTCACGCACTTTTCGGACAATCAGGGTTTTTCAAAGTTTCTTGGATGTTAAAACATTTACATAATACCAAAGGATGACATTCCGAACAAAACAAAGGAATAATCGTCTCGGAATCAAAGCACACCCGTTCGCGACCGTCGGTGGCCGATTCCAGATCGATTAGTCAAACCTACCCGTACGAAACCGTCGGTGGCAAAGGTATCTCAATCAAAGATGCTACATAGGCTTAACGTCCCCTAGCATGAAAGGACACTCTAAGAATGTCATCAAAGCAACACAACACCATTCATTATAACCTGATTTCCCCAAAATCTGAGAACACTGAAGCAACCACTCTCTCTTACAAAACATGTTCTGATCGGTCAAAGACAAATGTTCAGTACTGCTCAAAATCAAATCAATCTACCGTCATCGGTTCCCATAGCGTCAAACAAACAAAATGGAACAACACTCCTTACGACACCCAATCACGGGGTTTGTACAATTCGGTTCTTTTTTAACACATATGTCCTCAATGGTTGGGGGTCGGTTCTCAATGGTGCGTTTGGTTAGGTCAATCTGTTGATAGTCCATAAAAGGTCTTTCCAATAAGTCGAGTACTCCAAACGAATTCAAGTTTTGGGTCTATCAGTTTTTCTGCGAAGAATATTCTGGCTACACATTTACAAACAACTTTCAATCCCCTTTTTCAAAATCAAGTCAGATAGAGAGTCTTATGAAACCAATCCCGACACAGGTCTTGCCAAATTAAGTCAAACAAAGGCCCCATCACATTATATCAAATGAGGATTCTATCGAGGCAATAACAAGTAAAGGTTCTACCGGATCGAATCGGATAAAAGTTTTCTCAAATAGGGTACATTCGGTTCTGTACGGCATACTTCGTTTGCTTAGGTACAAGGTCAATAGTCTCTAAGCTGCCCTAGGTTCATCGGTTCTCAAGTCATATCAGAATCATCCATCACGACAGTTCATATCAAAGTGTTTCAAATCATGTACAATACGGTATTGTCTACATAAACTCGGGGTAGTTGCATAGGCATGCAGTTATCTGTATCAGGAGGTACATATCATAATCAGTATGGCAGTTCCCAAACAAGTCTTATATGCAAGAACATGGTGCACAGTAACATATTAAACAGAGTTCCTCAGGTACGCATGGTATAGGATTGTTATGCAAGAGTTCCAAATTAGCCACAAAAGCATAAGTTTATGAGTCGAGCCCAGTATAGTCACATAATCCATTCAACTTCCTACCAATCAAAATACATGGTCTCACAATTATAGAGTTCATCATTTAGGGTACTCAACTCGGCACACACGATCACAGAGTCATAATCCCAGTGGTTTAGTCATTAAAGACAGTAATGTATCAAATCACCTTAAGCATAGATTCAGATGTACATGTGCATGTGCAGAGTTAATCGATATCCCAATACATATTTCACAAATTTCCCCATGGAGCATATACATTCAATGAATACAGTCTCAATCTTGTGGGTCTAACCAATCTAGATACACATGCAGCAAATACGAAAGGATATGCCGATTCGAATCAAATAATATCCCAAGCAAAGATGTACACATGTACTAATTCAGAATCGATCAACACATAAGCATTCGTTTGTAAACAATATAGATACCTGGGATAACAATCACAGTATTCTGAGTGCTTTCTGGGTGAGTGTAATTACTCTATCCTGAGTAGCAATTCCTACCACTGGTACGAATCTAGCTGAGGCAGAACATTTATTCACATTTGCTCAGTTCGGGAACAATTCCTTACCGTATGGTCCATTTTACCACACCTATAACAAGCCTCAGAAATCTGATAACAAACTCCTCGGTGTTTCTTACACTGGTGGTGGCGAAGGTTCTTGCCGTAGCGGCAACTGACGCTGTTGTCTTAAGATCTCTGCCATTTCCTGTACCATTCTCTCCAGTCTATCAAGTCGGGCTGTGGAAGAGCCTTCCAGCTCGCATGCCCTTACTCAATCCATACTCTACACAATCTCTTATTAAGCTTTGCCAATTACGGGGGTGTCCAATACAAAAATAAACACATATCGCACGCAATTAATCACATACGTAACAGATAATTGCATACTTATCAGATATCACATGCTGAACATTTACTAAGTAATTATATACTCAAATCATGTTCATATTTCGCATAGACACCCGTAGGCGGAATTGAATGCACATAAACAACTTTTCATGTATGTGCATTATAACGAACCAAACTTGTTGTACACATTAGTGTAACAATTCATATCCCATATTTGAATCATGTGTGGTACTTCCCTTAGCGTGACATATCATGTTGGTCAAGCATATCAACATATCTCATACATAGGCCACAGTATTATTTCCCCCGGGCGAGGGCCTGTGCCACGGTATTATTTCCCCCGGGCTAGGGCCTCATGACCATAAGCCACAGTATTATGTCCCCTGGGCGAGGGCCTCCGCTAAGGATACCACAATTATGTTCAAGGAGAATTTTAGGCAATCATTCATTTATACCAACATAGCATTATACTTTATACAAAGATTCACAAGTATGCATATACCAGAGAGCATACATATTCCAAAGGTTTACAATGCAAGCAATTTACGAATTATAGCACATAACTGTTCATATCAGACACTTAGGCATATTCTTGATGCTTTCAGATTTATATTTATCACATGAATGCATCCTAGATCTTTTCTAGACGCTTATTGCTCTTTTGAACAAGTGTGTGAGTTATTAACTCGTGCTCTGATACCACTCTGTCATGACCCGAACCCGCCCCCGTGGGTTAAGGACATAACCGGCTAGTAATCATGAGATTACCTACGGCCTCAAACCAAACCAAACGTATTTTAACAGAGTTCATGGGGGCCAAACGGAAGCAATTTGAAACTTTGTCCATAGAGCTGTGCTTATATGCACATCATTACATATTTCATGTGTTAATAACTCACGTCAGAAAATGCAATAACATAAAATTCTGTACAAACAGGATCACTCAAATCTAAGTCTGCCAAACAAAACTATATACAGACACATTCAAAGACTTCGCCACCCTGACAAAATATAAATACATAACAAAAGGCGAAGACGTGTCTCGTGTGTGAGACGCAAGGGCTGACTCCTCAAAACCTTAGTTGTTCCAAACTAACTTCACTGAGGCTGGGTCTGGACCTCTCTTGGCTCACCTACAAACACATGAATGAGCGTGAGCGAAAGCCTAGTGAATAATATCAGATAAAGAAAATACACAAACAATATGTAGAACAACATGCTTCAAACGGCCTTGGGCCTACTCATTCATATCAATCGGCCTTCGGCCCATATCAATCGGCCTTCGGCCCAATCATTCATATCAATCGGCCTTCGGCCCATATCAATCGGCCTTTGGCCCAATCATTCATATCAATCGGCCTTCGGCCCATATCAATCGGCCTTTGGCCCAATCAATCGTATCAATCAGCCTTCGGCCCAATCATTCATATCAATCGGCCTTCGGCCCAATCATTCATATCAATCGTTGTCCGTCATTTAAACTAATGAACTCACATAACTTACATATACAATAGGACAACAGCATATTTAAGATATCTTATGAAGATATTACTCACAGTGATCGGTTGGTTGGTTTGCCCTGGAGCTCGACCCTACACATTCCATGAACACAAAAGGGTCACTACCAATTCAATTCGTTCTTTAATTCACATATTCCTCTTTAGGCTTCATTCTTGTCTCTTTAATTCAATTACAATGCTCAATGCATACCTAAGAGTACTTAGAAGTGAAAGAGAACGGAAAACAGAGCAGAGAATGCATTTTCAAAGTTTCAGAAAATAGGGTCCCCGCTCGAGCGTGGGATTCCCCGCTCGAGCAGACCCTTAAGGCCTGCAAAAGTACTGGTTACATCAAATCACCGCTCGAGCGTAAACTAGGCCGCTCGAGCGGAAGGCCTGTCCACATAGCTCCCCGCTCGAGCGTCAACTTCCCAGCTCGAGCGGACGTCATGTCTGAAAGAAAATACTGGGAGCGCGTATTTCCCGCTCGAGCGCCAGTTCCCCCGCTCGAGCGGACGTCAAAATTCTGGAAATCCCAGATTTGTTCTTGAGCTTCAATTTCGACATTCAACCAATTTTTCTTACATACTATGGCTCCAATCTCACATATATTTGTACTAACATGGTACTAACACTAGAATACATCAACATGGAGCTTAATTTCATGAATCAAACACATGCATGGCTCATTTACACCAAACTCATTACCAACATAACAATGTCATGCATTCAACCTTATAATTGGTACATGCATGTGATGATTCTCAACTTAGATAATACAATTGGTGATTACATCATGAGCTTTAACCAAAACTCTACATGAACCATGTATTTCAAGCTCAAACATGCAAATTTAAGACAATTTCTTACATGCATGCACAATTTAGCCTTCAATTCAGCAAAACCAATTCAATTTCATCATACTCAATTAAATTCATGTTCTTGATCATCAATCAACTCTAAATTTACAAGATTACTCACCAAGGAGCTTTAATCTCCACAATCTATGGTTGATTCTTGAGTGTGCCTTCAAGATCACCAAGCTTTGAGGCCAAACTTCAATTTTTCTTCACCCTCTCTCTCTCTAGCCGACTCTTCCCTCTTCTTAGTGTTTATAACCAGCCAAAATAAAGCCAAGGGAGAGAAATTGGGTGTGTAGTGCTCATGTTAAAGGCCCCTTTTAATAATATTATTTTAATATTAAGGACCAATTAGCATATTACGGAATAGGGGTATCACAGTATATATGGCAACAATAACATTAGTGATGAAAGTGGTAGTAGTAATAGTGGTAGTGGTAATGGTGGTGGTGGTAGTGGTGATAGTAATGGTAGTGATGGTCGTGGTGGTAGTGGCATTATGGTGGTGGTAGCGGTGGCAGTGATGGTGGTGGTGAGTTTATAATAGTGTATATCGATACTTATATTAGTATATATAAATTCAGTCAAAATTAAGTAAGTTTCATATGACTTAAAATTTTCATAAGTTTTAGCTTACATTTTAAAAGATACTTAAATTTTTAAGTGATATCAATTATGGTTATCAAACAAATTTAATCGATTATAATTTGATACATTCAATTTTAAGTGCTAAATCATATTATTATACACCCCCTTAGTATTCATAAAATGTTGTTGACATGTTATGAGTGTTTAATGAATGATGAAGTCTGAATTAAACTTTATACATATGCAATTAATTTGTTGGGTAATTATTTTAGAATAGATCGTGATTATTGGGTTGGAACACATCAAGTGTTCAGATATTTATAGATAATTTAGGATTATATGACAGTCAATAAAACGGTTGTTTATCTTAATATTATTGATCATATAATGTTGACTGTGGGGACATAATTTTGAGTGGCGACACGTGGCCAAGGTGGCACCGAAGTGTCAGCCGAGGAGCCACGTGTCCTGATCATAACGCCGAGGTAATCTCAGCCAGGCTGAGATTATCTCCGAAGATACCAGAGTCCGGGATAAACGGATAAGGGACAAGAGTCCTAAAATGAGAGAAGACTTCAGTTTGGATAAAGATAAGACTCTTAGAGAGTTTATCCCAATCCTACTAGGAGTCCAAGATTAGCAGTAATCCAGAGTCCATTGAGGCTAGGCTTCTATTGGGATTAGATTTGTGTTGGCTATAAAAAGAAGGCACCCTCATGGGTCTAAGGTACGCTTTTATATTCTGAATAGTGAGTTAAGCATTTTTGCTATCTTTGAGAGATAACTGACTTGATCGTCGGAGTGCCCTCGAGGGGACGAACCACCGCCGGAATCTCTTCTTTCTGTGACAGGTCGTTCGGGCTTAATCTATTCTGTCAGTACTCTCCAGCTAAGTACTAGTTTGGCAATGTGGTCAGAAATCGACTCACACAATTTGGCGGCGTCTGTGGGAAAGAAAGGAGAATAGATGGCCAACAACGGACAGAAAGAAAAGGTTGGGGACGACATTCCTACTGGGAGTGGGACACATATTGACCTTGACATCAACGAAGACAACTGTAACGAAGAGACTGTAGACACCCCATTTTTGACCGACCTTAAGACTCAGAAGTCACCGATTGAGCGCTTGGTGATGTTGCATATCGTGCTCGTTCAGAGGTTTCAGAGTCTCGGCTGCGAGCCTTGCCTCCGGACTTCCGGACTCTTTCATGCCTTGCCTCGATTTGCGAACCAGACTCTATTTTCTCTGTTTTCTCTTCCCGAAGGGAGGGAGAGGTCTCGTAGATCATCTCTCAGTGGCCGTAGGCTACGTTTCGTGGTCGTAGGCCATTTTGCCCATTTGGAGCCCGGTTTCCGATTTTTCGGAGCCGTTGGCCGTGTGCCTCGGTTCGGGACCGCTTAACCACCTCTGTTTGCTCCGGTTTTTGGCAGATACCTTATTTCCTCCCTTTTGAGGGACACTGTGGTCCGAGAGATCAACTTCGTGGTCGAACACCACTTCCGGTGCCTAACAGCCTGTTTTCGGGGCCCCAAACTGCGTGTTTTGGCCCCCGAACCTTCATTTTGCATCCGTCTTGGTCCATTTTTGGCAGGGACCTTATTTTCATTGTTAGAAAGCTTGTAGGAGGGTGGGAGGCCAGCAATTTTGCTGAAAAGCCAACTTTTTTTTGAGTCCAAAGTGGTTAAGCATGAATCCGGGAAGGAGAAAAATCTGCACGGCTTCACCGAAATGGGCATAACTCTTTGCACAAGAGGAATTAAGATATGAGGCCACCACCATTGGAAAGCTTACTTCTGGGGCTTCATTTTGCACTCAAGAATATCCTAAGTCCAGGTCCGGGGGGAGGAGATATGGTTGGTTGAAGTCTGGTTGGACCGAATCTGCGCGGCTTCACGGAAACTGGCATAACTTTTTCCACATGAGGAATTTTGATACAAGGTTTGCGGCATTGGAAAGCTAACTTCTGGGGCTTCATCCTAGACGGTGGCCGGCCACTTTACCCCTTTGACCTGGCCGGCCGGCCACTTACCTGGTGGATGACTTTTTTTGCCCTTTTGAGTTGGCCGGCCATGATCCTTGTCCCAAGTGCATTCCAGCCCTGTATTTTGTTCTGCACTTCACCCATGTCCGAGGGTTTGGCCTTTTGGGGGGGAAAATTGAATTTGAATCTCCCCCCCATTTTTCCCCCCTTTTCTCCACTCCTTTGCCTATAAAACCAGCCCCTCCCCTTTAGTTTTAGGGGTTAGAAATTTTGGTTTAAGCCTCTTGCATCAAATCTCTCCCCCTCTCTACTCCAAGCACCAAAACTCTTCAAATCCTACACCATTTTACACTACACCTCATAGCACAAGGCCTCCATACTCCATACCAGCAACTTGAGGCTGTTTTTCAGAGCTTAGGAGCACCCAAACTTGGTCCAAAGGCTGTCAAAGATTGGTTCTTCAAGGGTAAGTCTTCTTCTCCTCTTTTTGGCCCTATTTTTGCATACAATCTAAGCTATACTTGCTTGCATATTTGGGCTCCGACCCAAACTATAAATAACATTATTTTGAGCTCCTTTTCATGTTTTTTTAAGGGCCTCTCCCTGTTTGAGGCTTCCCTTTTACACTTGCTTCTTTACCTCTCTTGTATGCCTCTTTCTTGCATAGTATTTTAGGCTCATTTGTAAATTGTTTTGAGCTTGGTTACAAACTAAAAAGTGGCTTATTTTGAGCCCTTCTTCAACATTGTTGAAGGGCTCTTCACTGTTTGAGGCTTCCTTTTATCACTTGCCTCTTTATCCCTATTTTGGCCTTATTTTTGCATGTTTTGTTAGCCCCTTGTGCTTGTATTTTTGGGCTCTGGTATGAACTTTAAATAGCCTTATTTTGACCTCCTATTCATGTTTGATCAAGGGACTTTTGCTGTTTGAAGCTCCCTTTTTGCTCTTTGTGTTTAAACCTCTTTTTAGGCCTTATTTTGCATAGTATTTTAAGCTTGCATGTGCACTGTTTTGGATTCGGTCACTAACTGTAAAATACCATGTTTTGGGCCCCTCTTCAACTTTGTTGAAGGGCCCTCCCCTGTTTGAGGCTAGCAACCATCACTTGCTTCTTTGTCTCCCTTTTGGCCCATTTCTTGCATAATAGTTTAGCCATACTTGTGTTTGTTTTCGTGGCTTGTTGTAAACTGTAAAGTGCTTCATTTTGAGCCCCTCTTCAACTTTGTTGAAGGGCTCTTGGCCATTTAGGGCCAGAAGCTGCTACTTGCTTCATTATCTCTCTTTCGGGGCCATTTTTGCATGCTAGCTTAGCCTTACTTGTGCTCACCTTTTGGCCTTGCTTAAAACTGAAAATATGCTTGTTTTGGGACTGTCTTGATTCTTTCTTCATGCTTCATGTTCAAATAGCGCATGCTTTGCATAGCCATAGGTCATTCCATGTACCTAATTTCATGTTTCGGGTCTCATTCCATGTATCGGGTGCCATGTTTCCATGTTTTGGGGCTGTTTTGCATCATATTTTTCTACTGAAATTTGCATGCTAGTATGCCATATTCCATGCCTTGCCATGTCTTGTTAGAGTGGCATTTGGTGCCTTAGAGTCGGTCCTCGGTTTGCGTGCATGCGTGCATGCATTTCGAGTGTCCCTTTTTTTTTTTCATCTTATGGCCTCCTATGTGAGTGTGGCTAAGGTCCACTCGTATTGGTGTAAGCCCATTATGCATTGTGTATGCTATTTCATTTCACAGCATTGTGTATGCTAGGTTGTATATTAGCGCATTGTGTATGCCATGTTACCTTGTGCATCGTGTATGCCATTTCATAACATTGTGCATGTTAGGTTGTATCTTAGTTGCATCCATGCATGTCACACATATTGCATTGTGTTTGGGATAGGAGTTAGCCCGAGCACGGGAAACGAGGTACGTTTCGTACTCCGAGTGACGGAACGTGTCTCAATTCCCCAGTCACCGACACTCCGGATTGTCCATGATGGAGTTAGGTCCTAGTTGTATTTTCATGTGCATTCATTCCATATTGAGTTGTGCAATTCGACTCCTCGGCCATCATGCATCGAGATGCGTGATTGGTGGCACGAGGATCGAGGCATGCATACATTTGTGAAAATACATTGCCATGCCCCTTTCCTGCTCTCTGTTGCAGCAAATCAAGAATCAACAGTCTTCCGGGGCTTGGCGCGCTTTCTAAAAATTATTGCAAAACAGAGGCTAGTTGGGGCATCACAGTGGATTTTCGCGCAAAGGCAACCCGGATATGCATCATTCATCATCTGAAGAAGAGTCAAGGCAGTCCATGGCTTGCATGCCAGTTTATTGTTTTCTTAGTTAATTTGGTAATTAATTAGGATTTTTGTACATATTTGGACTGTATTATTTATTCGGACTGTACTATTCATTTGGGACTGTATATTATTCGGACCCTCCGAGCGAGGGCACAACTGTAATAAGTGTGCGTGAGTGTGATGTATGTCTTCCAACCCCACGTCTTTCTTCCCTTTTATTTACCAGCTTATGATGGTTAGATTAGGGCATGTTTCAATTAGCATACAGTATGATAGCATGTTTGCATTCATTCATCTGTCTTGCATGCACCGGGCTCGGCGCATCATACTAACTGCATTTGTATTTCAATTCTAAGTTGAATACATGTTAGCTGTAGCATTCCATACGCCATGTTTAGAGTAGCAGAGCCTGCTATAGTTGCATTTTTGCATATGTTGCATTAGGCATTTCTGTATATTTAGGATCATACATGGATTTCTAATCGGTTTCTGTTTTGGCTTGGAGTACTCGGTGAGTTTTATGCTTTAGCATCCTTGCATGCGTGTGAGTGACTGCCATGAATAGCATGCTTACCATGAGGCTATTTGCTTATGTGATATAACTGCCTAAATGCCTGTGGGTGAAGGTTGGGTTGTTTAGATTGGAACAAATCATTAACTGTGAGTTTTAAAGCCCACTAGATAGTGGCAAAACCATCTTTTCTAAGCCCACCTGAGGGTGGCAAAATCTGCATTTTAAGCCTACCTGCGAGTAGCAAACCATCTTTCAAAAAAAATAAACATGAAATGTTTTGTTCCAATTCAGGCGACCCGGTCTATACTTGTATGCTGTGCGCATCACATAGTAAATCTAGGCTAATAACCGGAATAAGAGCACACAATGTTTTCAAAACTAAATATCATGGTTAGTAGAGGCCGATCTTTGATCGGGCGAACGGGGGTGCTCACGAAGTGACCTTCCCCAATCGTACCCAAGTTTCCGAGCTGAGGCAACTTTGGTGATGACGGACACGTGGCCTTAGGCAACGAGTCAGGGTTTCCTAAATTTCTCAAAAATAAAATATTTAGGTGGCGACTCTGTATCTGGCAAAGCAGTCCATGTTTGGCACTTCTTTCAAAAATTTGTTTTCTCAAAACGATTTGCCAGATTTGGACTCTTTGGTTCAGATTACGAACCGTGACAACAAATCGAGTCCGAACTGTAGCGAGGTCCCCCGCGGACCTGTCTACAGAGACTCGTGATAAGAATCACGGAGAAAATGACGTCGGCAAGGAATGCGACGTAACAAAGAAATCAGACCGAAGCGGGTATTATAACGAGGACAACCTCCAGGTATCGAAAGATAGATGCCTACGGAGGGACAGCGAGATGAAAGAACTGGCAAACAAGTTGGCAGACCTACAATCGATCGTCACTTTCATGATGCAGAACAACGTTATGCAACCACCGTTCCCGTTATAAGATACGCCGATTCCAGCGGCCAAAAAAGATGCCCAGACAGGGGGGCAGAGGACAATTCATGCGACTCCTCAGCACGATAGAACCAAGGAACAGTCTCACCGGCCTTCTGTAACAACCCTCATCACTGATCACTGATTGACCACTGATTTCTGATACTGTCACTGATTACTGCTAAATTAAGACTGGTTTTGACTGATAATTGGATTAACTGAAATACTGAACTGGCCGAATGAAAATTGGAACTGAACTGATTGAATATATGTTATTTTGCACTTTATCTGTTTAATTATCCAATTATCTGTTTGTATGGTTATGTTTAAACTGTTAATTGAAGGCTTTATCGGCGGCCGAATCCAAAATTGATTAGTGATTTATGATCATCGTAATTAATGGGATTTTATGGCATAATTATCTGAAAATCAATTTAGTATGATTAAACTAGATTAAGTTAAGCCAAATGAATAGAGTTGCCTTATTTACAGCATTGCCATCTAGTGGGGCCTTTGTTTATTATTATGTTGAGGCTTATTACACCTTGAAGCAACATTTTCATCAGCTCATTTTGAGCTCACCACCGAAATAGAGAGAGAGAGAGAGTGGGAGAGTGAATTCATCTTGTAATATTGCTTGGGAATTAAGAAGATTAGAAGAGTTCTTGCTTGATTAAGCTCCCACACTTCAAATTCAAGACTAAGGTAGGAAAATCCATCTTCTTATTGTTGTCATTGAACAAGTTCTTGCATGATTCATGCTTCATTGTAGAACTAAGTCATGATTGAGTTCAAATATGTTGGATTATAGCATATATCATGCATGCATGCTTGAATTGTTGAGTTATGAGTTGTTTCCATGGCAAAATTGTACATGTATGCTCATATTTCTACAAGAGACCATGAACTCATCATGTTTTGAAAGATTTGGCTCTTTAGAGCATCAAATTAGAGTTTTGAAATGGTTTGAATTCATGCATGTTGCATGTTCTTCATGTTCTTGAAAATGGGTTTAAAATATGGTTTTAATTGACTCACCCTTGGACTTTGAATTCACAAATTGAGCTTTGGAACTTGTTGAATATTGAGTTTGAATGTGTTTTCCAGAATTTGGGCTCAAGAGGTCAAGTATAGAGTGGAAGAATGCTTGGTTTGAGCTTGGGAGGCAAATCTGGAAATTCCAGAATTTGGCTCCTTCGCTCGAGCGAAGGATTCCTCGCTCGAGCGACCATCGTTTGTTCAAAGCACCGCTCGAGCGAAGAAATGGTGGCTCGAGCGTAAAAACTCAACATCCAGTACTTTTGCATTTTCGACAGACCGCTCGAGCGAAGGATTTCTCGCTCGAGCGAACCCTTTGATTTTGCAAGCTCGCTCGAGCGAAGGAAGGCTCGCTCGAGCGAGACCCCTGTTTTCAGCAAGTTTTGTAAAATGTTTTCTGAGTGTATTTTTGCATCCCCATCCCATTCTAAGCATTCTTAGGCCTAGTTTAAGGCATCTTAATGAGGATATAGATGTAGAACACACCGAGGCAAATTAGGGATTAAGTTATTGATCTTCCCCAACTGTATAGCTTAGTGTGTGTTCATCCTGTATACTGTGTAGGGTTGGCTTACCGAGGGGACGCTCTAGCTTACTGTAGCCCAGAACTCTGTGAGTAACAACTGTGTAAAGATATGTTCAAAAATGATTATCTTCTGAACTGTTTACTTTATTGAATTGTTTGCCTTTTTGAGCTGTCTACTTTATTGAACTGTTTACGAAACTGCTTACTGAATTGAACTGGTTACTGAACTGTTTACCGAACTGAACTGTTTACTGAATTGATATTGTTTACTGAACTGATACTGTTTACGGAATTGAACGTACTGAATGAACGTATGTCTTATATTCTGAACTGTACTGTGGCATCCTTGGCACCTACTGTTTACTGTTACTGTGACAGAGAGATCTCTGTCGGTTCCCAAGTTTGGAACCACTACTATTTACTGTTATGATGGCCATTCTGTATTTCTGATATGGAACAAAGTGTTGTACGAAACTAAGTGCTACATTGTGAGCCACCTCTAGAATCTACGGAACTAAGTGCTACAGTGTGAGCCACCTCTAGAGTCTGTGCGAGACACCTCTTGAATCCACAAGTACTGTACTGTTCTCTGAAATAGTACTGTTACTGTTACTGTACTGCTACTGATGGCCATCATTTACTGTTTGGTCTGTTAAGACCCGGTCTTTTAAGACCTACTGTTTACTGTACTGTTATGCCAATGGATGTACCACATATCACTGCTTTAACTGAATGACTGTTATGACCTGAAATATGAGACACGAACTGAATGACTAATAAACGGACTGAAATGACTGTTTTCAATACTGAAAGGACATTTATTCTTAACCCCTTTACGCATTGTGTTATTCACTGGGCTTTAGCTCACTGCTCATATATATATGTAGGTGTGCAGGCACCAGACCGCAGCTAGGAGCGTCAGGCAAGCTTTAATTTTGTCAAGCCAACCACTGTGCCTCACTGCGAGGTTCCGAGCCTATCAAGCTATGGCTTAGGGGCTTAGGGGTGTTTTATTTCTCCGTTTGTCTCTGTAACTGTTTTGTTTACTGTATAGACTGATAGCATCGTACTGTACTGTTTAATAGGGATTAAGTCCCAGTTTTGACTGATTGTATATTTTGTGCATACTATTATGTATTGAAAGTATAAATGTATGAAAAATCTTTTTGCATACAGACTATCAGCTCATTGGACATTGTTTTTATTACTGTATTGGCTTCCGCCAAGCCCCTGTACTCTGTTTTACTGTATTACTGTTAAGCAGGCCTTCGGTAATCTCGGATTACTGGCCGGTTACGGTGCTAAACCCATAGGGGTGGGTTTGGGTCGTGACAAAGTGGTATCAGAGCGATGCTTAACCACGAGTTATACCGCACACACATGTCCAAATGAGCTATAGGATGTCCTAGAAAAGAAATTAGGGCATGGCATGAGCATGAAAAGTGTGTGTGGTTATGATATGACTGAATATATGCTAATGTGATTAATGTGTTCAATTATGCAACTGTTTATGTTTATGATTACCATACTGCCTATGTGAAATGAACGAAACCTATATGCATAATTGACGAAGTTAAGTGGAATAACATGTAATGTTAATGTTAATACTGACTGTGGAAGATCGATGTAAAGAAAGTGAACGTGTGAAAGTAAAGGGTCATGTGACCGTGCCTGAACTGAAATGAAAGTATACACACGTCTGATATGAGATAAAATGTGAAATCAGTAAGAACCTCTCCTATATTGATAACCACTCCGTTGTGTGAAACAAGGGAAAGGATGAGGAACGTAGGCGAAACCGAATCTTCTGATGTTAGAGTTAACAGGCTAGAAGGAATGGTTGACGTCTTAACTGAAAAATTGAGGAGATAAAAAGGCCGATATACGTGCTTGAATCAACTGAATATGAACTGATGACATTGATACAGAAACCCAATAAACTGAAACCACCGGAATTTCTGGGAGGTACTGAACCACTGAAGGCTGAGACTTGGGTTTAGAAACTGAGAAAATATGTGAAGTTTTCTTCAAAAAATACTTTCCCCAATGCATCTGAGATAGGAAAGTATCTGAGTTTGAATAACTTGAATAAGGTGATAAGACTGTGATCGAATATGAGGTAAAATTTACCTAGCTAGTTTGATAGGCACCCCACATGTTAGATACTGACTACCAGAGACTAGAAAAGAACTGAAGGTGGGTGTGACCTGGATATGATTGACCGAATCGACGTTTTAAAACCGTCAAAGTGTGTAGATGCCCTGGATAGAGTATAATGTCTGAGATAACGTGGCAGCATTGGAATATCCAAATCAACATCGTCAACTGAATCAAAAAGAATGAAATAGAAGTAACAGGAAGTGAAAATGACCTCCGCGAATGGAAAATCTCGGACAATAGCTTTGACCAATGAAGGTCGAAGAAGCAACGCGAACTGTTTGTGTGTAGGACTGCTGAAATTAAGAACCCATATTGGTTTGTAAAGATGAACTTCTGCTTATGAATTTGTGAATGAATGCCTACATGAAAACTGATTTTTGAACTCACACCTGTATATATGTTCCCATGCTTGTGATACTGTCAAGACTGAGAAGAATGGACTGTGATTAATGAATCTCTTGAAACCTACTGTTGATGCGAACTATATATACAACACTGTAAAACCACATGTTAACGATTACCGATACTATGAAGACTGCTTATGTACATATCTGCTTACCTTTGCTTAAGGATGTTATTGGACTGCATAGACGTATGACTTGTTACCTTAACTATCGTATCTGGAGAAACTGTTTCGTATTGTACATTGAACTTGTGAAATCCGAATTGGGAATGTTAGTAGACTCTGAACATGCACACATATGATGATACCTTTGCTCGGAATGATTGTTAAGTTATTTATCGATAATTTAACCGTTGGGACTATGACCCTGTAACTGTATGACTGAATAAAGACCCCAACTGATAAACTCTTGACTGGGAATTGTGATTGTGGCAAATTGACATGACTGTTTGATTAAACCTGCGAGCCTATACTTTGATGACTGTATGACTGATTTGGAACCCTCGTAGGGCAACTCACTATTATGTGTCACCAAGAACCTTGGGTGATGTATTACTGTGTACCGTATGCCTTTATGAAAGATTTATTTGGAAAACTGTTGTATTGGCTATGATGCTTACCTCTCGATATGAATAACTGCATGACTGTACATTTGTTTGTAAACTTATTGGGAGGAACACATAGTATATGACCTGTACTGTTTTGATGTGAATTGTAATGGTACCGGACTCTAATGTAAAGTTTGACAATTGACGAACTCATATAAATTGTGAAACTATCGACTGTGTACCTAAACGAATGGAGTACGAACTAATGTTAACTGATCTGGAAATGATGAGAATGGAACCGTGGGTTGATGAACTCTTTTGTGTGACTAATGGAATTTTTGTTTGATGCTTGTGCTTCGAACTTTTACTTGTTATGACTGGACAGAACCTGCATCTGAAATGACCTAGTCGAACTTTCATCAATGTGAATTGAGAAAACTCTTATTGAGAGCTATTACCTGATTTGCTTACAATGTGGGGAAAGTTGGGTATGTGGTATGTGATTAATTACCCCGTATTACTGTTTTGACCGTGAACTTGTTTGACTAGGAAATGATTGTTTTGGTGATTACTATACCTCAGAACTGATGGGATCTGTTGACAACAGACTGGTTTTGATCATAAACTCTGACCGTCTGGAAGTATATGTAATCTGTAAGACTGTTTTCGTATTGACATGTGCTATGACCGAATCCGTGGGGACTGGAACTGATGAATAGTAAGTGAATACTTACTCTAGAATTCTGCTTACTGCTATGGGAGTAATGTACAATTCACTTTATATTCGCGATAACTCCCGAAGGAACTGGACTGACTGTGATGGATTACCGAATTGAGAACCAAATTGAACTAAGACCGGGTGAACAACTCGGAAGAGAATGAATCGAAACTCTGTAACTTAACGAGGGAAATTACTTATGAAACTGAGACCAGTGCAAATCTATAACCCCGATAAGTACTTGATATAAGTAGTGTGAATACTACTATACTGCTACTGTACTGTTACTGTATTGTTACCATTACTGTTACTGTACTGTCACTGTACTGACACTGTTATGTACTACTGTGCAAATGCATTCATGTTCTATGCCACGAAATAAATTCTGTTTCTGAAATGCTATATCCTGTATACTGAATGGTTGTTCGAATTCTGATATATATTCGTGACTCTTGGTATTATGTAATATATGTTAGCTGCCCGGTAACGGAAGTTCCTTTATGGAACGTATATCTGTCTGCTCTGTTACCCGTACCGGAGACCTCGTCATGGGGGCTCAGCTTCTGTACTGTATCTGTTCTACACTGTATCTGCCCTGTACTGTATCTGTCCTGTACTGTATCTATTCTATACTATATCTGCTCTAGTAGTGCTAATGAATGCACCGTGTATGCCTAAGTAAGAATTGTGGCATCTATGTATGCTCTGGACTAGAATATGAAAATGAACATGTATCCGAATCTATTTATGAATATAATTATGCTCCTGTTATAAAGTGAAAGTTACCTTTATGCTAGGTATTATCTCTGTTATTCTATGTTACTTCGAGTTTGGTGGACCAAACTCTTTATAAGAAGGGGAGACTGTAACAACCCTCATCACTGATCACTGACTGACCACTGATTTCTGATACTGTCACTGATTACTGCTAAATTAAGACTGGTTTTGACTGATAATTGGATTAACTGAAATACTGAACTGGCCGAATGAAAATTGGAACTGAACTGATTGAATATATGTTATTTTGCACTTTATCTGTTTAATTATCCAATTATCTGTTTGTATGGTTATGTTTAAACTGTTAATTGAAGGCTTTATCGGCGGCCGAATCCAAAATTGATTAGTGATTTATGATCATCGTAATTAATGGGATTTTATGGCATAATTATCTGAAAATCGATTTAGTATGATTAAACTAGATTAAGTTAAGCCAAATGAATAGAGTTGCCTTATTTACGGCATTGTCATCTAGTGGGGCCTTTGTTTATTATTATGTTGAGGCTTATTACACCTTGAAGCAACATTTTCATCAGCTCATTTTGAGCTCACCACCGAAATAGAGAGAGAGAGAGAGAGTGGGAGAGTGAATTCATCTTGTAATATTGCTTGGGAATTAAGAACATTAGAAGAGTTCTTGCTTGATTAAGCTCCCACACTTCAAATTCAAGACTAAGGTAGGAAAATCCATCTTCTTATTGTTGTCATTGAACAAGTTCTTGCATGATTCATGCTTCATTGTAGAACTAAGTCATGATTGAGTTCAAATATGTTGGATTATAGCATATATCATGCATGCATGCTTGAATTGTTGAGTTATGAGTTGTTTCCATGGCAAAATTGTACATGCATGCTCATATTTCTACAAGAGACCATGAACTCATCATGTTTTGAAAGATTTGGCTCTTTAGAGCATCAAATTAGAGTTTTGAAATGGTTTGAATTCATGCATGTTGCATGTTCTTCATGTTCTTGAAAATGGGTTTAAAATATGGTTTTAATTAACTCACCCTTGGGCTTTGAATTCACAAATTGAGCTTTGGAACTTGTTGAATATTGAGTTTGAATGTGTTTTCCAGAATTTGGGCTCAAGAGGTCGAGTATAGAGTGGAAGAATGCTTGGTTTGAGCTTGGGAGGCAAATCTGGAAATTCCAGAATTTGGCTCCTTCGCTCGAGCGAAGGATTCCTCGCTCGAGCGACCATCGTTTGTTCAGAGCACCGCTCGAGCGAAGAAATGGTGGCTCGAGCGTAAAAACTCAGCATCCAGTACTTTTGCATTTTCGACAGACCGCTCGAGCGAAGGATTTCTCGCTCGAGCGAACCCTTTGATTTTGCAAGCTCGCTTGAGCGAAGGAAGGCTCGCTCGAGCGAGACCCCTGTTTTCAGCAAGTTTTGTAAAATGTTTTCTGAGTGTATTTTTGCATCCTCATCCCATTCTAGGCATTCTTAGGCCTAGTTTAAGGCATCTTAATGAGGATATAGATGTAGAACACACCGAGGCAAATTAGGGATTAAGTTATTGATCTTCCCCAACTGTATAGCTTAGTGTGTGTTCATCCTGTATACTGTGTAGGGTTGGCTTACCGAGGGGCCACTCTAGCTTACTGTAGCCCAGAACTCTGTGAGTAACAACTGTGTAAAGATATGTTCAAAAATGATTATCTTTTGAACTGTTTACTTTATTGAATTGTTTGCCTTTTTGAGCTGTCTACTTTATTGAACTGTTTACGAAACTGCTTACTGAATTGAACTGGTTACTGAACTGTTTACCGAACTGAACTGTTTACTGAATTGATATTGTTTACTGAACTGATACTGTTTACGGAATTGAACGTACTGAATGAACGTATGTCTTATATTCTGAACTGTACTGTGGCATCCTTGGCACCTACTGTTTACTGTTACTGTGACAGAGAGATCTCTGTCGGTTCCCAAGTTTGGAACCACTACTGTTTACTGTTAAGATGGCCATTCTGTATTTCTGATATGGAACAAAGTGCTGTACGGAACTAAGTGCTACACTGTGAGCCACCTCTAGAATCTACGGAACTAAGTGCTACAGTGTGAGCCACCTCTAGAGTCTGTGCGAGACACCTCTTGAATCCACAAGTACTGTACTGTTCTCTGAAATAGTACTGTTACTGTTACTGTACTGCTACTGATTGCCATCATTTACTGTTTGGTCTGTTAAGACCCGGTCTTTTAAGACCTACTGTTTACTGTACTGTTATGCCAATGGATGTACCACATATCACTGCTTTAACTGAATGACTGTTATGACCTGAAATATGAGACACGAACTGAATGACTAATAAACGGACTGAAATGACTGTTTTCAATACTGAAAGGACATTTATTCTTAACCCCTTTACGCATTGTGTTATTCACTGGGCTTTAGCTCACTGCTCATATATATATGTAGGTGTATAGGCACCAGACCGCAGCTAGGAGCGTCAGGCAAGCTTTAATTTTGTCAAGCCAACCACTGTGCCTCACTGCGAGGTTCCGAGCCTATCAAGCTATGGCTTAGGGGCTTAGGGGTGTTTTATTTCCCCGTTTGTCTCTGTAACTGTTTTGTTTACTGTATAGACTGATAGCAACGTACTGTACTGTTTAATAGGGATTAAGTCCCAGTTTTGACTGATTGTATATTTTGTGCATACTATTATGTATTGAAAGTATAAATGTATGAAAAATCTTTTTGCATACAGACTGTCAGCTCATTGGACATTGTTTTTATTACTGTATTGGCTTCCGCCAAGCCCCTGTACTCTGTTTTACTATATTACTGTTAAGCAGGCCTTCGGTAATCTCGGATTACTGGCCGGTTACGGTGCTAAACCCATAGGGGCAGGTTTGGGTCGTGACACCTTCAAGGGAGGTCGAGCGAGGAGAATCAAGAAGGGGAGATTCACGTAGGACGCATCGCACCAAGGAAGCTAACCCCAAAGAACATCGGCATGTTCAGAGGAAGGAGCTGTGTTTTGACGCAACTAATGGAGAGAGGTCCAAAATGACTCACAATGATACTGGGAGTAGCACACTAAAAAAGCTGAAATCCGTTGATAGCTGAGCTCCTGGACGGACCAAGGAGGATCTGAGGGGTTACCTCCAGAGGAACCAACAAGATGTCAAGGTAACCTCTCCGGTCAAGCCGAGAACACCGTTCTCGGTGGAGTTGGAAAAATTTGAGGCCCCCGAAAAGGTTCAATATGCTGAGGTTACAGATATTCGACGGTAAGTCAGACCCTAACTTTCGCGTCGGCTTGTACCTGAACTCAATGGCGTTATACACCGGGAACGAACCGTTGCTCTGCAAGGTATTCCCCTCATCCTTTGGGGAGATCACATCAGACTGGTTTCACAAGTTGCCGAAAGGAACTGTGAAAAGTTGGAAAAGCCTAGCCGAAATGTTTGTGGCCAGGTTCGTGACAAACAAACTACAGCCATTAAGGGTGGACGCCCTGATGGCCCTAAGAATTGGCGAGGACGAAAGCCTTAGAGCCTATGCCAAAAGATATTACGAGGTATTTAACCGAATACCAGGATGCAACCAGGAGGTGGCGGTCGTGTCCTTTAAGAACGGCCTGAAAGATGACTGCCTGCTTCGAAAGTCATTGGCAAAGACATTGCCAAAAAGTATGGAGGAACTTATGGCCAGGATAGAAAAGTATGCCAAGGCCGAAGAGGACACGCCGGGGACAAAGGCATCAAAACAAGAGAATAAAAACGGCTCGCCAAAGCGAGGCCGAGGTGATGGAGGATACAATAACCAAGAGACAAGACTGAAGGCCACACAAGCAGTCACTACTTTATTTCGGATTCTGATCTAGAAAGTCTTAGAGAGGATCAGAAACCAACCGTATTATAGGGCACCAGAGAAGGCTCCTCGCGAGTTTATGGGACGAAGCCTGGAAAAGCACTGCACTTACCATAATGAGAATGGGCATCTGACTCAAAGGTGCAGAGCCCTAAAGACACACCTAGAAGACCTAGTAAGACAAGGTCATTTAAGGGACTTGGTAGATGAGACCAGGACAAGAGAAGAGCAAGCAAGACTGCCTTAGGCACCGGCAGTATCGCCATCCCCAGCACCATAACCGCAGGCAGGCGGACCTTGAATGATCAATATGATTCACTCGAAGGTCAATGAGAATGAAATCCGTGGGGAGACTCAGAAGGTAAAGCACTTACAGCATGTATATCAGGTCCGTCAAAAAAGACCTAAGGCAGACGAGTGCCAGGGACCAGTGGTGTCCTTTACAAAAGATGATCTAGAGATAGTGCAGCATCCACACAACGATGCCTTGGTAATATCCCTCCAAATTGGAGAGTGCCAAGTGAAGCGCATCTTAATCGACCAGGGCAGCTCTTGTGACATCATGTATGTCAGATGTTACAAGGAACTTGGCCTTCATGAAGACGATCTAGAGCAATCCAATGGTCCTATGGTCGGGTTCAATGGAACGCCGACATGGCCCTTGGGAGTAGTAAGTTTGGAGGTGCAGGCTGGCACCAAGAAGAATAAAACTGAGTTCACTGTAATTGATACTCCCTCACCTTACAATGCTATCCTGGGAAGGCCATAGCTACATGCAATGGGGGTTGTTCCCTCAACATTGCACCAACTGTTACAGTTCCCAACAGAGTATGGAATTGAGGAGGTCAGGGGGGATCAACTGCAAGCAAAGAATTGCTCCATGGCAGCAATGAAATCTACCTACAACATATGAGAAGCAAAAATAGCAGAGATCGAGGACGAGGATGTGAAAGTCTTGGATGATGTCAGCAAAGAGCCAGCCGAGAAGAGTGAGGAAGCCCTGAAAAAAATCCTTGTCCAGCAAGGGGATGAAGAACGCTTCTTCCTTCTCGGCTCGGGCTTGGCCGAGGAAGAGGAAAAAGGGCTAGAGGCATTCCTGAGAGCAAATCTAGAGGTGTTTGCATGAACACCATACGAGATGCCTGGCATTGACCCCGAGGTCACTTGCCATAGACTGAATGTGGACAGGTTGGCCAAACTTGTAATCCAGCGAGCAAGGAGGCCGACGTTAATGCATGAGGAGGCAGTAGAAGAGGAAGTGGATAGACTTCTGGAGGCCAAAGCCATTCGAGAGGTAAATTACCCAACATGGTTATCAAACACAGTAGTTGTGAAGAAAAAAAATAGTAAATGGAGGGTCTGTATGGACTTTACCAGCCTAAACAAGGCTTATCCCAAAGACAGTTTCCCATTACCCAAGATTGACCAATTGGTGGATGCCACTTCAGGGCATGGAAGGATGAGCTTCCTGGATGCCTACAGGGGGTACCATCAGATAGCCATGTACCCTCCAGATGAGGAGAAGACTACATTTATCACCCCAAAAGGGCTGTATTGCTACAGGGTGATGCCTTTTGGATTGAAAAAAGCAGGAGCAACTTACCAGAGATTGGTGACTAAGATGTTCAGACATCTAATTGGCAGAACTGTGGAGGTATACATAGATGACATGGTCGTGAAGACCAAAGAACCTGAGGGTCATCTGGAAGACTTAAAGGCAGTTTTTGACATCCTTAAAGCATATCGGCTCCGACTCAATGCATCGAAGTGTGCATTTGGAGTTGGGTCTGGTAAGTTCTTAGGATATTTGGTTACCATAAGGGGTATTGAGGCAAACCCATATCAGATCAAAGCCATCTTAGAACTAAAGAGCCCAACATCGGCAAAACAAGTATAGATGTTAACTGGAAGGGTTGCAGCCCTGAATAGATTCATAAGCAGAAGTTCTGACAAGTGCAAACCTTTCTTCAGCTTAGTGAAGAAAGCCACAAACTTCTTGTGGACAGAAGAGTGTGAAGCCACCCTGACCGACTTGAAGAAGTATTTGACCACAGCTCCAGTTCTCTCAAATCCAATACCTGGAGAGGAGCTGTTCTTATACTTAGCAATTTCAGAGCACGCAGTGAGTGCAGTAGTAGTCAGAAAAGAAAATGAAAAGCAAAAGGCAATTTACTACGTGAGTAAAACCCTGGCAGATGCAGAGACCAGATACCTACCCTTGGAGAAGTTAACACTGGCTTTAGTAATGGCTTCCAAAAAGCTGAATCATTACTTCCAAGCCCACAGAATTGTGGTGTTAACTGAACATCCTTTGAGGTCCCTGTTGCAACAGGGAGATCTGACAGGCAGAATAGCCAGATGGGCAGTGGCCTTGGGCCAATATGACCTAGAATTCAGACCCAGAACAGCAATCAAAGGCCAAGTCTTAGCCGACTTCGTAGCCGAGTTCACACCAGAAGCCATCATACATCGAGCTCCATTAAGCCGAGGTATACAACATCCAAGTGAGCAAGGAAGAACCCAGCGGGGGACAGCAGGACAAAGGAAGGAAGAAAAACTCAGGCCCTGCAGCATTTACATCGGCGACTCCTTCCGGTTGTTTGTTGATGGGAGTTCAAACCGACAAGGAACGGGGGCAGGAGTAGTACTAGTATCGCCAGATGGGCAAATACCGGAATAATCCATTCGTTTAGGGTTTAAGGCCTCAAACAATGAGGCAGAGTATGAAACACTAATCGCAAGATTAAAGCTGTTAGCAGCCATGGAAGCCGACGAGGTAATAGTCTTCTGTGACTCCCAGCTTATAGTCAACCAGGCAACAGGGGAATTTGCAGCCCGAGATGAAAGAATGTCAGCCTATGCAAAGGAAGTGGGCAGACTGGTAGCCTTATTCCAGAATTACTGACTACAGCAAGTTAGCCGAGAAGACAACAGCCATGCGGATGCTCTAGCCAACCTGGCTAGTGCAATGAAACCTGGAGAGGCAAGAACGATAATGGTTGACTACTTGTCAGGTCCAAGCATAGAACCACTAAACACAGAGCGTGAAGCAATATGTGTGGAGATAAGACCAAGTTTGATGGATGCAATAATAGTATTCCTTAGAGATGGGAAGCTGCCAGACGACCATAAAGAGGCGCACAAGGTCAGACTGAAGTCGGGAAGATTCAGCTTGACAGCAGAAGGACATCTCTACAGAAGATATTTTACTGGACCCCTTCTGAGGTGTGTACATCCTGCATAGGTTGAAGATTTTCTGTACGAGATACATGAAGGAGTATATGGAAGGGTACTGGTGGCCCTACATGCAGAAAGATGCTGAAGCCTATGTTAAGAAGTGTGATAAGTGCCAAAGGTTTGCACCTTTGATACACCAACCAGCAGCAGACTTGAACCCAGTGTCCAGCCCTTGGCCATTTTCCCGATGGGGCATGGATCTTGTTAGAAAACTGCCTCAAGCAACTGGACAAAGGAAGTACTTGCTAGTGGCAACAGATTACTTCACCAAGTGGGTGGAAGCTGAACCCCTTGCCAAGATTCGGGACGTTGATGTGAAAAACTACATATGGAAGAACATCATCACCAGGTATGGGATCCCAAGAGCAATAATAACTGACAATGGCACACAGTTTGACAGTAAGCTAATCAAGAGCTTCTGTGCAAAGTTCAAAATCAAGAATTATTTTTTCACTCCAAGTTTTCCTCAAAGCAATGAACAAGCAAAAGCATCCAACAAAGTTATCTTGGATGGGATTAAGAAGAGGCTGCAGGTAGCAAAGGAAAAGTGGGTGGATGAGTTGCTCAGCGTACTCTGGGCATATCGGACTACGCTGAGAAGATCAATTGGGGAATCCCCATTTGCCATGGCTTTTGGCACAGAGGCAGTAATTCCACTGGAGGTCGGCATCCCAGGGATCAAAACCTAGGGAGTGGAAAATGGGACCAATGAGGCATTCTTAGCCCGAGATCTGGATTTGCTAGAGGAACAAAGGGAGAAAGCAGCAATTCGACTGGGGGCATACCAGCAGCAGGTTGCCAGGGCTTATAATAAGAAGGTCAACCCACGAGAGTTCCAATTTGGTGACCTCGTCTTAAGAAAGGTCGTCGGCAACAAGAAGGATCCCAGAGAAGGCAAGCTTGGCCCGAATTGGAAAGGACCCTATAAAATCATCTCGGTCTTGGGCAACGAGGATCGGCTTGAGGATAGTGAAGGCAAAGAGTTGCCAAGACCCTGGAATACTTGCAATCTGAAGTTTTTCTATCACTAGATTTTCTTTTTTTTTAAGTTTTCTTTTGTTTTGTTCTTAGCCGAAGTATCAATAAAGTTTTAGCTTGATTTTTAAACTTTTGTATTGTGACTAACCAGATACTTGACGATGTTTCTAAGTGAAACATGACGAATAACATAGACTTATTATATGGCAGAGTTCCTACTTGCATATAATAGAGTTGAACTAAGTTGGCGATGTTTCTAAGTGAAACATGACGAATAACTTAGACTTATTATATGGCAGAGTTCCTACTTGCATATAATAGAGTTGAACTAAGTTGGCAATGTTTCTGATTGAAACATGAGGAATAACTTAGACTTATTATATGGCAGAGTTCCTACTTGCATATAATAGAGTTGAACTAAGTTGAATCAACTTGAACTTGTCATATCAGCAGAATCAGACACAGATTGGAACTAAGTACATGTCAAACAGATTAACAAAGAGACCAGAGTTGGTAACCTCGGCCACTCTTTGTTTGAATATGACCTTGGCAACAAGGTCAAAGCCCCATGCTTAATAAGAACCCAAGTGGAACTTAGGTTTACATTAAGGAGCAGAGAGCTGTAGAATGATGCTTGGGAATTGGAATTTACAAGCTAAAGTTACAAGCAAAAGTTGGTTTAACACTTGTTGAAATTTTGAGAAAAATTTACAAGTTGAAGTTAAGCCGAGGTTAAGTTAATAGAAGATGGTTTAACACTTGTTGAAATTTTGAGAAGAATTTACAAGTTGAAGTTAACTCAAGATTATGTTGCAATAATAGAAAACAGAGGTCCTGAGTAAGGTGGCAAGTTGTAAGTAACACTTGTGAAAATATTGTTAATATTTTTCAAGTGTTAGGAACAAAGCCGAGATAAACTGTTAGTGGGTATAGCCGAAGTATTCTACACCGGGAAGATTACACAGTTAAGGTGTACGTTGAAGACATGTAAATTATTCTGAGTATAGAATCATAAAAAGAAGACAAACATTAAATCACACTGAAAGAAAAAGTTAGAGATTGTATTCAGATAAAGGAAAGAAGGCAACTCGGCCTGACATCAAATAGTAATTGTTCAAACTACAAAATGGAACGTCGGCCAAATTAAAGCTTACATTGTTTCAAAAAGAAAGAAAAAAAGTACAAGGTACAGAAAAAAGAGAAAAACATCAAACTAGACTATTCGGCGTCTTTGGCTGGTTGGGTCTAGGGTTCAGAAGACAGTTGGGAAGACATCTCGGCGGCCTTCTCAGCCGCGAGCTCAGCATCAATCTCTTGAAGAGTCTAGTCGATACTTTTCTCGGCGATAGGCGCGTCCGATGTTGTCTTCTCAGGAGTGGCATCTTTGGAGACCTTACCCTCCTCATCCTGAGACAAGTCCACGACTTGCTCATTCAGAGTAGGGGACTTGGCCCTAGTAGCTTCCTTCTTCTTCTTGACCAAAGCTTCTTCCACGGAATCAGAATCGTCTTCGGATTGGCTTGAAGTAGGGGGAATGGCAGGGGGAGGTCGCCAGTGTTCTTGAAGGAGGAGTCCTCATGGACATCCAGCTTTTTTAGGGCAGCCATCCAACCAATGGTGAAACCCTTATTGCATGCCTGCTTCACTTGTTTTTTGTAGTCCTCCTTAACGTCGGCCGCCCCCTTGACGTATGCCTTCTCATCGACGGGTTTGATCTCGGCCTCTTTTGTGGCCAGGGCATCTTGAAGCTCTTTTTGGGCCTCAACCATCTTTGCCTTAGCCTCTTTCTTTTCGGTCACAAGGACCTTGGCAATGGCCTTTGTAGCGTCAGCCTTTTCCTCGGCCTCGTCCTGAGCCTTCTTGGCTGCCTCGGCCCGATCTATCAAGGCCTTCATTTTGCCCTCGACCTTGTTAAGGACTTGGACAAATTGGCAGCCTCCTTTGTTGTTTGGACCAACTCCTTCTTAATATCAAAAGCTTGCATCACGAAGGAGTGGCCATGCTGGATCGCCTGGAAGAAATGGAAAAAACAAATGTTAGTAAAAATTCTGTAAGTATGGGAAAAACAGAAAGTGGAGAGTGTCAAGTGATGGGGGCTTACCTGCACGGAGTGCTACAACATCAAAGAAAAATTTTCATACTCGTTCATCCCGGCGTTGCGCTCGAGATCGTTGGGAAGGAGCAAAGCGGTAGAGAGGGCAACGCCGACTTCAATGTCATCGGCGCTGTCACTAGCTCTAACCGGCTTGTCCTCAATGGTAATAGGGGGAGCCCAGGGGACATTAGATTTCAGAGAGCCCGAGGTTATGGCCGATTCAGACCTCGGTCTTTTTGACCGAGTTGATTGGGATGGTTCGGCCTCAGCAAGCCTCTTCTCGGCAGCAAAGGGGGTCTTCTCGCTCTCGGCCAATTTTGAAATTGGCAAGGTGTCCTCAATGTCAATCTGAGTCACCGTTGCCTTAGGCTGGGCCTTCTTCAGTCTTTTGGGCTTTGGCTTTGGTTGAGGCTGGGATTGTGTTGGTTAAGCATTGACAGTGTCGAAGATGCCAGCCAGCAAATCGTCTGCAACTGCTTTCTTGCGACCCATCTCGGCAGTAATTGCAGTTCGGCGTCGGCGTTTGCGTTGAGATGGAGGGATCAGATATGGAGCCGAGGTTGATGGTTGCTCAGCTAAATCGGAAGTTGATCCCTGATATGGCCGAGGTGATGAAGTTGCTGGAGGAGTTGTGGCGGAAGGAGAAGATTTGTTTTTTTTCCTCGGGACGTCGGGCAAAACGAATTTGTAGGTTGGGATGAAGTTGAGCAGTAAAGGAGCTCTCCGCTTCTGAACTGGCAGATCCAACAACTTCTTCAAGTCCTTGCTAGGGAAAAAGGACTTACGGAAGTCTTTTGGCGGCTGTGGAAGAGCTGCAAGAAAAACAGACGTTAGAACATACAGAAAGAACAAAGTATTAAAGACTTGAAAAACAAGTAAGTGTAACACTTGGCTCTTACCATTACCCTCTATGAATACTGTTCGGCTAAGAGGGTAGAGGTGAAGGTCCTCATCTGGAGCGAACTCCCAATTGCCCGAGACAATGAAGTAATCATCCCCGGCTCCCTTGTTGGAGTCTGGGAGGTCGACAACAAGTTTGTATTCTGTGGACCTCGGTTTGAGGTAGTAGATATAGCCTTTTTCTAACTTGAGGCCACACATGGTGTAGCAATATTGGATATCGGCTAAAGTTACCCTAGCGTTTTCTTTTTTGGCTAAGGCTATTATGCCGTTGATAACTCGGTAAGAGTTGATGGCGAGTTACATTGGGTTCAATTTGTAGTAATGGAGAATTTCTCGAAAAAAGATGTCAAGTGGGAGCCTAAGTCCACACTCTATGAAAGCTACAACTGGGAAGGGCATGGAGTCGACTGTGGGCATAATGGAGTCATCCTCCCCTGCCAACCTGAGATGAACGTCGGCAATGATGGAAAACTCCTGCCTGAAATATTCTAACTTGGTCGGGGTGTCTACCGTATACCTCCACATACCCATGATGTCAGCTTAAAGGGAAAGTATTAGATTTCAGAATGAAGTGTTTTGTAGGGGTTTGAGGGACCTCGGCTAAAAACTGCAAGTGTGTTGGGGCAAATTTTTTCGAAAGATCTAAGGGGAATTCGTTTCATTTTTCCCTAAGATTCATGTGTTCTACGACAAATCTCAAACCTAAGTCTAGGCAAATGAAGATTGAAGGCAAGAATCTAGAAAAGACACAGAAACAAGAACAATGACTCAGAATCAAGAATAGTGATGAACTACCAAGAACACTGTGACAGAGTGTACAAGGGTGTGAAGCCAAAAACAGTGGCAAAATGAACAAGTGGGTAATCAATGTGTGTTTATTCAAGAAACATATTGGGCAAAAGCAGAATCATAAGATGAACATGCCCTAATACATGATTGAAATCATACACACAGATTTGTAATCATAAAAACGTGAATAAAGTCATAGTAACAGAGTATAAATGTAACAAAGTTCGAAGTGAACCAACAACCGAAATGAGGGGAAACAGTGGCTTACCAGAGAATGTGAGGCCGGTGTTGGGTTCGTCGAAGTCAGACGACGGTAGCAAAAGCAACGGAGCGATGAAGATCTCGCCAGAAGAGGTGAACGGAGCAAGTTGCAGAGCTTAAGAGCTTGGAGCAATGGAGGATTTGGGAGAAGAGAGAGTTTGCACGAAGATGAAGATACAAAAGTGAAAAGATTGAGAGAAAGAAGTGGTTTTGATCAAAACCACGAAATGGCAGCAAAATTGCAATCAATATGCCTAGGGCGATGTGCTTGTCAGACGGCGCAAGCAAAAACGATGCGACTTTATGGCTCGTGTCAGGTATGGCTCAGTATGGGAAAGACGCGTGATAGAAACGGTTGAAATATTGTGCGTGACAGCTCACACGCATAATAAAACTCTTGGAGATCTTGATTTAATGAAGTAAAGACCTCAACTACGGGGGCGATCTCGGCTCAATGAACTTGAACAGACTTGGTTATTGGTTTTAAAGCGTTGATGCAAACACACTGAAGTGTTTATCATATGGAGCCGATGTGTGGAAACCTCGGTAATGAAAGATAGAGCAAGTTTAGCCGACGTGATATAAGTTCAAATGATATAGGTTCCATCACCTTAGTATGCCGAGGTAATAGAACCTAAGGGGCAGTTGTGGGGACATAATATTTGAGTGGCGACACGTGGCCAAGGTGGCACCGAAGTGTCAGCCGAGGAGCCACGTGTCCTGATCATGACACCGAGGTAATCTCGGCCAGGCCGAGGTTATCTCCGAAGATACCAGAGTCCGGGATAAGCGGATAAGGGACAAGAGTCCTAGAATGAGAGAAGACTTCAGTTTGGATAAAGATAAGACTCTTAGAGAGTTTATCCCAATCCTACTAGGAGTCCAAGATTAGCAATAATCCAGAGTCCATTGAGGCTAGGCTTCTATTGGGACTAGGTTTGTGTTGGCTATAAAAGGGAGGCACCCTCATGGGTCTAAGGTACGCTTCTATATTCTGAATAGTGAGTTAAGCACTTTTGTTATCTTTGAGAAATAACTGACTTGATCGTCGGAGTGCCCCAGGTGGACGAACCACCGCCGGAATCTCTTCTTTCTGTGACAGGTCGTTTGGGCTTAATCTATTCTGCCGGTACTCTCGAACTAAGTACTAGTTTGGCAGTGTGGTCAGAAATCGACTCACACATTGACATTGCTAGGTGCTTAGATGATGCATAATTTACTGCTATATTTTTCATATCATGGAAGAGTCGCAGATAATCACTTATAGTGTTTTCCACTATGCAAACGGAAATAGTAGTATGTTTTGAAGCTAGACCTGAATTATATGATTAAAGAATTTTGTTTTGGAGTTAGAAATTGTTAATTTCATCTCGAAACCTATAAAGATGTGTTGTAATTTTTTTTTATAAATAGTCGGGTAAATTACATCATTAGTCCCTTTAGTTTAAGTGAAGTGTCACTTTAATACTCCAAAGTCTCAATTTGAATAATTTAATTCCTACACTTTCAATTTCATTACAATATAATCCCTTTGTCACTTATTGTTAGAATTTGAAAAAAAAAAAAAAAAAAAGGCCATTGGTAAAACTAGAGGGATCAAAGTGAAATTAAAAACAAACTACAAGAGTCACTAGTGTAATATATTCATTACATCAGTGGAACCTATATTTTGTTTCGATCTTCACTTTGATTGTTCTAACTTTGCACATAATTTTTGCCGTTGAAATTGTTAACGGATGATCAAAGAACCAACTAGAAATAAAATTGAAATTTTAAAAAATCAAATTGTTCAAATTGAAATTACGAGGACCATAGTAAAATTTTATTCGAACTTAAAGAACCAATAGTGTAATGTATCTTAAAAAGCTCTGATGATTCAAATCTATAATTAGAGTAGATCATCTAAACGAGATATGTGGTATGCCACAAATATATATATATATATATATATATTTGTATATTTTGGTGATTTGGTAGCGCCTAATACCTAATCTAAAGACACTAAACTAATGTTTTGAAACCCGGACCGTTGGTCAAACCAAAAAAGTGATAGGATCACGGGTCACTGGTTTAAACGTCAGGTAAACCAAAATTGAACCGTGATGTCATAATTACCTAATAAATATATTAATAATTATTTTTAAATTAAAAAATAAAAATAAAGATACACTCATTCAAAATATTTTTGTATTTTAAGATGTATGTAATTTATATAAATATATTTACGAATACATATTTCTAGATGCATTTTTATATTAATATTATTTATAACAATATTAATTATAATAGTATTTGAGAGAAAACTTGTTGAATACAATAAATAATATACATTCCCTATTTATATCAAAGGAATTATGTTGATCTGGTGGGAATGCACAGCCTCCTCACGCATGAAGTGTGTTCGATTTTTCCAATTGAAATAGGTTCAAAGGTGTCCCTGGACCAATTGACAGGTCAATTAGTTGAATCGGCCGGTCCAGACCGATTTTAATAACATTGCACTAAACACACCATATCAGGCTCCTAATTATTGTTACCAGCAGTATAGATAGAGATGTTACGTGCAGTCCAAGAATGTGTAAACTTGATTGATTTAAAACAAAATATCTACATTATTTAACAAAAAACTCCTCCTATGCGTGAACAAGTGTACTATATATCTCATTGAAAGATCGAATCATTGCAAGCCTTGAGCTAAGGCCTGTATCTAGGGCTTCCAAATTTTGACTCAAAATAAAACTCTAAATTTATTAATTTTATGTTATATTAAAAGTTTAAAACTCAATCTTTTTTTATTATTTGAGGCCCAGTCTAAAAGGCCTCTAAAAAAATATGTTGGGCCAAATTAAAATATATATATCATCATTGTTAGGCCTAATTAAAAGTTTATATAATTAGTCTAAACAAATATATATGATATAATAAAATAAATAGTTTAGTTTAATTTTTTTGCCCTCTATTTTAATTGAATAATTTTACCCTAATTTATTTTTCTTAATTTTTTTGCCCTCTCTGTATCATAATTTAATGGAATAATTTTGCCTTAATTTTTTCTCTCAAATAATTGATGGATTGCAATTTGCATAGATTATGATTGTGTTATCAGATATCATATTACAATAACATAATCACTTCGTTATCAAATATCAACGAATTATATTCCTTTGTATCGATTATTACTAAATTATAAAACAACAATACCCTATTTTATCTTTTTTGAGTCTTTGTAATGATTTTTCTTATCTTAATATATGAAAATAAATTTTAATCATTATGTGTAAAGAAACTTTTTGTAGTTACTAAATAATAAAAAACTTATTGGTAACTTATTATTTTATCCATAATTTTTTTTTTATAAAAAAATATATATAAGAGGGCCCCACTTTCAATGTCCACCTAAGGCCCCATAAATCTCAAGACCGGCCTTGGATTGAATTAATTGTTTCTTAAATCGTGTTTTGCCGCTGCACCTCCCTTTTTTTTCCTGCTAGAATAACAACTTTATTAGACTATAAGAGAAACCGTATAGAGTTGATATTTGGACATGATACAGAGAGCATAATAACCTAGGACATAAAAGCAACACAATGAAAAACATGAGACTAGAGCAGAGCGACAAAAGGACCAAACTTCAGCAAAGAACACTACATCCAACTTAACAAAAGCAAGAGCAGGAACACCATCAGGAGCACTATAAAGCACAACGAAACACAACAGAAGCAGAAACACAGCATAAGAACATCAGCAAGTATAGCATTGAGAAATTGGATAACAACCCAACCAGGAGGGGGAAATAGAAGATCTCACAAGATAAAAATCAACCATCTTTTGTAACTATCAATATGCATAGTTAAGCTTTAGTTTGTAGGCACCAACAATCCTAAACTCACAAGAAACAAAAGCTTATAAATCCATCAGCAAACATAGTGCGGTCCCTTTCACCCAAATATTGCTGCATTAAACCTTCCCTAAACATATTGCTCTCATGACATCTTCCATAACCTGCAAATAAGCACAAGAGAGTGTCAATTACATGCACAGACTGAATTCTACTATAATTACATCTCATCCATAAAGGCTGCTACAGTTATAAGATCTTCCAGCCTTTCAATTTCACATATTATCCATCTTTTATGCAATTCCAATTTTATTTAAGCTCTCTAATATTTAACTAAATGCAGTCATTGATTTACATATCGTTGCATATTATCCAATCTAAATTTATTCCCATCATGTGCTCAAATCAATAAAGGACACATTCTTATTTGACATTTGTTAAGCAAATCACATCAAAACCATTCTTATCAGTAACTTATCATCAAACACAAGAACCCAACCGCAAGAATGAAGATGCTTGTTTCTTAATCCCTTTCAATATAGCTTAATTTGGTTGCTAATTTTTATTATCAAGAACAGGTAGAAACCATATAAACAATAGAATAATTGAATTCTCTTTTGTATCCATATAGCACATTTCATGGAGACAAAGGACAAGAAAACACGGTTATAATCTCCAAGTGTGTCTAACCTTTGAATTCATGTAATCTCCAAATTCTAGGACAAGAAAACACAGTTATATATTCAAGACTACACAAATATTCCTCAATTATTTCCTACTGCAAAATGGTGTTCCGAACTTAAAAGACACAGACACTTCTAAGAAGGTGGAGCATGTCATGTCAAACGCCGAACCTACACAACCCGACAATCATCAACAATATTTTAGGCAACAAATTTGAATTTCTGGATATGCTTGGTGAGGTGTATCTAATCGGACATGTCCGACACGTACAATTACACAGGTATGGAGTGTTTGCCATGGTTACATAATAGATACGTAATACAATAATGTAATTTGATTTTTGCATGCATCAGTCCAAAAATCTGATTTTTGCATAAATAAGGGTAAATTATACTAACCACCCTTAAAGTTTAGAGAAAATACATTGGGGTAATTCTATCTATTTACACCACAAAACTAACTCCTTGCACCCTCAAAAAGTTTCATTTTATTTTTTACAATTTCTATAATTCCATTCCTACCCTCATCCCTACCATCCACTCTTCCCAAACCTTTCAAACCCTAGTTTCTTCACCTCCAACTGACACGATTGCTACCGCCGTCTACAACCGCCGCCACAACAAACACCCTAAAAGCTCTCACTGTCGCCGCAATCATCACCAGCAACAACCTCCACAGCCTCGCTTTGGCCATGACCACCTCTTCTGCAGCCCCCCAACCGGCAACCCAACCTAACCGCCATTGCAATCCTGCCTCCCATCTCCACCGTCGCAACCCAGTTTCGACCCTCGTTGATAAAAATTGTCCACCCCGGAAAACCTGCCCAACCCAGTCCAACCCTCCCACCTACGGTCGATTTCAAACATTGATTCAATCGGAAGCGGGTATGAGAATAACAAAAGTTCAGATTCTCGATCGACTATTGGGCCTAAAGTAATTTTATTCATTGAAACCGTTCGACCGAATTTTATTAATAAGAACATTATAGATGCCATAGGTAGATGCACTGTTCTTTTTTTATCATTATTATTTTTTATTCTTTTCATATAGGACTTTGTGTTTCCTTGGTGAAAGAGCTAGTTTACTTTTATTTAATTTTTTATGGAACTAAAGAACTATTATTTAATTTTGTATGGAACTTGTGTTTGTTGGTAAGAGAGCTAGTTCTTCTTAGTCAGAAAGCTAGCTACCCAGTCCTTTCATTTCAATTTTATTTTATATTTTTTTTCCCTATTCTCACTTTTATTTAATTTTGTATAGGATTTATGTTTTCTTGACAAGAGAGCTAGTTGTTCTTAATTAGAGACTAGTCTTTTCATTTTTTAATTATTTTTGTATAATGTTCTCTCTCCTTACTCTGACCTCATTTGATTCATTTTCATCTTTCTAACCCTCTTTTGTGAGATGCAAGTATATCCTCTCATCTCTTTCATTTTATTTTCTTCTCTTTATCAATCTTCATTGAATACATTTTGATCACTGCTTCGCCACTGCTACGAGATCCATGTCATCGTTGCTGCAAGATTGCTTCATTGTTTCCATATTCCTCTTTCTTTCTAGTTTTTCCTCTCACCCTCCCCTCCCTCCTCAGATCTCCCCCTCACCTCCCCTCACCTCTCAGATCTCCCAACCTCCCATACCCCTCTGAAATCTCCTTTGAGTCTATGGACCCATACCATTCTCAGAGCTCCTTTAAGTCTATGGACAAGGGTTATTCACAACACCACCAACCATTTAACCAATCAACCCTCTCTCTCTCTCTCTCATGTCTGTGTTTTTTGTATGTGCACCGACCAAGGTTCTGAAAAGCGGTTGTAGTCGCCGTAACGGTGGCGGTGACGCGGTTGCGGTTGCGGTTGCGGAGTGTAAAGGCCGTAGTGTAACGGTTGCGGTAATCGGAACTGTGAATTTTTTTATTTTTCGCACAATTTGAAAAAAACTTACCGATACGCATATTTTTTTTCCATGATCATATTTATTGGGGTAAAAATAAATATTGATCAATTTTTGTAAATTTTTAAGTATGATCCAATATATTTCATATTTTTAAATCACTATAAACTGAGTTTTTTACATTTTATTTTAATAATTAATGACTTTATATTTTACAAAAAATTAATCACTAACTATTATATATAAGATAAATAATGACAAAAGTAAGAGAATAAATAAGAGCCTAAATATATATATATACATATTTTAACCAAGCCAAATAGATAATGACCACACTTATTATTATTATTATTATTATTTTCAAACAATATATAGATAGACACACACAAACAAAATGGTTTAGTGATAGCAGCTGAATAGAATAGCATAGGTCTTATAGTTTCAACAAATCAATAACATGTTCTTCATCTTCCCTCTTCTCTCTCTCTCTCTCTCTCTCTCTCTCTCTTGCTCCTCTATTTTCTCTCTTTATCTTCCCTCTTCTCTCTATCCCTCTTCCCCTATTTTCAGCTTTTTTTTGTGTGTTTTTTCAAAAGAAACAGTTTGGAACCGTTACGTAACGGTGCGTAACAGGCTGTTATGGCTGTTGCGGCACCATTACGGCCGCTACGACAACAGCTACGGCCGACACACCTGTGAATCTCAATCACACTGCAAAAGCGGCCGTAACGGGTGGCGGTAACCGCCAAAACCTTTACGTAACGGCGTTACGTAACGGTTGCGGCCGCTTTTTAAAACCTTGGCACCGACCGATTTCAACTATGAAAACCGTGACCCGATACTTTGCGGTTTAGAACAATACTCAGTCGAAATCGGATGCCATTTCTTTCCACCTGAAGCGGTTGGCTCGGTTGACGGTTCAACAACAAACTCAAACTGACTCGACCCATGAACAGCCCTAGTTACCACCCATTGCAACAGCCCATTTCTTCTTCTTCCCCTTCTCCTCTTTCTCTCATTCTCTTCATCCTCCTTCCATAAACCCCAGATCTAAAAACCCTAGATCTTTGGTTTTAGATCTAGGGTTTAGCAGTGACAGGGAGGAGGTCGAGGCGAGGGAAGGAGTCTGGGCTAGGGTTTGTGATGCAAAGAACAAAAAGAAGGGAGTGGGGTGACAAAATTTGTAAAGGGTGGAGGTTGACGAGGTTACAGAGGGTGGCGGTAGGAGGGAAGCGAAGGGAAGAAAAGGGGAAGGAAAGGCATTTTGGCCATTTAAGTGTTCACATTTGATGATGTCACTATATTGTGTTGCCTTTTTAATGTCCATCCAACAGAAGGGGGAATCTTGGAATTAGTTTCAAAAGTAGGGGAGGTCAAAGTAATTTTTCAAACTACAGGGGAGATTCTTGCAATTATGTTAAATCTTAGGAGAGGTAACTGTAATTTACCCAAATAAAACAAAAGGGTGTAAAGAGTTAGAAGTATCGTGTAAGTAGAATTACCCAATACATTGATCCTTGAAGTTTAGAAAAAATACATTGAGCCCCAAACAGTGTTATGAAAGGCGCGCCTAGGCGCAAGGTGCATCGAGGCACAGGCTCTGCGACTGAAGGGACCCAAGGCGAGGCGAGGTAGATAAGTCGCGCGCCTTTGCCGAGCCTTGGGTCAGGCGTGAACAGGCGCAAGGCGACGCATAAGCGTGCCTTTTGCATTTTTTTTTTTAGGCTCTGATCTGAGTTTGAAAGGGACCAACCACATACGATTACAACTCATACTACTCAATACCCAACAGTTGAGAGTCGAAGCCCTAAACGCTATCGAAGAAAGGTGTCGTCTCCTCTTCGCGCAGTCTGCAGCTCATCGCGATGTCATCTTCGTCTTTGCACAGGTGAGTCTTCTTCTTCTTCTTCATCATCTTCAGGTGTTGTCTCGTCTCTCTGTTTTTCTTCTTTTTTTTTTTCTTTTTTTGCTGATTATCCATCGCTGCTGCTGGTTCTTTTTTTTTTCCTTCTTCTCCTTCTCCTCCTCTTCTTCTTTCCTGTGTTGCCATCTCGTCTCTCTATTTTTATTTTTTTCTTGCTGCGGTCTATTTTTTTTCCTAGTCTCTATTAGGAAAAAAAAAATTACAAATAATTAATTAATCACATTACATTACATTACACTGAAACTATTTTCCATTTATTAAATTTGTTGTGTAGAAAATAACATCTGAAAGTAATAGAAAAGATCCAGCGTGGCAACATGCCCATTTGGTAGAGCCCAATAATTTGTCTTGATTACTTTTTATTTTTAAAAAAAAATGTCTTAGTACTATAAATGATTAGTCTATGTTAATTTATCTATTTTTTACTAAGATTGTGCGCCTTGCTTCAATAAAGCCCGCGCCTGGCCTTGCACCTTGCGCCTAGGCTCAAGAGACCTTCAGCGCCTTGAGCCTTTAAAAACACTGGCCCCAAAAGTTTGCATAATTACCTTAGGCTCGTTTAATGTTTTAATTCAGATAACACTTGGCCCATTTTCATCAGTAATTCAATAGTTGTATAAATGAAAAAATAATGTTATCATTTCTTTTACATTGAAATGTATATTTTACCATTTAACAAAAAAAATTTGAATATTTTACCTTATTTCTTCGTATATCTACACTCCACTACATTAGTTCTAGTTGTTTTAGACTTACTAAAAGAAGGTCCGTGTAATTATGCTAAACTTAAGGGCTTATTGTATTTTTCTAAACCTCAAGATAGTGTGACAGCCACCTCCTTGATTAACTAAATTAATTATGTGATTATGTGTTCTTAAGTGCCATGTGATTATTTGAATTGAGTTATTGTGCCATGTGTGATATGCATCGTATTGTTATTGTGAACAGATAAGAACAAGTGATAATTGAACCTGTCTTAAGTGTAGTCTAGTGTAGATTTGGATAAAATTGTCTTAATTTAGTTTAACCTCATACTAATTAATTAAGGCAAGATTAGAGCTTAATTACACTTCCTAAGCTAGTCATCAACATAAGAAGAGGAGAGAGAGAGATAGTGGAGGATGTTAGAGACAACATTTGAGAGAGTCCAGAGAGAAAAGAGTTTGAGCTCAAAGAAGAAGAGAAGGGCTTAGGAGGAAGATAGAAGATTTGTCTTGAATTCTCTCAAATCATCAAGCAAGGTAGGCATTTCTCTCCACATTCTTGAAATTGAGACTTGTACGTTCATCATCTTCAAAGATTAAAGCTTAAATTAGGATGAATTGATGCTTAATTAGAAGTTTTGCTCATGTTCTTAGGAGATTAGGACATGCATGTCTTAGTATGGAAGAATTGGCTAAGTTAGCTCCTAAATTCACCATGCATGGCATAATTTCTTGAACTTCATGATCATACATTCATTTTCTTGCATGGGCTTTCAAAATTGAAGGGAAATTTCATGGGATTTGAAGATTTGAAGCTCGAGAATTCAAGTGTTATGAATTGACATATTAATTCAATAATTGAAACTCTTGCATGGAAATTAAAGTTTAATTCAAAGTTGTGAGTTTCATTTGATATTGTAAATTAAAGTTTTGGTTGTTTTTCAAGCTAATTTTGGGAGTGAAATGCATGAAATTGAAGTTAGAATTTGCAAAATTGGAGCTTCAAACTTAGACTGATTTTCGGACCGGATGAAACCCAATTCCACACGTGCGGCCTGGGGTCCCGCACGTGCGGAAAACAAAGACAGACTTGAGTGTGCATACTGTTGGTGACCTTTCCGCACATGCGGCCAGTGACCTCGCCGCACGTGCGAAGTTAGGTTGGTCCCAACTCTGTTTTCACTCCACTTTTCTACCTTCCGTGCCTCCGTTTACATGATTTTCACATGTATTTGCATTCATATGCATATTATAGGCATGAAAGAAGTAAAGAACGAAAATTAGAACCGAACGAGTGGACAACAAATAGAACCGAATAAGTAAATAACGAACCGACTGACTGAATGAACTGTGTATTGAGTTGTTGTGCTTAAATTTGTTTGTTTATGTCGAACGCCACATCTTTAACGCATATTTCACGAAGCCCACTATGAGTAACAATGTTGTAAAGATATGTTCAATTATAATTATTTTCTGATCGATAAACTGTACAGTTTCCTAAAATGCAACTGTTTACTGAATGAATGATTGTTCTATTTTATGAAATGTGTTTGTGGCATCCATAGCATACTGTTACTACCTACTGCTACTGTCTACTGCTACTGCTACTGTTACTGTTACTGAGATCTTTGTTAGTTTCAATTGTTAGAACTACTGTTTATTGTATTGATAGCCATCACTCAGAAAATATGAGGAAGAAGATTCAAAACTTCTTATTTTACAAGACCAAATGACACTCCTTATATAGGAGATATTACAAACATCATGATAACCCATTATCTGCCACTTACATATTATATATTACCACTATCTACCACTATCATATTATATACATGCCACTATCTAATTATATACCACTATCTGCCACCAGCACCACTATTGACTAATATGAAGGCAATAATAATCAAATTTCCAGCACTCCCCCTCAAGCTGGTTTGAAGATATCTTCCATAGCCAGCTTGCTAGTCAGCTTATCAAATTGCTTCTTGTGTAGTCCCTTCGTTAGCACATCAGCTAATTGTTCACCTGTTGGAAGGTAGGTCATACAGATTATGCCAGCATTGATTTTCTCCTTGATGAAATGTTTATCCACTTCTATATGTTTTGTGCGATCATGTAGAACTGGATTATGAGCTATAGATATAGCTGCTTTGTTGTCACAATAGACCTTCATAGGTGTCGGGTGAGAAAGCTTTAATTCTTCAAGAATTCTTTTAATCCACATTACTTCACAGATTCCATGGGCAACAGCTCTAAACTCTGCTTCTGCACTACTTCTAGCTACCACATTCTGTTTTTTACTCCGCCATGTAACTAGGTTCCCACCTACAAAGGAGCAGTATCCGGATGTTGATCTCCTGTCTGTAACACTTCCTGCCCAGTCTGCATCTGTGTATACTTCAACTTGAAGATGTCCATGTTTCTTGAACAGTAAGCCTCTCCCTGGAGTTCCTTTCAAATATCTTAAGATCTTATAAACGGCCTCAAAGTGCTCTGCCCCTGGTGAGTGCATGAACTGACTTACCATACTGACTGCAAAGGCAATATCAGGCCGCGTATGAGACAAGTAAATCAATTTCCCTACAAGTCGCTGATATTGTTCCCTCTCTTTGACTTCTTCAGCCTTAGCAGCTTGTAACTTCAAGTTACAACCAAGCATACCTGTTTCTCCAAGGAGATCAAGAACATATTTTCTCTGATTAACGAATATACCTTCCTTGGATCTTGCAAATTCCATTCCGAGGAAATACTTGAGGGCTCCCAGATCCTTAATGTGAAATTCTTTTGCGAGTTTCACTTTGAGGGCTGCTAACTCTGCTTCATCATTACCAGTTAAAATGATGTCATCAACATAAACAATCAAAATTGCAATTTTACTGTCTTTTGAATGTTTATAAAATATTGTGTGATCTGCTTGACTCTGCGAGAAGCCACAACTGATAACTGCCTTCCCAAAGCGTTCAAACCACGCTCTTGGTGATTGTTTGAGTCCGTATAATGACTTGTTCAATCTGCATACTTTGTCGCTACCAAGTCTCTGCTCAAATCCCGGCGGTAGGCTCATGAACACCTCCTCTTCAAGATCACCATTGAGAAAAGCATTTTTAATGTCAAGTTGATGTAGAGGCCAATCTGAATTTACTGCAAGAGATAACAGTACTCTGATGGAATTTATTTTAGCAACAGGAGCAAACGTCTCTTGATAGTCGATCCCATAAGTTTGAGTGAAGCCTTTAGCCACCAGTCTCGCCTTGTATCTCTCAACGCTTCCATCTGCGTTACATTTTATCGTAAACACCCATTTACACCCAACTGTTTTCTTGTCTTTGGGTAGATCAACTATCTCCCAAGTACCACTTCTCCTTAAAGCATTCATCTCCTCCATGACTGCTAATTTCCAATTCGGATCATCCAATGCTTCCTGTATATTCCTTGGAACAAACAAGTGTGAAATCCTAGATGTGAAAGCTCTATGGTTTTTAGACAGTCTTTGATAGGAGAGGTAATTTGCAATAGGATGTTTAATGCAATTTCGGACACCTTTCCTAATTGCTATAGGAATATCAAGGTCGGAAATAGAAGGAATAGGATTACCTAAAATTTCGATGCCAGAACTCGGGTGGACATTCGGGTCATTAGGATGGACATTCGGGTCATTATTCCTCAGATGAAATCGCTTCCTAGTATAAACCTGAAGCTCAGAATTTAGATCATTTTGTAGTACTTCTCCCCCTAAACAAGAATCTTCTTGATTAGGCACCATAGAACTTGGTTCTCCTAAGTGATCATTATCAGACAGATGTGGTTTTTGTGTAGGATAAATGACATTGGGGAGCGGGATAGAAATATCCCAAAAATTGTCATCTACTCCACTTGTCTTCCCCTGAAGAGAAGTGTTGGGGAAATAGGATTTTGTTTCCACAAATGACACATCCATACTCACATGAAATTTCTTTGTTTGAGGATCGAAACACTTATACCCCTTTTTGTTTGAGGAATAACCCAAAAAAACACATTTTATAGCACGGGGGTCAAGTTTTGAACGAAATTGACTGGGAACATGAACATAGGCAGTACATCCAAAAACTTTGGCGGGTAAATCAGAAAACAACCTCGTGTCAGGAAAAAAAGTTTTGAGACAATCAAAAGGTGTTTTGTATGTTAACACCTTTGTAGGCATCCTGTTTATCAAATAAGAGGCTGTTAAAATTGCTTCACCCCATAAATATTTAGGAACATGCATGTAAAACATTATAGCACGTGCTACTTCAAGTAAATGTTTATTTTTTCGTTCTGCAATGCCATTTTGTTGAGGGGTATCCCGACATGTAGATTGATGAAAAATCCCCTTTTTTTCCAAAAAACCACCCAACTGCTCATTGAAATATTCTGTTCCATTATCAGAATGTAAAATACCAATTTTGGTTTGAAATTGGTTTTCAATCATATTGTAAAAATTTGTGAATAAAGTTTTCACGTCAGATTTTTTATTCATCAAATAAATCCAACATAAGCGGGTATGGTCATCAATAAATGTAACAAACCATCTTTTACCAGAAAGAGTAGTGATTTTAGAAGGGCCCCAAACATCACTATGAATCAAATAAAAAGGTTTGGAAGCCTGGTAAGGTTTTGGCAAATAAGTAGAGCGATGAAATTTTGCAAAAATGCAACTTTCACAATGAAAAGAAGAACAATCAATCCCTTTAAATAATTCTGGAAATAAATGTTTCAAATAAAGAAAACTAGGATGTCCTAGCCTATAGTGCCATAGCATTATTTTTTCTCGAACAGAGATTGAACTAGTACTATTAAAGCTCTGAGCTTTTTTATTACTAACAGGTACTTCATCAAAGTAGTAAAGACCTTCAAGCATCCTAGCACGCCCAATCATCATCCCCGAGTTCTGGTCCTGAAATTCACAATGGGATTCAAAAAATGTAACACGACAATTAGAATCCTTAGATAGTTTACTGACAGACAAAAGGTTACAGGCTAAGTTGGGGACGTGAAGAACAGCATTGAGATTAATTTTCTCAGTTAGTTTAATAAATCCTTTTCCTGCAATAGGTGAAAAACTACCATCGGCTATTCTGATTTTGTCATGACCAGAACAAGGGAAATAGGTACTAAATAAATGGGAAAAACTAGTCATGTGATCGGAGGCACCGGAATCTATGATCCACGGAGAGAAGTTTAGGCAAGAGAAGGCTTTAGGATTTCTACCTGTTTGTGCCAAAAAAACACTAGGAGTACCGGATGAGGAGTTGGATTTTATCAGCTTTAAGAGTTGATCAATCTGCTCTTTGTTGAAGGGACCTGAATCGGCTTCATTAGCAGTAGGAAAGCCACGATTCTTCTCTCCTTGTTTGCTGCTTTTCCAGTTGACAGGTTTGCCATGGATCTTCCAACACGTTTCGCGTGTATGGCGAGGCTTGTTGCAAAAATCACACCAGACCCGTGGCTTATCATCAAACCTGCGCTGGTAATTTGCAGCCTTGTTGGCCGCAGCATCGCTAATTAAAGCAGAAATTTCAATTGACTCACCAGTACCTTTTTTCTTAAGCATGACGCTCCTTCGGCTCTCTTCCCTTCTGACTTCGGCAAATACTTCGCCAATGGATGGGAGAGGAGGTCTGCCAATAATTCTTCCTCGCACTTCATCGAACTCAATGTTGAGGCCGGCAAGAAACTTGTAAATACGGCTGTCTTCCACAGTTTTCTTGTGGTGGTTGCAGTCGTCAACCGATTTCCATTCGTATGTGTTGAAGATGTCAAGATCCTGCCACAACCTTTTCAACGAATTGAAATATTTGGTGACAAATCATCTCCTTGACGAATCTCTCCCAACTTCAAAGTCAATTCGAAAACTTGAGATTGATTTCCTAGGTCAGAATACATCTGACTAACATTATCCCACAACTCTTGTGCAGTAGTATAGCACATGTAATTAGAGCTTATATCCTCCTCCATGGAATTGACCAACCATGTCATAACCATGGAGTTTTCAGCGTCCCAACTGTCGAACAGCGGATCATTAACAGCAGGAGCCTTCTTGTCACCAGTGATGTAACCGATCTTTCCTTGCCCACGGATATACATCCGGACAGATTGTGACCAGCGGAGAAAATTATCACCATTTAGGCGGATGGTGGTGATTTGGACAGAGTGAGAGTTGGACGTTTTCACCGGAATGGCAGCGGCAGGGGTTGAAGTGGTTTCGGACGTGACTTCCGACATGGCTATGACGGTTTTAGGGCTGCTGTGTTTTTGTTGCTCTGATACCAACTCAGAAAATATGAGGAAGAAGATTCAAAACTTCTTATTTTACAAGACCAAATGACACTCCTTATATAGGAGATATTACAAACATCATGATAACCCATTATCTGCCACTTACATATTATATATTACCACTATCATATTATATATTACCACTATCTACCACTATCATATTATATACATGCCACTATCTAATTATATACCACTATCTGTCACCAGCACCACTATTAACTAATATGAAGGCAATAATAATCAAATTTCCAGCACCATCAAATGACTGTTTGGTCTTTAAGACCTACAGTACTGTTCTGCTATTGGATGTACCACGTATGACTGCTATAATTTCCAATGACTAATATTATGAGATACTAATTGAGAAAGTGAACTACTGAATTGACTGTTTCAATTACTATGTAAGGACATCGTTCATAACCTCTATAAACATTTGTTATTCACTGGGCTCCAGCTCGCTGTTTATTATATATATGTAGGTGAACAAGCACCGGATCGGACTTAGCAGCGTCAATCCAAATCCTGTTTTGTCAAGCCAACTACTATGCCTCACTGCAGGGTTCTGAACCGTCATGTGTCAAGGCTTTTTGGGTGCTTCAAATTCACCCGTTTGAAATTGTGATTATGATATTAAGAATGTTTTGTGACTTTTATTAATACAGTTTCTTTTGGTATTGGGATTTAATTCCCTAACTTATGCTTTTGTTTTGCATAAAAGTGTGTTATGGACTTATATATATGAAAGTTTATTTTTCATCTAAGTCCTCATAGCTCATTGGACATAATTGTTTATAAATTATTGGCTTCCGCCAGCCCCTTTTTACTGTCTTACTATATTACTGTTAAGCAGGTCTTTGGTAATCTCGAATTACTAGCCGGTTATGACACTAAACCTATAGGGACGGGTTTGGGTCGTGATAGATAGTCAGTGTAATTATCCAAAAAAATAACTATATGGATCCAAAAGAATAACTATATGAAACCCTATTGAATGACATACAATATAGTTTACCACACTGCCCAAGAAGTGTAGTAGACTAAATTGCCCACGAAGGTGAGTACACGAAGAATCCAAAAATAAAAAGTCATTGGGCAAAATAGTTGCCATTCAAAAATTCAATCGACCACCTATTACTCTTGGGACTATTTTCACTTGTGGACAAATACAAGATGACTGATATTCGGAGGATTGTTGAGCGCCTCCTAATCAAAATTTACCCCTCTTCAACAGAAAGCTTATTGAATCGCTTTTCCCTTTCATCCATGCTCTGTATGTGGTTCATCCTAAGCGATAACATCTAATTGGTCCCTTTACCTAACATGAAAACCATAAGGGTATATTTTCCGAAAACAAAAAAAGCATGTTTGTTGAACAATTTCTGGAAAACTACTTTTGAGGAATTTTTCTGATAGGTCTTCTACTTTATGTAACCTGCTCATATCTAGAAGTTGTTAACCACATGAAGCAATCACTCACCTTTCTTTTGATATATCATGTCAACTCCTTTCAACTAAAAAAAACTTGTCCCCAGGTCATATTTACAATATCATTTTGCTAAAATATTGTGCAGGCAGCAGGCTAAATGAAAGAATTGCAGAATCACAATGTTCAGCCCCATTCATCCTCCTAAGCAAAAAGAAAAAAGGTACAGATCTAGTTTCATTCTGTGGACCACCACTAAAATATCTAAAACACCCGCACAAATGGAAAAGCGATCACGTGACATGAAATAATCATCAGTAGACAGATGTATTGGAGAGCTACATTCGGCAAGACGTGGTATTACCTCTTCCAAATGGTGGCCATAGCCTCAAGCACTTAGAGGTACACTCGAGAACCCTCACATGTAATAGTATTGAGTGATAAGAAAAGACTGACTTCGGCATTGGGTACATTCCAATGAGATTTAAATGGGCTCATGATCCGATGGGCTATAAGCGCGTTGAATAAAATCCAAACTACTGTCCTTCCAAGGTAACTTAACCTACTCAAAATATATAGAGCTACATGGATTGGTGGCTAGAACTAGAGACTTTGCTAAATGCTCTACTAGTATGCTCACACTAATGTAATTATGATCACCTTCATCCCACTAGAGAAAAAGATAGCGCGTACAATTTGGGCATCTTCTGATATAGCCAAGTCAATGATGTGTTAAACAATGATGTGTGGGAATTCTAGGCTTCTACGCTAAGGAGAAAATAGTGTTGGGCAACTGTCTCATGCACGGCAACTGCCCCAGACTGCAAAGTCGCCTTGCATATAAACAGTGGTAGAACCCAAACAGCAAAATTCTCACACACAAAGCTACTATTTTACTTCTTTGAAACTCTTACTGCTACTAAATTGTCCCTATATCACTCACTTGCTCTATGTTCTCACCAATCCACTCTTTCTTCCAACCCCTTGGTGTTACTATGGTGTTAGTTCCTCCTCAAGTCCTTTAGTTTGTTAGCTACACATTTGATGTCAAATTTTAATGCATAAAAAAATCCCAAAAGCTTAGTGTTATCTACTGTATAATATGAAGTCGATCTATGTTACTTACAAGGACTCTGTAATGCATAATGTATTCGTACCAGACACTCGACACTTCGGTGCATAAGAGTATGGGATATGAGTTAGACATGTTTAGCTGGACAATCACCTAGAAAACTATTTAGTAATTTGAGTTTACCATAGAAATATGCATAATCTCATATTATTATACATAAAATCCTCAATGGCACCTTGTACAGACCATTACCATAACAATTAAAAAACAAACATATTAAATATATCCTATCAAGTGTCAGTCAACCAAAACACCCATCAAAACCCCAAACAATGCCCATCTCAATGGCTGCATACCAGCAGCTTCAAACACCACCATCAAATATAAAAATTAAGCAACTCTTCTCCAATCACCATCCCAATATCATCTCTAGATTCATCTTTGCAATAAGTAGGGGTGTAAAAACGGCTCGGGACAGCCCACTCGTGCAAAATCTCAGCCCAGGCCCAAGCCGAGCCTGACATTTTTTCCACCAAAATAGCTTGAAAATGACGTCAGGAAGGCCGGGTCTTGAGCGGGCCGGTCTTCCGGGCCGGGTCAAAAAAACACACATGCCAGTCATATGCCTGGGGTTCGGGCTGGATTCGGCCTCGGACAAGCTTCAGACCGGCAAGCCATTTTACACCCCTAGCATTAAGCCTATTTTTTTTATTAACTTCAAAACCATCAACATTGATAATTACTATCATTCCATAACTTATTGTCATCTTGGCCACAACCCTAACTTAACACATCTGCCCCGCCCAGTTCTCTCTATTCTCTAAAACTCAACATCCAATAAACCTTCAAATTCAAATAAGCTAACACATTCATGTCCCAAAAAAAGATTCATCCACACAGAATTAGATGTAGCTCAAACATTGGAATTTTCATTACTATTGCACTATATATATAGCAAAAGAACTTAAACAAATCAAAACGTACATGACGGACAAAGAAAGCTCAACTACTCAACCAAACAAACAACCACGATAGTGTTGCATGCAAGTACCATCAAACAAAACAAATATATATAAGAAAAAAAACTTCCTAGATGACCAATGATATAAAGTTCTTATGATTTCTTCGAGAGTTGAAATATCTTACGAGCAAAATATTATCAAAAAAAAAAAAGAAAAAAGAAGATAAACAACAAATCTTATCCCATACAACTCCTAAAGTTCATATTTATCATCGAAAATCTTGAATCTCTATCCAACCAAATAAACCACAGCATGCAATTCAAAAGATCAAAGACATTCTCAGAACAAAAATGAATAGTAGTGCAAAACAACAATACAGAACTATCCAATAACTATCCATAACTAAGCGTTAAAACTACAAGGCAATGAAGAAACAAATTATCAAACCTCTAAGCCTTTGGTTTAATCCGACAAAGGTAGATCCTTATGTCTGCAGCTATTGGAGCATACAAAGAAACTTGGAAGATCTCAAATTCAGTAGCAGCAGGATCCTTAGCAGCAAACGTAATATAATACACCAGGCCACTGACCGCCCGTGCATTTGCCTTGTGGACCTTCACAAACTGGAAATTTGTACTCTGCATTTTAAGAAGAAAAGTTCAATAGGAGTAAATAAGAGTGATAACAATTAAAAAAACACAAACACAACTCCACATACATTTTTCAAGTTGAATTCGGCAATTGCCCTCTTTGAATAGCATTCAAGCTTCTTACGAAGGCTCTTGTTTAATTTCTTCAAAGGTCGTATAACACAATAGGAACAAGGGTGGAAAGCTTCAACATCAAACCCCTGTACAAATATACAAGATATAGCAGAAAATTGAAATATGATACAGGAGATGAGAGAGACAGTTAATTAAGAAAAAATAAAATAAAATAAAATGATAATTATATATAAAATATAAAATATAATATAATGTATATACATAATACTATCATATATGAAAACCTGACTTGGTGTGGCTCCATCATGCTAATATTCCCCTCCCCCACACCCCCCCCCCCCCAAAAAAATAAAAAATAAAAAAATAAAAAATAAAAAAGTCATGCCAAGATGACTCATTCTTACATTTGTTTTCTTTAACATAAAGGGGTAAAAATGTAATATCAAATCAAAACCCACTTTTAAAGAAAACTGTTACGCCTCAGATTTTAAGAAGCTAATTAGATGGAAACTAATTAAGCCTTAGCGTAATTGTTTTATCAAAAAAAAGGTCCAATGTCCATCATTAGTGCCAAAATGTATTCATTTCCTGACTAAGACAAAAAAAAAATTCCAATTTGTCTCACAAAACGACCCATTTAAATAACTCAAGTGAAAGCACTAAAATCATGAATTAAGTATATAAATGGTGTCTGAAACCGATCTTCACTAGTTTCGAGTTGTTTGGAGGGGGTTGAGGGTTGTCCTCTCTTTCCTTCTCTTGTATTTTGAGAGGAACTCCAAGTAAATCCCATGGCAGGGAGATCAGTCAAGGAAGAGAAAAAGCTGAAGCTGAAAATGAGAGAGGGAAAGCCTCTCGGCCGACAGAGAGGTTGCTGCCTCCTGTTTTGTGTACAGAAAGGAAAATGTTTTCCACCCCTAATTTTGGACCACCAAATCAACACCTAGTGAAGTATTATAAGTTACATCATTTGAAAATCCCACTAAAACATGAAAATTATTCAATGAATGATTGTCATGTCATTAGGAGTTGGTATTAAAGGTCCAAAATTAATAAGATGTTGCAGTACTCATACAGAAATTAGATACAAAAGTAAGACCACAAGGTGTAAGGCTTGGCCACCAACTATTCAACCTAAACACTTGTCAAAAGCCCACTGGCTAAGGAGAGAGGAGACATGAAATATCTTGCTACAATGATGCATACATAAGGTGTATCTCACAACAAAAAATTAAAATTAAAATCAAAATTAAAATGAAGGTCACATGGCCTTGTCGAGCCACCAGGTTTGGGGATTAAAGTCTCCAACACAATCAATTTTAATTTAATGGAAAGTGATTTACAAAAGTAGAATTCATAGAATAAAACATTCAAAATGATGTGTCAATAGCATTTGTGAAATAATGAGGGACAATAGTGGGTGTTTCGATCAGTAATGCTACGCACACAGAGGACCAAACACAGAAACTGTAGGGCCAGACGACCGGCCAGATGACCAGGTGGTCGATCGGCCAGAGCTTATCGACCGCGGCTATCATCTTGTCGATTGCGGCTATCATCTTGTCATCTGGTCGACCACCTAGTCATCTGGACGAACATCCAGCCCTACAGTTTTTGTGCTTGGTCCTATGTTTGATCCTCTATGGGCGTAGCAGTATTGGTGTTTTGATGGATAATGAGAGGACTACAAGAAGCCACCTCTTTCTCCATAGAAATTCTGCACAAATTTCTGGTTGTATGTCCTTATTCTAATTCAATTACACAAGTTCCAAACCAAAGAATATAGTAATTTAATTAGACTAGAAATGGTAATGCATTTAATTAATTAATTATCACTAACAAACAAATAAATAATAATACCCTCTCTTTTCATTTGTTTTTACTCCTTTTTTTCCCGTCTTTACACCACGTAGCCACACAGTTCCAACTCTGAATCACAAAAGCAACACAATCAATAAGACATCTCCAACTTTTATCATTAATTTCTTCAAATTCCAAGTTCTTAACTCTTATTAGCAAGTTAGCAAAATAAAATCAAGAGATTAAGAAGAAAAATTGCAAAAAATTTAATTTATAAATGTTGTAATATATATATATACACACGCGTACCCCGCTCTCCTCGACCTGTTTGCTGTACCTCAAACTATCCTCAGGCGTCATCTGAAATTGCTGTTCTATCTCAAAACCCTTGTAGGGAAACAATTTAACCTTGTTGTCATCATCATCACCCAATTTCTGCGTTTTCGGCGATGGTTGTTTTTGTTCCGGAGAGGTTTCGGATCCAGAGGTACGAATAGCAGACATCTTTGACAGATTTTGGAAGGGGATGAGGTATTTGAGGAATTTGAGTTTTGGGGATGGCTATTTGTAGTTCTATTTGACCTAAAATAGTCACTAAAATAAAATATTTAATTATATTACTTTTTATGTTAAATTAAAATTTGATTTTGATTTTTGAGAATTTACTTCTTAAAAAATAAATTTTGATTTTGATTTTTGAGAATTCACTTCTTAAATTTTTTTTGTTTTTCATTTTTTTTGTGAATTTTTTTAATATTTTAAGTAATTTTTTAATTTTTATATATATCTAACATAAATATACTTAAAAAGTATAATATTTATGAATAAAATTTTAAAAATTTACTAAATATTAAAAATACAAGAAAAAATTTAAAAATTCAATACATTTCTTGTATTTATTAATTTTTAAAAATATTTTTTTACAAATATTTTAATTTTTAAATATATCTAAGTAAGGTATATCTATAAAAATTTTAAATAAAAAAAAAACTTTAAATTTTAAAAATATTCACTGCAAATACAAAAATATGAAAAATAAAAACAAAAATCAATTTTTAAAAAAGTAAATTCAGAAAATTAAAATCAAACACACTGACTAGTTAATTGCTAAACGAGTTGATAGCGGAGGTTGAGAAAAAAGATAAAAAATAAAATAAAATAAAAATTCCCTTATGGGGGTGAATTAGGTGATGGAGTGAGATCAGACCAAGGTAAGTTATTTTTTAGGAGCTTTTCTCATATTAAGTCAATTTACTATCTTAATTTGCAAACTAGGTCTAGTTTGAGCGGAATTTCTAAGTTAGGCTAAAGCGCTATTACAAATCACGCTTTCACTGTGATGAATAGTGAAAGCGCTATTACAAACCATATTTTTAACATAAATTTTTTTTTTTCAAAAAACATGATTAGAAAGCACGCTTTTAAGCAAAAAAAAATTTCTACAAAAAACGCGGTTCCAAACCACGCTTTTACTGTGCAGAATTATTTCCTTAAGAAAACGTTTAATATATATCAAAATGTGATCAAATCAAGACTTCCGTTCTTTGTAGCTCAAATGGTAGTGTAATTTTAAGCCTTGGCAAAGGCGCGGGTTCAATAGACTTCCACGCTAACTCCTTTTTTTTTTCTTTTTCTTTTTTCACTCTATACTTTATATATTTATTATGTAATTTTTTTATCGAAAAAAAAGTAAAATGTTTGTTTGGTTAACTACAAATTTTTTCTATAAAATACAAGTTTTTTCAAAATGTCAACATAATTGTTTACACAGTATTCAGTATATTTGGTTTGAATTTTTTGGATTTAGTTATTTGAAAGCTGAGTTTTTTGATTTTCATATTTTTTTTATTTTTAGTGAATATTTTTTAAATTTTAAACATTTTTTTTTTACTTTTTTAGATACACCTTAGTTTGATGTATCTAAAAAGTAAAAAAATTGTGAAAAAATATTTTAAAAAATTAATAAATACATAAAAATATAAAAAATGTACTGAAAAAATATTTTTGCATTTTTAGTATTTTTTCAGCAAAATGTACTCAAAAAATGTACTCAAAAAATTAATAACCAAATAACATCAATTATGTTGTACTTTTTTTTAGTGAATATTTTTTAAATTTTAAATATTTTTTTTTTTTTTGCTTTTTTAGATGCACCTTAGTTATTTGTATCTAAAAAGTAAAAATTTTGTGAAAAAATATTTTAAAAAATTAATAAATACATAAAAATACAAAAAATGTACTGAAAAAATATTTTTGTATTTTTAGTATTTTTTCAGAAAAATATTAATTTTTTCAGCAAAATGTACTCAAAAAATGTACGCTTTTAAAATATTTTAGTACATTTTAAAAGCGTACATTTTGCTGAAAAAATATTTTTTGAATACATTTTTTGAGTACGCTTTCACTGTGCATATTTTTTTTAGTACATTTTTCTGAAAAAATACTAAAAATACAAAAATATTTTTTCAATACATTTTTTGTATTTTTATGTATTTATTAATTTTTAAAATATTTTTTCACAAATTTTTTACTTTTTAGATAATTGTCACTCAGAATGAAGAAAATGGATTACGAAATCAAATATGACTAAAATTGAACAACATAATTGGAATGCTCAAAATTACAGAATTAAATATTAAAACTTCATAATAATTTAAAATACAAAAAATAACTTACAATTACAATTGTAGCAACTGTAAGGATCTTAATTGGGTTACACACGGGAAGAGGTCATTGTCACTCAGAACTCTCTATTTTTCTTTTCAACAATGGAAGGGAAAGAAAATTGAAAGATGCCTGAGTGCTTACAATTGATTACAATATATAGAAATAGAAAAGCAAAGCAGCATGTGATTCTTTTTTATTGATGAGAGCAGCTGGCAGCGCATGAGGTAAAGCAGATGCTGTCGGTTGCTTTCGGTGGAGTGATTGCACAGGTGAGCAGCTTTAACAAAAGTTGATTGAGTGAATAGTGAAAGTGAATAGTAAAAGTGAACAGTAATTTTTACTATTCATCACTTTCGGTGGAACATGTGATTATAGGAATCAATATAGATACAAATTAGCAGCTTTTCTCAAAAGAGTATTGATTGAAGCTGATTTGTATTTATAGGGAATCCTATGTTGATCAGGCATATGGATCCTGAGCATCTTGGAACTCGGATCTGCCATATGAGATGGGTTGAGTAGTTGATCCTTCAGAAGATTGTGACTAGTCTGAACTGTCTTTTGAATTTTCTGAACTGGTTGATTGAGCTTCTTCAACCTGATCTGTTAATTGACGGGCTAACTGGAGCAATTCATCTCTGGATAACTTGGGCTTGACTTTTGATTTAGCTTTGGGCTAAGCAGGAGGTGAAATGGGCTTAGCCTTAGCTTTGGATTTTGATTTGGGCCGTGAATGTTCCTTGGGCTGGTCCGGAATTGCAGGAGCTTTGGACTTCACCTTGGATTTTGATTGGGCTGGTTGAACGGATTTGGATTTGGATGATTTAGGCTTGGAACCACTAGATGAGGGGCTTCCAAGGTTGATTGGAGGAAGACTGGGCTGACTTCCTTGGCTGATTGCAGCAGTTGGGTTCTGCTGGGCTTTGATCATAAAAGGAGTTGAAGCACATTGATCAATGGGGAATTCTTCTTGAACAATTTCAAAAATTCTAGGCACATTGAACTTAGCCCACCATTTGACTGAATGTTGTCGGTTGATTATGTTATCATCAATTCCATAATGCCATTTAAATATCCATGGGAGTTTATATTTGGATATAAAAATTAACAAAGATGGAAATTGTCTCTGATGAATGGTGAATTGGTAGACAGAGGAGAAATAGTTAATTAGTTCAATGAGATCACCAGGAAGAATGTCTGAAATGGCACCATAATGAGTCCACCATCGCAGAAACCAGGTTGGGAACTCATATTTGAATTTTTGATCAAAGGAAATGAACCAGGAGTGACTAAAAGTTTCATTTTGGTACAAGAAGATCTTGAACCAAGCATCAACATAATCATGGTAATTGTACTGGATGGAGTGACCAGGTAAATCTCGAAGCTAATAAGGAGGACTCCATTCAGCTTGGAAAACAATATTATGGATGTAAATAGAATGATACAGAACCTTGCATAGGTTCGATCATAAATGGTTTTAATCAAGACTGATTGATGATAGTTCAAAATATCTTTGTAATATGTGAGTCTTTTCTCTGGATGTGAGAGGGGGAAGTGGCATCCAGAGCCAAAATGGAATTTAGCAATTTCATGGATTACTTGGCGTTTAGGGTGACTGCGTTCTATGTAGAACAGATTAGTGGTGTGTGATTTGGTATAATCAGATCGAGATGACCTGATGGGCTTAGCAGGAAATGGAGTAACTGAGACTGTTTGGCTGGAGGAGGCAAATGGATCAGTAGCCAAAGCAGAGGAGTAATTAGGTCTGGGACTGTTACTAAGAAGGTGGTAACGGTTAACCATTTGAATGGGATCAGGATATTGGCCGACTAACTCCAAAGGAGGAGGAACAAAAGGTTGAACAGGTTTACTAGAAGATGGGACCAAAGCCTTGGAAGGAGGCCTTGGGCGAGACATCTGTAAACAGAAACAATGATTAGATTAACAACCAGAAAGAAGATCTAAATAATTCTGGTAGTAATGGAAATTATTATAGTAATCATGTCATAGAATACGGCGAGCTTGAAGCTGTTGGCAAATGATATATTGGGCTCTGTTTGTGGTTGGTCGGGCAGATTTAAGGCGGTTAATGCGGCGATTGACTTGTTTGATCAAGGCTTGGTAATGGGTAATTTGGGTTTTTAAATAGGGAATATATGGAGCGGCACTCATCCCTTACCTCCCTGTAAAAATTCCCGGGTAAGAAAATCAGGAAGGAAATTTTGACAACCAAGAATATAAGTAATATCAAAATCAAAAATACTTAAAATAGATTGCCAACGGGCAAAAATTTGTTTACTAGCAAGATTTTGAACATCTTTTTCCAAAACATATTTAGCAGATTTGCAATCAACACGAAGTAAAAATTTTTGATTTAAAATATCATCTTGAAACTTTTGAATACATAAAACAGTAGATAAAATCTCTTTTTTAATAGTACTATAATTTAATTGTGCTTTATTCCAGACACCAGAATGATAACGAACAATTTGTTCAGATGATTGAGGAGTGACTTTCTGAAGAAGAATGCCACCATAACCAATATCAGAAGCATCAGTTTGAATAATTTTAAATGAATTTTCAGTAGGAATACCAAGACAAGGGAGAGACTTAACATATTGTTTGACCTGTTGAACAATAGAAGTATGAACAGAGGACCAAGGAGGAGGATTATCCTTTAACCTATCAAACAAGGGTTGACAAATCTTCCTGAGGTCTTTGTAGAAATCAGGAATGTAATTAAGGGAACCTAAAAACCTTTGTAACTGGGTTTTATCAAGAATTTCATCAGGGAACTTAGACGCAAACTCGATGGATCGACTAATTGGTAGAATAGTATTATGGTGAATATCATAACCTAAAAACCTAACTTTAGTTTGAAAGAGTTTGATTTTAGAAGCAGATACAACTAAACCATGACTTTTAATTGTATAAAAGAATGCAGTTAAATGTTTCCAATGTTTACTAAGGGAATTGGAAAATATTAAGATGTCATCAATATAAACAATAGAAAAATGACTAAATGGATTGAAAATATCATTCATTATATTTTGGAATTCACTATGAGCATTTTTTAAACCGAATGGCATTACATTCCACTCATATTGACCAAAAGGTGTGTTAAAAGCAGTTTTATATAGATCTTTAGGGTGAATCTGAATTTGCCAAAAGCCACTTTTTAAATCAAATTTACTAAAAATAACAGCTTGACTAAGTCTTTTAATCAAATCTTTTTTATTAGGGATAGGATACCGAATCCATTCTAAAACAGCATTTAATGGTTTATAATTAATAACTAACCGAGGGACACCTCGTTCTAACTCATCATTTTTATTAACATAAAAGGCAGGGCAAGACCAGGGTGATTTACTAGGATTAATAATCCTATTTTTTAGTAATTCATTAATTTCTTTCTTACACATTTCAAGTAATTCATGATTCATTTGAATAGGTCGAGATTTAGTAGAAATATGTTGTTCATTAAAATTTTTAATATATGGCAAAGTAACTACATGTTTTTTCCTATGCCAAAATGCAGTAGGTAAATGAGAACAGACGGTTGATTCTAGTTTTAATTTAAAATCATTAATTTGAGAAATAATAACAGGATCAGTTAATTGTTGATCAATTCGTTTGTAATTAATTTCTTCTTTAAGGAAATTTAAATGCCTAGTTAAGCGATTAATTGTTTGAGAAATAGAACAGTCTTTCAATTGATTTAATTCTAACATTTTAGGAGGAGACAAAAATTTAAATGTAACAGGTTGTCCTAAAACATGCGTAGTTATTCCTTCACTAGATGTAGTAAATGGATATAGTAAATAGATAAATGGTGTGCCTAAAATAATTTTATCAGTCATATTTTTAACTAAAACAAAGAAAGTTTTAAAACAAACATTATTTTGACAAATATGAACTTTGGGTAATTTATATTTAATATACATTTGACTACCATTAGCAGAAGTTAATTTTTCTTGACATTTTTCATAATATTTAGTAGGAAGTAAACCTTCTTGTATGCAATTTAAATCAGCACCGGTATCGATTAAAGCAATTAAATTTAATTCAAAATCGTCAACAATGATTTTAATTTTTGAATATAAATTTTATTGATTAGATTTAATCGTTTTTCTTCAAGATGATGTGATTGTGATCTGTTGTCAAATATTAATTTATCAGGATTAGTATGATCAGAATCAGGGTCAGAATTATGTTCAGATCCATTAGGAGATTCATGAATAGAGTTGTGGAAATTATCTAAACTTTTATTAAGTTTTAAGGTAATAATTTCATCTTCTAATTTCCGATCTTTAGTCTGTAATTCTTTAATAGTTTGTTTGATTTGATTTATTTTAGATTGTAAATCGTAAAGTGTAATTTATTTAGTTTTATTTTTAAATCTTTCTAAAGTCTTAGATAAACTGATAATAGGTTTATCAATTTTGGGTTTATCTTCTGAATGAAGCATTAAAGATTTTAATTTACCAATATACTTTTGTTTTAATATTGGATTATCTAATTTGCTAATTAATTCGATAAGAGCAGATTCTTCTTGGGTGTTTTTGGTAAGAACAGTGATTTGTTTAACTGGTTTACAGCAGACATCATTACATCCTAGATTAATATTATTATCAGAATCTTCACTAGGTGATTGATAGTCAGATGAAGTTCTTGGATGATCAGAAGAGGAGTCACTAACTGTAACGCCCTCAAAATAATACATAAAACCCATCACTTTTAACATGCATGGATATATAAAAGACCCCCATTCTTCTATTCATCAGAGTATTCCATTACAAAATGTATTACATGTTAACAACAAACAAATGCCCTACGGACTTACAACTTTCCAAGTTAACACTTGGTTACAAAAAGAGAGTACTAACTCAATTACACATTAAGCCCTTGGCTTGAATCCACATGTAATACATCAAAAAAAAGAAAGACAATAAAGTCTGCCCGCCTTAAGCCTCCCAAGCTATATCCTTGGAGGTGGCATGCTACCTGTACCTGAAAATGATATTCCCGTATAGGGTGAGCTAACAGCCCAGTAGAAATACACTAAACCAGCTATGAACAATGACTAAAAGATTAACAGTTTGATAGATGGTTAACACTTTTACATTCTTTCATAACACATTACAGTTTCATTTTCCATTCCTTTACAATTCTCAATTCATAACCATGGTTCAGAACCTGACCAAATAACCGATATGAGACAGTAACTCATATTAAACATTTCCTCATTTCACAATAGATAAGCATACTAGCTATATCAACACATCAACAGATAAGCATATGAACTATATCAACACTTCCACTGATTAGTATAAGAACTATATCACACTTCCAAAGATAAGCATATGAGCTGTATCATCACATCAATAGACAAGCATATGAGCTGTATCTACGGAGTCCATCCCCTATCTCCTCCCAAACAATATCCGGTTTAGAGGTCCATCCCCTATCTTCCCCTAGACCGCGGAGTACATCCCCTATCTCCTCCAACACAACACAATGCATATAAACAATTTTTATACGCATCAATCAATACATAAAGTTAATGTATTCTTTCAACTGTCATACTCAATGACACATTCCATTGATTAGTTTTAGTTTGCCTAATCATGCATTATCTACAACAATCAAGACTATCCGCCACCGATAGCCCAAAGCAGTTATCTCTAAACAGAAAATAAATGCACAAAAAGGATAATACATCAACATTTCAATTAGGTGAGCGATAAATAATCCAACTACACCCTTTAATCCCATACATTCCCAATCTCAACATTCCCAATTCAATTCCTCATTTCTCACAATTAATTATACCAATTAATTAACCAATGTAATTAGGGCATTTCCCATAATTAACAAAATGACCCTAAGGTTCCATTTTTATTAATAACCCAACATTTACCTCATTTCTCTATGCCAAACATGCACATAGGTTTATATAAATAAAACCCCAACTTTTGTAAAACTAGACAAAGGCCCAAACTTTCTCAAAATTACCCAACAACCCCCAACATATCAAGATGCTAAAATTTAAAGACAAAGCTCATAAAGAGGAGTAGGATATCCCTACCTCAAATTCGAAGCTCAAACGGAGAAGATGAAAAAAGTTGAAACTCGATCTCCACCACACACCACAAAGCCCTCGAGAAATAACACAACTTTGGCGAAGGAACTATGGCCAAAATCCCAATGGAACTATGGCCAAAATCCAGCTCGGCGCAACAAAATTTATAACTCAAGCTCGGTTCGTAATGGCTCATCAAACCAAGAAAGAACCATAGAAGTTGATAAGCTAACCCTATGCACTTGCACCTATATATAGAAGTTTGTCCACCTTAAAATGTGTCTTGTAACCGATGTGGGACTTCCAACAAACACACCAAAGGTTCCCAAAATAGAATGAAGGGTCCAAATACATTTACCAAAAGCCTTAAAAGGCACAAGTGCTACAACCTCCCCACCTTAGGAAATTTCGTCCCCGAAATTAAGGACAAGTTTTTGAAAAATAAGTTTTTCTCCGTTTTTAAACAATGTTAAATTTCAACATTTAATTACTCGACCCATTACCGGTCATTCCATCTCTTGTCAAGAGACATAACAAATACATTTCATCATGCATTTCCTTTCCTTCTCAACCATTTTCAACATACATGGTTCACAATTTCATATCATAAACAATTTTCATGATACATCTCCAGTTCTATAATATGGCCAACATATGTAATATTACAATCAACTCCCATATCAAGGCAGTTCTACAATATTTCCATAAACCAAAACATTTACAAAGTTTTACAACTTAAGACATACTTAATGATCTTAAAGTCCAACAATACAACAATACATATATAACATACGTTCAAACATCCACAAATAGGTCCGGATATTTCTCTCGGACCTCCAACTCACGTTCCCAAGTGGCCTCCTCCACTCCGTGATGTTTCCACAAAACCTTTACCAAAGGAATGGTCTTGCCACGCAGGACTTGATCCCGCCTATCCAAGACCCGAACCGGTCTCTCCTCATACGAGGCATCCTCATCTACCTCTAAGTCGGTCCAATCCAATACATGTGATGGATCCGGCTCATACTTCCGAAGCATACTCACATGAAACGTCATGAACTCCGGACAACTGCGGCGGCAAAGCCAAACGATAGGCAACCTCACCAATCCTCTCAAGAATCTCAAAAGGACCAATAAACCGAGGGGACAACTTCCCACTCTTCCCAAACCTCATCAATCCCCGCCTAGGTGATATCTTTAGAAAGACATGATCACCCATCTCAAATACCAAAGGTCTTCTCCTACGGTCAGCATATGACTTCTGACGACTCTGGGCTGTAACAAGCCTCCTACGGATAAGCTCAATCTTCTCCGTTGTTTCCCTCACCAACTCTGGACCCAACAAAGGTGCATCACCCACCTCAGGCCAACAAACTGGAGACCTACACGGTCGGCCATACAAGGCCTCAAACGGTGCCATACCGATGCTAGACTGGAAACTGTTGTTGTAGGCAAACTCCACCAATGGCAAGTGCCTCTCCCACGTCCCACTAAAGTCAAGGACACAACCCCGAAGCATATCCTCAAGGATCTGAATAGTACGCTCGGACTGCCCGTCAGTCTGAGGATGTAAGCTGTACTAAAGGTCAACTTAGTGCCCAAGGCACTCTGCAAACTCTGCCACAACCTTGCAGTAAAACGAGGATCTCTATCTGAGACGATCGTCACTGGGACTCCGTGTAACCTCACTATGTCCCGAATATACAAGTCGGCAAGATGATCTACCGAATCTCTCACGCGCATAGGAATGAAGTGCGCCGACTTAGTCAACCGGTCTACAATCACCCAAATAGCATCACTACCCCGCTGAGTCCTCGGAAGACCTACAACGAAGTCCATAGTGACATGCTCCCACTTCCACTCGGCAATAGGCAAGGGTTGCAACAAACCCGCTGGCCTCTGATGCTCGGCCTTCACTTGCTGACAAGTAAGACACTTAGACACGAAAACTGCCACATCTCTCTTCATACCCCGCCACCAAAACTGGCGACCCAAATCCCGATACATCTTGGTACCTCCCGGATACACCGCAAGGCGCGAATGGTGAAACTCTCGGAGTACCTCTTCTCGGCAAGACTCCGATACACAAACAGACGGTCTCGGTATCTCACACTCAGGTCGGGATACACCGTCAAACCCTTCTCAACTTTCCCACTGGAGATCTTCTCTCGGAGGGATTCTACCTCAAGGTCACCTCTCTGTGCCTCCAACACTCGAGTCACAAGTGTAGGCTGCGCAACAACAAAAAACAAGGGCGCAGCCTCAACAGATTCGCCCAGATGCAAATCAAACTCGCCAAGTGCCCCCAACATCTCCCACTCCCGGATGGCTACACAAGCTACATCACTAATGGATTTTCTGCTAAGGGCATCGGCCACAACATTGACCTTTCCCGGATGATAATGCAACAAGAAGTCATAGTCCTTAATAAACTCCATCCACCTCCTCTGCCTCAAGTTCAAGTCTTTCTGTGTAAACAGATATTTCAGACTCTTATGATCCGAGAACACCTCGAATCTCTCACCATAAAGGTAGTGCCTCCAGATTTTCAAGGCAAAGATCACAGCTTCTAACTCTAGGTCATGTGTAGGGTAATTCTTCTCGTGTATTTTCAACTGACGTGAGCCATAAGCTACCACTTTCCCTTCCTGCATCAACACACAACCCAAACCCTCTCGTGAGGCATCACAATAAACCGCATAACTCAACCCTCTCTCCGGAATAATCAAAACGGAGCGGTGGTCAATCTAACCTTCAACTCTTGGAACGACTTTTCACAAGTCTCACTCCATACAAATTGGACTCCCTTCCGAGTCAGTCTAGTCAACGGTGAAGCTAATCTGGAGAAATCCTTCACAAACCGGCGGTAATACCCAGCTAATCCCAGAAAACTGCGGATCTCAAACACACTCTTAGGCTGTGCCCAATCCTGCACTGCCTCAGTCTTGGATGTATCAACAGACACCCCTTTCCCGGATACCACATGGCCTAAGAACTTGACTTCCCCAAGCCAGAACTCACACTTCCCAAACTTGGCATACAGCCTATGGGCTCTAAGTAACTTAAGCACCACTCTCAAGTGTTCCTCGTGCTCCTCCTCTGAAGGTGAATAGATCAGAATGTCGTCCACGAAAACGACCACAAAACGGTCTAAGAATTCCCGGAAGATCCGGTTCATCAAGTCCATAAAGACTGCCGGTGCATTGGTAAGTCCAAATGGCATCACCAGAAACTCATAATGGCCATACCGCGTACGGAATGCCGTCTTCGGAATATCCTCCTCCCTGACCCTCAACTGGTGGTAACCCGATCTCAAGTCTATCTTAGAGAAACAACGGGAACCCTTCAACTGATCAAACAAATCATCTATACGGGGCATAGGATACTTATTCTTAACCGTAGCCCGATTCAACTTCCGGTAGTCGATACACAATCTCAAGGCACCATCTTTCTTTTTAGCAAAGAGGGCCGGTGCTCCCCACGGCGAAACACTAGGGCGAATGAAGCCCTTATCTAGCAATTCCTGGAGCTGAACTTTCAACTCAACCAACTCTGCTGGAGCAAAACGGTAAGGTGCCATAGAAATCGGCGCCGTGCCAGGCACCAAATCAATAGAGAACTCAATCTCTCGGTGAGGTGGCAAATCAACGAGGTCCTCGGGAAAGACATCCGAATACTCACAAACTACCCTCGGCAATACAATCTGGGTCTCATCACACTCGCCACTCTCAAAGCCAGCAAGTAGACCACTAAGCTCACTCCGCCCTCGCGGATCATACCCCGGTGGCAAAACACTACCAACCCGGTCCCCCAAGAAATGGAAACACTCCCGCTCACGGTACAACAAGTGACCCTCTGGCGGTAGCAATCAATAACTGCCCGGTATGACGATAACCAGTCCATACCTAAAATAACATCAAAGCCCTTCATGGGCATAACCACAAAAGGAAACGGAAGCCTATGATCGGCGACCTCTATATCACAACCTCTACATCCGTGTTTCAAAATCAACTTCACCCCCGATAGGTGACACAACACAAATAGGAGATGCCAATAGTGCTAACTCCAACAACACAGATGCAAATGCAGCAGATACAAAAGAATGAGATGCACCCGTATCAATCAACACACTAGCAACCGAATTGCAAAACAGAAAGGTACCTCTCACAACTGACGGAGCCGGTACTAGATCCTGCGCGGTAACAGCATACACGCGCCCTGCAGTCCCCTGATCCACTTGCTCACCTCTAGGAGCATAAGACTGCTGCACAGACTGGGACGATGAAGCCCCCTGATTGGCCCTCGAGGCCTGAACTGACTGAGCTGGCTGATGACTCTGAGTCTGCCTCAAACCAGATGCACCAGATGTGCCACTCAACTGCGGGCAAAACCTCTTCATGTGCCCTGCCTGACCACACTGATAACACGAGAACTGCTGGTCTCTACCCTGACTCTGGCTCTGAGATCGAGCCGAAAATGACGCTGCTCTCTGTCCTCCGCCCTTCTGTGGGCAAACCGAAGCCTTGTGACCCAGCTGGCCACACTTAGGTGAACTGATCCTTTCCCCGAGCCTGCACTCGAGCACTGGAAAGGTCGATCTAGTAAAGCTACTCTGAGACTGCTGGGGGTTAAAACCCTTCTGTCTCCTACCATCACTCTGTCCATCATGGCTCCTCTTGGAACCTTGATGCTTCTCATCATCCTCCTCCTGCATCATAATCTCCATATGAGCAGCAGCATCCACTAAACGTCTATACTCTCGATAAAAAGGTCCTCCAATCTTCAACTTGAGGCCACGCCTCAATCTCTTCTCAAACTCAGAACAACGGCGTTCCTCGGACGCCACGAGTTCAGGTGCAAACCTGGACAAGTTAGTAAAGGTAGCCTCAAACTCGGCCACAGACATACCCTGCTGTTTAAGCCGGCTAAACTGATCCCTCAGCTTCTCCCTAACAGCTGAAGATAAGAATCTCTCCTGGAAAGGCCCTACAAAAGCCTCACATGCACCACCAACACGGACCTTCTCGTACTCTTCCACCATTGACCCGCATCTCCCTTCAGCTGGAAGGATGCCAAGGTCACCTTCAGTGCTCCGTCCTCAATGCCAAGCATCTCGAACGTCTTACTCATTTGTTCCAACCACTCATCTGCCTTAAGTGGCTCCCTTGGGTCCCCAATAAACTCATCCGGATTAGACCGGAAGAACTCCATTTTTAAGAAAGAAGGTCCTGCCTCTGCAACCTGATTTTCCGCTCTGAGAATACCCAAAACTCCTGCTATCTCTCTGGCCAAGGCACCCATAGCCTGCTGACCCGCTGGCTCGGCCACATTGGCCTGGCCAACTCCCTCCTGTACTGCCGGAATCTCATCCGGTATAGGCACCTCCTGCTTCCCAGGCCTACCACGCCTACCACGTCCTCGTTCCCATCCTGACATCCTAATAAAGGAAACGAAGAATATTAGCATATTCATACACGTGTCGAAACTGAACACTCACGTCCTAATGCATGGACAACTTTAATTCACTCCATGTAAGCATATAAACACATAAGCACTTACGAATTTCCTTTCCAGATAATGATAGTCTCGAGGCGTTACTAGGGTTCCGGTTAGAAACAGCATTGATCAAGTGCTTTTCTAACAAGACTCACAGAAACCCAAGGATCCAATCAACATCCTAGAAATTAAATCTCATACCCACATAATCACATAAGCATGTTATCAATTAAACACATAGCATATGACACTACACAGAAGTCTCTATCAAGCGAGACAAACCCATTGTGATCCTAATCACTTCCCACGTACCCAAAGTATTCGAACCCGGTACGCTCTGATACCAAGTTCTAACGCCCTCAAAATAATACATAAAACCCATCACTTTTAACATGCATGGATATATAAAAGACCCTCATTCTTCTATTCATCAGAGTATTCCATTACAAAATGTATTACATGTTAACAACAAACAAATGCCCTACGGGCTTACAACTTTCCAAGTTAACACTTGGTTACAAAAAGAGAGTACTAACTCAGGCCTCGTTTGGGAACAGGCTAATTTAGTAACTTTTTGGCTATTTGGCTAAAATGTGATGTAAAAAAAACTAGTTGTTTGGGATGACTTTTTGGCTTTTTACGAAAAGATGTGCAAAAAGTAGAGAGAAAAGAGAATCTTTGACTTTTTGGTATGGGTTGTTGGCTTTTTGGCTTTTTTAGTAACTTTTTGGCTTTTTGGCTAAAATAGCCTCTTGCCAAACGAGGCCTCAATTATACATTAAGCCCTTGGCTTGAATCCACATGTAATACATCAAAAAAAAGAAAGACAATAAAGTCTGCCCGCCTTAAGCCTCCCAAGCTATATCCTTGGAGGTGGCATGCTACCTGTACCTGAAAATGATATTCCCGTATAGGGTGAGCTAACAGCCCAGTAGAAATACACTAAACCAGCTATGAACAATGACTAAAAGATTAACAGTTTGATAGATGGTTAACACTTTTACATTCTTTCATAACACATTACAGTTTCATTTTCCATTCCTTTACAATTCTCAATTCATAACCATGGTTCAGAACCTGACCAAATAACCGATATGAGACAGTAACTCATATTAAACATTTCCTCATTTCACAATAGATAAGCATACTAGCTATATCAACACATCAATAGATAAGCATATGAGCTATATCAACACTTCCACTGATTAGTATAAGAACTATATCACACTTCCAAAGATAAGCATATGAGCTGTATCATCACATCAATAGACAAGCATATGAGCTGTATCTACGGAGTCCATCCCCTATCTCCTCCCAAACAATATCCGGTTTAGAGGTCCATCCCCTATCTTCCCCTAAACCGCGGAGTACATCCCCTATCTCCTCCAACACAACACAATGCATATAAACAATTTTTATACGCATCAATCAATACATAAAGTTAATGTATTCTTTCAACCGTCATACTCAATGACACATTCCATTGATTAGTTTTAGTTTGTCTAATTATGCATTATCTACAACAATCAAGACTATCCTCCAACGATAGCCCAAAGCAGTTATCTCTAAACAGAAAATAAATGCACAAAAAGGATAATACATCAACATTTCAATTAGGTGAGCGATAAATAATCCAACTACACCCTTTAATCCCATACATTCCCAATCTCAACATTCCCAATTCAATTCCTCATTTCTCACAATTAATTATACCAATTAATTAACCAATGTAATTAGGGCATTTCCCATAATTAACAAAATGACCCTAAGGTTCCATTTTTATCAATAACCCAACATTTACCTCATTTCTCTATGCCAAACATGCACATAGGTTTATATAAATAAAACCCCAACTTTTGTAAAACTAGACAAAGGCCCAAACTTTCTCAAAATTACCCAACAACCCCCAACATATCAAGATGCTAAAATTTAAAGACAAAGCTCATAAAGAGGAGTAGGATATCCCTACCTCAAATTCGAAGCTCAAACGGAGAAGATGAAAAGAGTTGAAACTCGATCTCCACCACACATCACAAAGCCCTCGAGAAATAACACAACTTTGGCGAAGAAACTATGGCCAAAATCCCAATGGAACTATGGCCAAAATCCAGCTCGGCGCAACAAAAATTTATAACTCAAGCTCGGTTCGTAATGGCTCATCAAACCAAGAAAGAACCATAGAAGTTGATAAGCTAACCCTATGCACTTGCACCTATATATAGAAGTTTGTCCACCTTAAAATGTGTCTTGTAACCGATGTGGGACTTCCAACAAACACACCAAAGGTTCCCAAAATAGAATGAAGGGTCCAAATACATTTACCAAAAGCCTTAAAAGGCACAAGTGAAAATAAAAGAATATTTTCTGGTGATGATATTTTTATTTTTTGTGTTAAAGGATATTCGGTTAAAGGGTGTTTGATAGGTGGCAAATATATTTTTTTTAATACACTATAACTATGCATCTAAATGTGCAATTCGGTGGAAGGACCCATGTGTGTGGGTGGAGAATTTTATTGCAAGAGAGAATGATAGGAGGGGGGAGACAGCAATGATAAAAGAAAAAGAGAGATAAGAGAGAAGGTAGAAAAAAAGGAGGTGTGGTCTACTCAAAGAAAAGAAGAGGTGCTAGAATGGGCCAATGGAATATAGATTATATATATATATATATATATATTTATGAGAGTACTCATGCAGAAGGCACATGGGGAGAGGGTCAGCTAATTAGACCAATGCATCGGGTCCTCTCTCTCCTCCTAATTCCAAAACCGGATCATCCTCCATCAATAAAGGGGTGCTGGAGTGGGGTTTATAAAGTGTAAGGAATATTTTCTAGAGAGAGAGAGAGAGAGGGAGAGGGAGAGATATGGGTACACTGGTAGTTCAGACTGGTGATGCTTGCATCTGGCATCATCATCATCATCTTCACCTCAGCGGTGTCAGTGTGGTTGCAGTTCAAAAAGACTGTAACTGGGTTTGGTTTCTAGCTTGGTTCATTATTCTCGTTTCGGTCGTCGTTTTTCCAATGGCTGGTGTTCCATTCTGTGGCATGTCACTGACGGTCCTGGACTAGTTCTGGGCTACCAGCACTGTTGCTACTGTATTAAGGAATATGGAACTGGTCAGATTCTGGTTTTGTACCTGTTATGCATGGAGATAGAGTACTCGATGCTGCCCAGGTTAGAACTATTTGTGATAAGTTTCAGCTTTGGCCACGAAACTTATGAAAACAATGTTAATGGTGGTGGCATGGGTGGTGGTCAATGGAGCCCCGATTTCAATCCATTTACTGACATCTTAAATACTGATAATGATAAAGAAGGAAAGGGAAAACAATAGATATCTCTTTGTTAAAGTACTCTTGGGAGATGAAGTTGACTGAAATAGTTGACGGACTGTTTTTGACCAGAACAGCTGATGTGTCCTAATGGGGCAGAATTTCTAAGGGGGTTGTGCATGCATGTCTCATGGGTATAGAGTTTGGCGAGAGCAACATTTTGATCAGTGGAGACCGAATTTCGATAACATTGAATTTTGGAGTTTTCAACTCTTTTCTTCTCCAAGCTTGAGGTAGGGATATCCTACTCCTCTCTATGAGCTTTGTCTTTAAATTTTAGCATTTTGATATGTTGGGGGTTGTTGGGTAATTCTGAGAAAGTTTGGGCCTTTGGGAAATTTTACAAAAAAATTGAGGTTTTAAACATATTAAACCTATATGCATGTTTGGCATGGAGAAATGGAATTAATCTTGAAACATTGATGAAAATGGAACCTTAGGGTTGAAATGTGAATTATGGAAAATGCCCTAATTACATTGATTAATTAATTTGTATAATTAATTGTGAGAAATGAGGAATTGAAATGGGAATGTTGAGATTGGGAATGTATGGGATTAAAGGGTGTAGTTGAATTATTTATCGCTCACCTAATTGAAATGTTGATATATTATCTATTTTGTGCATTTATTTCCTGTTTAGAAATAACTGCTTTGGGCTATCGGTGGAGGATAGTCTTGATTGTTGTAGACAATGCATGATGATTAGGCAAACTAAAACTAAAACTAAAACTAATCACTGGAATGTGTCATTGAGTATGACTATTGAAAGAATACATTAATTTTATGTATTGATTGATAATGTGTATAATAATTGTTTATATGCATTGTGTTGTGTTGGAGGAGATAGGGGATGTACTCCACGGTTTAGGGGAAGATAGGGGATGGACCTCTAAACCGGATATTGTTTGGGAGGAGATAAGGGATGGACTCCGTAGATACAGCTCATATGCTTATCTTTGAGAAGTGTAGATACAGCTCATATGCTTATCTTTGAGAAGTGTAGATACAGCTCTTATGCTTGTCTAGAGAAGTGTAGATACAGCTCATATGCTTATCTTTGGTGGTGTGATATAGTTCTTATACTTATCTGTTGATGTGTTGATATAGCTTATATGCTTATCCGTTGATGTGTTGATATAGCTAGTATGCTTATCTATTGTGAAATGGGAAAATGTTTAATATGAGTTACTGTCTCATATAGATTGTTTGGTCAGGTTCTGAGCCATAGTTATGAATTGAGAATTGAAAGAAAATAAAAAAAATGAAATATAGCATGGACTTGAATGTCATGAAACTGTAAAGTGTTATGAAAGAATGTAAAAGTGTTGACTATCTATCAACTGCTAATCTTTTAGTCATTGTTCATAGTTGGTTTAGTGTATTTTCTACTGGGCTGTGGCTCACCCTATATAGGAACATCATTTTCAGGTACAGGTAGCATGCCACCTCCAAGGACATAGCTTGGGAGGCTAGAGGCGGACAGACTGTTGTGTCTATTTTCTTTTGATGTATTACATGTAGATTCAAGCCAAGGGCTTAATGTGTAATAGAGTTAGCACTCTCTTTTTGTAACCAAGTGTTAACTTGGAAAGTTATAAGCCCGTAGGGCATTTGCTTTTATTGTTAACCTGTAATACTTTTGTAATGGAATACTCTGATGAATAGAATGATATTTATTCCTTGTATCAATTCATGCCTAAATTGATGGGTTTTAATGTTATTATTTTGAAGTTTGATTTAATTGGAAGATTTCAAATAATTGATTTTTGGAATTATCATCAATTTGAAGTTGGTTGACTCTATCCTTTAATTTTTGCTTTTCTTTGCATTTATTTGAATAATGTCCTTTTTGACCACAATTATAGCAGGTAATATCTTTATTATGTTTGGATTTGGGATGTGATTTTTTATAATATTTCTTTTTGGGTTTAGTATAAAATTTATCATGAGATTTGGAAGGTGAATAATCTTTCGATATTTGGTAGAGTATTTGGATTTATGTTTATGTTTTGAGTATTTGTGTGATTTCCTTCGGAAAGGCGTAACAGGAGGTAAACCATATTGTTCACAAAAATTGCCTAATTCATATTTAACTTTATGTTTATCTTTCGTGGCTTTTTGACTAAGTTTAAGATCAATACACATTTTTAATCCTTCCTTTTGAATAGTGCTAATTATATATATCACCATAAGTTAAAGTGTCATATTCAATAACACCAGTAAGTTGACTAAGAACATCTCTAATTTTGTGAGCAAATAGGCTAGGTAATCCATTAATAAACTTTTCTTTCCAAAATGATTTAGTACAATCTTCGCGTAACATAACTCTAGAAGTAAATACATCTTTGTACCATCTAAAATCACTTAAAGTTGGACAGGTAAGGTTACTAAGTTGATCATGTATGCGGGAATAAATATTAGTAGGTGTACCGATAAAATGTCTAACAATAGTATAAATTAATGTATTAATACCATCAGGGTGGCAACATCCAATAGTTTCATCAAAAATAGGGAGACCATTATCATCTGTTTGATTAGCATATATGATGGAGTCTCGTTGATCTTCAGTTAAGTATTTTTCCCACCAAGATTTGAGCATACCAGTAAAACCAGAAGTAATTAGAGAAACAATTTCAGATTGAGAATATTGGGGATAATTGAGAGGTAACTATTTGAAACCATAGATAAATGATTTAATTTTTGAAGTATTTGATCTTCACTAAGACCATCAAAATTCCACTCGTATAATTTTTTAGCAGAAACAGAAAACTGGTTACTGATATTATTTTCTTCATATTGGAGGTCAGGTGGAGTAGGTCGAGAATACCAATTTTTAGTAGTTTGAGGATTGACTTTGGGATAATGAATTTTATTAAGATTAGAAAATTGGAATTGTTGAGCTAATTGATTTAGTTCATCATCAGTAGTGTCAGTTTCAGATTGAGTAGAAACATTGTCAATATTAGGTTGTTGATTTAAAATAGTAAGACCTTTATCTTTGGAAGGTGAGGCATTATTAGTGGTAGATAGTTTGGTAAATAATTGTTCAATAGCTTTGACAGTGGATTGATCATTAGTGACAAGACTATTTCTTTTGGAGCGTTGACTAGGTAGATTAAGTAATGGTTGATCTAAAGGTTGTTTAGTAGATGTAACAAATTCTAAATTTGTTTCTATTTTATCTAATTGTTTACCAATGTTGTTTAAACATTGATTAGTGTAGTTATTTTGTTCAATAACTTTTTTGATTTCAGTATCATTTCCAAGTAATTTGAAAGGAGAAGCAGGAATGTCAGAACCTTGTTGATTGATAATTATTTTCTCAAGAGGAGGGTGACTAGAACTAACAGTTGTAGATTCAGAAGTTTTCCATTTATGTTTGGTGATTGTATTGATCTTTTTGTAATATTTTTCAACATATTCTAAAAGAGGTAATTCAAAACTATATTCGATCATAAAATCATACCATTTTCTAGTTATTCTGGATTGTTGGGATTTATCGTATATATCATAATAAGAATGTCTAAGTGTTTTATTTTTAAAAGATTTAAATTCAATAAGTAATTTATCAAGGTCGGGTTGAAAATATTTTTTGATTGTCATTAATTGGGGATTGACCGGAGGTATAAATTCTTCAAAATCAGTTTGAGTATGAGAATTATTAGAGGCAGTCTCTTCCTTAGGTAAATGAGTGTGTGTAGAGTAAGCAGGTTTACTAATTTGAGACGTAGTAGAATTATCAACACCTTTTAATTTAGAAGGTTGACCTAAATGGATTTGACTATTTTTCCGAAATAATAGAGTATTAAATATTTCATCTTCAGTTTCAATTTCAGAAGGAACACTGGAGGTGCTATGTCTAGATGATTGACTACGATTAAATTTAATACGAACTGTACCATCATTAATTTGTTGAATATCTTGGATAGATGATTGTTGTTGATTATGTTGGTAATGTTCATTGACAGTGATCCATTGATCGGGTAAATCTACATTTTTCCATTCAATCATTTGGGGAACATTTATATGGGTATCAATACTACCACTTTGGATTAATAAAGTTTTATCTTTAGGAGATTTGTGTAATGCGTGAACATTTAAATTAGTTTTCATGCACTTATAATAAACACGATAAATTAAAGCAATATTATGGGTTTTATTCATCATATTGGTAAATGAACCATGTAATTGTATATTTAATGTTAATGCATGTAAAATATTTGGATCTCGTAAACTAAGAGTAAAATCAGGAAAACAATTAAAATGTACTGGACCTTTATGAAGACCAGTTTCCATCATACCCATTAAACTATCATTGTAATTAAGAAAACGAGCATCTCTTAAACATAATAAAACAGAAGTATTTTTTCCTTGTTGAGTTAATGGTTTGACACCGACTTGAATTAAACCTATGTGAATAAAATTGTAATCACTTTTTAAATATCTTTTTATGAGATTAGCATAAAATAATTGACAGGTTTCCCTGGGTTTTTCTAAAGCATATACTTGTTCAATTGTCTTAACATGCAAAGTGATTTTGAAAGTATTCTGTATAAAAGAAGTTTTATAAATTTCTTTAATTGGCAATTTTGGTATATTCCAGTCTACATCAATTTTATCATTTTGTATTTCAACATCTTCTTCATTAATTACTAATCCTTGATTAGGTATTGAGGACAAAGTTGTTGACCTAGAACTGACTGATGAGTTACTTCTAAATAATCGATTCATTGTTTTGTTTAATTAATCAGTTTTACAGATATCTTAATACATACCCTATTCTTGTCTAGTTTACCACATACCTTATTAACTCACAGACCTTTGTATACATACATACCCTATCTTTTGACCCCTAAGTCCGACACTGCCTAAACCTAAGGACTTACTCAGGACTGGGAAGAAGTGGGTGACTTAAACAAAGGTGGAAAATTGTAATAAGGTGGATAACACAGACTGATCTTGTGGGTGATTAAGATGAACTGAAAACTAGATTAATCAAAGAAACAATGTAAAAGATTAAGGAGAAGAAACTAAACAGTTAGAAACAGGATACAACATAACTTGGCTCTGATACCAAAACGGCGGAAGCAGCAAGTAGAATAAAGAAAATGGATTACGAAATCAAATATGACTAAAATTGAACAACAGAATTGGAATGCACAAAATTACAGAATTAAATATTTTTAAAATATTTAATATATTTTTAAAATATTACAGAATTATATTTTTACACAAAATTTTTTAAAATATTTTTTCACAAATTTTTACTTTTTAGATACATCTAACTAAGATGTATCTAAAAAAGTAAAAAAAAATGTTTAAAATTTAAAAAATATTCACTAAAAAGAAAAAAAATACGAAAATCAAAAAACTCAGTTTTCAAATAACTAAATCCAAAAAATTCAAACCAAATACATTGAATACTTTTTAAACAATTATGTTGACATTTTGAAAAAAATTGTATTTTATAAAAAAAAAAATTTAGTTAACCAAACAAACGTTTTACTTTTTTTGATAAAAAAATTACATAATAAATATATAAAATATAGATTGAAAAACAAAAGAAGAGGGAGTTGGCGTGGATTGAACCCGCACCTTTGCCAACGCATAACAATTGCATTACCATCTGAGCTATAAAGAACTCCAATCTTGATTTGATCACATTTTAATATATATTAAACGTTTTCTTAAAGAAATAATTCTACATAGTAAAAACGTGGCTTGGAATTGTGTTTTTTGTAGAGATTTTTTTTGCTTAAAAGCGTGCTTTTGAACCACGTTTTTTGAAAAAAAAAAATTTATGTTAAAAGTGTAGTTTGTAATAGCGCTTTCTTAATTAAAATCGTGGTTTGTAATAGCGCTTTTACTATTCATCACATTTTCGACCCCAAACAGTAAAAGCATGATTTGTAATAGTACTTTAGCCTAGTTTGGGAATTCCGTCCAAACTAGGCCTAGTTTAGGAATTAAGATAGTAAATTGGCTTAATATGGGAAAAGCCCCTATTTTTTAATCTTTCATTTTTTTTTTTTTTTGAATCTTCTCTTACAAAATTTAAGATTGAAAAAAAAAATTAAAAATCTTTCACATCTATATATTATATAAGTAAAAAGAAATCTTTAACCACAATCCTTATGAGAGCTCCAACATGTCATGCCAAATTTCTTAATTTTTTTAATTTTAAATAATTTTAAAATTTTCCATTTGTTAGCTTTTATTTACTTATATAAAAAAATAAAACTCTAATTACTCCATAATTTATGGACTTTAAAAAGAAAATATACTAATTCTTTTCAAAATGCATATTTATGTTGCTACTAAATATAGGAAGCAATTCACCATAATAGAAAAACAAAGATGTCAAATTTTAAATATTTAAAATTCAATTTTTCTTTAGAATAAATTTTCAAATATCTTATTCTCTCTCTCTCTCTCACCCATACAAAAAAAAAAAAAAAATCCTTACAAATTGTAAAAATCTTGTACTACACACAAAATTAAAAATAATAAAATATTTTTTAAAAATTATAATAGTTTCAATTGTATTTTTATCTATCTATAACAAAACGCCTTATCAGAGTACGTATTTGTTAGTTTGTTAATTGTAATTCAATTAATTAAAAATGAAATATTAGCACAACGTTTCATATATATTATAGCAGTTAATTTGTTACCGCTATAGCTGTAAATAATAGCATAATAGATATAGATAATCTCTTAATATAATTTCTACTATTTTTTTATGTGATTGAAATAGTCTATAACGATTCTGGTTTTAGCCTGACCCATTTTATGTTCTTAGATCCAGGATTTTATATCTTTAGCCATTGCTTATACCTTTTTCACCTTGTTGTTGGTTGAGTTTGGTTGTTTAGAGTGGTTCTTTGTGTTTGAAATAAATTTGGAATAAAATTTTCAAAAGAATTGTTGTCCTTGTCTTTTCTTGGTCGCCCCGAATGACGCTTTGATCGCTCGAGCGGTCTTTGCATCCCTTTAGTACTTTTTCAGGTCTGTAATACTTCTCGGAGTGGATTGAGCTTCGTTCGAGCTAAGCTTTGGTTGCTCGAGCAGTCTTCTTCTATTTGTAAAACTTCTAGGAGGAGGTCATTGTGCACTCGAGCGAAGCTTTAGTCGCTTGAGCGATCATTCGATTTTGTGTCTTACAATCGAGCGAAGTTTTGGTCGCTCGAGTGGTCTGTGCATATAATAAGTCAGGAGGAAGCTGTTTTCTATCACTTTTTCATCCCTTTCTCTCTCTAAAACTTCCCTAAACCTAATTTCTTCACTTTTTCTCTCTAGTTCTTGATAAAGCCCTCTCATATACCCTAATTGTAGCACTCCATACTTCCTGGTATAATGGAATTACATTTGACTCGTTGCTAATCATGATTGAGAGCCTTCTTAGTCCGTCTTGGTTGAGGTGTTACCATAGTGGTTGGGCGAGATTGGATTAAAAATTTCAAATTCGAATAGTTGTTATTGGGTAATCTTCACTCTTTTATCATTTTCTCTCTCCATACTTTGAATCTTGATGTGAGGCTAGAACCATTAGAAAACTTACTTTCGGGGCTTCAATTTGAATACAAGAACGACCCTAAACGGAGTCCGGACAAGAGAGTTATACCCGTTTGAAATTTGGGAATCTGTGTTGTGTGCATAATTCACTTGAGCACAAGTTTCACCACTCGAGCAGTCCATAGACCCTTCCAACTCTATTTTTCAAAATTGTCTGAGATGCTGAAAGCCTTGATTTTTCAACTATGTTTGACCTATGTCCTACATATAAATCAAATGAAATCCTATACGAAATATCAAGACAAAAAACAAAGAAGAAAATTGGTTTAGAGATGATCATTTACTATAACCCATAAAAAAATATTATTCAAAGGATATGATCAATTTAAAAAAAGGGAAAAAAATTCATAAACTCATAACCAAGATTAGATAGATATCTTTCCCTCCACCTATATGATTCCAATCAACTAATAAACATCACAAAGTTGCTGAGAGAACATGGTACGATTAAAAAGAAGTGCCTACTGTCATGATTTTATTCGTAGGAGCTAAAGTGGAATTTATTTAAAAAAATGTAGGGGTACAAAGGGAAATTCTATTTCCACACACTTGCTTATCTCTATGCAAATACATAATGAAATATTATTTTAATAATAATTATAACCTAAAGTACAATTACTATAATGAACATCAAAATACACTCATAATATTATATCAAAATTTATTTTTTTTTTGTAAAAAATCTCAATATAAATCTTTTAAATTAAAAAAAAAAAAAAACTAAATCCTAATTTCTCCATTGTTTGTCATTTCTTCTGGTACCACTGCTGGTATGTATAAACATGGGTATGGAATCCTTGCCACCAATCCATCTAAACATTCTCATTCCAACATGATTTTGGAAGATCCTTTGCTAGCGAAGTAATGCTGCTCTTTGGCTTGTTTGGAAGTTCACCAATTTTGATAGGTATAAGCAATGTAACCTGACTCACACAGCTAGTTCTTAGAACACTTGTCGGTGAACAAATTGTGTAGTTTATAATAGGTGATGGAAAAACAAAAGTGACATTGCTTTGTGCACGTAACAAGTGTAACGAGGTATATTCATATTCAAGGGCAGCTATGTGATTCGTGAAAACAATGTGAGTTTCGTTAAATCCTGTAAATATCGTTAAACCCTTCAATTTTTCTTCTCATTTTTCTGAGAAAATCTACTTCTTAATTGAAATAACCCATCTGGGTAATCTCTAATTTTAAACCATCGTTCATAATTGTGTTGAAACGGGTGAGGGGAGTAAAGGTGTGTGGAAGAAGGGTTTAAGTGGTGTGTACACAACGATATGAGTTAGGATATAATTAGAACATGAAGTGTATGGAGTGAGAAGAATAACCAAAAACTAAATTAATAAGTGTGTGTACTGAGAAATAATGTGCACTAAGATAAGTAAGTGTGTGGAAATAGAATTTTCCGGATACAAAGTGTGATTTATCGATTAATTTTCATTCACTGTCCATTCCAAATCAATCAATCAACTCAGTGATTAAATTAAACCCCAAAGAAAGTGGACCCATAAATATACGAATATGTAAATTGAGAAATGAGTAATTTCCTAATTTTGGATTACTAATATGCGTGTTTTGGGTTTGATCACTATCCATTTACATACCCACTACTATTGGGTTTCATTATAGAAATCCAACAAAACAATGTAAAAGAGAAAAATAACAACAGGGAAAACAAATGAAACCATATACTCATTACTTACAATTTAGCTTGTTGTCTAATCAACAAAGAAGCAAAAATTGGTTGTAGTATACTTTTAAATGGGCACATGCCATAAATATCAACCATCTATATTAAATGGGCACATGCAAAAATTGGTTGTAGTTTTCTTTTTGGACAATCTTGCCCTTCCATATATACATGAAAGATTTGAGTGAGGAGATAAATAAACTGACTTAATGAGCAATATTTTTCTCTGCCACCACCATCAACAACTACTCTCTTCTCTCCTTTCCCTTTCTTTCTTCCCATCAACCACCACCACGCTCCTTATCACCTCTCTTCTATTTCCTCATATCCCCTGTCTTTTTCCTTTCTCCCACTACAACCTTTCTACCATGAAACCCCTCCCTTACAACCTCTCTTCGCTAACAAGTTTGATGTTGGTCCGGTGACGTTCATAGTGAAGGTTAGTAGCATTGATGGTTGATTTGAAGCTACAAAGATTACCATTTCAATTTATATCCAAATGCCCAACACACAATTACAAAATTATACACACAATACAATCAATTTTCTGGTACTTGATTTTAGAAGTATAAGGAGATGAATGGTTTAGTGGTGGTGACTTGGGTGGATTGATGGTGCCAAAGGGGGGGAAGTAAGTTTTTTTTATAAATATGAAAGTAAAATTTCATTTTTGGTTGTTGTGGTTGTTCTTTTAATATCTATTCTATTTAAATATATATATATATATATATATATATTTGTTGATGCTCTGTTCAAGAATGGTAGTAAAATTTTACTCTGGTAGTATGTTTTTGAGTTATTTTTCTATTATACAAACTTTATTATAAAATAGAGTAACATTTTACTGTTACATCAATTTCGTCAGTAACTCTTTTTTTTTTTAAATTTCATAGGCAACCCAGATCTTATTGGATAGATTTTAATAAGAGAATTCTAAAAATACTAATTTTATTAAAAATCGACATTTAGATCAAAAGTCATATTATTTTAAAATTTAAAATATTAAATTACTCACTAAGAATATTTTATAATAATGACATGTGTTGGACTTTTCAAGTTTTTTTTTTTTTTTTTTTGGTAATTGTCCTTAATGCATTAAAATTTTATTATGAGGGGGCTTTTACTAAATTTCCCCTTTAATATTCAGTGAATTAAAGACCCAATTACTCTTTAAAGTAAAATAACTTATATTATCGCAATTAGAAAACAATGTTATAGCAAACAAAGATAACTCTCAAAGGTTCACAGTAAAGTTTAGAGAGAAAAAAAAAGCCCACATAAATGCATTAATGAGTTTTAGAGGGAGAGACTACAAAGGATTAGCACAAACTTAGCTGTCAGATTTAGCAGCAAAATATCAAAATAATCAAAATCAAGGACCCACATTCACAAATAACAAAATACTATTTGACAAATCAAATCCAATCATATTATAGAAAGTTTGTTTTCAAAGTAAATTAGAACAAAAATCAAACGTTAAAATTAATAAAAGCAAAAGAATCATAAAAATTAAAGAGAGTAAAGTGTAATCTAACCAAATAAATTATGTAATTTATATAAATATATTTACCAAATATATATTTATAGATTTATTTTTATATTAATATTATTTATGAGAGGGTAATTTATATCTAAATTGGGCCGAGCTAAGGAGGAGACTTCCTTGGAAATTGGGCCGCGTAATGGACTGAAGTAAGGATAGATTTACTTCGGTCCAAGAACTAAACGAATATGGGCCGCGGTAGAAAAGACTAGCAAGTGGGCCGCGGTCCAAGTGTTAGTTCGGTCCAAGTGTGGAAGGGACTTTTTCAAGTGTTACCTCAGTCCAAACGTGATTATAAGTTACCAATCGGAGTAGAGATAGTTATCTCGGCCATGGCACTCGGACCCGAGGTAATGGCTTCTCTTGGTGGGCTTCGCTCTGGATAGCGCGGTAGAAGCTTACTCCAGTTACTCCGGTCCAAGAGAGCCGTGAAGTTACTCCGGTCCGTAAGAGGTGTAAAGTTACTCCGGTCCGTAAGAGGTGTAAAGTTACTCCAGTCCGTAAGAGGTGTAAAGTTACTCCGGTCCCAGAGAGCTTGCGGTAAGTTCAGTCGTCACACAAAGTTATACCGGTCGGGACCAGAGTATTGGTTATACCGGTCAAGACATACCATGGTTAGCATTGAGAGAGCCGAGGTAAGAACAGTAAATGGAAGAGCCGAGCTAAAGTTATCTCGGTCTAGTCTGCGGCTTAGCATAGCCATGCTTACCTCGGTCATATTGAAGTCTGACCATGGTAAAACCATCTCACTTGGTTTATGCAGTGAGGGGGGTGTTGAAGGATAAGCATTATCTTTCAGGAGTATGAATCCTAGGAGGACTCTACATGGTGGAGTAAAAGTCCTACTAGGATTGTGCCACACGGAACCTATAAAAGCTCACGAACATCACCTATGGAGAGGTAACACAACTTTGTTTTCTGAATACACAGAGCTTTTGTCTATTTGTCAAGCTTACTGACTTAGGCATCGGAGAGGTCTCCGGCACACACCCGCCGGCTAGTTCACGTTTGTGTTTTCAGGTGATAAAGCGACAACGTACGGAGGAGCGCAGACTTGATCAACAGGATTATACGAGAAGGTTTATTTCTTTCCCGTACAATTGGCGTCGTCTATGGGAATTCAGACAAGAACAAAACCTCTTGATCAAGCTCTTCTTCTTAAAAGATCAATGGCGCACAATGAAGATTTACCACAATCCGCCATCGATGGGCAAACACCAGAGGGAGGGGCAAGGCGCGAAGGCCTACCTCTTATCCCTCCTATGGGGAATTTAGAGCCACAGCGACAGAATCCCAAGAGGGATACAAGAGGGAGAAGGCGGACTAACAGCCCTCGTCACTCTTGTTCGCAAAGTCCAGAAAGGCAAAGGCGGAGGGTTGATCCTCAAGCTTTGGAGGATCGCGTCAAGGAGCAGGACGAATTGATACGACGAATGGCGGCGGACATGGAATCTCTAAAGCGCCAGGTGAAAGGAAAAGAAGTGGCGACAGGAGAGGGACGCACAAACAAGACGCCCCCTCGCCACTCGGAAAAAAGTAGTAGGAATACCACACCCTCACAAGCAGAGAGCAGAAGCCTCAGGACAGGCGATACCCAATCCAGGTCTTCCAGAACTCGTCACTCCAGGTCTGAGAGGACGAGATCTGAGAAGTCGTACATCGAAGGAAGCACCTATTGGCCCTCACATACGCACCAAACGAGATCCAGACAGACGGAGTTGCCCAAATCATCCGACTTAGGAACCGTGCTCGAGGAAAAGGCACGATGGAAAGAGGATGCCAGGGCACGCGATCCACACAGAGTTTCTGCCTTACAGCGGTTGGCTTCTCGGACGCATGGAAGCGTCGAGGTTGGAATGCCAATACCGCGCCCTGCCTACGAACCGACGGACAAGGCATTGGCAAGGCTGCAGACCTCGTCGTTCGTTCCAGCGATTGAAAACGTGCCCCTACCATCAGGCTTCCTTCAGCCCAAATTCATTACATATGAGGGAAAGACGGACCCGTACTCACACTTGAGCCACTTTCGCTAGGTCATGGCTGTATACCAGCGAAACGAGGCTTTGATGTGCATCCTCTTCCCATCTAGCCTTGGCGACCTAGGCTTGACTTGGTTCGAAAAACTACCAGAAGGCAGCATAACCTCCTGGGCGCAATTGGCAGAGGCGTTCGTTACAAGGTTCAGAACGAACACCAAAACACTAGTGAAGATCGACCAGCTACTCTCCATCGACATGGGCGACGAAGAGACATTGAGATCCTACAATGGAAGATATTGGGAAACTTTCAACCAGATAGGAGATTGCCCCACAAATCTCGCCATCGCGCAATACAAAAGAGGTCTTCCAGTCGGAAACAGGTTGAGGGACTCAATTACCATGACGCCACCCCTTACAATGGAAGCCTTGATGGAGAGAGTACACCAACATATTCGCGTGGAGGAAGATAGCCCCCGTGCTAAAGCAAAATCTGGCACAACCGCAATACCAGATAAAAAGACTACGGCAAAAGTCAACACGGTAGAACGTCCAAGCAGGGACGGGTGAGGTAGGAAGGACAACGGTGAGGACCAAGATGAAAGGAGGTGGAGAGTCCGCACTGCCATTACCACAGTGTTCAAAAAACCGATCTATCGGATCCTCAGCGAGATACGCAATGAACCTTTCGTCCGATGGCCTGCTAAGTTGGGAGAAGCGCAAAAAGACTACGACGAGAGATCGCGGTGCACCTTCCATGATGAACAAGGGCACCGCACTGAAAATTGCACGCCATTGAAGCAGCATTTGGAGGAGTTAGTGGCAGCTGGGCACTTGGACCAATACATAAAAGGAAGAACTTGAGAGCAAGAGTTGTTGTCCGCAGATGTTAGCAAGGCAGCTGAACAGAAGACAGTGGAAGACTTGGTACAGGAAATGATAGATGTAAAGAACCTAGAGAAAGCAAGCTAGGGCCCAATAGGGAAGGACCATACAAAGTGGTTGGTTTAGCTGAAAAAGGGGCATATCACTTGGAGGATGGAGCCAACAAGGCTATCCCCAGACCATGGAACACTGCCAATCTCGAGTTATCTGTTCGATAGGGTACTTGTAATTTACATTTTCCTCAATAAAACAAGTAGTTCCCTTCTCAGCATAGATTATTTTCTTCTGTAAAAATTGTTTTAGTGAGCTAGGGGCATTGAAAGCAGAGTTGGCTGGAAAAACCAACACTTACTTCTCCTAAGCCGAGATAAGGACCTAGGCTAAAGGTGGTTAGCAGGTTTGACCAACAAAACTTTTTTGCACCCTTTAGCCGAGATCAGGATCTAGTCTAAAAGTGGTTGGCAGGTTTGACCAACAAAACTCTTTTGCACCCTTTAAGCCGAGGTAAGGACCTAGGCTAAAGGTGGTTGGCAGGTTTGACCAACAAAACTCTTTTGCACCCTTTAAGCCAAGGTAAGGACCTAGGCTAAAGGTGGTTGGCAGGTTTGACCAACAAAACTCTTTTGCACCCTTTAAGCCGAGGTAAGGACCTAGGCTAAAGGTGGTTGGCAGGTTTGACCAACAAAACTCTTTTGCACCCTTTAAGCCGAGGTAAGGACCTAAGGCTAAAGGTGGTTGGCAGGTTTGGCCAACAAAACTCTTTTGCACCCTTTAGTCGAGGTAAGGACCTAGGCTAAAGGTGGTTGGCAGGTTTGACCAACAAAACTCTTTTGCACCCTTTAAGCCGAGGTAAGGACCTAGGCTAAAGGTGGTTGGCAGGTTTGACCAACAAAACTTTTTTCCACCCTTTAGCCGAGATAAGGATCTAGGCTAAAGATGGTTGGCAGGTTTGACCAACAATTTTTACTCTTCGGCCAAGATAAGGACCTACGCTAAAGAATGGTTGGCTGGAAAAACCAACACTTGGTACTCTTCAGCCGAGATAAGGATCAAGGCTGAAGAGTGGTTGGCAGGTATGACAAGATAGATTGCAAAGTTAAGACCGAGATGAGTATCTCGGCTAGAGAATGTCATACTTCATTCAAAACATAAATGGAAAATAAATGTAAGCATGGAGCAAGCCGAATAAGCAGTTGAGAGAACTGAAGATTTCATTCCAAAAGTGCATTACAAAAGGAGGGGTTGTAGCCCGGTTACAAACTCCTTTGGTAAACAGAAGAAAAATCATGCAAAGAGGTCATTTAAATCGGCGTTATTATCAGGCTCTTGGGTTACATCCTCTTCCTCAGTATTGAAGAAATTTTTGCTGAATGGTATTTGCATACTCCACCATGGAGCTCGGTATAAAATATGGAGGAGGGCTTAGGAAGACCTCGGTCTCTTGGCTATGACCGAATTGCACCATAGCTGCTTCCCACCCACACTTGACAAAGAGGTCTTTGGCAGCCTCACATTGCAGGATATAGCTCGCGCAGTATCTTGGTTGAGCGTGCAAAGGTGTGCCTGGCCAACCTAGTCAGTTTGCAAAGTAAAAAGGAAAAGTATTAAGCACGGATCGTTGGACCGTGCTAAAAGAAACAAAGGTGAACAGAGATATTGTGATCTGGAAACAATAGGGTTTTTTGAAAAAACCTTGGTTTTGGGCGGGACTGTTCAAATTTTGCGGAGTACGAAGACGGCATGACAACTACGCTGAGCCAATGAGAGTCTGCCACGTGTCCGTGGAATGGGAAGCGATTCAGTTACAGCGGCCGAAGAAACGTTTTGACCAGACAGGTTAATAGCCCGGCGTGAATTTAGCCCGGTAGAAGGCCACAGTTTAGCTCGGTGGAGAGGCTAAAGTTTAGCTCGGCTGGAAACAAATAATCCCAAATCATGCATGGCAGATGGAATTAAGGGGCAATTGAGAAGGTAATTTATATCTAAATTGGGCCGAGCTAAGGAGGAGACTTCCTTGGAAATTGGGCCGTGTAATGGACTGAAGTAAGGATAGATTTACTTCGGTCCAAGAACTAAACGAATATGGGCCGCGGTAGAAAAGACTAGCAAGTGGGCCGCGGTCCAAGTGTTAGTTCGGTCCAAGTGTGGAAGGGACTTTTTCAAGTGTTACCTCGGTCCAAACATGATTATAAGTTACCAATCGGAGTAGAGATAGTTATCTCGGCCATGGCACTCGGACCCGAGGTAATGGCTTCTCTTGGTGGGCTTCGCTGATAGCGCGGTAGAAGCTTACTCCAGTTACTCCGGTCCAAGAGAGCCTTGAAGTTACTCCGGTCCGCAAGAGGTGTAAAGTTACTCCGGTCCGTAAGAGGTGTAAAGTTACTCCGGTCCGCGAGAGGTATGAAATTACTCCGGTCCCAGAGAGCTTGCGGTAAGTTCAGTCGTCACACAAAGTTATACCGGTCGGGACCAGAGTATTGGTTATACCGGTCAAGACATACCATAGTTAGCATTGAGAGAGCCGAGCTAAAGTTATCTCGGTCTAGTCTGCGGCTTAGCATAGCCATGCTTACCTCGGTCATATTGAAGTCTGACCATGGTAAAACTATCTCACTTGGTTTATGCAGTGAGGGGGGTGTTGAAGGATAAGCATTATCTTTCAGGAGTATGAATCCTAGGAGGACTCTACATGGTGGAGTAAAAGTCCTACTAGGATTGTGCCACACGGAACCTATAAAAGCTCACGAACATCACCTATGGAGAGGTAACACAACTTTGTTTTCTGAATACACAGAGCTTTTGTCTATTTGTCAAGCTTACTGACTTAGGCATCGGAGAGGTCTCCGGCACACACCCGCCGGCTAGTTCACGTTTGTGTTTTCAGGTGATAAAGCGACGACGTACGGAGGAGCGCAGACTTGATCAACAGGATTATACGAGAAGATTTATTTCTTTCCCGTACAATTTATAAAAATATTAATTATAATAGTATTTGAGAGAAAACTTGTTGAATACAATAAATAATATACATTCTCTATTTATATCAAGGAATTATGTTGGTCTGGTGGAAATGCACAGCCTCCCCACGCATGAAGTGTGTTCGATTTTTTCAATTGAAATGGGTTTAAAGGTGTACCTAGACCCATTGACACATCAATTGTTTGAACCGATTGGTCCAAACTGGTTTTAATAACATTGCACTAAACACACCATATCAGGCTACTAATTATTGTTACCAACAATATAGATAGAGATGTTACGTGTAGTCCAAGAATGTGTAAACATGATTGATTTAAAACAAAATATCTACACAATACGCAAACAAGTGCACTATATATCTCATTAAAGGTCGAATCACTGCCGGCCCTGGCTGAGACCACTAAGGCCTATGCCTAGGGCCTTCAAATTTTGGATCAAAATAAGACTTCAAATTTATTAGTTTTATATTATATTAAAAGTTCAAAACTCAATTTTTTTTATTGTTTGAGACCCAGTCTAAAAGGCCCCTCAAAAAAATATCTTGGGCCAAATTAAAAATATATATATCATCATAGTTAGGCCTCACTAAAAGTTCATATAATTAGTCCAAACAAACATATATGATATAATGAGTCCAAATAGAGTCTAATGTCAAGATTTTAATAAAATAAATAGTTTTATATTAATTTTTTTGCCCTCTCTTTATTTTAATTGAATAATTTTACCCAAATTTATTTTCCTTTTGTTTGCCCTAATTTTTTTACCCTCTTTGTATCATAATTTAATTGAATAATTTTGCCTTAATTTTTTCTCTCAATTTTTTTCCCAATAATTTGTGTTTTGTTTATCAAATAATTAATGGATTGTGATTTGCGTGAATTATAATTGTGTTATTAAATATCATATTACAATGACATTATCACTTCGTTATCAAATATCAGCAAATTATGTTGTTTGTATCGATTATTACTAAATTATAAAACAACAAAACCCTATTTTATCTTTTTTGAGTTTTTGTAATGATTTTTTTCGTATCTTAATGTATGAAAATAAATTTTAATGATTATGTGTAAAGTAACTTTTTACAGTTACTAAATAATAAAAAAACTTACTAGTAACTTATTATTTTATCCATAATTTTTCTTTATAAAAAAATATATATAGGAGGGCCCCACTTTCAACGTTCGCCTAAGACCCCTAAAATCTCAAGCCCGGCCCTGGATCGAATTAATTGTTGCTTAAATCGTGTTTTGCTGCTGCATCTCCCTTTTTTTTCCTGCTAGAATAACAACTTTATTGGACTATAAGAGAAACCGTATAGAGTTGATATTTGGACATATGGACCAATCCAAAATCCATAACCCAAACACACATGATACAGAGAGCATAATAACCTAGGACATAAAAGCAACACAATGAAAAACATGAGACTAGAGCAGAGCGACAAAAGGACCAAACTTCAGCAAAGAACACTACATCCAACTTAACAAAAGCAAGAGCAGGAACACCATCAGGAGCACTATAAAGCACAACGAAACACAACAGAAGCAGAAACACAGCATAAGAACATCAGCAAGTATAGCATTGAGAAATTGGATAACAACCCAACCAGGACGGGAAAATAGAAGATCTCACAAGATAAAAATCAATCATCTTTTGTAACGATCAATATGCATAGTTAAGCCTTAGTTTGTAGGCACCAACAATCCTAAACTCACAAGAAACAAAAGCTTATAAATCCATCAGTAAACGTAGCCCAGTCCCTTTCACCCAAATATTGCTGCATTAAACCTTCCCTAAACCTATTGCTCTCATGACATCTTCCATAACCTGCAAATAAGCACAAGAGAGTGTCAATTACATGCACAGACTGAATTCTACTATAATTACATCTCATCCATAAAAGCTGCTACAGTTATAAGATCTTCCAGCCTTTCAATTTCATATATTATCCATCTTTTATGCAATTCCAATTTTATTTAAGCTCTCTAATATTTAACTAAATGCAGTCATTGATTTACATATCGTTGCATATTATCCAATCTAAATTTATTCCCATCATGTGTTCAAATCAATAAAGGACACATTCTTATTTGACATTTGTTAAGCAAATCACATCAAAACCATTCCTATCAGTAACTTATCATCAAACACAAGAACCCAACCGCAAGAATGAAGATGCTTGTTTCTTAATCCCTTTCAATATAGCTTAATTTGATTGCTAATTTTTATTATCAAGAACAGGTAGAAACCATATAAACAACAGAATAATTGAATTCTCTTTTGTATCCATATATAGCACATTTCATGGAGACTAAGGACAAGAAAACACAGTTATAATCCCCAAGTGTGTCTAACCTTTGAATTCATGTAATCTCCAAATTCTAGGACAAGAAAACACAGTTATATATTCAAAACTTCACAAATATTCCTCAATTATTTCCTACTGCAAAATGGTGTTCCAAACTTAAAAAGCACAGGCGCTTCTAAGAAGGTGGGGCATGTCATGTCAGACGCCGAACCTACACAACCCGACAATCATCAAGAATATTTTAGGCAACAAATTTGAATTTCTGGATATGCTTGGTGAGGTGCATCTAATCGGACATGTCCGACACGTACAATTACACAAGTATGGAGTGTTTGCCATGGTTACATAATAGATACGTAATACAATAGTGTAATTTGATTTTTGCATGCATCAGTCCAAAAATCTGATTTTTGCATAAACAAGGGTAAATTATACTAACCACCCTTAAAGTTTAGAGAAAATACATTGGGGTGATTCTATCTATTTACACCACAAAACTAACTCCTTGCACCCTCAAAAAGTTTCATTTTATTTTTTTACAATTTCTATAATTCCATTCCTACCCTCATCCCTACCATCCACTCTTCCCAAACCTTTCAAACCCTAGTTTCTTCACCTCCAACTGACACGATTGCTACCGCCGTCTACAACCGCTGCCACAACAAACACCCTAAAAGCTCTCACTGTTGCCGCAATCGTCGCCAGCAACAACCTCCACAGCCTCGCTGCGGCCATGACCACCTCTTCTGCAGCCCCCCAACCGGCAACCCAACCAAACCGCCATTGCAATCCCGTCTCCCATCTCCACCGTCACAACCTAGTTTCGCCCCTCGTTGATCAGAATTTTGTCCACCCCGAAAGACCTGCCCAACCCAGTCCAACCCTCCCACCTACAGTCGATTTCAAACATTGATTCAATCGGGAGCGGGTATGAGAATAACAAAAGTTCAGATTCTCGATCGACTGTTGGGCCCAAAGTAATTTTATTCATTGAAACCGTCCGACCGAATTTTATTAATAAGAACATTATAGATGCCATAGGTAGATGCACTGTTCTTTTTTTATCATTATTATTTTTTATTCTTTTCATATAGGACTTTGTGTTTCCTTGGTGAAAGAGCTAGTTTACTTTTATTTAATTTTTTATGGAACTAAAGAACTATTATTTAATTTTGTATGGAACTTGTGTTTGTTGGTAAGAGAGCTAGTTCTTCTTAGTCAGAAAGGTACCTACCCAGTCCTTTCATTTCAATTTTATTTTATATTTTTTTTCCCTATTCTCACTTTTATTTAATTTTGTATAGGATTTATGTTTTCTTGACAAGAGAGCTAGTTGTTCTTAATTAGAGACTAGTCTTTTCATTTTTTAATTATTTTTGTATATTGTTCTCTCTCCTTACTCTGACCTCATTTGTGAGATGCAAGTATATGCTCTCATCTCTTTCATTTTATTTTCTTCTCTTTATCAATCTTCATTGAATACATTTTGATCACTGCTTTGCCGCTGCTACGAGATCCATGTCATCGTTGTTGCAAGATTGCTTCATTGTTTCCATATTCCTCTTTCTTTCTAGTTTTCCCTCTCACCTCCCCTCCCTCCTTAGATCTCCCCCTCACCTCCCCTCACCTCTCAGATCTCCCAACCTCCCATACCCCTCTGAAATCTCCTTTGAGTCTATGGACCCATACCATTCTCAGAGCTCCTTTGAGTCTATGGACAAGGGTTATTCACAACACCACCAACCATTTAACCAATCAACTCTCAGGCTCTCTCTCTCTCTCTCTCTCTCTCTCTCTCTCTCTCATGTCTGTGTTTTTTGTATGTGCACCGACCGATTTCGACTATGAAAACCGTGACCCGATACTATGCGGTTTAGAACAATACTCAGTCGAAATCGGATGCCATTTCTTTCCACCTGAAGTGGTTGGCTCGGTTGACAGTTCGACAACAAACTCAAACTGACTCAACCCATGAACAACCCTAGTTACCACCCATTGCAGCCGCCCATTTCTTCTTCTTCTCTTTCTCCTCTCTCTCTCTCTTTCCCTTCATCCTCCTTCCATAAACCCAAAATCTAAAAACCCTAGATCTTTGGTTTTAGATCTAGGGTTTAGCAGCGACAGGGAGGAGGTCAAGGCGAGGGAAGGAGTCTGGGCTAGGGTTTGTGATGCAAAGAACAAAAAGAAGGGAGTGGGGTGAGGGTGGAGGTTGAGGTTTCTAGCACAGAAAAAAAAAAAAAAAAAATAGGGGATGGGGTGGTGACGAGGTTACAAAGGGTGGCGGTAGGAGGGAAGCGACAAAAAGGGGAAGCGCAGAAAGTGGAAATTCAATGTAAGGATAGATTTGAAGTTGTCATAATGGCCAGTTGAAAGATCTTCATGAAAGAAGATCAAAACAGTCTTATGAAACCAAGCAACAATTGTATAAGAGGCTGCTACTAATACAAAATAAAATAAAATAAAATAAAAGACGCAGGCTTTTAAAAAAAATTATCATTATTTTGTTTTTTTTTTTTAAAAAAAGTCTGTTCATATTTTTTTAAACAAGAAAGGTCTTTGTTTGGGCTCTTAAAAAAAAAACTGGCAGCAGCAGAAGGAAAAAAAAAAAAATCAAAATCTGCTTACTTTGATTCTACTGTGAGTAAAAAAAAATATATAAACAATACAAACCAAACAGGTTGTTGCTTAAAATTCTGCTAAAGAGAGTTTTTTTTTATATATAAAAAAAATAAATAAAAAATAAAAATAAAAAAAGAGAAAACCAGACAGATTGCTGTTTTTTTTTAAAAATATATATATATATGGTAGCAGCAGCAGAGAAGAAAAAAATGTGCTATGGATAGAAGGCATATTGCATAGCTTCATAAAAGAACTCGTTCTTTCTTGAAGAAAAGAAATCTTATGCCTTAAAAACATGCAGAATTTATGAGCGTGACATCCGTGAAGTTGGTATGGGTGTTAAAACTTTCTTCTGGCAGCAGCAAAAAAAAAAAAAAAACCTGACAGCAGGTTATACACAGGTTCATGTGGGCTATAAAAAAGGTTCATGGAGAAGAAAATTTTTGTTGGAAGGTCAAAAAAAGAGAAGGTTTCAGATTCTAAAACAACAAAAAAAAACAGAGGCTGATGCTGTTAAAAAAAAAAGAGAGAGAACCTGCTTGTATCATTCCCTTAGGTTTGTTGTCTAGCAAGAATGGGCTCTCTTTATTGATATCTAGGCCATATCTGCTAATGACAGCAGGTTATACACCTGGGTTCATATGGGCTATAAAAAAGGTTCATGGAGGAAAAAAATTCTGCTGGAAGGTAAAAAAACGGAGGCTGATGCTGTTTAAAAACAAGGAAAAAAGAAGAAGAAGAAGAAGAAGAAGAAGAAGAAGAAGAAGAAAAGACAAACAAAAGAAGAAAGAAAGCATACCTGATATGAAGGGACAAATTCTGCTTGAAATATGCTGGAAAGATAAAGATTTTCTGCAAACAAAAATCTGCTGGAGGAAGAAAGCTGCAGGAATATGTGTTATATAAAGCAAAAAAGTCTTGCTTAAGAAAAGAGATAGTGATCTCTTAAAACACTCCAAAGAAGCAAGAGTTCATATAGGATTAGAAATCCTAATCAATGCCAATCCATCCTATTTCATTTAGACACAAGCTCCTAAAATATATATATATATATATATATCTGCCTTAAAAAAAAAAAAAATCTGATCCTTAAAAAAGTGTGGCAAGTTGGAGGCCCACAAGAGAAAAAACCCAATTAAATCTTTGCCCTTACCCATCAATATCCATGATGGCCTAGAAAAAAATCTGTTGTAAAAAATGGTGGCAAATTGGAGGCCCACAAAAGAAAAGGCCCAATTAAAAATAGTGGCCTAGAAAAGGAAAGGTCCATGATGGTCTAGAAAAATCCATGATGGCCTACAAAAAAAAAACAAAAAAACAAAAATAGTGGCAAGTTGGAGGTCCACAAAAGAAAAGGCCCAATTAAAAAAATGGTGGCCTAGAAAAGGAAAGATCCATGATGGTCTAGGAAAATTCATGATGGCCTAAAAAAAAAAAAAAAGGCCAGGGATCAAAGCAAAGAAATAATCCCATCCAAGACCTCAAGATCATCCAAATAAAAGTGTCAAATTGTCGTGACTCGCACAATTAAGAAAATTCACTTGTGCAAGTCACGAGGGGCATTTGTTGGCACATAAATTTCAACTAAATTTATGACACGTATAGAGCCTATGATAGGAAGGTTGTAGGTAATCACTCCCTAAAAAAAGATCAACATGATCCGTTGAAGTACATAAATAAAACGACGTTGTATCTCAACGATGTTATTCAAGATGCTCAAGTGACACGTGGAGCCTACGAAAGATGACACTTGTAGAGCCTACAGCAAGGACACCACACAGGATGAAACCCCAAAAATCAATCCGGTTAATCAGATATACGATTAATCAGATAGCGCTATTATTCAAAATTCAAATAGGCGCTATCATTCAATTTGAAATTCAAATTGAAGATGAAGCATTCCTATCACCTGATGGCCCTCCATAAATATGAGAACCATCACACAAGATGGGGGATCGGAAGAAATCAGAAGTGAAAGATCAGAAAGAGAGAGAAAGAAATTGAGAGCTAAAGAAATCGTTACAAGAAAGAAGAAGAGAAGCCTAGAGAACTCAAGAGCCTACGCTAATGGCGATGAATAGGTAAAGGGTTCCAAACCCAAGAATTTTATTTTGTATTCGAGGGTTCAAAACCCATAACAATTTTAATAAAATATTTATTTTTCTTAAATTGTCTTTTGTTATTTATTTTGTTCTTCATTAATCGGAGGTTGCATTTGTATAAAATGTGTAATTAACGATTTGAAATACAGATCGGAAGTAAGAACCTGCTATTCAAATAATCAACTAAACAACACTGTTTAATCCAAAAACTAAACAGTGGACATTTGTAACATAAATTTTGAAATGTGTTGAAACACTTCATGTTTTAAAATTTGTGTCTACATTTGTTGGCACATGAATTTCAACTAAATTTATGACACGTATAGAGCCTATGATAGGAAGGTTGTAGGTAATCACTCCCTAAAAAAAGATCAACATGATCCGTTGAAGTACATAAATAAAACGACGTTGTATCTCAACGACGTTATTCAAGATGCTCAAGTGACACGTGGAGCCTACGAAAGATGACACCTGTAAAGCCTACAGCAAGGACACCACACAGGATGAAACCCCAAAGATCAATCCGGTTAATCAGATATACGATTAATCAGATAGCGCTATTATTCAAAATTCAAATAGACGCTATCATTCAATTTGAAATTCAAATTGAAGATGAAGCATTCCTATCACCTGATGGCCCTCCATAAATATGAGAACCATCACACAAGATGGGGGATCGGAAGAAATCAGAAGTGAAAAGATCAGAGAGAGAGAGAGAAAGAAATTGAGAGCTAAAGAAATCGTTACAAGAAAGAAGAGGAGAACCCTAGAGAACTCAAGAGCCTACGCTAATGGCGATGAATAGGTAAAGGGTTCCAAACCCAAGAATTGTATTTTGTATTCGAGGGTTCAAAACCCATAACAATTTCAATAAAATATTTATTTTTCTTAAATTGTCTTTTGTTGTTTATTTTGTTCTTCATTAATCGGAGGTTTCATTTGTATAAAATGTGTAATTAACGATTTGAAATACAGATCGGAAATAAGAACCTGCTATTCAAATAATCAACACTGTTTAGTCCAAAAACTAAACAGTGGACATTTGTAACATAAATTTTGAAATGTGTTGAAACACTTCATGTTTTAAAATTTGTGTCTACAAATTCTGGCACGCCCAGTGGGACCCCTACATCCCTTTACATACGGCTTCCGAAGACTTGGTCTATACAGGAATTCAAAACTGCTGTGAGATTCTCGAGAAAGGGCACTCCAAATCAATTGGTTCATTCCCTGTCTCAATCCTTCGTCCATTTTCTGAAGACCTTCACTGCTCTGATTTTAATACTCTTCTTAAGAGAATGAAGCATGAAAAATTGAAGTGAGATAATTCTTTTAATGTCCGCGGCATTTCTACCCATTTGCAATCCCCTATATGGATTTTTTGGTTGAATGACGTTCTTTCCACATTTGCCCCTATTTTGAAGAAGTGTGGGATTTATGTTGCAATCTATGTATCCCAATTTGCTTATGCTAGGAATGTCTCCCTCCTCAAAGGATTCTTAGAGCGGTGGTCACCTGACACCAACACTTTCCACACTATTTACGGCGAACTTGGGATCTCTTTCTGGGACCTTCATCGCATTAGCGGGCTTCCCATCCGTGGCGAGTTTTATGAAGAGTTCACCCCCTCCAATGACATTTTATATTCGTCCCAGACATCCAAGGCGTGCCGTGGGCTTTTCAACATTTATGCCAGCTCTTTTCAATCCAAAAAGTTTAACCACTGGACTTCCAAATTCATTGACGAATCCCCAACTTCGATTAGTGGTTTTCAACGAAAAGACAGAATCCCTGATGATGTGTGTCTTTCTGGTTTTTTGGCGAGTTGGCTTAGCGAATTTGTCTTCCCTCACTCTTCCGGGGAAATTCGTCCGACGACCTTTCATGTAGCCACCAAAATGGCAGGCGGAACCTTATTTAGCCTGGCCATTCCCGTCCTTGCATACCTCTATCATTCTCTTGGAAAAATGGCATTATCATCTTCACCTGGGAAGGAAAATATTCAGGGTCCTTTACATTACCTTTTTGGATGGATTTCACTATATTTTGTCAAGACTTACTCTCATGGGGATCCTCAGTCGATTTGTCCGATTCTTGATATTCATTTCATGCCATATCTTGGGTTTATTGGAAACCAATCGGCTGCCCAGTTTTTTACTGATAAATTTCCATTTGTGGACTCTCTCATAACTTATCGTACGAAGTGTCAGTTTAGGGCTCTTACCCATGAAAGTGAACCTTCAGGCGTTCTGGTCGACTCTGAAAGGATATCACCTTTCCATCTTGGCTATCTTATATCTTTGAGGCAAGGGATTTTAACTTTTAAAATGGGATTTAATTTCATTTCTAAACCGTACTCCCCTAACCGATTCGGTCGTCAATTTGGGTTTGCTCAAGCGTGCCCTACACCGCTTAATGTATCTTGTCGGCAGCCCTCTGAGTGGTCTAAATTTTATTACAACTGGCGCCATATGCTACGTTGCGGTACAAAAGTCTCATTGGAGTTACCAGGCTCCCGATCTACTTCTCACGTAACCATGCCTTATGCCAATTGGTGGTTGGGAACTTCCTTTACCGTGCTTCAATATGTTACTCATTCCCAGCCGAAATCTTCACGCAAGAGAAAACTGGATATGTCAATTAAGGACCGAAAGACGAAGAATCCTTCTTACTCAAGAGCTAGGTCATCATCTTCATCTATTGCTCTGGAAGCATCATCACCTCAGAGAATGGATAATAATCGACCACTTATTGCTCCTTCTCGATCTAGTTACTCGATTTCAGATCTCCTTCATCTTTTCGAGGATATGTGTAACTCTCAATTTAAAATGAGATTTAGCTTTGAGCAAGTAGATTCTGGTCCTCAATTTTCTAGTCTCGCAAAGTTTTTTCCAGAGACTATGTCTATCAGTGATTGTACAGAACTTCCCAACCCATCGTAGCAACCAAAACCCCAATGGATCAATTTCGCACATACTTGTACTCTTTTCTTGAAGATAAAGATGAGAATATGATTCAAGAACTCTTTGAGGGAGATGGGTATGAATTATCTGCCTTGGGTCGTATTCGCATTAAGAGTGTTGAAATTCCTTCTCCTACCAAATCTTTTGATTGTTCTCTCAATGAAAGTAGCGAGAGTGAAGATGAGTTTTATGACTACACCCCTCTTTTAGATGGCACACCGACTAAGATGAGTAATTTGCTCCCAGCAAGTGTAGGTTTTTCTTCTCCTTCTTCGAACGAGCCATCCAACCTATTAGAGAAAGGTATAATTCTTCTTCTTCTTTTTTTTATTTTTTTATTTTATTTAAATAAATTTTGAATACCTTTCCTTTTCTTAGACACTGCGCCTCGGACGCCTCGGACTTCCCAGCTGCCTCGCATATGCCATTGGCTACCTTTAAGGGTATTCTTATTCATTCCTTGTACCTCATTTTATTTTATCATGTATACATACTCAAGGAACTCTTTTCTCTTTAGATCATGCCACATTGCAGAATCCATGGTCCGCTTGTGGGAATCACAACTTGTCTTCTCCCCCACCTAAGTCTCCTCAAGCCGTACACCAAGGTATACCTCATTCATCTATATATATAAATTGTTTTTACCTTCTACGTTTTCATTGAGTATCTCCTTCTATTTTCACAGAAAATACTTCTGACACATTGGAAGAGACAGACGAAATTACTTCTGATACGTCGGAAGAGGCCTAAATTCTTGCAGACTTACTTGAAGCAAATGGGGTTAACAAATTATTTGACAAACTTGAAGCACCCTTTGCTCCATCTAGCCTTCTTTTGGGAACTTCCTCTAATGAAGCAGCCACCCATATTCAGAAAGGTCTTATTATTTCTCTCCAATCAATGACGGATGTTAATGGCATGATTGCTGTAGCAAACAATGTTTTCATGATTTTGAAGAGTTTGGGTGTAGACTTCATCTCCTTTTTCGAGAAGGTGAAGATATTCCTTGGGTGCTTTGCTTTGAAAACCCAACTTGCAGATTCTTCAAATTTGTCTACTGCAGAATTTGAGGCCCAATATTACGAGAAGAAGCTTCATTTTGACAAAGTTTCTGGCGAACATGAACAGTTGTCTGCTTCAATTATCAAGTCGGATGAGCACATTGCGGGTCTTAATCAAAGGATTATTCAAACCAAAGAGTTACTCAAACAACTTGAAGAGGAATTGTCATCCACCCAAGCGGAACATGCATCATTTATGTGTGATTTTGCACAAGCTTCCGAGAATGTTTCTAAATCAGAAGAAGACGTGCAAACTGCTCTGAATGTTTTGAGCCAACACAAGAAGAAGAATGGACAACACAGTGTTGTGGAACGTGCCTTTGAAAGGGCTAAGGCTTCTCTTAATGAATGAATGCACTTTTATTTTTTATTCATCCGAACATAATGTATTTATGAAATTTCGCTCAGTGATAGATTTATTTGTTATATGAAATTTCTTAATACAATACATTGATTTGTCTTATTTTAGCCGTTCACAGTTTATACTCTTGCGGGCCAGGAATATCCAATGTTTTATCACCTTAGATTTCAGTGAGGTATTTTAGCAGTTTAACCACATACAATACCGTTGGTGTTTTTTTTACTTTTGTTTGGCCGTACACAGTTTATACTCTTGCGGGCCAGGAGTATCCAATGTTTTACCACCTTAGATTTCGGTGGGGTATTTTAGCAGTTTAACCACATACAATACCGTTGGTGGTTTTTTTTTTTTTTTTTTTTCTTTGCCCTAACTTTTGCCTAGGCCGCCCTTTCGGGTTTTCAACCTAGCAGGCTTTTTTTCTTTTTCTTTTTTTTTTTTTTTTTTTTTTTTTTTTTGCCCTAACTTTTGCCTAAGTCGCCCTTTCGGGTTTTCAACCTAGCAGGCTTTCTTAAGGATAATATCTCTTCAAGAACCTTGCATTGGTTGGGGGAATGATTCTGTCACCATCCATCGTTATCAACAAATAGGCCCCATTAGAATAAACCTTCTCAATCACATAAGGTCCTTCCCATTTGGGCTCAAGCTTTCCTTTGGTTCTTCGTGAGACTACTATGGGTGTTCTAACCATTAGTACCAAGTCTCCCTTTTTAAAGGAACGAAGCCTCACTCTTTTATTGAATGCATTTGCCATCCTTTGTTGGTAGATCTCCAAGTTCTGTTGAGCATACAACCTTCTTTCATCCAGGGTCTCCAGCTCAGCCAACCTCACTCTTGCACTTTCATCTTCTGTTAAGGACTCTTGTATTGCCACTCGCAATGATGGTATTTGAACCTCAAGTGGTAACACTGCTTCTCCTCTAAAAACCAACGAATAATGGGTTGCTTGAGTAGGAGTTCTGTACGAAGTCCGATAAGCCCACAAAGCTTCTTGTAACTTTTCGTGCCAAGCTTTTTTGTTCTTATCCACCATCTTCTTAAGAATTTTGCACAATGTCTTGTTGAAAGCTTCTGCCAAACCATTGGCAGGTGCATGATATCTTGATGAATGGTTGTTTTTGATTTTGTATTTGACAAATAACTTGTTCAAAGCATCACTCCTAAATGGTTGTCCATTATCCATGATGATACTTTCTGGAATCCCGAACCTGTAAATGATATGGGTTCGGATGAACTCAGAGACAACTGTGCTTTTTATATCCTTTAAAGCCACGGCCTCTGCCCATTTTGAGAAATAGTCAGTAGCAGCTAGGATGTATCGATATCCTGCTGAAGATGAAGGTACAAAAGGACCAATAATATCCAAACCCCATGCTGCAAATGGCCAAGAACAAGTTGTTAAATGTAAAGGCTCTGGGGGTTGGTGGAGAAAGTTCCCATGGAATTGGCAGACTTGGCACCTTCGAGCATAATCTATGCAATCTGCAATCATAGTTAGCCAATAGTATCCCAACCGTTTTAGCTGCATATGTAATTTAGGACCACTTTGGTGTGCCCCACATACACCTGCATGTATTTCTGCCATTACCTCTTGAATACGCTCCTTGGCTATACACCGCATGAACATTCCATCCAAAGACCTTTTGTATAACGTTCCATCTTTCCACAAGACGAATTTGGTAGCTCTGCGTCTTACTTCAATTCTTTTTACTTTATCTTCAGGTAGCCTACCATGTTGGAGGTAAGCTATGAATGGCTCTCGCCAATCTTCCTCGTTTTCTCTTTTCGTGGTGACGACCAAGATTGGAACCAAGTTAGAAACTTCTTTTAAAGGTTGTAACACCCTTCTTTCACCTACCATGATAGTAATTGTTTTGCTATCTGGTAGGGTGAGTGATGCAGCCAAACTTGCAAGTGAATCAGCTCGAGCATTTGTTCTTCTCTTCACATGGAAAATATGTGTTTTCCTGAATTGCGAAAGCAATTGATCAGCCCTTTCATGATACGGGATGAGACTTGTTTTCTTAACAATGTATTCTCCACGGAGTTGCTTTACCACCAGTTCTGAATCTCCATAAATTGAGAGTTCTTCAATAGGAATTTGTAATGCCAATTCTAATCCAGCAATTACAGCTTCATATTCTGCCTCATTATTGGAGCATCCTTCACTTAAGGCGAAAGAATGGGTGATTATGGCATTGTCTGGAGTCACAAACACAATTCCAATTCCAGCTTTATTGTTTTTAGGATTTTCTTGCTTCTTGCCATCTGGACTCCTTGAAGCTCCATCAAAATACATCTCCCATCCTTTCTGAATTTCTATTTGCATAACCTCTTCATCTGGTAAATCAGTTACTAGAGGTGAGTCATCAGGTATAGGATGTGCTGCCAAAAAATCTGCTAGAGCCTGCCCCTTTACAGCTCTTTGGGGAACATATTCAATTGCGAATTGTTGGAGAATTACAGCCCACTTTGCAATTTTCCCTGAAAGTATGGGCCGTGAAAGTATATATTTCAAGGGGTCTGCTCTTGATATCAACTTGACTTCGTGTTCCAAGACATAGTGCTTTAGTTTTTGCAAGGCGAACACCAAGGCAAGACATGTCTTTTCGATAGGAGAGTAATTGGCTTCTGCCCCAACCAAAGTACGACTCAAGTAATACAAGGCATTTTCTTTCCCATGCTCATTATGTTGTGCCAACAGTGCCCCTAACGAACCATCCAAGGCTGTTATGTACAACAAAAGTGGTTTCCCTTTTATTGGGCTCATGAGTACTGGAGGCTTCAAAAGATACTCCTTAATACTATTAAAAGCATTTTGGCACTGCTGATCCCATTCAAATGGAACACCCTTTTTCATCAATCTTGAGAATGGCAAACATCGACCAGCCAAGTTAGAAATAAATCTTCTAATATAGGCCAATCTCCCTTGTAGCCCCTTCAATTCCCTCAAATTTCGTGGAGGAGGCATTTCAGCAATGGCTTTAATCTTGGTAGGGTCAATTTCAATCCCTTTGTTTCGAACCACAAACCCTAGAAATTTTCCTGATGAAACTCCAAATGCACATTTTAGTGGGTTCATCTTGAGTTTGTACCTCCTCAAACGTTCGAAGATTTTTCTCAAATCTTCCACATGGTTTTCCTTTTCCTTTGTCTTGACGACAAGATCATCAACATAGCATTCGATGGTGTCATGGAGCATATCACCAAAAATTACAGTCATCGCCCTTTGATACGTGGCCCCAGCATTTTTCAGGCCAAAAGGCATTACCTTATAGCAAAAGACTCCTCTCGGAGTCCTGAATGCAGTCATTTCTTCATCTTCAGGTGCCATTCGGATTTGATTGTATCCTGAGTATCCATCCATAAAAGACAAGGTTTCATACCCAGTAGTTGCATCTACAAGAAGTTCAGTGATGGGCAAAGGAAAGTCATCTTTAGGACAAGCCTCATTGAGATCACGGAAATCAATGCAAACCCTGATTTGACCATTCTTTTTCTTGACTGGCACTATGTTTGCTAGCCAGGTTGGATATTTGACTTCCCTGATGAATCCTGCATTGATAAGCTTGTCGACTTCAGCTTCAATTTGGGCTGTAAGCTCTGGTCGAGTGCGCCTCTGAGGCTGTTTAACTGGCCGTTTCTCAGGGTGAATTGCAAGCTTATGGACTGCAATCTCTGGATTAAGACCAGGCATCTCACTGTAGTTCCATGCAAATATGTCACGATACTCCCTTAAAAAGGAAATATATTGCCGAGCTTCTTCTTCCTTTAAATTTGCACTAATGAAGGTTGGTTTGTTTTCTCCTTCATCACCCAGATTTACCTCACGAAGGTCATCCACAGTGGCTTGACCTCCTGCTTCAAATTCTGTTGGTGCAGGTTGAGCTTCATCTTGGTCAACATCTTCTAACACATCTTGAGTGATAGTCATGTTTACTGGAAATTTTTCCTCATCACCCCGATAGCCTAACCCTTCTGTCCTAGCAGTGATAATACCGCCTTGCTGGATAGCTTGCCTCTGCGAAGGTGTTAATGCAAAGTCAAATGGTGTCATTGTTCTTGGTATTTTTTCAGGATCTAAACCAACTTTCACCAACATCTGTGTAATTTCTGCACTGAAAGTAGGCTTCTCAAAACTCGAGATGTTTTCTTCTGGCACTTGTTCAACTTTCACTTTCTGTTCAACATCTCCAAGTGAGTGGAATATGATGGGTTTCGACCCTTTTCCTTTAGAAGGGACCACAATTTTATTATATTTCTCCACATAGGTGCATTCTGTCCTCCTTAATGGCAACGTGAACTCACCCTTGAGATCCAAAATTGGATTTATTGGGGCTAGAGCCTTTGCCCCCAGTTTCCTTTCGGACTTTGGCACATATCGAAAAGTTCTTTTTGTTGAAACTGGAGTAGACTCTAGAGCATCTTTGACATTCGGAGTATCTTCAGACTTTTTCACATCTTTTCCCTTTCTTTGTGAAGTCTTTGTATAGAAGCGAGCATCAGCATAATAAGCCTCTACTTCTCCAAATGGATCATTGTCAGCCACAATTGTCCCCTCTTTTTTGGGTGAAGGCAACGGGTACTTAATACATTGGTGATAAGTTGATGGCACTGCATGATGATTATGCATCCATGGTCTCCCAAGCAAAGCATTGTAAGAGGTGTCTACATCAATGACCAAGAACTCAGTGCTTTCTTCAATATCCCCAAACTTGGTTCGCAATTCAATCTTCCCCATTGGGCGTTGTTCATTCTGATTAAATCCTTGAATGACCAAACGACTTGGGCGAAGTTGTGAAATTCGAACCCCTAATAAGTTTAAGGCCCTTCGAGGCAGGAGGTTTACCGCAGATCCTCCATCAACCAGAATTCGAGAAATTTTCACATCATGGATAAGCCCAGTGATAAACAAAGGCCGATTATGGTCTGTCATTTCAGCACACGTCTTTGTCACCAAAGGTTACCATGGCCATGCATGTAGTTGCCTTCTCTTGATTTCTACCCTCGATTTCTTTGTGGAAATCCTCTGGCTTGGACAGGGCATATATTAAAGACTTTCGAAGCTCTGGAGACATTTTCAGTGCATCATATACACTCAACAATGCTGGAATTTTCTTTAGATGAGCTAGTACATCATATTTCACTTGCTCTTCCTCCAGCAAAACCTGTGGAACTTCTGACGTTTGAGGGTCTTGAGGATTTCGTAATTTCCTCCGGTAGGTCAAATAAGTCTGGCATACTTCAGCAACCGCCTTTTTGTTGACCTCAACTTCTTTTATTCCCTCACTTATTTGGACCATGTTAACTGGTCCAGCTGCAGGATGATCATCATCATCAGTCACTTCTCCATCTTCCTGGAGCTGCATTCTTCTCCCATTTCTTAGGTACCGGGAGTCACGCCTATAAAAGCATTGAGATTCTTCAAAACCATTCTTCATGGCCTCCCAACTAGGCACCACGACTCCATCGAGGGAGCAATACCAGTCAAAGGCAATCCCCTCTAAGGAAAGGGGGAATTGTTTTAGGCAAAGTGCTTCATTTTGAGCTGTTTCCCCACACTGTTTCAAAAAACGCCTAATATGTTTTTGAGGATCTCCATACCCCTCATATAGGACAAAATTTGGAAGTTCGTATCCTTCAGGAAATGGTGTTTGCTCTACCCATAAAGGGAACAAATCCCTTGGGCGATAAGTGCCCATCTCTCGAAGGTCAAGGGCAGTTTCAATCTTCTCATCAATTGTGCCTTCTATGAAATCATATGTTTGAGAAGATGTACCTTCGTCATCCAAATGTTCTGACATCTCAATTTCTATTGGCCATGGTTTATAAAATGTCCTATAGAATCGATCAGCCATGGTGTCCCAATCTGGGATTGAATTAGGTGGCAGGCTGAAGTACCAATCTGCTGCCCATCCTTCCAAAGAAAGAACGAACTGCCGTAGAAGTAACGCCTGACTTTTTACTGTGTTTCCACATTGTGCAAGGAAACGAACCAAATGGCGCCTTGGACAACCTGTCCCATTATATAAAGGAAAACGAGGTACTGCATATCCTCGTGGGAACTGAACCCATTCAACCCAATTAGGGAAAGGGTGTCCAGAAATTTGATTTCTTTCAATAATCAAATTTTGATGGGCTTCAAAACCCTCATCTTTCAAAGAGACTGTTACTTTTGCCTGATGTTCTGCTTCCCTTCTAGCTTCAATTTTTGCTTTCTCATCATCACCTGGATTGCGAATGATATGTATTTCTCGCTCTTCAAAATTTACATCCACAGTGATGACATTACAGGAAAGTCAAAGTGGTCACTTGATACACTTTCTCCATCGTATGTCCTAGCTGGGGATGCGTATGGTGAACCATCAGGAGAAAAGTCAAGTTCCCAGTCTTCATTAGAATCCTCAACTTGAGATGACTTTGCTTGTTTACTTGAATGCTTCCATACTTCATCATCCAACATACACCTGCCATTCACCTCATCATCCTTGAAGTGTAGTCGTTTTTTCGCCTTTTTCACAAGCTCAGAGTCGGACCTACATCCGGTGTCTCCTTGTTCTGTTCTCCTTACATATTCTGGAGTGCTTTGATAGTACACTGGTGGTACTGGCGAATATTCTGGAGAAAGAGCCTCTAGTATGTACTCTGGAGAAGCTAGTGTATATTCAGGAGAGGCTGGTATGTATTCTGGATAAGTTGGTGTATACTCTGGTGAGTCAGGTATGCAGATAGGAGATGTAATGCAATCTCCTTCCCTAACTTTTGAACGAACTTCACCCTCATCTTCCTCATCATCACTCAAAACAATGATGGTTAGGCAAGGGGTCAAAGTAAACTTTCCTCCCTTCTTTTATCAAAGTATGTCTGCAACTCCACAGATTGAAATTTTGAAGGTAGAAATTCCTCCAATGTGACTGGGACAAGAGGACCTTGCTCTAACTGCTCATCAGGGACCAATTTCTCCCCTTTTTCCTTCTTTGGGTTCTTCTTTCCTTTTCTCTTACTTACTTTGGCTTTTTTCTGTTTCCTAGAAACTTTTGGTTTTTGCTTTTTGGAAACTTTTGGCCTTTGTGTTGTTGAATCAACCACACTTCTAGCTTTCACTGTGGCATTTTGTTTCTTCTTCATGCTTTTTGACTGATAAACAACCCATTCACCTTCATTATCATTGTCGATAGTGATTGGGTTAGCAGATGCTTTATCTTGAGGAGGGAGCTCGATAATCTTAGAGTCCAAAAGTTCCTGAATTTTATCTTTCAGAACAAAGCACTCTTTTATCGGATGGCTAATCAAACGATGGTAGGGACAATACTTTGGATCGTTGGTCTTTCCTACCTCATGTGGTCTTTTCACCTCAGGGAGAGCAATCAACTTTTGCTCCAACAGATCTTCAAATAGGTCTTCGACCAGATCATCCATGAAAGAATATTTCTTCTCCAACCTCTCTTTCATAGTCACCTTTTTAAATTCCTTGGGCTTTTTAGCCCCTACTACAACAGGACCCTTCTTTCTGGTTTCGATTGTAGCTGCAGTCGAGGACTCAACCCTTTCAACGGCCCTAGGCCTCCTTCGTTTAGCTAGATGGAGCTCCATATCATGAGCTTTAGTGCATAGATCATTAAATCCTTCAAAAGTTTGGGCCATAAGAGCCGTAGAGAGCTCATGTCGGAAGTTGTTAAGGCACATCCGAATTAACTCTAATTGCGTAAACTTTTGAGGACAAGCAAATGTCAAAGCTCGCCATCTTGCAATGAAATCTGTAACAGACTCATTGTCACGTTGCTTGGTCTCAATCAGTTCTGGTACTCCAACTCGCCTTTGTGTGTTGCAGAACTGTTTAAGGAACTCCTTCACCATGGAATCCCAATTTAGGATTGATCCCTCAGGAAGGTTAGCATACCAAGTAAATGCAGAACTTTCAAGTGACTGAACAAATAGCTGCAGACACAGGGCCTCATTATGGGCTATTGGCCCGCACCTTGAAAGAAAATGAGCCACATGTTGTCTTGGATCTCCTGTTCCATCAAACATTTTGAAATCTGGTTGGGAAAAACCAGAAGGGAATGGAACAGCATCTACCCATGCTGGGTAAGGTTTTGTAATTATTCGAAAGTTCTCATCATCTTTTTCTTTGACTTTCTTTACTTGTCTCCTCACCATATCATCAATCATGGCCATGAGCATTGGATTCATACCACCACTGGTTAGATCGGAGTAACAAGGACCATTGCCCCCTGGGGCTAGTGTGCTTTGTATGCCTACGGATGTCCCCACAACAGGTTGTGTCATTTGTTTGGGTGCACTTCCTGGTCCTGTCATTTGGGCCTGCAATTGTTGCATTTGCTCCAACATAGCAGCCATTTCCCGTTCTCTTCTCTCGAGTTGTTCTTGTAGGGCCACCACTTTTTCCTTGAGACCTTGGTCTTGTTGGACCTGCGAATTTTCACCTTCTTTCTCAACCTCAGTCATCATAACTGCGACTTTGTTGATATCTTTCAATTCATTGTTTCCAATATTCGTTGAAACAAACGAGATAGAATCATCTTGTTCGTATAAAGGATTATCAACCCCCACAACATTACTCATATTTGAAGCACCTGACTGCGATGCTTTGTTTTGAGCCTGGCGGGTTATGGACCTTGTTACAGGCCCTTTTCTTATTCCATCCATAGATAGTTCAACCAAAGTAGAAATATTTCCCAAGGGTTGCTTACCCTCCTCCACCTTGGATTTTCCAACAAAGTCAGGACTTTCAACTTGTTTTTGGCGTTCATCTATCGAGAGAGCCCTTTCAATAGCTCCTATAACATTTGTTGCCACTGTTCTTAGTTCCAGTTTCTTTAAGGCCTTATTTCTTCTTCGCCTTTGTCTTTTTGAAACTGGACCGGATGACATATCAAGTCGAGCCCCTAGGGGCATAGAAGGAACCGTTTGCGTTTTTGCAAATTCCTCGTGAATTTTCAAAGCAGTCCCTACATTTTTAGAGCGGACCAATTGATGTTGATTCAAATCCCGTTGGGCCAACAGGTGTTCCTTATTCAAACCTTGTCGGGCCAACGGATGTTCCTTATTCTGTTGGGCCAACGGGTGTTCCTTATTCGAACCCTGTCGAGCCAACGAGTGTTCCTTTGGCTCTTGAGAGTTGACTGAGATTTGGTTTGACCGATTTTGTGCTCTGAACAGAACTATCGGTTCGTAGGCCGCAACTGTTTTTTCAACAACAGGGGCCTTTTTTCCATCAACAGGAGTTTGGGTCATTACCCTCCTCCCAATGGCCCTAATGATGGCCATGTTTTCAGCAGAGGCTTTCTTCTGGGCAAACTCCACCATTTTAATGGAGTCTTCTACCCTTTTGAGTAGTTGGGCCACAACATTTTTTGTTGCCCCCGTTGAAGCTGCAACAAAAGTCGTAGTTGCAAACTGATTAGCCTCCTTTGCCTGAATTAGAAAGCTCTTCGTTCGGGCTGTGGCCCTCACAGTTGCGTACTGCTTTGACGCTTTCACATAATCTTCAGTAATCTTTCTCAAACTTTCAGCTTTCTGGAGAAGTGTGACTTTCTTTGTCACACCAGTTACCTTCGGGACAGCCAAGAGCTTTCGCTCCGGAGCCCCTTGGGTGATAGGGGAAAGAAGTGCATCTTTCCAGGATTTCGTTGGTTCTACCTTTGGGACAGCCAAGAGCATTCGCTCCGGAGCCCCTTGGGTAATGGGTGCTATCTCCACCCTTGGTGATTTCAGAACCACTGGATTGTAGGTTTGTCTCCTGACAGTTGCTTCAGCATTCCTATAACAAAAGAATACATCAGTAAGTTTCAACTATATATATATATTTTTTTTTTGTTCTTCAAAAAATGGGAGGAGAAATAAGTCCCACTGGGCGTGCCAGAATTTGTAGACACAAATTTTAAAACATGAAGTGTTTCAACACATTTCAAAATTTATGTTACAAATGTCCACTGTTTAGTTTTTGGATTAAACAGTGTTTGATTAGTTGATTATTTGAATAGCAGGTTCTTATTTCCGATCTGTATTTCAAATCGTTAATTACACATTTTATACAAATGCAACCTCCGATTAATGAAGAACAAAATAAATAACAAAAGACAATTTAAGAAAAATAAATATTTTATTAAAATTGTTATGGGTTTTGAACCCTCGAATACAAAATAAAATTCTTGGGTTTGGAACCCTTTACCTATTCATCGCCATTAGCGTAGGCTCTTGAGTTCTCTAGGCTTCTCTTCTTCTTTCTTGTAACGATTTCTTTAGCTCTCAATTTCTTTCTCTCTCTTTCTGATCTTTCACTTCTGATTTCTTCCGATCCCCCGTCTTGTGTGATGGTCCTCATATTTATGGAGGGCCATCAGGTGATAGGAATGCTTCATCTTCAATTTGAATTTCAAATTGAATGATAGCGCCTATTTGAATTTTGAATAATAGCGCTATCTGATTAATCGTATATATGATTAACCGGATTGATCTTTGGGGTTTCATCCTGTGTGGTGTCCTTGCTGTAGGCTCTACAGGTGTCATTTTTCGTAGGCTCCACGTGTCACTTGAGCATCTTGAATAACGTCGTTGAGATACAACGTCGTTTTATTTATGTACTTCAACGGATCATGTTGATCTTTTTTTAGGGAGTGATTACCTACAACCTTCCTATCATAGGCTCTATACGTGTCATAAATTTAGTTGAAATTTATGTGCCAACAAGCGAAGGGAAGAAAAGGGGAAGGAAAGGCATTTTGGCCATTTAAGTGTTCACATTTGATGATGTCACTATATTTTGTTGCCTTTTTAACGTCTATCCAACAGAAGGGGGAATCTTGGTATTAGTTTCAAAAGTAGAGGAGGTCAAAGTAATTTTTCAAACTACAGAGGAGATTCTTGCAATTATGCTAGATCTTAGGAGAGGTAACTTTAATTTACCCAAATAAAACAAAAGGGTGTAAAGAGTTAGAAGTATCGTGTAAGTAGAATTACCCAATACATTAATCCTTGAAGTATAGAAAAAATACATTGAGCCCCAAACAGTGTTGTGAAAGGCGCGCCTAGGCGCAAGGCGCATCGAGGCACAGGCTCAACGACTGAAGGGACCCAAGGCGAGGCGAGGTAGATAAGTCGCGCGCCTTTGCCGAGCCTTAGGTCAAGCGTGAACAGGCGCAAGGCGACACATAAGCATGCCTTTTGTATTTTTTTTTTTTAGGCTCTGATCTGAGTTTGAATAGGACCAACCACATACGATTGCAACTCATACTACTCAATACCCAACAATTGAGAGTCGAAGCCCTAAACGCTATCAAAGAAAGGAGTTGTCTCCTCTTCGCGCAGTCTGCAGCTCATTGCGACGTCGTCTTCGTCTTTGCGCAGGTGAGTCTTCTTCTTCTTCTTCTTCTTCTTCTTCTTCAGGTGTTGTCTCATCTCTCTGTTTTTCTTTTTTTTTTTTCTTTTTTTGCTGATTATCCATTGCTGTTGCTGCTGGTTCTTTTTTTTTCCTTCTTCTCCTTCTCCTCCTCTTCTTCTTTCCTGTGTTGCCGTCTCGTCTCTCTGTTTTTATTTTTTTCCTGCTGTAGTCTATTTTTTTGCCTAGTCTTTGTTAGGAAAAAAAAATTACAAATAATTAATTAATCACACATTACATTACACTGAAATTATTTTCCATTTATTAAATTTGTTGTGTAGAAAATGACATCTGAAAGTAATAGAAAAGATCCAGCGTGGCAACATGCCCATTTGGTAGAGCCCAATAATTTGTCTTGATTACTTTTTATTTTTAAAAAAATGTCTTAGTACTATGAATGATTAGTCTATGTTAATTTATCTATTTTTTATTAAGATTGTGCGCCTTGCTTCAATAAAGCCCGCGCCTCACCTTGCACCTTGCGCCTAGGCCCAAGAGACCTTCAGCGCCTTGAGCCTTTAAAAACACTGGCCCCAAAAGTTTGCATAATTACATTAGGCTCGTTTAATGTTTTAATTCACATAACACTTAGCCCATTTTCATCAATAATTCAACAGTTGTATAAATGAAAAAATCATGTTATCATTTCTTTTACATTGAAATGTATATTTTACCATTTAACAAAAAAAAATTGAATATTTTACCTTATTTCTTCGTATATCTACACTCCACTACATCAGTTCTAGTTGTTTTAGACTTACTAAAAGAAGGTCCGTGTAATTATGCGAAACTTAAGGGCTTATTGTATTTTTCTAAACCTCAAGGATAGTGTGACAGCCACCTCCTTGATTAACTAAATTAATTATGTGATTTGCACTGATTATGTGATTATGTGTTATTAAGTGCCATGTGATTATTTGAATTGAGTTATTGTGCCATGTGTGATATGCATCGTATTGTTATTGTGAACAGATAAGAACAAGTGATAATTGAACCTGTCTTAAGTGTAGTCTAGTGTGGATTTGGATAAAATTATCTTAATTTAGTTTAACCTCATACTAATTAATTAAGGCAAGATTAGAGCTTAATTACACTTCCTAAGCTAGTCATCAACATAAGAAGAGGAGAGAGAGATAGTGGAGGATGTTAGAGACAACATTTGAGAGAGTCTAGAGAGAAAAGAGTTTGAGCTCAAAGAAAAAGAGAAGGGCTTAGGAGGAAGATAGGAGATTTGTCTTGAATTCTCTCAAATCATCAAGCAAGGTAGGCATTTCTCTCCACATTCTTGAAATTGAGACTCATACATTCATCATCTTCAAAGATTAAAGCTTAAATTAGGATGAATTGATGCTTAATTAGAAGTTTTGCTCATGTTCTTAGGAGCTTAGGACATGCATGTCTTAGTATGGAAGAATTGGCTAAGTTGCTCCTAAATTCACCATGCATGGCATAATTTCTTGAACTTCATAATCATACATTCATTTTCTTGCATGGGCTTTCAAAATTGAAGGGAAATTTCATGGGATTTGAAGATTTGAAGCTCAAGAATTCAAGTGTTATGAATTGACATATTAATTCAATAATTGAAACTCTTGCATGGAAATTGAAGTTTAATTCAAAGTTGTGAGTTACATTTGATATTGTAAATTAAAGTTTTGGTTGTTTTTCAAGCTAAATTTGGGAGTGAAATGCACGAAATTGAAGTTGGAATTTGCAAAATTGGAGCTTCAAACTTAGACTGATTTTCGGACTGGATGAAACCCAATTCCGCACGTGCGGCCTGGGTCCCGCACGTGCGGAAAACAAGACAGACTTGAGTGTGCATACTGTTGGTGACCTTTCCGCACGTGCGGCCAGTGACCCCGCCGCACGTACGAAGTCAGGTTGGTCCCAGCTCTGTTTTCACTCCACTTTTCTACTTTCCGTGCCTCCGTTTACATGATTTTCACATGTATTTGCATTCATATGCATATTATAGGCATGAAAGAAGTAAAGAACGAAAATTAGAACCGAACGAGTGGACAACAAATAGAACCGAATAAGTAAATAACGAACCGATTGACTAAATGAACTGTGTATTGAGTTGTTGTGCTTGAATTTGTTTGTTTATGTCGAACGCCACATCTTTAACGCGTATTTCGCGGAGCCCACTATGAGTAACAATGTTGTAAATATATGTTCAATTATAATTATTTTCTGATCGATAAACTGTACAGTTTCCTAAAATGATATTGTTTACTGAATGAATGATTGTTCTATTTTATGAAATGTATTTGTGGCATCCATAGCATACTGTTACTACCTATTGCTACTGTCTACTGCTACTGTTACTGTTACTGAGATCTTTGTTAGTTTCAATTGTTAGAACTACTGTTTATTGTATTGATAACCATCAAATGACTGTTTGGTCTTTAAGACCTACTGTACTGTTCTGCTATTGAATGTACCACGTATGACTGCTATGATTTCCAATTACTAACATTATGAGATACTAATTGAGAAAGTGAACTACTGAATTGACTGTTTCAATTACTGTGTAAGGACATCGTTCATAACCTCTATACACATTTGTTATTCACTGGGCTCCAGCTCGCTGTTTATTATATGTATGTAGGTAAACAAGCACCGGATCGAACTTAGCAGCGTCGATCCAAACCCTGTTTTGTCAAGCCAACTCCTATGCCTCACTGCAGGGTTCCAAACCGTCATGTGTCAAGGCTTTTTGGGTGCTTCAAATTCACCCATTTGAAATTGTGATTATGATATTAAGAATGTTTTGTGACTTTTGTTAATACAGTTTATTTTGGAATTGGGATTTAATTCCCTAACTTATGCTTTTGTTTTGTATAAAAGTGTATTATGGACTTATATATATGAAAGTTTATTGTTCATCTAAGTTCTCATAGCTCATTGGACGTAATTGTTTATAAATTATTGGCTTCCGCCAGCCCCTTTTTACTGCCTTACATTACTGTTAAGCAGGTTTTTGGTAATCTCGAATTACTGGCCGGTTACAACGCTAAACCTATAGGGACGGGTTTGAGTCGTGATAGATAGTCAGTGTAATTATCCAAAAAAAATAACTATATGGATCCAAAAGAATAACTATATGAAACCCTATTGATTACCACACTGCCCAAGAAGTGTAGTAGACTAAATTGCCCACGAAGGTGAGTACACGAAGAATCCAAAAATAAAAAGTCATTCGGCAAAATAGTTGCCATTCAAAAATTCAATCGACCACCTGTTACTCTTGGGACTATTTTTACTTGTGGACAAATACAAGATAACTGATATTCGGAGGATTGTGGAGCGCCTCCTAATCAAAATTTACCCCTCTTCAACAGAAAGCTGATTGAATCGCTTTTCCCTTTCATCCATGCTCCGTATGTGGTTCATCCTAAGCGATAACATCTAATCGGTCCCTTTACCTAACATGAAAACCATAAGGGTATATTTTCCGAAAACAAAAAAAGCTTGTTTGTTGAACAATTTCTGGAAAATTACTTTTGAGGAATTTTTCTGATAGGTCTTCTACTTTATGTAACCTGCTCATATCTAGAAGTTGTTAACCACATGAAGCAATCACTCACCTTTATTTTGATATGTCATGTCAACTCCTTTCAAACCAAAAAAACTTGTCCCCAGGTCATATTTACAATATCATTTTGTTAAAATATTGTGCAGGCAGCAGGCTAAATGAAAGAATTGCAGAATCACAATTCTGCCCATTCATCCTCCTAAGCAAAACAAAAAAAGGTACAGATCTAGTTTCATTCTGTGGACCACCACCAAAATATCTAAAACACCCGTACAAATGGAAAAGCGATCACGTGACATGAAATAATCATCAGTGGACAGATGTATTGGAGACCTACATTCGACAAGACGTCGTATTACCTCTTCCAAATGGTGGCCATAGCCTCAAGCACTTAGAGGTACACTCGAGAACCCTCACATGTAATAGTATTGAGTGATAAGAAAAGACTGACTTCGGCATTGGGTACATTCCAATGAGATTTAAATGGGCTCATGATCCGATGGGCTATAAGCGCGTTGAATAAAATCCAAACTACTGTCCTTCCAAGGTAACTTAACCTACTCAAAATATATAGAGCTACATGGATTGGTGGCTAGAACTAGAGACTTTGCTAAATGCTCTACTAGTATGCTCACACTAATGTAATTATGATCACCTTCATTCCACTAGAGAAAAAGATAGCGCGTACAATTTGGGCATCTTCTGATATAGCCAAGTCAATGATGTGTTAAACAATGATGTGTGGGAATTCTAGGCTTCTACGCTAAGGAGAAAATAGTGTTGGGCAACTGTCTCATGCACAGGCAACTGCCCCAGACTGCAAAGTCACCTTGCATATAAACAGTGGTAGAACCCAAACAGCAAAATTCTTATACACAAAGCTACTATTTTACTTCTTTGAAACTCCTACTGCTACTAAATTGTCCCTATATCACTCACTTGCTCTAAGTTCTCACCAATCCACTCTTTCTTCCAACCCCTTGGTGTTACCATGGTGTTAGTTCCTCCTCAAGTCCTTTAGTTTGTTAGCTACACATTTGATGTCAAATTTTAATGCATAAAAAAATCCCAAAAGCATAGTGTTATCTACTGTATAATATGAAGTCGATCTATGTTACTTACAAGGACTCTGTAATGCATAATGTATTCGTACCAGACACTCAACACTTCGGTGCATAAGAGTATGGGATATGAGTTAGACATGTTTAGTTGGACATTCACCTAGAAAACTATTTAGTAATTTGAGTTTACCATAGAAATATGCATAATCTCATATTATTATACATAAAATCCTCAATGCACCTTGTACAGACCATTACCATAACAATTAAAAAACAAACATATTAAATATATCCTATCAAGTGTCAGTCAACCAAAACACCCATCAAAACACCAAACAATGCGCATCTCAATGGCTGCATACCAGCAGCTTCAAACACCACCATCAAATATAAAAATTAAGCAACTCTTTTCCAATCACCATCCCAATATCATCTCCAGATTCATCTTTGCAATAAGTAGGGGTGTAAAAACAGCTCAGGACAGCCCACTCGTGCAAAATCTCAGCCCAGGCCCAAGCCGAGCCTGACATTATTTCCACCAAAATAGCTTGAAAATGACGTCAGGAAGGCCGGGTCTTGAGTGGGCCAGTCTTCCAGGCCGGGTCAGAAAAACACACAAGCCAGTCATATGCCCGGGGTTCGGGCTGGGTTCGGCCTCGGACAGGCTTCAGGCCAGCAGGCCATTTTACACCCCTAGCATTAAGCCTTTTTTTTTTATTAACTTCAAAACCATCAACATTGATAATTACTATCATTGCAGAACTTATTGTCATCTTGGCCACAACCCTAACTTAACACATCTGCCCCACCCAGTTCTCTCTATTCTCTAAAACTCAACATCCAACGAACCTTCAAATTCAAATAAGCTAACACATTCATGTCCCAAAAAAAGATTCATCCACACAGAATTAGATGTAGCTCAAACATTGGAATTTTCATTACTATTGCACTATATATATAGCAAAAGAACTTAAACAAATCAAAACCTACATGACGGACAAAGAAAGCTCAACTACTCAACCAAACAAACAACCACCATAGTGTTGCATGCAAGTACCATCAAACACAACAAATATCTATAAGAAAAAAAATCTTCCTAGATGACCAATAATATAAAGTTCTTATGATTTCTTCGAGAGTTGAAATATCTTACAAGCACAATATTATCAAAACAAAAAAAAAAAAGAAGATAAACAACAAATCTTATCCCATACAACTCCTAAAGTTCATATTTATCATCGAAAATTCTTGAATCTATCCAACCAAATAAACCACAGCATGCAATTCCAAAGATCAAAGACATTCTCAGAACAAAAATGAATAGTAGTGCAAAACAACAATACAGAACTATCCAATAACAATCTATAACTAAGCGTTAAAACTACAAGGCAATGAAGAAACAAATTATCAAACCTCTAAGCCTTTGGTTTAATCGACAAAGGTAGATCTTTATGTCTGCACGTATTGGAGCATACAAAGAAACTTGGAAGATCTCAAATTCAGTAGCAGCAGGATCCTTAGCAGCAAACGTAATATAATACACCAGGCCACTGACCACCCGTGCATTTGCCTTGTGGACCTTCACAAACTGGAAATTTGTGCTCTGCATTTTAAGAAGAAAAGTTCAGTAGGAGTAAATAAGAGTGATAACTATTAAACAAACAAAAACACTACTCCACATACATTTTTCAAGTTGAATTCGGCAATTGCCCTCTTTGAATAGCATTCAAGCTTCTTACGAAGTCTCTTGCCTAATTTTCCCAAAGGTCTTATAATACAATTGGAACAATTGGGGAAAGTTTGAACATCAAACCCCTGTACAAATATACAAGATATAGCAGAAAATTGTAATATTATACAGGAGATGAGAGAGACAGTTAATTAAGAATAAAATAAAATAAAATAAAATGATTATTATATACATAACATATAATATAATGTATATACATAATACTATCATATATGAAAACCTAACTTGGTGTGGCCCCATCATGCTAATATTCCCCCCCCCCCCCCCCCAAAAAAAAAAATAAAATAAAATAAAAAAGTCATGCCAAGATGACTCATTCTTACATTTGTTTTCTTTAACATAAAGGGGTAAAAATGTAATATCAAATCAAAACCCACTTTTAAAGAAAACTGTTACGCCTCAGATTTTAAGAAGCTAATTAGATGGAAACTAATTAAACCTTAGCGTAATTGTTTTATCAAAAAAAAGGTCCAATGTCCATCATTAGTGCCAAAATGTATTCATTTCCTGACTTAGACAAAAAAAATTCCAATTTGTCTCACAAAACGACCCATTTAAATAACTCAAGTGAAAGCACTAAAATCACGAATTAAGTATATAAATGGTGTCTGAAACCGATCTTCACTAGTTTCGAGTTGTTTGGAGGGGGTTGAGGGTTGTCCTCTCTTTCCTTCTCTTGTATTTTGAGAGGAACTCCAAGTAAATCCCATGGGAGGGAGATCAGTCAAGGAAGAGAAAAAGCTGAAGCTGAAAATGAGAGAGGGAAAGCCTCTCGGCTGACAGAGAGGTTGCTGCCTCCTGTTTTGTGTACAGAAAAGAAAATGTTTTCCACCCCTAATTTTGGACCACCAAATCAACACCTAGTGAAGTATTATAAGTTACATCATTTGAAAATCCCACTAAAACATGAAAATTATTCAATGAATGATTGTCATGTCATTAGGAGTTGGTATTAAAGGTCCAAAATTAATGAGATGTTGCATTACTCATACAGAAATTAGATACAAAAGTAAGACCACAAGGTGTAAGGCTTGGCCACCAACTACTCAACCTAAACACTTGTCAAAAGCCCACTGGCTAAGGAGAGAGGAGACATGAAATATCTTGCTACAATGATGCATACATAAGGTGTATCTCACAACAAAAAATTAAAATTAAAATGAAGGTCACATGGCCTTGTCGAGCCACCAGGTTTGGGGATTAAAGTCTCCAACACAATCAATTTTAATTTAATGGAAAGTGATTTACAAAAGTAGAATTCATAGAATAAAACATTCAAAATGATGCGTCAATAGCATTTGTGAAATAATGAGGGACAATAGTGGGTGTTTCGATCAGTAATGCTACGCACACAGAGGACCAAATACAGAAACTGCAAACCGGACGACCGGCTAGATGACCAGGTAGCCGATCGGCCAGAGCTTATCGACCGTGGCTCTCATCTTGTCGATTGCGGCTATCATCTTGTCATCCGGTCGACCACCAAGTCATCCGGACGGACGTCCGGCGCTACAGTTTTTGTGCTTGGTCCTATGTTTGATGCTCTATGGGCGTAGCATTATTGGTGTTTTGATGGGTAATGAGAGGACTACAAGAAGCTACCTCTTTCTCCATAGAAATTCTGCACAAATTTCTGATTGTATGTCCTTATTCTAATTTGATTACACAAGTTCCAAACCAAAGAATACAGTAATTTAATTAGACTAGAAATGGTAATGCATTTAATTAATTAATTATCACTAACAAACAAATAAATAATAATACCCTCTCTTTTCATTTGTTTTTTCTTCTTTTTTTCCCGTCTTTACACCACGTAGCCACACAGTTCCAACTCTCAATCACAAAAGCAACACAATCAATAAGACATCTCCAACTTTTATCCTTAGTTTCTTCAAATTCCAAGTTCTTAACTCTTATTAGCAAGTTATCAAAATAAAATCAAGAGATTAAGAAGAAAAATTGCAAAAAATTTAATTTATAAATGTTGTAATATATATATACACACACACGTACCCCGCTCTCCTTGACCTGTTTGCTGTACCTCAAACTATCCTCATGCGTCATCTGAAATTGCTGTTCTATCTCAAAACCCTTGTAGGGAAACAATTTAACCTTGTTGTCATCATCATCACCCAATTTCTGCGTTTTCGGCGATGGTTGTTTTTGTTCCGGAGAGGTTTCGGATCCAGAGGTCCGAATAGCAGACATCTTTGACAGATTTTGGAAGGGGACTTTAGGTTAGGTTTAGTGAAAGAAAGATGAAGATGAGGTATTTGAGGAATTTGAGTTTTGGGGATGGCTATTTGTAGCTCTATTTCACCTAAAATTAGGGTGCTCGCGTATCGGATCTGTGCGATTTGCGGTTTGGTTTTGACCCACCCGCATGTATGCGGTTTGGGAAAAAGTTAATCCGTAACTGTTTGTAGTGTGGTTTGTAGTTTGTGTGGATAAGATTTGTAGATGTATGGGTGGTTACGGGCGGTTTGCGGTTTACACTTTTTTTAAAAAAAATTAATTTTTGAGTTTTTTTTTTTTCATCGAATTTAGGTATCAGATTCATTTTATATATTTGTGATCATTTGATAATAATTTTCTGATGAGTTTACAAATAAAAATTAAATATCAATATATTAAATGAAAGTACCAAAAACAAAGATACCCACACTAGCATTTTTGCTATGAAAAAAATGTATATCAATACATTAAAGGTTGTACTCAATTAGAATCGCCAGTTCAGTAATCAATAATCAAACTAGAAGTTCAATCGATCACCAGAAGGAAAATTTTATTAGGAAAAAGTGGATGAGTCACCAATGAAAATCATATAAGAAACCAAGTTTAAGACTTGATAATTTTACGGCATTAAGAAAGTTGAGAAATACTTAAAAATAAGAATCCTAGTGTCATAGAGAACATAACGGTGTTCCTGTTAAAGTTACAAAGTTGGAATATAAAAAATAATAATAATAATAATTAAAGTACGGGCGGTTTTTACGGGTTGCGAATTTAACCGCGACCCGCCCGCAACCTTCAAATTTGTCATATTTCAAACCGCATCCGCCCGCATTATGTTTGCAAAACCGCCCATTTATATGCGGGTTAGGCGATTTGAGCGGTTCGGATAAACCGTTGCCCACCCCTACCTAAAATAGTCACTAAAATAAAATATTTAATTATATTACTTTTTATGTTAAATTAAAATTTGATTTTGATTTTTGAGAATTTACTTCTTAAAAAATAAATTTTGATTTTGATTTTTGAGAATTTACTTCTTAAAATTTTTTTTGTTTTTCATTTTTTTTGTGAATTTTTTTAATATTTTAAATAATTTTTTAATTTTTATATATATCTAACATAAACAACACTGCTGCGAAGCTCGAAAAATCAATGGCTCGAATGGCTCGAAATCCCAAAACGACGTCGTTTTATGACTTTTTTTTATTCTCTTACCAGTAAGATAATATTTTCCGTACCATTCGAGCCTCAGTTTTTCGAGCTACGGAGCATTTTTGAAACATAAATATGCTTAAAAGGTATAATATTTATGAATAAAATTTAAAAAATTCACTAAATATTAAAAATACAAGAAAAATTTTAAAAATTCAGTACATTTCTTGTATTTATTAATTTTTAAAAATATTTTTTTACAAATATTTTAATTTTTAAATATATCTAAGTAAGGTACATCTACAAAAATTTAAAATAAAATAAAAAACTTTAAATTTTAAAAATATTCACTACAAATACAAAAATATGAAGGAAAAAAAATCAACTTTGAAAAAAGTAAATTCAGAAAATTAAAACCAAACACACTGACTAGTTAATTGCTAAACGAGTTGATAGCGGAGGTTGAGAAAAAAGATAAAAAATAAAATAAAATAAAAATTCCCTCATGGGGGTGAATTAGGTGATGGAGTGAGATGAGACCAAGGTAAGTTATTTTTAAATCTTTCATTTTTTTTTTAAATCTTCTCTTACAAAATTTAAGATTGGAAAATAAATTAAAAATCTTTCACATCTATATATTATATAAGTAAAAATAAATTTTTAACCACAATCCTTATGGGAGCTCCAACATGTCATGCCAAATTTCTTAATTTTTTTAATTTTAAATAATTTTAAAATTTTTCATTGGTTAGCTTTCATTTACTTATATAAAAAAATAAAACTCTAATTACTCCATAATTTATGGACTTTAAAAAGAAAATATACTAATTCTTTTCAAAATGCATATTTATGTTGCTACTAAATATAAGAAGCAATTCACCATAATAGAAAAACAAAGATGTCAAATTTTAAATATTTAATTTTTAATTTTTCTTTAGAATAAATTTTCAAATATCTTATTCTCTCTCTCTCACCCGTACCAAAAAAAAAAATCCTTACAAATTGTAAAAATCTTGTACTACACACAAAATTAAAAATAATAAAATATTTTTAAAAAATTATAATAGTTTCAATTGTATTTTTATCTATCTATAACAAAAAGCCTTATCAGAGTACGTATTTGTTAGTTTGTTAATTGTAATTCAATTAATTAAAAATGAAATATTAGCACAACGTTTCATATATATTATAGCAGTTAATTTGTTACCGCTATAGCTGTAAATAATAGCATAATAGATACAGATAATCTCTTAATAAAATTTCTACTCTTTTTTTATGTGATTGAAATAGTCTATAACGGTTCTGGTTTTAGCCTGACCCATTTTATGTTCATAGATCCGGGATTTTATATCTTTAGTTATTGCTCATACCTTTTTCACCTTGTTGTTGGTTGAGTTTGGTTGTTTAGAGTGGTTCTTTGTGTTTGAAATAAATTGGGAATAAGTTTTTCAAAAGAATTGTTGTCCTTGTCTTTTCTTGGTCGCCCGAGTGACGCTTTGATCGCTCGAGCGGTCTTTGCATCCCTCCAGTACTTTTTTCAGGTCTGTAAAACTTCTGGGAATGGATCGAGCTTCGTTCGAGCGAAGCTTTGGTTGCTCGAGCGGTCTTCTTCTATTTGTAAAACTTCTAGGAGGAGGTCATTGTGCACTCGAGCAAAGCTTTGGTCGCTTGAGCGGTCATCCGATTTTGTGTCTTACAATTGAGCGAAGTTTTGGTCACTCGAGTGGTTTGTGCATATAATAAGTCAGGAGGAAGCCGTTTTCTATCACTTTTTCATCCCTTTCTCTCTCTAAAACCTCCCTAAACCTAATTTCTTCACTTTCTCTCTCTAGTTCTTGATAAGGCCCTCCCATATACCCTAATTGTAGCACTCCATACTTCCTGGTATAATGGAATTACATTTGACTCCTTGCTAATCATGATTGAGAACCTTCTTAGTCGATATTTGAGTCTTGGTTGAGGTGTTATCATAGTGGTTAGGCGAGATTGGATTAAAAATTTCAAATTCAAATAGTTGTTATTGGGTAGTCTTCACTCTTTTATCATTTTCTCTATCCATACTTTGAATCTTGATGTGAGGCTAGAACCATTGGAAAGCTTATTTTCGGGGCTTCAATTTGAATATAAGAACGACCATAAACGGAGTCCGGGCAAGAGAGTTATACCCGTTTAAAATTTGGGAATCTGTGTTGTGTACATAGTTCACTCGAGCGCAAGTTTCACCGCTCGAGCGGTTCATAGACCCTTCCAACTCTGTTTTTCAAAATTGTCTGAGATGTTGAAAGCCTTGATTTTTCAACTATGTTTGACCTATATCATGCATATAAATCAAATGAAATCCTACATGAAATATCAAGACAAAAAACAAAGAAGAAAATTGGTTTAGAGATGATCATTTACTGTAACCCGTAAAAAAATATTATTCAAAGGATATGATCAATTTAAAAAAGGGAAAAAAATTCATAAACTCATAACCAAGATCAGATAGATATCTTTCCCTCCACCTATATGATTCCAATCAACTAATAAACATCACAAAGTTGTTGAGAGTGGATTCCAATCAACTAATAAACATCACAAAGTTGTTGAGAGAACATGGTACGGTTAAAAAGAAGTGCCTACTGTCATGATTTTATTCATAGGAGCTAAAGTGGAATTTAGTTTAAAAAATGTAGGGGTACAAAGGGAAATTCTATTTCCACACACTTACTTATCTCTGTGCAAATACATAATGAAATATTATTTTAATAATAATTATAACCTAAAGTAAAATTACCATAATGAACATCAAAACACAGTCATAATATTATATCATTTTTTTTTTTTTTGTACTCATCTTTTTAAAAAAAAAAAAAAAATCTCAATATAAATCTTTTAAATTAAAAAAAAAAAACTAAATCCTAATTTCTCCATTGTTTGTCATTTCTTCTGGTACCACTGCTGGTATGTATAAACACGGGTATGGAATCCTTGCCACCAATCCATCTAAACATTCTCATTCCAACATGATTTTAGAAGATCATTTGCTAGCGAAGTAATGCTGCTCTTTGGCTTGTTTGGAAGTTCACCAATTTTGATAGGTATAAGTAATGTAACCTGACTCACACAACTAATTCTTAGAACACTTGTCGGTGAATAAATTGTGTAGTTTTTAATAGGTGATGGAAAAACAAAAACGACATTGCTTTGTACACGTAACAAGTGTAACAAGGTATATTCATATTCAAGGGCAGCTATGTGATTCGTGAAAACAATGTGAGTTTCGTTAAATCCTGTAAATATCGTTAAACCCTTCAATTTTTCTTCTCAATTTTCTGGGAAAATCTACTTCTTAATTGAAACAACCCATCTAGGTAATCTCTAATTTTAAACCATCGTTGAAACGGGTGAGGGGAGTAAATGTGTATGGAAGAAGGGTTTAAGTGGTGTGTGTACAAGGATATGAGTTAGGATATAATTAGAACATGAAGTGTGTGGAGTGAGAAGAATAACCAAAAACTAAATTAATAAGTGTGTGCACTGAGAAATAATGTGCACTAAGATAAGTAAGTGTATAGAAATAGAATTTTCCGGATACAAAGTGTGATTTATCGATTAATTTTCATTCACTGTCCATTCCAAATCAATCAATCAACTCAGTGATTAAATTAAACCCCAAAGAAAGTGGACCCATAAATATACAAACATGTAAATTGAGAAATGAGTAATTTCCTAATTTTGGATTACTAATATGCGTGTTTTGGGTTTGATCACTATCCATTTACATACCCACTACTATTGGGTTTCATTATAGAAATCCGACTAAACAATGTAAAAGAGAAAAATAACAAGGAAACAAATGAAACCATATACTCATTACTTACAATTTAGCTTGTTGTCTTATCAACAAAGAAGCAAAAATTGGTTGTAGTATACTTTTAAATGGGCACATTCCATAAATATCAACCCTCCATATTAAACTAATTTCCTTTGATTTCACTCTATGTGGAAAATTTGACCAAAACTCCTCCATTGGGCCATTTTTTGGTGACAACTACTCTCTTCTCTCCTTTCCCTTTCTTTCTTCCTATCAACCACCACCACGCTCCTTATCACCTATCTTCTATTTCCTTCCATCCCCTATCTTTTTCCCTTCTCCCACTTCAACCTTTCTACCATGAAAGCCCTCCCTCGCAACCTCTCTTCGCTAACAAGTTTGATGTTGGTCCGGTGATGTTCATAGTGAAGGTTTGTAGCATTGATGGTTGATTTGAAACTACAAAGATTTTCATTTCAATTTATATCCAAATGCCCAACACACAATCACAAAATTATACACACAATACAATCAATTTTCTGGTACTTAATTTTAGGAGTATAAGGAGACGGATGGTTTAGTGGTGGTGACTTGGGTGGATTGATGGTGCCAAATGGGGAGAAGTAAGTTCTTTTTACAAATATGAAAGTAAAATTTTATTTTTGGTTGTTGTGGTTGCTCTTTTAATATGTATTCTATTTTATATATATATATATATATATATTTTTGATACTCTGTTCAAAAATGATAGTAAAATTTTATTCTGGTAGTATGTTTTTGAGTTATTTTTCTATTATACAAACTTTATTGTAAAATAGAGTAACATTTTACCGTTACATCAATTTTGTCAACAACTCTTTTTTTTAAAGAATTTCATAGGCGGAAAAATTACCAGTAAATCCTATATGGTAGAAAGTTAAACCATTTAGTCCTACAAGTTTTCTTATGCACCATTTAGTCCCACTATCTACATCAATAACATCAACAACATTATTAACATCATCAAAACATTAGCAACATTAACTGCCCCAATCAACAATATCAAACATTCACAAAACATCATCACAAAAAAAAAAATGTGAACATCATTAATTTTCAGATTAATTCTTCCTGCAGTCTCGATTACAATTCAAAACACAAACAGATTGAACACGTACATACACGCGATCATATATATATATATATCAGCCCTAAATGTCGATCAATGTTTATAAAAAAAAAAAACCGAATGTTAACTCAAAATACTGTGGTCAAACCACTTGCCGATCTGCTTGAAACGAATCTTGCTTCTCCAGATCAATTTCCAGAAGATTTCAGAAATCTCAAAAGATTCTGAGAATTCAAATCCCAATCTCACAAGCCCTAGTATGAAAGTTTTAAATTCACCAGCAATTAAATCTGCTTCAAAGACATAGAAATCGACCTCCAAAAACCCTAACCCAACCGTTTCACCGCCGCAGTAGGAAAATATATTGCTATTTCAAGCCCGTCAACTACAAGGAAGTCTGAGCGTATTGAGAAAAGGACGCCAACAGCAACTCCACTTAAGAGGAAACTTGAAATAGTTGAGAAAAAGAGGATGCCTAGTCCTTTGAGGAGGTCTGATAGGGGTAAGAAACACCTGTCATGGAGTTCTTCGGGTTCCAAGAAGTCTGAGAAGGGGTCTGCTATGTTATGACGACGTTTGTTCAAAAAAATTGTTAGGATGATGTTTGATCAAAAAAATTTGTTATGATGATGATATTTGATCAAAAAAAAAAATTATTTAATCGTTATTTTTTATGTTTGATGTTATTTTAATCGTTATTTTGATGTTTAATAGTTATTTAAAAAATTATTTAATCATTATTTTGATGTTTAATCGTTATTTAAAAAAATATTTAATCATTATTTTTTATGTTTTTTTGATGATGTTGTATGATGTTTTGATGTTTGATGTTGTTTTGATGATGATGTTTGATGTTGTTTCGATGATGATGTTTGATGTTGTTTCGATGATGTTACTCATAAATCTGATGTTTGATGTTTTGATGTTTGATGGATAATGTTTGATGTCGATGATGTTCAATGGTCATTAACATTGGGATAGAACCTAACGGTTCATAAAAAAATTCATAGGACCAAATGGGTTACAAGATACAAATTTGAGATTTATTGATACATGCCCCTAACTTATATTATCGCAATTAAAAAACAATGTTATATAGCAAACAAAGATAACTCTCAAAGGTTTACAGTAAAGTTTAGAGGGAAAAAAAAAGGCCCACATAAAAGCATTAATGAGTTTTAGGGGGGAGAGAGTACAAACGATTAGCACAAACTTAGCTGTCAAATTTAGCAGCAAAAATAATCAAAATCGAGGAACCACATTCACAAATAACAAAATACTATTTGAAAAATGAAATCCAATCATATAGTTTGTTTTGAGAGTAAATTGAACAAAAATCAAATGTTAAAGTTCAAAGGTCTAAAAAAAAAAAAAATAACAATCAAAGCAAAAGAATCATAAAATTTAAAGAGAGAAGTGTAATCTAACCAAATAAAAAAAAGAATTTATTAACACCTTCAATAAGCTTCCTCAAAATTTGATTTTCATTACCAAGTGATATGATTTGTTTGGGTCCAGTCCAAGTCAGATTTATTAAAATTAGGTTGGCCCAAATGTTGACCCATTAGAATAGACGACATCGTTACTAGGATTATACAAAATATCGCCTAATCTATTAAAATAGCATCGATTAGTATCAATTTGTATCATTCAATTTGCTAACTGCAAATTAAGCTTTAAATTTTATAATCTGTCTTCAAAATTACTCTGCTCCGTTGTAGTTAATATATATATATATATATTTAATGTCTAATGAAATACGAAAACAAAAATAAGTGTGAGAGAGATTTAAGATGTGAAATTTGCTAGCAATTAGTAGTGATATATATAAAAAAATATTATGTAAAATTAGTTTGCGTTATATTATGAAAAATATTATGCAAATTAGTATTATTTACTATGCAAATGCTTGATAATTGGTTAGAATATTTTTCAATTTGTCAATCTGCCCAAACTCGTCTAAATCGCAATTTTCAATCAGTCAATCCCTCATTTGATCTATAATTTTACTCTCAAATCAATTAATTACACCGCGCACACCCCTAATCATTATACAACCCTCCTTTGTTGGAATTAAGGCCCGTTTGGCAAGTTGAATTGGGATTAAAATAGTCAATAAATCTAAAGATCTAATCATATCATTTTTTTCACTTTTTCATAATAAAAAATCAAAAAATCAACTAAAATAACTTATTCCCAAACATCACCTAAATTTTCAAGGGTAAATTACAATTCATAACCCTATTGAAGTTTACATCAAACATAGATTTTCTTCGAAAGTTATAAATATTTTTTATTAAATAAAATTAATTAAAACATAAAATTCATAACTACTATATAATAATAAAATTATTTAAATTATTAATTGAAATCAATTTATGATATCATTAAATATTAGTAGTTATCAATAAAATGAGTTACTTAATATAAAATTAAAAATTTTAGGGGCATGTACCAATAAATCCCAAATTTGTATCTTGTAACCCATTTGGTCCTATGAATTTTCTTATGAACCGTTAGGTCCTATCCCAATGTTAATGACCATTGAACATCATCGACATCAAACATTATCCATCAAACATCAAAACATCAAACATCAGATTTATGAGTAACATCATCGAAACAACATCAAACATCGTCATCGAAACAACATCAAACATCATCATCAAAACAACATCAAACATCAAACATCAAAACGTCATACAACATCATCAAAATAACATCAAAAATAATGATTAAATATTTTTTTAAATAACGATTAAACATCAAAATAATGATTAAATAATTTTTTAAATAACTATTAAACATCAAAATATTATTTAAAATAACATCAAACATCAAAATTATTTAAACATCAAACTAAATTATCAAACATCAAAATAACTGGTAATTTTTCTTATAAGTTATTTAACCTGAAAGAGTAATTGGGTTTTAGGGTCTTTTAATTCACGGAAATTTAGCCAAAATCCTCTCATAATAAATTTTTAATACATTAAGGACAATTAAAAAAATAATAAATTTTTTGAAAAGTCCAACGCATATCATTATTATAAAATATTCTTAGAGAGTAATTTAATATTTTAAATTTTAAAAGGATATGACTTTTGATCTAAATGTCGATTTTTAATAAAATTAGCAGTTTTAAAACTCTCTTATTAAAATCTATCCAATAAGATCTAGGTTCCCTATGAAGGGGCATGTATCAATAAATCCCAAATTTGTATCTTGTAACCCATTTTGTCCTATGAATTTTCTTATCAATCGTGCTAAGTACCCCCAGTGGGGGTCGCGCCCCCAGTGATGTGGCGCGCCCCTACTGGCTGATAACCTAAAAAAAAAAAAAAAAAAAAAAAAAAAAAAAAAAAAAAAAAAAACAGTTTTTCTCGCCCAATCACGGGCCGACACCTCACTGGGGGTCACCCCCAGCTGGGGGTATAATGCATTTCTGTTTTCTTATGAACCGTTAGGTCCTAACCCAATGTTAATGACCATTGAACATCATCGACATCAAACATTATCCATTAAACATCAAAACATCAAACATCAGATTTATGAGTAACATCATCGAAACAACATCAAACATCATCATCGAAACAATATCAAACATCATCATCAAAACAACATCAAACATCAAAACATCATACAACATCATCAAAATAACATCAAAAATAATGATTAAATATTTTTTTAAATAACGATTAAACATCAAAATAATGATTAAATAATTTTTTAAATAACTATTAAACATCAAAATAACGATTAAAATAACATCAAACATCAAAAATAACGATTAAATTTTTTTTTTTTTGATCAAATATCATCATCATAACAATTTTTTTTGATCAAACATCATCCTAACAATTTTTTTGAACAAACGTCGTCATAACATAGCAGACCCCTTCTCAGACTTCTTGGAACCCGAAGAACTCCATGACAGGTGTTTCTTACCCCTATCAGACCTCCTCAAAGGACTAGGCATCCTCTTTTTCTCAACTATTTCAAGTTTCCTCTTAAGTGGAGTTGCTGTTGGCGTCCTTTTCTCAATACGCTCAGACTTCCTTGTAGTTGACGGGCTTGAAATAGCAATATATTTTCCTACTACGGCGGTGAAACGGTTGGGTTAGGGTTTTTGGAGGCCGATTTCTATGTTTTTGAAGCAGATTTAATTGCTGGTGAATTTAAAACTTTCATACTAGGGCTTGTGAGATTGGGATTTGAATTCTCAGAATCTTTTGAGATTTCTGAAATCTTCTGGAAATTGATCTGGAGAAGCAAGATTTGTCTCAAGCAGATCGGCAAGTGGTTTGACCACAGTATTTTGAGTTAACATTCGGTTTTTTTTTTTTTTATAAACATTGATCGACATTTAGGGCTGATATATATATATATGATCGCGTGTATGTACGTGTTCAATCTGTTTGTGTTTTGAATTGTAATCGAGATTGCAGGAGGAATTAATCTGAAAATTAATGATGTTCACATTTTTTTTTTTGTGATGATGTTTTGTGAATGTTTGATATTGTCGATTGGGGCAGTTAATGTTGCTAATGTTTTGATGATGTTAATAATGTTGTCGATGTTACTGGTGTAGATAGTGGGACTAAATGGTGCAATAGAAAGCTTGTAGAACTAAATAGTTTAACTTTCTACCATATAGAATTTACTGGTAATTTTTTCAAAATTTTAAAAAATAAAATAATTTATATTTTAAGCAAATCTGTTTTAATATTTGTAATTTGTCCAATTTATAAAGACCTTAATAGGTATTGTTTTTCTCAGTCTCTTTCGTTCAACCCAACAAAGTGAGAGAGAGGGGTTTTGGAGGTGTGATTCAATGGCGGCAGATTTGGTATTGGATACAGCGATCAGAGATTGGGTGCTGATCCCATTATCGGTGGTGATGGTTCTCATCGGAGTCCTTCGTTACTTCGTCTCCAAGCTCATGCGTTCTTCTCAGTTGCCCGATGCCAAAATCGTCAAAGAAGGGTCTCTCTCTCTCTCTCTCTCTCTCTCTCTCTCTCTATAAATATACATGTATAGCTTTATATGTTCAAGTTGTTGAATTTGATCTGTAATTTATGTTGATGAATTGTTCAGGCAGGTTATTATTAGGGCTAGAAATCTACGGGCCAGCGCGAATTTCATTCCATCTAAGTCGTTTCGAGCTCGAAAGGCTTACTTCAGCAATGAGGTTATTTATTTATTTATTTGGTGTTCTTTAATTTTGTTGAGGAATTTGAATTCATCACTGAAAAAGGATTGATTTTGATTTTGCCTGAAGTGAAAATTAATTGAATTTGTGTTTATAACATGTGCTTTGATGGAAATTTTTCGATTTTAGTTGTGGGTAGATCATGATAGCATAAATTTTGTATATGGGTAGCTGAAACAAAAATTGATCACTTTCTTACTGATTGTGGTGCCACATAGGCTAGTATTGGGTTTTTATTTCAAATTGGATGTATTTATGTTGAAACTGGGCTCGGTTTTGTTGTTGGAGCAAGTATTGCTAGGGATGTAAAATGAAAATATGAAACTAACCACTGAATCTAAATTGCATTAAAAGGGGCAGTGATGTTGCTGCATCAATGGCTAGTTTTTGAAATCATCATGTGTGATCTGTAAAACTCAAGTTTGAGGTTGTAAGTTATGAAACTGAGAAAGAGAGAGAGGGGACTGGCTTTTATATATATATATATATATCTGCTTGTGGTAATTTATGTGCTCTTTTAGTATTAATCGGAATTCACAATGAGTCTCTCAATCAAGTCTTTGAGAATAAGATGTGTTATGATGCCCAAAGTTTCATTTACGTAACCCATTAAAACTTATTACTCTACTTTTTGGGTGATGGCTATGTAGTCTATAGAATCCTCTGTGGAGTACTGGACACTGCATATAGGTTGTATGCACTTGTTTCGTGATGTCTACTTAATCATTATTTATGAAGCTAATTCAGCTGGGTTGTAGATTGATAGACTGATTGCAAATAGTGTAGAAGGCTAAATTTGATGCATGGTGGGATGCATCAAATATTTTTTTGTATGTATATTTTTATTTTCTATTTATATAAATATGACATTTATAAACAATCAAAATTAATGAAAACTAACTCTAATTTACTTTTAAAAAAAAGTAAATTTAAGTCATCCAGAGATTATGTTTGTGTTGTGTTATGGTCCAAGGATCATTAAAAGTCAATCTATCAAATTTACATTTGTGGTTAGATATCGATGGTTTGATATGAGTTCTGTACTTTTTTTTCTTTTAAATTCAACCCCTATGTTTTCAAATATTATAATATGACCTCAAAATCAGCTTTAAAAAATTAAAATAAGACACTGCCATGTCCATGTGTCCCCTGAAAAAAAATGATAACCAAAAAAATAGTCACGCCACATAGCATGTCACATACATGTCCCCATTGTGTGTGTCCTATACACATGTCTAACATGGCTACAACACCTATTTTGATGTGTCGGTGCTTCTTAGTAAACAATGAACCAAATGTTACCCTGTTGCTTTATTTGCTAGCCCTAGCAATAGGGAATTATCTTATCTAATTTTTCTGCACTGAAAATTTTGCTGTGTGGGGAGATAAAGAGGTGAAGGGAACTATGCTTGTGGCATCCACCAACATGCTGATTCTGTCAAATTGTGCTTGACCTCGTGTTCTCCCTCACAATGTTTTTCACGTCAGCCTACATGTCACTATTCCCTGTAGGAAGGTATATGAGTCATGGAACTTTTTATTCTTAGTTATTAGTATTAGTTTGATAGTGCATGTTACAAGGGATGAGTCTTGATGTCCCTAGAAATTTAATTGCCACAGTTTTTGTGAAGAATATCAGCTACTGATGCAAAGATTAGTGAGAAAGTGAGCACTGCAACTTTGTGAATTTGTAAAATCAATTTTTCGCCATCAGTTCTTGCTGACTTCATTCTAGTTAAAGGATTTGTAACGCCAAAGTCCATTTAAAATTCAGCTGATGAAAAAAAAAAAAGGCCATGTAAAATTCAGTTGAGCCACTCAATCCTGGGATGACAAAACATGCCATAAGTTTAGAGTTTGAAAATCCTAGCAAAGTCAAAATGCTTAATGTTTGAGGTGGTATATGTAAGTAGGGTCGGGGAGTTCATTTAGTGACTAGCTTGTAGCCTAAGAAGCACGGACATGTGACTCGACAAAAACACAACATGTCTCCAAACACGCAAATTTTCAGAAAATGTGGGACACAACACACGAGGGGCACTGCAAAACATATGATTCTATATATTTATTATGTCATATTTTTTAATAGCATATGTTTATTCAAGGTCAAATAATTATTCTCATCAAATTTATCAACTTGGAGTATGCTACTCCGTTGAAAAAAAATAAAATAAAATAAAGGATATAATGTGTCCCTAGTGTGTAACATGTCCTCCATTCTTCTAGTGTGACCCACACACGTCACACACCGGTATATGATCTCCAAAGTGGTGTCTGTGCTTCATAGCTTGTAGTACAAATTTGTAGCTTACCGCTGTTATTCTAATATCATCGAAATATGTATTGATGTTACATTGCAGGAAAATGGGTTACTTTTTGTCCCCAAGGGCCAGGCTCAGAATGCACAGGCACAAATGTTTTCTGATCCAAACATGGCCATGGATATGATGAAGAAAAATCTTTCAATGATCATACCCCAGGTATTGCATTTTTTGTGTAGTTTATCACCCTTTTTTCAATTTTTGTTGTTTTCTGATTCACTTTTTGGCATTGGGATCTGACCGTTTATTTATTTTTTATTGCTTTTGTTTGTCAGACTCTTACTTTTGCCTGGGTTAACTTTTTCTTTTCCGGATTTGTAGCAGGTCAGTTTTTTATTTCTGCCATTGAACTTTGATCTCAGACATGTTAGGAAGAAACATAATTTTAACAATATGGATGACTCGCTTTTTTTCTCTCCAGCCAAGATACCTTTTCCACTGACTCAGAGGTTTAGGTCAATGTTGCAAAATGGTATTGACTATAGTACCATCGATGTTAGCTATGTTAGTAGTCGCTCATGGTACTTGTCCAGCCTTGTCAATAAGCAGCTTTCTTCTTCCAGCTATTCAACTGCTATTTATTTTGCATCTAATATAAAATTTCAATTGTATTGGCTGAATGTCACTGATGATTGACTGTAACTTTTTATCAGGTATTTTCTCAATATGTTTGGACTAAGGGGTTTATTTAGTCTCATTTTGGGGGAAGAAAATGGTTAGTATCCTTGTGACTTTTTTGTTTTTTTTTTTTTCAAATATATATTGCGAACAATTCATGTTTGCATGTCAATCATCTTCTCAGAAGAAGGGTGTGTGATTGATAGTTGCTATTTCTGTGGATATTATAAAGAAACTGACATGATGTTCTGATGTAGCCACGGATGATACACAGCGTATGATGCAAATGAGTGGATTTGGCTTTGATCCTTCCAAGGTTTGTTTTTCTCCAAGGTTTTTTTATTTTTTTAATTTATTTATTATTATTTAAAATTGATTTCAAAGGCTTAAGCAGAACTTATATTCTAAGTGTCGAACATTCTAATTTTTCACTTTTCCTTCCAAACTTCTCTCTTTACTTTACATTTAGTCTATCTTGCGGTTATGTGCTGTTGTATCTGTCTAAATTTTAGTTTCTTTGAACATCCTTTAATAGGGGATGTTTCCAAAGGTCATGGATTTGTAGGGTGAGCGACATGAGTGGGTGTGGTGGAAGTTGCCTAGCCTGTAGGCATGTTATTGTTGAATGTAACAATTACTCTACCTACACCACTTAGTTTAATGCTCCACTATTATACCTACACCAATTACTCTACCTACACCACTTAGTTTAGTGCTCCACTATTATACCTACACCACTTAGTCTAGTGCTCCACTATTATAGTGCTCTATTATGACTTATATTGTATCCTCCATTTCTCTCTATAAAAGAGAGCTCTTGTACACAAATTAGATAGATCAAACAATCAAGATATTGAATACAATAAATCAATAATATCAATACATTAATTTCCTACATGGTATCAGAGCTATAGATTAAGCTCTTGGTGTTCTTCGCCTTACCGGCGGGCGGCAACCTTGCCTTGGCCGTCCGCCGGACCTCAACCTATTTCACTGTAATCTCTATCAATACCTACCAACATTTTCTCCTCTACTCCCTCCGCCAAACCTATTTGGGAGAGTGCACTGTGCTTCTCCATGGAATTCAGAAAGCAGAGCACTCCAGGCATTCCTTATGGCGAAAATTACCAACAGTCATTTGATTCTTCATATGGGAGAGGAGGATATGGTGCTCCTGCCCCATATCAGCCAGCGCCCCAGCCTCAAATGTTTTTTCCATCCCAAGCACCTCAAGTTCCCCAGATGAACTTTGCTGCACCTCCTGTTACCACTCAACCTACAGTGAAACCCTTTGTTCCTGCAACCCCTCCTGCATTGAGAAATACGGGGCAATACCAGCAGCCCACATTGGGTTCTCAGTTGTATCCGGGGATTGGCAACCCTAATTATCAAGCTGGTCCTCCTGGAGGTGGTTCTCTTGGCCCTATTCCTTCTCAAGCTGGTCCAGTTCCGGGGCATAACATGCCCCAGGTTTTGGCTCCAACCGCAGTATCCAGGGGATTTATGCCAATTATGAATTCAGGAGTTCAAAATCCTGGGATGGGTCCAACCCAACCATCCAGTCCTACTCAGCCTGCACAAGTACAAACCGGCCGTAACTCCTGCAGCTCCGCCACCTACAGCACAGACTGCTGATACTTCAAATGTACCTGTGAAAGAAGTACCCAAGTCTATGGCTTTTGAAAACCCTCAATCACAAACTGGATCCTTATATGGTGCTGATCAATCCAGTTTTCGTGCAGTTGAGGCTTCTCCAACTTATTATTAGGAAGCACCATCACCACTGCAGCAGAGCACTCCAGGGCATGCACATTCTAATTACTACGACAGATGCAATTTCATGAAAATGAGCATGGTCTACTAGATTCTGTAACAGGCAGTGTACGGGTTCCATCAACCCATTCTCTCTCTACTCACGGACACCCACCACTATGTCCACTTTTTTCACTCATCCTCCACTGCAGGTTTTAACAAACCAAACAAACATTCATTTTATTCATAACAGGGTTCCAACCCGATCACCATTTTACATCAAAAAAAAAAAAAAAAAAAAAACCAAACAATCTCCAACCTACAATCACCCCATCAACCAGCCTTACTTTTTCACCTCTTCAGTTGTTCTCTTCTTCTTGCCTTTGTCTTGGGCGTCCCTTGCCGGTGCTGCCTCCGTGTTTCCCACGCCGCCGAGCACGTTCACTTCCCGTTGCTCCTCAACCGTCACATATGGCGGCCCTCCAAATCTGAGCATCACGGTGGCCTTCCGCTTCAGCTCCTTGTTCTCGGCCTTTAGCACACATATCTCTGCTCGGGCATCCGTATACATGCGCTGTAGCAGAGCCAGTTGGGCTTTTACCTGCTGCACCTCAGTTGTTCTACTCTGAAGCCGGTGCGACAGGTTGTTGACCGCCGTCATTGTCTCAACACAAGACCTCAATGTATAATAATTTGCCTCAATATCAGATTGAGCAGCCATTATCTGCTCAACTGCCACCATCGGATAGTTCAAAGGCGCAAAATCAGGGGGGCTTGGTTGAGGTTCAAGGGCTATATTCTGGGTTGTGGCCTCGTTGAGGTCGGGAAAGAGAGTAAGGCCACGAGACGAAGAGGCTATATTCTGGGTAACGGGGCGGGAAGAAGAGGCCATATTCAGGGTTAGTTGTAGAGTGTTTCAGGGATAATCTCTCTCAGCAAAAACGAAGAGGTTTTCAGAGGTTTTTCAGCAAGTGTTTTGTTCTGTCTAAGCCTTAGTCTCCGTCTTCGTTAAATAGCCACAACAGCCATGCGTATTGCGCGCCGCTCGGCGCTAGCCGACAAATCGACGCGCCTTTTGATTGCTCGACTTTTGATGGCACGCCTTTTGATGGCTCGACTTTTGATGGCTGTCAGGCACACCTTTTGATGGCACGCCTTTTGATGGCACGCCTTTTGATGGCTCGACTTTTGATGGCTGTCGGGCACACCTTTTGATGGCACGCCTTTTGAGGGTGCGACTTTTAAGGGTCCGACAAGACTCTGTAAACTGTCCCGACATTGATTCCGGTTAGCTCTTATATGGGTCCGACAAGACTCTGTAAACTGTCCCGACTTTGATTCCGGTTAGCTTCTATAAGGGTCCGACAAGACTCTGTAAACTGTCCCGACATTGATTCCGGTTAGCTCCTATATGGGTCCGACAAGACTCGGTAAACTGTTCCGACATTGATTTCGGTTATCCGCTACAACGGTTCGACACAGCCATATAGTGTCTTCTACAACGGTCCGACATGACCCAGTAAACTGTTTTCTACAACGGTCCGACATGACCCAGTAACTGTTTTCTACAACGGTCCGACATGACCCCGTAAACTGTTTTTTTCTACAACGGTCCGACATGACCCCATAAACTGTTTTCTACATCGGTCCGATATGACCCCATAAACTATCTTCTACAACGGTCCGACATGACCCAGTAAACTGTTTTCTACAACGGTCCGACATGACCCAGTAAACTGTTTTCTACATCGGTCCGACATGACCCAGTAAACTGTTTTCTACAACGGTCCGACATGACCCAGTAAACTGTTTTCTACATCGGTCCGACATGACCCAGTAAACTGTTTTCTACAACGGTCCGACATGACCCAGTAAACTGTTTTCTACATTGGTCCGATATGACCCCATAAACTATCTTCTACAACGGTCCGACATGACCCCATAAACTGTCTTCTACAACGGTCTGACACGACCATACAGTGTCTCCTATCTACTTTTATTTGTCAGATTATTTTTTTTCTGTTTTGTTACTCTCTCCAAACTCAAGTTGGTTAGTTCCTAACCCCCTTGAGTTTGAGGGGGGCTGTTGAATGTAACAATTACTCTACCTACACCACTTAGTTTAGTGCTCCACTATTATACCTACACCAATTACTCTACCTACACCACTTAGTTTAGTGCTCCACTATTATACCTACACCACTTAGTCTAGTGCTCCACTATTATAGTGCTCCATTATGACTTATATTGTATCCCCCATTTCTCTCTATAAAAGAGAGCTCTTGTACACAAATTAGATAGATCAAACAATCAAGATATTGAATACAATAAATCAATAATATCAATACATTAATTTCCTACAGTTATACATTCTGGGAAGAGAAATAGAGGGAGGCTTATATGGTCAATTTGGCTTGGACAGGAACTTGTAGGTCATTTGGGTTCTACTTTAAAGAATCTGTTAATATATTCGATGAGGGTTGCATGAGATAGGTGCCCGCTATGTATGGCTGATTTGTGGTGTGCTGCCAAACTGAGACGCTTAAGTCATTCTATGAGTTAGTCATGTCTGCTGAGACCCACCATCAATAAGCGTGGACAAGCGTGAGCTTTATAGGGCTCACTTAATTCTGCTTCCTACTATAGGTATCATTTAATGCTTGCTAATGCTTATATCCTGTTGTGCAATTTTGATCAAGAATCTCAAAGGCATGTGAGCTGCCTCTTGTGGATCAAGAGAAGCATACGATGCTTGCCTTGTATCAGATACTGGTGGTGCAATGTGCTCTACTAGGCTTCAGTATCTTTGCTTTGTTGCAAATTAATGGATGTAGTTTTGAATAGATATGTGGATGAGGGCCCTGTTGGTTTAAGGATAGTTTCATGTCCTTCAGCATAAAGGTGGTTATGATGTCGCTGTTGTGCTTGGCACAGCTGGCCAGAGTAGCAAGAAAAATCATTTTACCATAGTCTATATGATATGTAAAAATGTCTTTTCTTATCTTAGTTCTTAACAAAGGGATCGATGGGGTCTAGAATAAATTTGTAGAAGAGCTATTGTTGGTCAAGGATGGCTTTCATATCCTTTATAATAAGGTAGCTATGGGTTCATGCTCTATTTGGTTTTTAACAGGCAGCAATAGTGTCATGTTAAGTTCAAATTAAAAAATAAAAGTAATCATTTTCACTCGTCTATCCTCTATGTGAAGAGTAACATAATTTTAATTATGTAAACAAGCTCACTGTTAAAAAAAAAGAAAAAAAATTATCAGTTGATAAATTTGCATGAGGTAAGGGTCTGGGATGGGAGCTAAAGTAGCTTGTGTTGTTAACTTGCTACGAATGGATATTTTGTTCAGATCTGTTAGGTTAGCATGGGCTAGGCAGAATAGTTATCCGGATTCTGGGTATCTGAAAAACACTTGGATGATTGGGGTGGAAATGCAACAGACAGAGTAGCCATGATCGACTAATTGATGGGGCACAGGCAAATTAACAATTGATATTTTTCTATGGAATGTGGGGAGAGTAGTTTATTTTGTGTACAATTTATTATCTAGACACAGAATATGGTTCAATAGTATTTGTTAACCTCAGCTTTGTGTCACCTTTTGGATAATTAAATGGGATATAGGTTGGTTCGTTACAAGACTTTGAATCATGAATGGATCCTTACTTACCTTTTGTGTTTTTCATTTCAGAGTTTGGGTGCTGAGAAAGACGGTCTTGACATAATTCAGCATGAATGGGCCCTACCAAAATTTGAGCAGCGAGCTGAAGCGACGTTGAGAAAACTCATAAGCTGATTACTGATATGCAGCACGTAATTTCCTACCCGATATGATTTTGCACCAGTTTTCATGCTTTCTTCCATCTTGGTGAAACTGTTAGATCAGCAATGAAGGTACTGACAACTTGGGCTCTACCATGTATTGTATACTACCAGCATTGTGGAACTCGGCTTTGATTAGTAGCATTCCATCTTGAATTTATTCTGATCAGAAATACTTTTTTTCTAGCATTCTGATTGTAGTAACTTTATTCAATGGCGCCCTAATTTTCAGACTTTAAAATGGGATGTTTGATTTACAGTTCCCCATGTTAAACTGCAATGGTATGCCATCTGAATTCTCTAGCGAATTTGAAACTAGAGTGCCATATTGGATTGATGTTAGTTGACTAGCATGACATTTTCTTTTTTGAGGATTCCAAATGCAGTTTATATATCTAGTCCACTCAGCAGCTAATGGGTGGTAGGTTGTACAAATATAAGCTAAATGAGCACTGTCAGTGCCACCCAATCTTGTCTCTGATGAGTCGAATCCTCGAAAGCCCATTGACATGACATTTTCTATATGTTGGATTAAGATGGCATTAAAACACAATGAACATTCATTGGATCTATGCACTAGGGGTAGACCTCAAGGCAAGATTGTGGTTAGGGTTGACAAATGTATTAAGTTCTTTAGGTTCAATTTGTGTTCTCATGATTCGAAGCTGAAAATTTTGTTTAGGGCATGAGGTAGGTGTAATAATTATAAATATATGTATAATCTTTTGAAAAATATTAATTAATTACATAAGAATTATGAAAAAATTAATAAATCTATACCAATCATTTTTAAATATTTATATCAATTTTTCTGGTTATATAAGTAGACTTTGATTTTGAGTCAGTGTATTGGTTAATATTTTCTATAAATAAAAATTCTACCTCTACGATTTTGTTAAAAACCATACTAAGGGTATTTGAAATTTCTCAAACTAAAAAATTAAGGACTTGTATTTTTCATAAATTCTATGGGCTTGTATGTAATTTTCTCTTTTACATTTATTATTTTTATTTTTTTGATTGGGGAAAATGGTATGACAAATCAAATCAGGTTAAAGCCTTGAGTGCTGCTATTTGTCCCATCATATGACTGTAGAACCTTCCATTTTTTAGACTCCCACTCATCAAAATTGATCTCTATCATTTTTCCTTTAAATACACATCATAATCCCAATCACACATTCTTCTTTGACCCCACACAAGCCTCCCTCTTTCTTTGGTAGCATTGCCTCTCTCGTGTAGCTCCCTTTCTTAGTCACCTTCCACCTCCGATGACCCTCCTCTTGTGGTCTCTAATCCTTTCCTCAGAGAGAGAGAGAGAGAGATATATATATATATATATAGAGAGAGAGAGAGGGAGAGTGAGAGATCGACTAAGGAAGGGGCAAGGGGTACAAAAGGAGTGAACGAGAGTAAAAAAAATGCTAAGGATGAGCGATGAGGGTGGTCGGAGATGATAATGGATAAGGGAGGGATCGAAGATGGGGACAGAGGTAGATGCGGGGATGAGTTATGGTTAAAATTAAGGTTTTTGGAGGTTAGAAATAAAGAAAAAAAAAATATTTTATAAGTAAAATTATAAACAAAAAATATGAAAAGATAGAGGTGAAAAAAAAAAAAAGAGTTGTTATTAGCACCTACTTTAATTTTTTAGACCTCCTATTTCTTTGAACCCAAACATCTCATTTCATACCAAATTTATCCCTATTCATAATATCATCACATCCAAGTGCACAAATACCTAATTTTGCACACCTCTCTCCATCGTGGTTGAAGACGGTCCCTCTCCTTCACTCTCCTATTGAAGAATAATGACGACGATAGTCCTTCTCTTTGATTTATTTGAAATCAGTGAACGACGGTATCCGTTTTTATCAAAACCATTGCATCATTGTTGTAAAACTGAGCCAAAATCACATCACCGGTCGACCACCCGGTCATCCAACCGATCGTCCAGTTGGTCAACAGCCCAAGGGTTGGTTCAGCATTGTATTGCCGAACGTAAATAATTTTGTCAGCACTATGTTGCCAAACAAAAATTATTTGTTCAGCACTGTGTTACTGAACAACATTTGTATTTGTTCAACACTATGTTGCCAAACATAAATAATTTTTTTAGCACTGTGTTGTTGAACAACATTTGTTCAACATTGTGTAACTTAACCCTCAATTCACTCTTTTCTATTTTGATGTAATATAACAAACAAAATAACAGACATCCATTCTAATTTAACCATTGATTTCTAGTTTAGGGTTTAAGATTGTAATGAAAAAGAATACATGTAGGGTTTAGGATAGTAATGAAGAGGAACGTTGATGTAGAGAAACACGTTGGGTTTCGGTGGGTGAAGAATACGTTTAGGTGGGAGAGGTGGGTGTATAATATTGCAAAGTTATCTTTATTTCATGGGTGTATGTTCCATTAAAAATTGTCATTTAATGTAATTTTACTTGAGGGCATAATTGTAATTAAAAAAAAAAGTGAGAATTGGGGTTCCAAAGAAATTAGATATGTGCTAATAGTAGCCCTCTAAAAAAATCTAGTGGAAATTATAAAAAAAATCCCAGAGTTTGACCCTTATAACAAAATAAACCTTGAGTTTTTAATTTTTCAATTTAAATCCTAAATTTTTTATTTATTTTCAATCCAAACCATCTGTAAATTTTCGTTAAGTAAAATCAATAAAAAAACAAATAAGTATTTTAATCATTAACTCAATGAAAACTAGTATTTTAGATATTTTATGTATATCTATATTGAATTTCATAACTAAAATTCTTTTTTTTTAATCAATTTTACTTGACAAAAATAGTTTAATGGTTTAAATTGAAAATAAATCAAAAGATTAGAATTTAAATTTACAAAATTAAAATTTCAGAATTTATTTTATTAGAAGATTCAAAATCTAGTGTTTATTTTGTAATTGTTCCAAAAATCTATTAAGAATTTTACATTCCCAATCCCATGCTCATAAATATTATGTAAATTTTTTTTTATAATTTTTTTTTTTTATAATCCCATTCCCAATCCCATGCTCATAATTTTCTTTTTTTATAATTTTATAATTTTCTTTTATAATTTTTATAATTTTCTTTGATGATGCTCAACATTGGTCCAAACTGAAAGCCTTTACGTAGCCTTTTTTAACCTAAATTGCAAGTCACCACCATAAGTCCAGTGTGCTACTAGTGTAGGGCATCGTACCCTACTCGAAAATCACCGGCCCCAAAAAAAAAAAAATTAAGAATCCATGAAAAAATATATAAATTTAATTATTAATATTTATATAATTTTTTTACTGATTTGTAATTACTTTTTCAAATACTTATTGATGTGATATTTTCCCTACATTTTATAATGTTATAAATTTATTCAAATTATTAATTGATTTATGTAGATTTCATAACTTAAATAAATTAATAAATTTGTCACATTATTATATCACTACTATGAAGTTGAATAATTATTCAAAAATATTAAATATTTTTTAAAAAATTATTACCCAATCTTTAACGGGTGTATGGTTCCATATTAATATGTATTATATAAAGTTTTTAAGATTAATTACATTTTTCACCTTTCTATTTTGATTCAAATTTTACTTTAATTCTTATAGTTTTAAATAGAATAATTTAGTCCTTATACTTTAAGTGTAATTTTAATTTGGTCATTCTGTCCGAATTAGATGTTAAAATTAATATTTTTTGAACACTTGTCAATTTTTTAAGTTTTGTATGTAGATAAAATTAACAAAAATTAGACGAAAAGATCAAATTAAAATTGAACTTAAAATATATAGACCAAATTATTCAAATTAAAATAATATGAACTAAAATAAATTTTGAGTCAAACTATAACAATAATTAATACAAATTTTTAATAATTTTTTGGATAAATCACAAATACACCTCCTGAAATGTACTTAAAATACAAATTACTCCCTATGATTTTAAGAATTACAAATACCTCATTATCAAAAAAAAATTATTTAACAGAATTAACAAAAATAAAATAAAATTCATAATTACTCTTCTATACGATAACAAAATTATCTCAATTCTTAATTAAAATATATTTCTGACATCATTAACAATAGTTAATTGATTTGATAATTTATTAATAAAATAGATAATTTATTATGCAATTAGAAACTTGAATGCATGTATGTAATTTCCAAATCATATAAAGTAATTCTTATTTTGAGCAAATCTATGAAGTATATTTGTAATTTAATCTAACGAGTATAATACCCGTGTTATGTACTGGTTTAAATAAATAATTAAAAATTAAACAATAATAAAAGAAGATTAATTTAAAATTAAATAAATTATAACTATATTCATCACAACTACAGTAAGTTTTGTTATTATTATTTTTTCATTGTTATGTTAGTAACAATTTATTCGATATTTTCAACAACAAATACATACGTCATAACTTAATTGATAAAAATAGAATAAATTACAAAACTACATTTACGATAAATTATAAATACATTTTATCATTTATGATAAATTATAAATACATTTTATCCATGCTTTTTATAATTTTGGTTAGCTTATGTCAAAATTCGTCTGATAATATTAAATACTTTTGTTAATTTACCAATTACTCCATTATTCATTTGGTAAAATTCAATAACCTTGTCTATTTGTGAAATTCAATCAATCAAAATTAATTTAAATAAAAAAATTAAATTAGATATTAAAAAAAAAAATAGAGTAGCAATGACCCTAATCTTCAACCTACCCCTCAAATAATAATTGATGTCTCAAGGCAACTGCTAGATCTTTCCACACACCCTTGGTTTTGGTTGATCACATTCATGCATTTTCCCTTTTATTTATTATAATAAATTTACGTAAAATCCACACTTTAAATAATAATTTAAAAATCTTTGAGAGTTATTCATAAACAAATTCAAAAAATTGACATGATACATTCTTAAAGTTTGTTTAATATTGGCTAATATAGTCAATTTTTTTATGTTGAGACTTTTTTAGCCTCGTTTGGTTTGAATTTTTTTGACTTTTTTGACTTTTGTGAGAAAAAAAATATAATAATTATAGATTAGATGTGATATTTTGTCTTATTAACTTATTTAACCTATTTTGCCATTTTGTGCTTTTTTAGACCCAGAATGATAAAAATATTTTTATTTCAAAATTTACACATAATCGAGTAGTTATGATATGCAAATTATGTCATACATCATAAAATTTAAAATTCATATATTTTTTATTTAAATAGTTGAATCTCAATTATAGGAGTGTGCAAAAAATTACATAATGTTATTAAAATTTTATTAAATATTTTGAACGTTCATCTAAACATTTTAGAATTTTAAATTAGATATGATTTAGATCACCTAAGATATGAATAAATTTAATTTAATAAATTTTAAAATGCGTAATAATAGATAGTTTTGAATTAAATATGAACAAAAGTTAAACTTACATTTTCAAAAATTTTAAATTTCATATGATATAGGTATGATTACAATTTTATTTCAAAATTTTCATATAAATATTTTCAAAATTTTAAATTATATGAGATAGATGAATTAGTAATTTTATTATATGTGTATTTCTTAATTTTTAAAATCATGAAATTGACAATTTTATATTAATTTTGAAGCTCCTTTAATTTTTTTTTAAAAATAATTTATGAGAGAGAATAGATTTTCACAAATAAAAAAGGAGATTGTTTTATTTTTGAATAATGCTATATGTACTAATTAGTGTACACACTAGTGTACCAACTAGTGATGTGGCATAATTTTAAAGGTTTTGAGTATTTGTAATTTGTATAATAAATAGGGTCATTAATGATATCATAACGCTAGTTGGTACACTAGTGTGTACACTAATTGGTGTATGTAGCACTATCGTTTATTTTTTTTTTCAAGAAGCATAACTTATGGGATAATTAATATTTTTATAATTATTGATTTGATGGATTAGTCAATAATACTTTTTAAAATTATATTTTAATTCAAAATTTTTAAAAATTAATTAGAAATGTTAAAACTCCTACAAAACTTTTAATAAAAAGTCACTTGGTTATAATATACAATAAAGTTTTTTTTTTTTGGGAGAGCAGCTTGCCTCCAGTCTTTAATTAAATTGGATGGTGTTGTTCGGCCTGTGAGGGCCCACCACGGGTCCCGTTTGATAATCTGAATCGTTCAATATGTAGAACTCGTCGAGTACTATATGCCTGTAAAAAATCACGTTGGTTGGATATCGATAACTATCTCATCTTATCAGTTTTTTGTCAACTGTTAATTTGTTCACCATCTATTTTTTTTATACAAACTGATTTGATCACATAACTATTGATATCCGATCAATATGATTTTTTACAGATATATAATACTCGATGAATTCTATACATTAATGGTTCGAATTATCAAAACGGGACCTATAATAAGTCTCCATAGGCCAAACAATACTATCAAATCCGATTAAAGATTTGAGGCAAGCTGCTCCATTTTTTTTAATCCCTTAAGATTGCCCATAATTACTCATTTCAACCATATACTTGATCGAGTCCGGATCCTCTGCCGTCGTTTCCTGCGGCGCTCCCCTGCGGTGCCCCAAAACGACGTCGTTTTGGGGCAAGTTTTCAACCAAAAAAAAAAAAAAAAAAAAGGCAAGAGCCAGAGAAGGGAAGAAGAAAGAAGGCAAGGAGGAGGAAGAAAGGCTTTCACCCAAGGCGCCACCATCTCCCTGCCATCGCCGCTGCAACCCGCCATCGCCACTCCCATAGCCACGAGCCCCCTTCTCTCTCCTTCGATCTCCATGGCTAGATTCAATATTGATGAGTTTGAAATTGTATTTCGAAAATTTCATGAATCTGATCTTGAAGTTCTCAAACCCACAAAATATATATATATATATGTATGTATGTATATGAAACTTCTTGATCTTATATATATATATGTATCCAGATCGTTTTGGTTCTGATTCTTGCCTTCTCTCTCTCTCTCTCTTCTTCTTCCCTTTTTTTTTTTTTTTTTTTTTTTTTTTTTTTTTTTTTTTTTTTATGAATCTTGCCTTCGAAAATCAGAACCCACAAAATATATATATATGTATATGTATCCAGTCCTTGATGTATCCAATCCATGAACTTGAACTCCATCCAAGATCAAGTTTATACAATATAAATATATATATATATGTATGTATACATCCAAGAATCAGATATATGAATATATCCATGAACCTGATTCTTGCCTTCGAAAATTTCATGAATCTGATCTTGAAGTTCTCAAACCCACTTTGTGTTCAAATCTATACTATATATTAAGTAAAAGGGGGGTTTTTAACCCCAAGTCTTGTGGGAGCTCCAATCTCCCAATCTAAATTTCCTGAATTTTTTATTTAAAAAAAATTAAAAATCTTAGCATTATTAACTTATCCCAACTCCCAAGTCTTACCCTCATAATAACACTTTAATACATTAAGAACAAGTATAAAAAAAATTCTTTGAAATTCAACACATATGAATTCCTTGAAAAGTCTCTCATAATAACATTTTAATGCATTAAGAACAAGCATAAAAAAAATTTATTAAAAAGTCCAACACATATGATTATTTTCAAATATTAAACTTTAGTATAATATAATAATAAAAAGATATTTAATTCCTTAAAAAGTCCAACACATATGATTATTATCAAAATATTAAACTTTAATATAATATAAAAAAAAGAAGACATTTAAAAAATAAAAATAAAAATCACAATTCACAAATAAATACACTTATAAAAAAAAAATACACTTATCTATACTATATATTAAGCAAAAGGGTGCTTTTAACCCCAAACCTTGTGGGAACTCCGATATCTCAATCTAAATTTTCTGATTTTTTGATTTAAAAAAAAAAAAATCTTAACATTTATTAACTTCTCTCAACCCTCAAGTCTTACCCTCATAATAACACTTTAATGCATTAAGAACAAGCATAAATTTTTTTCTTTTGAAATTCAATACATATGAATTTCTTGAAAAGTCCAACACATATGATTATTATCAAAATATTAAACTTTAATATAATATAATTTAAAAAAAAGACATTTAATTTCTTGAAAAGTCTAAAACATATGATTATTATCAAAATATTAAACTTTAATATAATATAAAAAAGGAAAAAAAGTAGACATCTAAAAAAAAAAATTAAAAAATCGCAATTCACATATATAGATAATTGTAAACACAATCCAAGCATAATATAAAAAAGAAAAAAAAGAAGACATTTAAAAAAAAAAAATTTAAAAATCACAATTCACAAATAAATACACTTATAAAAAAAAGACACTTATCTATACTATATATTAAGCAAAAAGGGATTTTTAACCCCAAGTCTTGTGAGAGTTCCAATCTCTCAATCTAAATTTTCTGATTTTTTTATTTAAAAAAAAAAATCTTAGCATTTATTAACTTCTCCCAACTCCCAAGTCTTACCCTCATAACAACACTTTAATGCATTAAAAACAAGGGCAAATTACATATACCCCATCGAGGTTTAGCAAAATTACAGATACCTCCCTGAGGTTTGAGAAATTACAGATACTTCCCTGAAGGTACTATTTGCATAACAAATTAGGGGACAATTTGTTATGAAAATATAAACCTGAGGAGGGTATCTGTAATTTCTGAAATCTCAGGGGGTATTTGTAATTTCCGAAACCTTAGGGGGTATCTGTAATTTAGTTAAATCTCGAGGGAGGTATATGTAATTTGCCCTAAAAACAAGCATAAAAAAAATTCTTTGAAATCCAACAGATGAATTCTTTGAAAAGTCTCTCATAATAATACTTTAATTTATTAAGAACAAGTATAAAAAAAATTTCTTAAAAAGTCCAACACATATGATTATTTTCAAAATATTAAACTTTAATATAATATAATAATAAAAAAAGACATTTAATTTATTAAAAAGTCCAACACATATGATTATTATCAAAATATTAAACTTTAATATAATAATAAAAAAAAGAAATTTAAAAAATATATATATATATTTAAAAATCACAATTCACATATATAGATAATTATAAATACAATCCGTGCATAGCACGGATGACATGCTAGTATATGTATATATCCAAAAAAAAAAATTCATGAATGAAACCCACAATATATATATATATATATATGTATCCAGATCATTTTATATATATATGAAACCCACAAAAACTTCATGAATGAAACCCATAAAAAAACTTCATGAATGAAAACCCAAAACAGAAGATGCAAAATTCAGCGAAGAAGATGAAGCAGAGGACCCAAATGGATGTACTCGCCGCTTCACGTTGCAGTCTATGCTTGCTTGCACCTGCTACTCTGTTTCACTTCTTTGCCTCTGTCAACAGGTAGGTTCAAGCAAATGAAGTAGAAAGAAAAGGGGAAAAGGAGAAAGGGGTTAAAAAAATATATATATATATATATATAACTAAAACGACGTCGTTTAGAGTATGACAGGAAAGCGCCGTAAGAAAATATAGAGTATGACAGGAAAGCACCGTAAGAAAATACGACAGAGAATCCGTACTCATACTTGATCAATGATATGAAACGAAATACTAATAAGTTCCTTTCTTTATGTTTTTACTAGTCTCCCTCCGTGCAATGATTAAAATTTAAAAAATAATTTAATTTTTAATAAAGTGACCTGAGTTATTAAATTTTTTTAAAAATGAATCTTGACTATTAAAAGAAAAAAAATCAAATAGAAAAAGCAAGCAAAGGATCCTTACTCAACCCAAAGAGCCACTAACGTGGACGTGGCATGCCCCCCATTAATCCAATCAATACCGCTCAAATTCTTGTGGACCCCATTATAGTGGGGACCTCCACCGTCCAACTTTCAAATCAAACTTTTTTTCATTTTACAAAGTACCTACACATTACTCATTCAAAAAAAATAAATACTCAAAGTTGTTTGTAATGATCTAAATAAATATATTTTTTAAATTTTTATGAAATATGAATTGAGTTTAAATTAGGTTTAAAATGATGTGTTAAAGAGGTGATGTGACTTAAATAAGATGATATGACTTAAATAGGAGTGTTTTGGGAAGTTGGTAAAAAGTTGACTTTTGGCTTTTTATCAAGTTTTTTGACTTTTTTGAAAGTGATTTGAGAAGTTGATAAAAAACTGACTTTTTTGATTTTTGGTTTAATATTTTTTAAAAGTGTCACATCATTCCAAAATGACTAAAATATCCTTACTTTTTGATTTTTGAATTAATTAATTAAAATTTTCTAGAGGATAATTTGGTAAATTTGGGGGTGGCGTTTTTGGTCTTCCCAAATGAGAGTTGGGGCGTTTTTAGCAACTTGGAGTTTTTGGCAACACACACAAAAAGTTACGTTTTTGGTGTGTTGCCAAAACAGCACATAGGATAGTGACTTTTTGACTTTTTTCATACATGACAAACTAAGCCTAAATTATGAGAAATACTTTTGGAACTATAAAAAGAAAACTCTAAGATAATTTTAATAGATGAAACTCATTTATGATGTGATGTTTTAACTTTTTTTTAAAAATATTTTTTATATATATTTTTTTCAATGTTACATGTATAAAGCTTTATTTAGAACTCTATACCTAGAGCTCTTAATCCCTACTCCTAAATTATATTTTCATATTTAAAATAATTATACTTTCTTCGTTTCACAATAATAGTTTTTTGTTTTTGTTTTTTGAGATTTTAATTTTTTAGTGTGATATGTAATTATTATTTTAAAATCAAATCAAAATATATTAATTTAGAACTGGGCTTCCATTAAGTCTGTGATCAGACTGTAAGGTATTGTTGGGTTTGTGAGGGCTCACCACGGGTCCTGTTTCAATAATCAGAACCGTTCAATGTGCAGAACTTGTCAAGTACTATATATTTATGAAAAATCACGTTGATCGGATATCGATAGTTATCTCATTGGATCAGATTTCTGTCAACCGTTTATTTTTTCACAGTCTATTTTTTTATACAAAACTGATTTGATCACGTAACTATCGATATCCGATCAATATGATTGTTTACAGGCATACGGTACTTAACGCGTTCTACACATTCAACGATTCAGATTATTAAAACGGGACCAGTGGTGGGTCCCCACGAGCCCAACAGTACTCTCCAATTCGATCGTGGACCGGAAGGAAGCCAATCCCTTAATTTATTATATTGTCCATTTTATTCACATTATTAAATATATTTATAATTACTCTTAAAGAATAGTTTTAGAATTCTCTAAATATTTATGTTTTGACTTTTTAAAATGGACAAATATTTTGAGACATTTAAAAAAAAAGATAAACAAATAATATGAGATGGAGGAAGTATTAAATTGTTTTAAAATGTTAACTCACATGATATTAAATTTAGTTTTGCTTAATAATTTGTTAATTATATAAATAAATAAAAAATATTCTCATATTTTAATATTAAAAAATATATATTTTCCTTCATATTTTTGCCTTCACACTATCTATATTAGTAGTTTTGGTTTGTTCAACATTATCAAAAGAAAAGTTAGTATAATTATATCAAAATAGTAAGACTTAATATATATTTTTTTTCAAATCTCAAGCAAAGTCAGTTTAATTTATCCAAAAAAAAGTATACATACGGGAAAATTATTAAAAAAATTCTCAAATATTATGTAACATTATTTATAAAACATAGGGTTACGTGAGTCATTTCATATTTTTGCAATTACTTAACAAAGATAAATCAATATTGTTTTATTTATAAATTTTTTTTACTATGTTATATATTAACAATAACACACAATAAATAATGGCATATGATACTCTAAATTTTTTTAATAATTAAACACTACATTTACATGATGCGTACACATTTTTATTAATTCTTCATAAAGATGATGTAATAGTACATTTTTAAAAGTAAACATTGTTTTAGAATGACAAGTCAAACTACAATCATAATATTTTGTATATAAATTTTGATTTTTTTTTTTTGGTTTACATGTTATTATTTATTTTGTTAAGGTGAAGCGATGTAGTGAATCATTCACTAAGCGACACACCTCTAAAAAAAAAAATGAGGAAAATTATATACAGATGGGAGATAAAAAAAAATTACAGATACATAGGATGCAAATATGTTTGTAGTAGAGTGTAAATAAAAAGTTGTAGGGTGCAAGTGTTACTTTTTTTTTTTTCTCCTAACTACATGTAATTTTTCAAAAAAATGCATTGAGATGTACAAATAAGTATACTGTATTCATGACTCATGACAAACTAACATCATCTTTGGATGTCCAAATGTTTTTTTTTTTTTTGTTTGAGGGAATTAAAAATCCAGAAATTTTTATTCAAAATTTATCCAAAACTAATAATTAATGGTTGCAAGTCATTTCATTCCTGGACCCTACATTTTAACAATTTGATCTCTATCATATAAATTAATTCTTGACAAATTCTGAGACTGTAAACGTGATTCTTAACTATTTCCTTTTCTTTTAGATGATGAAAAGAAAATGATGTTTATGTATTGAATAATTTTACTGAAAAAAAATTTTAGACCTTCAAAATGATGCTTATGTATTGAATAATTTTACGTATCTATTCTTATTTATTCTGAATTTATTGTATGGTTATGATTGAATTTGTATGGTATGAGATTTATGTACAGAATAAATTTGAACCGCATGATGTTATTTTGAGGTCTTTTTTGGGAAGTAAAGTTTTTTGGCTTATTAGCTTATTATGAAATATGTGTAAAAAAGTAAGGAGTTGATGTGATTTAAATAAATTAATAAAGAGGTGTTTGATGACATGATTCAGTACTTAAAACTAAATGTATTAAATGATAATCAATTAAACTCGTTTAATAATTATAATTGATATGACTTAAAGTTTTAAATGCTTATTAAAATATAGGTTAAAATTTAAGAAAATTTTAAGTCAGATCGAATTTACTTAATTCTGACTAAATTTATAAAACACTATTATAAACTCACCATTACCACCACTACCACCACCACCACCACCAAAATCATTACTATTGCCGTTGCCGCCGCCACCACCACCACTGTTACTATTACCACCACCATCATGCCACCCCCCGCCCCACCACCACCACTACCACCACCATTGCTACCGCTACAACCACTACCATCGCCACCATTATGCCACCACCACCACTGGGGGTGTAAATTTGACCTATCGGCTTGCGGCCCACTCAAAGCCCACTCGTGGCCAGTGTGGCCAGGCTTAGGCTTGGGCCCGAGCCTAGCTTAAGACCCTGGGCCTAGGCCGTGTGTTTTGGGGCCCAACCCACTCAAGCCCTACTCCAAGGCCCAATTCAAGGCCTGACCCACCCGAGACCCACTATCATTTTTGAGCTGTTCTGATGGGAAAAATAAAATTTTGGGGGAAAAAAATTTAGAAAAATAAAATATGGTCAGATCCTACTCGAGCCCAGGCCCAAGCCCAAGCCCAAGCCCAAGCCCAAGCCCAAGCCCAAGCCCAGCCCGCTAGCTAGACCGAGGCTTGAGTACCCCCTTGGTGTAGGCTTAGGCTTAGGCTTAGGTTACAATTTTTCACGAGTGGGTCAGCCCCGCCTAATTTTTGGCGGTAGCCCGCTAGGCTGGCCTAAGTGGGCTTGGCTGGATCGGGCTATTTTTACACCCGAACCACTACTACCATCACCATCATTACAATTATCATTGTTGCTATAAGGACATTCATCATTTTACTACCACTACCATCCTTATTGTTATTACCACCATCACGTCGCTGCCGCTGTCGCCACTACTGCCACCATCATGCCACCATCATACCACCATCACTACCATCACCACCACCACCACAACGACCACCATCATAATATGAAAATTAAAATATATAATTTGAAAATAGTAAATTTTAAATTTAATTATTATATATATCAAATAATTTATTTTTAATTCAACACTTAAATTTTTATCAAATAACTTTTTAACTTAAAAAATTTAATATTTAATTTTTAATTTTATCAAATACCACCTAAATCAATAAATTTTTTTTTTTTTATTTACCCAAATGATTTCTGAATTTATATATAGTAGTAAAATTTTTTTGAGATTGATGGGCCATGAGTGTGATTGTGATCCAACGTGGCAAATCAGACGGCTGCAATGTGGGTCCCATGTCACGAGCCCACTACGTGAAAGGCAGGGATTTTTTATATTTTTTATTAAGGATTGGTTTGGAATGTTCTAAAAAAGTGTACTTTTATGTACCAAAAAAAAAAAGTGTACTTTTTAACTTATTGGCTTATATGGATTGGGTTTGAGTTGAATTTGATGTGATGTGTTAGAGAGATAATGTGATTTAAATAAGATGATGTGACTTAAATAAGATAGTAACTTTTTGACTTTTTATATTATTGAAGTCATGCCAAACTTGGCCTAAGTGCTTCATAGGAAAAATTATTGATTAATTCTAAGATATGTGATGATATTTCAAGTTAATTATAAATCTTCATTCATTTTATTCTATGTTTTTTAATTATCTAATATAAAATTTAGAGCCTCACTTCCTCTACAAATCAAAACATACTTCGAATACCATATGGTTGTGCCAAAAAACAACAAATAACTTCTCATTCTAAAGGCACTTACGTGTTCTTAATATCACTCAATCATAAATTGTCATGCTTTTTATTATTTTTTATGATTCAATACAAAATTATGAGTCTTATCTCTTTTTACCAATCACAACTTTCTTAAAACACCAATAGACCATGTCTCAAAATCACTAAATGATCTCTAAAAAAAATAATTTTTTATTCGATGTCTTGGATACTTTACTCGAGCAATGATTGGTACCACTAATTTTGGAGCACTAACAACTCTAATGAGCTGGAAAGTAAAAAAAAAAGAAAAAAAAAAAAAGATACAAGGCCAAAACATCCTATCATGTGAGACCCACACCAATATTAAAGCTCTTGAATTAGTGGTCTAGAACATTTTCTTACTTTACTCTATTCATCGTGAGAAATTATCCAATGGCTTGTTTGGCATTTAAAGTTGGGGCTAAATTAATTATAAAAAGATAAAATAAATTAAAAAATTAATAAGACAAAGTATCACATTCAAATCATAATTATTTTATTTTATTTTTTCACAAAAGTTAAAAAAAAACTATAAAAATCAATTCAACCAAACTTTAACCAAAATTAACATAGTTAAAATTTTTAAAAATTAACTTAAAAAAATCATACGCCAAACGACAACTAAAATTTAAAAATTAAATTAAAATATTTTAACCGAAATTAAAATATTTTATTTTATAATTGAATGTTTCTTTGGAAAATTGATTTACTCCATTTACATGTTGACATCAATCACTTTATGTTCTAAAATTTTAACACAAAAATGATTTTATGATTTAAACAAATAATTATTACTTTAAAATACTATTTAAATTTGTTTCACAAATATTAAATAATTACTCATTCATCAAATGACTTGTGATGTCGTTTCTCAAAAAATGACATAAAATGTGAGCTTAAAAATTGACATAAAATGTGAGTTTCTATTATTTTAATTAATAAAAATTAAATTGATATGCCAGATAAACTTATCAGAAAATTACTATGTGGGTGTTTGGGAAATGAGTTTTTATGTCGATTTTTTTAGTTGTAAGATATTATTGAACAAATTTTTTTTAGTATTTAGAAAGATAGTTGAGTTTTTTTATGGTTGGATGTGATATTTGTGAGAGAAAAAGTAAAATGATTATAGGATTAGATGTGATATTTTGTTTGAATTTATTTTTTTAATTTTGTAAAATTTTTGTTTTTCAATGAAAAAAATTTAAAAAAAAACCTATGAGAAAAACTTGCCGAACACCACCTATATATTTTCCAAATTGGGCTGACCTAAAAAAGGAAAGGAAAGTTGGCAGACATCAGCAACTTTGATAGTTTTGGTTTTGTGTGGAAATTGGACGGTCATGATTGCAGTTGGTGATGTTGGGTCCCACTCTTGCCACCGCCCTAGTCGCCATTATTCCTTGCCTTTTTGGGTTAAATTTTTTTTTTATAATCTTAAAAAAAAAAGAGAATATTCTAAAGTGTTATCATTACATTCGGGATAATCAATTGGCAGCTTGAGTTAACTCAATTTATAAGAGCGCCCGGAGTAATCGGCGTTATATTGATTTGTGATCACGAATAAAGAATTACCCTTCCGTCTTAAAATATTAATTTTTTATTTTATTTTTTATTATTTTCAATATTAATTTTTTTAAAAAAATTAAAAATTAAAATAATATAAATTTATTATTTTATGTATTTTTTAAATTTATTAATAACACAAAAAGTATAATAATAACAATTAATATTTTTGAAAATATATATTATCAAAAAGTAATTTTGAAAAATTAATATTTTTAAAGTGTAATAATTGTACTACTAAAATAAGTTAAATTTCCAAAAGGAACTATTATTTTGAGACAAATGGAATATCATATTTTAAGATTTTATACTTTAAATTAAAATATTTATTACTGTCCCTTATAAATTATAATTTTAAAAAAGAGATAATACTAATAAAGGACTATCATATTTTAAAATTTTATATTTTAAATTAAAATATTTATTACTGTCCCTTATAATTTAAAAAAAAAAGAAAAAAAAAAGAGATAATACTAATAACAGCTCAATAGACCATCAATTAAAAAAAAAAAAGAATTTGAAATTGAAATTGGGGTGGAAAGAGATTAAAGTTAGGGTTTGGCTGGCAAAGATAAGTGTAAAAATGAAATTTTATGAGAGATTATAATTATAAAAAAAAGATTATGGAAGAATAGAAATTCAAAGAAACTATACAGGTGTTATTAATTAGTAGCACCCTTCAAAATTGCAAACGTTATGATTTTAACTAATAGTAAACTTGTGTTTTTTTCTAATTTAAAATTATATAAAGCATCAATTAACGACTATTTATTGGACATTCGTTGAAATTCAAAGAAACTATACAAGTGTTATTAGTAGCACCCTTCAAAATTGCAAACGTTAAACTTGTGTTTTTTTCTAGGAAAATTTATCCATAAATCCTAGTTTTTGAAAAGTTGAATCATTTAGTCCTAAAAGTTTTCTTATGCTCCATTTAGTCCCATTTGCACATCAATTTAATGTTCGAAACATTAATCTGATGTTCGAAATCTAATGTTCGAAACATTAATCTGATGTTCGAAACATTGTAATGGGACCTTTCAGTCTATAAAAAAACTTTTAGGACTAAACAGTGTATAAGTTATTAATTTGAGATTTATTGGTACATCCCCCTTTTTTCTAATTTAAAATTATATAAAGCGTCAATTAACGACTATTTATTGGACATTCGTTAATAATTAAATAATTTTAATTTTTTTTAATTTTGATACACATTATATATATTAATATATTAACCATCGCCCCTGGCTAGCTTTTTCTTGTATAAATGCTTTCAGCTTTGTCACCTCAGCCCACTATTATACGTATTATATGTAATATATTTTTAGTGTTTTTTTTTTTTTTTCTCTTTATATTTTTAGGATAATGAAATTACTTTATTACAATAACAATGTATTTAAAATAAATAAAAATAAAAATATATTTGATAGCTACGCCTAGTACCAAGATTCCATTTTGCGATAATATAGATGTGATATTATATGTTTTTGATGTATAATGTAATGTATTGCGTTAGAATAATTATTTATGGTTACATGTGATATTTACGTTGTCATGTTATAAATAGATATGGATAATTCATCCATGTCAATCCCATTCTATATATATGAAATTTATGTGAAACTTATATAAGTGGACATTTTAAATTTATTTGTGACATTAACACATGTGACACAGAATAATTTTTCGTTGTATTATATGTATAAATTATGATTGTCAATAACATCTACCAATCTAATATAAATCAATTCAATTAAAAGCATTGTTAAAAATGGGCATTGAGGACATAGAAATTACCTTATGCTTCATTTTTACAAAATTTTACCAATTTTTTTTTATTGAAAAAAGGTAAATTGATCCCTCATTATTATTTGCAACAGTCATCATCTTACATTTTTAATCAACTTACAATATGATCTTTCCATCATCTATCATTTGGAGAATTGAGAAATTTGATTATATGACTATCGCAAGAATAGAGCTTCTAAATAAATCTGTAAAATTTCTCAGTACACCCACCACATATATTGTAACCCTTGTCACATGTTCACAATTTTACAATCACAATTTATTCACAAGGAGATAGCAATTGAGTTGAGCCTTACATAAGTTTGATAAATTAAAAGTTAATATGTAACTTTTTATGTCATTGTGAGTAAATTGGGAGAGTTTGTTTAAAAAATTTAATCTTCTTTCATCAAAAAAAATTAGAGGTTAAACTGAAATTCAATGTTAAGTATAGAGATGTAATTTATTTATTTTTTTATGGAAAGCAAATTGTACTTTTACAAAAGGTAGGGATTATGTTATGGCTTAGTTAAATAAATAAATAAAAAAACTGAAGCAAAAAAGAGAGGGAATTCAAATAGGAATCCTTGAACATGAAAAGCATGATAATCCCAATCACCTACCTGGCCTAACTGCACAAAACACGTAATTACACTCTCAAGAAAAGTGATGATAGCTATGGACAAACTGGCTTTTCCATTTCCAGCTCATCAAGTTCAACTTGGGGCAATTTGGGGTGCAACTGGGGAGAAATTATTTAATAATTTCAAAATATTACGTACTTTAAGTCAATTATTAATTATTTAATTTTTATGTTATTTTTCTATCCTCAACATAAATTATGGGCTTTTATTCCTCTCTATCAATCAAAACCTTATGGAACAACACATCTCCATACTCTGAGAATATTGAATAAATTATCCACAACTTAGAGGTAGGGGTGTACTCTTTTTAGGTCTCATATTCAACTCTCATTAGGAGTAATTTGTTTCTTGGGATCACACCCTCAGGTTATGTCTGAGATTTTTCTGATTCATATGGAGGGAGCGCTTTGTATGAATTCCAGAATTAGTCGAGATGAATGTAAACTGGTCCAAACACCCGATCATAAAATAAAAAAATAAAAAATTCACAACACAACACACTGTCTCATTAAAGCTAAAATACCCACACAAAAAAAAAGGAGGAAATTATTCAATAATCTCAGAACATCACGTGGTCATACTCCAAACCTATTACTAATTACTTAACCCCATGTTATTCCCCTATCACTAACATAAATCGTGGGTCTCTACCCCTCTTTACCAATCAAAACCTTATGGAATACTACATGTCCATATTCTGAGAATACTAAATAATCACCCCAAAAAAAATTGTTAAATATTACTAAGAAAATGAACTAACATATTTGTATATAGAATGAATTTGGACTATAATGATATTTGAGTAAATTATAGTGACCACTTCTGAGATTTAGAAAAATTATAACAGTCCTACAATTTTAACTTAATTACATTTATTTCTCTTTTAATAAAGTTAACGAGACGAAAATTGATGCAAATGGTGTTAGACACGTGGATAAACAAGAGTAAAATGTACATTTTAATATAAAATATATAAGGTCATTTTTCTTTCTAGCCAACTAACGAATTACTGATGCAAAGAGTATTAAGTTATGTTTGGTTGGGGGATTTGAGAAAAGATTTAGAAAAGGAAATGAAAAAAGTAGGTGAAATATAAATAAAATATACTTATATTTCACATAATTTCACACAATTTTTCTCTTTCTTTTTTCAATTCTTTTCCAAATCTCTCAACTAAAGACAGCGTTAAGAGTGATATAAATTAAAATTTTAAAAAAACTCAATGTAATTTTTACAAACTTGTGAGACTTAATTTTTTTTCAAATCTTAAGAGAGATTTGTATAATTTACCCTTAAAGTTTCTAGATAAAATTTATGAACAAAAATTATGGTTATGTAGTATTGCACTTCAAGAATATATATATATATATATGTGTGTGTAACACCTCATCTCAAAATACTTTATTTTTGTTTTTGTAAAGTAAAAACATTTACAACTAGACAATGCCAATGTGTATCCTATATGTCAGAGATATGAGGTGTCAATTTGCTAATGCAAGAGATTCTTTTTCAAGTGCTCACACTTCTCTCACCCATTATTTTTATTTTATTAATTCTAGGCAATTACACACTCTCTATATATAGCTCTCACATTGGATCAAAGCTCACTCACAGCCCCTACTCTTCCATTCTTGCTTTCAGATTCTCTCTCTCTCTCTCTCTCTCTCTCTCTCTCTCTCTGTGCTTTCATTTGCATTTCCAATGGCCACTGTTGAGGTAACTCAACTACTACTTTTGCTTATATCTCTAACTTGCAAAGCATAACCCATCTTTGATCATCATTTCCATCATTCAATTTGATTGTAATCACAATGTTTTTAGATTGTCAAACTCATTCTCTCTCTCTCTCTCTCTCAAGATAAAGGATCTTCTGTCATCGTTTTTCTGCAATGATGTTACTGTGCTTTTTATCACAGTAAAACAAGCAAGCAGAATACATAATCCAACGCCAAAAATGCTATCTACCCCAAAAATTGCCTCAAATTTGAAATCTACAGTATAAATTTGAAGTTGTGGGGGCAGAAACAAATGAATCTTGTTTTTAGACTGTAAATTCTGGGTATTTTTCTAGGTAAATTTTATAGGTACGTAACATTGCTGTATCCAACGGCTCGAGTTTAAAACTCTAGTAAAAAATGACATCAAAATACTACATTCTTTTATTAAAAATCACACATTCTAAAATGACTTTATTATTATTAGATTCATTGCAAGAGATCCATGACACAGGATTATAATCAGTAGCTTGTTTTAATACATAACAAGAGCATGTTGATCTATCATGTTGCTAACTAGTTTGGTACATTGAAAAACTATACACACAAAAAGAACATAATGGCTATCCATCAGTTGACAGCTAGACAGGAGATAGGTCACAAATTCAAGTTTGTTATTTGATTCATTAGCATCAGCATGCTCTGGCTTCAGTGATAAACCAGCCCATTAATTAAGCTAGTTTGGTGTGATCAGCAAGATTTTAATTAGCAGTATAGGGAGATGAATTGGTATACGTGGCAGTGTAGTGATATGGGAAGTATGGAAAATCAATTGACAGTCTTGAATTTCTTTAAATGTCAGTTGTAAAAAAATAGATTTTTTTGTATATCGTAGCTGAACTGTGATTTTCAATCCTAACGATATATCAGAATGTATCGATATCAGAAGAACAAAAACATGACGACTGATCTCCCGTTTTTGATACATGGTGACAATGTTGGAGTAATGACTGCTATAGTTTTTTATATGAGTTAACACCGTAAATTTATGTTTTAATCTCTTCCAAAGCATCAAAACTTACTAAACTTGTTATAGTAGAGGTATGATCTATGTTTTCCCAATTTCTTAAAACATTTTCCAATCATTTTCTTTTCAGTAATGATATTCAAAGTGGATTATAATTTCAAAAATGTCATTGTCACATCATTTTAATTGAGTATATATATATATTCTGTTTGTAAATCATTTTCTTTTCATTCTGGGTTTTGCAGGTTACACTGGTAGCAACAGCATTGCCAGAAATTGAAACAACTGAGTTGAGCAAGGCCCAGCCAGAAGAGGCAGTGGCAGCACCACCTGCCCCAGAGCTAGTGACTGAAAAACCAACTGAGGTGGCAGCAACAACAGAGGAGCCAGCAGCTGCCCCGGAAGCTGAAGCTCCGGCAGTTGAAGCCAAGATTAAGGAAGTTGTTGAGGAACCTGAAGTTGCTGCTGAAGAGGCTCCAGAGGTGAAGGCAGAACTTCTTGTTGAGGAGACAAAAGAAGAAACTACCGAAGTTACTGATGCTGCACCGGACCCTGCAGAAGAGGCTCCAGAGGTGAAGGCAGAGCCTGTTGTTGAGGAGGTGAAAGATGAAACTACTGAAGCTACCGATGCACCGGCTGATCCTGCCCCAGCAAAACAGGCTCCAGAGGTGAAGACAGAGGCAGCTGAAGCAACGAATGCTGTACCGGCTGAGGAACTGGTGTCTGAAGAAAAGAAACCAAGTGAAGTTGCAGTTGAGAAGAGTGAGGATTAGAGGATATATTGTCTATGAAGACAGACAAAAGAGTGTGGGTTTTCTAGGGTTGCATTTGCATTTTAGGAGTTGTTTTTAAAGTTTTTAATCTCATTTTTAGTTGATATTTGATTGTCATCAATTATTATTATGATTTAAGCTAAGGTTTTTGGAACCTAAAATTATGGTAATGTTGATCACTTGGGTCCACATCAGCTTACTTGCCAAATAAATGGCAAATATGGGTTTGGTGCTGTGAAAGGGTGAGATTTGTGAAATATTTGTAGTTCTCATTTCTAATAATAAATATTTTTGGTTTTTCTCATGCTCGATAATGTTTTCGAAGAATGCTTCCTTCTGCAATAAAATTAGTTTCGGACTCCTACTATGTGACTATCTTTTCTATTCTTTTCTTTTCCTTGATCAAATCAACGATAATGCTATAGACTTATAGTCTATGGGACAGTTTAGAATCCTCCTATAACACAAAAATGGTGAAATCCAAGTAAGGGTAGCAAGAGGGCGCTTATGACTCGACAGTGGGGCCTTATGGGGAAGGGCCTCCAGGAAGCCTGTTGGGAATGGAGAAGGAAGGCTAGAGACAACTTGAGCCTGAGACAAGGAACAATTATAGCTAAAACCGAGACTAGGAGACTCAAGTCAACAATCTCAAATAGACCAAGATCAAATTTCCGGTCATCTCTTGGTGAACATGGTCTGCCATAATCTCTTCAATCCCTTCATTTATGTGCCAGAATACAGAGATTTGGTAGGAAAGTGGAAAAGATTTTTTTGTAAAATCACCAACTTTACTATGATTTATGTCTTCATTTTTCTTGAAAGGAAGGGAAATCCTGAGACCCGAAATGTGTCAAAACCTAAAGAGACCAAAACAGGCTCCTATCATCCAAGTTATTTATGGTCATATGAACCCTAAACTTTGATGCGAGAAACCCAGGAATTGAAATGTAGGCCTAGTAGTGCAGGTTTGAGACTTGAGAATTTGCTTCTCTCAAGGTCTCGAGTTCGAAACCTCTTACATGCTATTAATTCCTGCGTTAAAGCCAATCCATATATAGCTCTGCTCTGGCTTTAATTAAACCTCCCGTTAGTGGATTGTAAGATTGGTCCTCCAACAATTAGTCAAAGTGCACACAAACTGGTCCAGACATCCCAATAATCAAAAAAAAAACCCTAATCCCTTCCCGGTGTAATATCTGTGTTTAAAAACAAAAACAAAAACGAAAACGAGTACAGACCAAAATGGACTACTCATACGATCCACATAAACTTTGTTTGGTCAAACACAATTTAGTTAGTGAATTATATCAACACAGGATGTCAAGGGATAATTTCAACAAACTTCATGCATAGAAAGGAAGCATAGATGTTACAATAGAAGTTGAGGGAATTATCTTCCTTGTTTCCTTATTTAAATTGTACCTATATAAACAGTTTGAGAAGAAGGTAAAAAAGAAAAAAGAAAAAGAAATTACAAACTTTCATTGTAGAAACACAATAGAGAGACAGCAACTTCTTACATAGTTATAAATAGCAAAACAGCTAACATTACCCTATATATAATATGTACAAAGCTGGATACAAATCTTTTTATGTGCAATCATAAGAAAGTTCCTTTTCTGTCCAAAATTGTTGATGCTGTCGATATTTCACCATGTGCCAAAGCTGCAGCCCACATGTTCCTGGGTTATAATGCGAAGACGATCTTGCATAATATCCTTAGATGGGTAAGGTGGGAAACACAGTCGGTAGAAGCATGTGTGGGACGAAGGAAGGCGATCATGGGACTCCGAAGACTTGTAGATGTGTAGCCGAGAAGCCAAACCGCCAAAACCCTCCACAGGTAGATATTTTAATGAAGTCCAAAAAAAGAGGAGAACCTTTTTCTGCTCTGCTGACATTTCCTCAACAATCTGCAACAATTTTAAGATTCAGGCAATCGTATTATCAATACATTACAATCAACAACTGAGTAGCATCTCATAATTTGTTGTTGATAGTACAAGGGTAGTTGAACCCTACACACATGCAAATTGAGAAAAAGGCATCCACCTCCACACAAGGAGACAGACATAGCAGAGGTCAAGCTTGGATCTCTATGCCACTCTCTGTCTAAGACAGCCTCAGCTCCCACCTATCACCTTTGGTGGTCTCGTGTAAACTAAATGCCATCCCAACAAGCCCATGGTCAGCCCACTTACCAATGACCACCCAAATGTCTCCCAAACCAATTTCCATCATGTATTTCTAAATTAGTGCTGCCTTTCAACTAAACTATTTCTATGAACCAGCTCTTAAAGCAATAAAAGAAAAACATATTGTGAGAAAATCAAGGGAAAAAGACCTATACAATAGGTACAAAATGGGTGACAAAACAAGGAGTCTTAAGTCCAGTCATTGGCTTAATCTCGGAGGGGATCCATTCAAATGCCTTTAACAAAGAGGGATCAATAGACAAGAAGGTAAGAGAGCCTCCTTAATAACCGTTTCAATGGAGAACTTTTGATTCTCAAAAATCAAAAAAATTGAACTCTTAAGCCCTTTCTTTACTGATGCAATGGGAAGAAAATTAGCTTATACCATTCCTCAAATCAGTCCTCCCTTTTACCACAACCTCTCTGAAAGATAGATACGGAAAAACTAGTGACACAAGCAACCGTTAGCTCATGGGAAGCTGAGTCTCAACCTGACTGCACCAGGAAAGTCTCACCATGGCAATGCTGTGCACAGTTTGAACCCTTAAATCTGTCTGCAGAACTTCTTGGTCTATCTGCTATGAGTACTGACGTACCAATTAACAGAATGCCATTGTCAAATCGAATAACCAGACGACTTTGAATAGAACAATTTAAAAGAAATCTACTCCATATTTTAAGCAGACAAAGCATAAGATTCTTAGATTTGAAAACCACAAAACAATCAACAGAAAATGACCTTAGTGAAGGAAAGATTCCTTTCATCACAAGGACATGTTGCTTCCTCATATAAAACTAATTGTAATCAAATTAATAGTATGGATTGTCTAGTTTATGGGAACAGTGAATAATCATAGCTTATGCATTTGAAGCACTAAAAAGCAAGCTCAGGCATGCATTTGAAGTCGTTTGAGTGCAAAGTGAACTCAAGGTAATACAGGGAAGCCTATAATGAAAAGGATTTGAAACAACGATTTTCAGTCCATTGACTTGTGCATGAATTCAGGACAAAAAAGGCATAAACAAATCTCCTATAAACTGCACAAAAGAGTCAATGAAAAGAGACACTTCTCTCTCAGCCAAAAAAAACAAAGAAAGGAACAAAGAAACTTTTAGCAAGAAAATCCTTTCAGGCTATTAATAGGGAGCTCAACACCATCAAAAGATCTTCCATTGCGCTCTATCCAACACTATCTATAAAATACATAAAGTAGATGCCTATTAGGTTCCTCTCCCAAAATTTTAGGACAATTGACACTCCATACCTCAACAAGTTCCTACACTGAATCAAACATAACCCATACTAAACCAAAAATCGAACAAATCAGATTCCACAAAACACTGGCCTAGCCACTGGACAATGAAAAAGAAGGTACACAGATTCGTCCAATAATTTGACATCCTTTCAAATCTTCGGAAAAACCTAGGAAAGAAATTTAGTTTTCTTTTGGTTTAGAAAACTTTTTTCATATTTTAATCAACATTTTTTTACTTTTTAGAAGCATCTAGATTAGGTGCATCTAAAAAATAAATAAATATATAAAAATTGCCTAAAATATGAAAATAGTTCACTTAAAAAAATCGTCTAAAAACAATATTTAAAAAATTAAAGCAAATGGAGTAAAGGCTCTTCATCTTGTGAGAGGAAGATTTGGGTGCAGATTCTAGGGTTTTGGAGGGGTCAAAATTTCTGGCGTACTCTGTTGTTGGTAGTGGTCGTTGAAGGATGTAGATTTGATCTGCAAATCTTGAGAACGAAGAGAACAAACTGGGAGAACCATTAGAGATAAATGTAAACCAACTGTGATAAGGTGGTCCGGTGGCATGATATCTCAAACAAACTATAGGGTAAACACATAAGTGGATGAGATGTTTTAATTCAAATATTCAGTCAAGTTGGTTTCACAATTTTCAAATGACCACATCCACATCACCCGGACTTATAAATAGTGAAAGGCCCACTGCCAACCGCAAGTTCTAACAAAACCATCTGTAGCTTTCAATTTCAGGTCGGGTCGGTCAAATATTTCAAGTGGTTTGGTCCCATGAACAGCTCTAATCCATGCAATCTTTTCTTCTTCTTCTTCTTCTCTTTTTTTTTTTTTTTGTTATAAGTAAAGAGTATTATTAACTGAGCACCATGTTGAAGAGGGCTAACCCTTTAAAAAAGACAAAAAGCTGTAAGCTATATATCAAAAGGCATAAACAAATCCCCTATAAACTGCACAAAATAGTCGAAGAAAAAAAAGACACTCCGCTCTTAGCCAAAAAAACAAAGATAGGAGCCAAGAACATTTTAGGAAGAAAAGAGCAACGATCCTTTCAGGCTAATAATAGGGAGTTCAAGAGTATCAAAAGATCTTATATTCTGCTCTGTCCACACTATCCATAGAATACATAAAGCAAATGCCTACCAAGTTTCTCACCCATGTTTTAGGACAATTGGCACTCCATGCCTTAATAAGATCCTATGCTGAAACAAAAACAACTCCTACCCTACGGGTATGAGTACTAGTACTGGTACTAGTACGATACGAGTATCTCGATATGGTAAAATTCAAAAAATAATAGGATACGGATACTGCTTGGTATACTTGTAAAAAAATATTTATTTTTAATTTAGAATAATGCAAAAATTAATTAAATGGTTTAATTTGTCAAAATTCAACCTACAATTAACATTTAATGTCAAAAGTAAAGGTATAAATCAAAATTAAATTTCAATATATTAAATAACTTACAAACCATAGTTTAATTTTAAAATCATGCCAAATATAAAACAAAAAATAAAAAAGAAGTCTAGTGAAAGGAGTTTTATCTTTGTAGTAAAAGAAAATATTGTTTCAACTAAGGTACGGTACGGTTTGAATATGTACTAGGTACGTTTGGGTACACCAAAAATTAAGAAGAAAAACTTGGATACGTATTTCGTGTACCCGGTACGTATGCAAAAGTACCATACAAAGTACCATACACCGGTAAATACCTGATATGGGTACGACATGTTTTTCGAAGTACCCATGCTTCATAAACAAACTAAAAATTGAACAATCAGATTCAACAAATCGCTAGCCACCGGACAATGAAGAAGAAGGTACACGGATTCTTCTAAGACTTTGACACCCCATACTTCACATTTTAAAAAAAAAACCTCTTCCTCAAGTTTCTATAACTTGCAATAGAACAATTGGCACTCCATGCCTCAATAAGATGCCACACTGAAACAAAAATAACTCCAACCAAACCAAAAATTGAACAAATAAATCACTAGCCACGGAACAATGAAGAAGAAGGTACACAACTTCTACTAATACTTTGACATCCTTCCCACACTTCACATTTTGAGACAAACTCTTCCTCAAGTTTCTATTACTTGAATTAATCTAACAGGTCTACACCTTCCGAATCTGCTTTATACCTAAAACTAATCTCTTCTGATATTCATTTACACAAATTTACTTAAATTGTAATCCATGCAATCTTTTCTTTTTTCCTTTTTCCTCTTTTGGATAAGAAAAAAAGTATTATTAACCAATCACCACGTTGAATGAGGTGAACCCTATAAAAAAGGAAAGAATTAAAGACTATATCAAAAGGCATAAACAGATCTCCTATAAACTGCACAATAGAGATGACTAACAAAAGACTCCTTTCTCATCCAAAACAAACAAAGAAAAGAACAAATACTAATTCCAAAATAATAAAAGGGTAAATTACACTAGCCTCCCCCGAAGTTTGGAGAAAATATTATAAGCCCCACTATTTTGACATAGTAACATAGGGTTTTCTTAAGGTTTTAATTCACATAACACATGACACATAACACATAACACTGAACTCCCTTTTCATCAATAATTTGTTAATCGTATGAATGGAAAAATGATGTCATATTTTTTGTGTTGAAATGTATATTTTTCTTTGTTTATCCTTGTCTTTTCACATCATATGTATTCGTTCCGATTTCTTTTGTCTTATCAAAATGGAGGTCGGTGTAATCATGCCAAAACCGTGAAGCTTGCTATATTTTCTTCAAATCTCAAGGGGCGTCTGTATGTTTTACCCATAGGCTTTGTTTGGTTACAATTCTCATAAACTATTTTTAAACGGGTGTTCATTTGTCTTTACTAAACTTTTTTCATTTTGCAAATACATCAAGACTAGATACATCTAAAAAGTAAAAAGTTTAACTAAAATATGAAGGGAAAAAAAATTCACTAAAAACAAATAGAAACCCGAACAAAAATGCAGAGATTGATTTTCATCAATTTTTACTGATTTTGTTTAATATTTTAGTCAATTTGTTTTACTTTTTAGATGCATTTGATTAGGTGCAACTAAAAAATACGAAGAATTGATTAAAATATATAGAAAAAAATCACTAAAAATAAACGAAAACTCATCTAGAAACAGTTTTTTGAAAAATCAAACCAAACAAACATAGAATTCTACAGATCTAAGTCTCCATATTGAGGCATATAATAGAAGCACTGAATTCCCCGTCTCAAAAAGTATTAATGCACATAATTGTTGCCCCTACTAAAGAATGATAACATGTTGTTAACTAGACAAAAATAAAGTGCAGGCATGCTAGTCCACATCTCATTTTACATACAAATGTCAAATCTACGTAAAATGATCTTACTTCAAACATTAGCTTCACACTACTTCAAACATACAAGATTTATAACACACTCGTAGAGATTTCATGGTGTCAGAGAGATGCAAAATATCTTCTTCTTACTAATGAATTTGTTTCTAAGTTCTGTTTTCTCTTCTTTTGCCATGGATGTCTCAACATTTTCCATCTTAATACACCAATTCCCTCAACAAGTCTTTTAATTAGTGTTACATGGACTTCTCTATTCCCTTTAATGTATCAGATATGATTAGGATAAGTGTATGGGATCTTAGTTGCACGAAGCGGGAGCGGGGGCAGGGGCGGGAGCGGGAGCGGGGGCGGGAGCGGGGAAGTGGGAGCTGATAAAAGTTTCTTAGGTTGGAAGCGCCTCGGGGAGCGGTAATATATATATATATATATATATTTTTAATACACATTAGAAATTTTTTATAAATATTTTTTATAATACACATTAATTATTTTATTTATTTATTATATTTTTTAAATAATATGTTATTGTTAATTTATTTTTTTATTTTTAATTGATATATATATTATAAATAAAAAATATAACAAATAAGGAATAATAAAATATGTTAAAATAAATAATAAAAAATTGGATAATTTATGTTATAAATTTTATTAGATTTTTTTTATTATATATGATTTAATTAGATTTATTATATAACAAATTATATTATTTATTATACTCATTAAATGTTACAAACGGGAGGGGACACAGATCGACGAGAGGGAGAGAAAGAGAAGAAGAAGACGATGACAACGAAGAAGAAGAAGAAGACGACGATGGCGAGGAGATGCTGAAGAAGAGAAGACAGAGAGACAGAAGACGAGATCGAGAGAAATGAAGACAAAGAGTGAAGAGGAGATCGTGACCAGATCGAAGGCGATGTAAATCGAAGGCTATGTAACAGATCGAAGACGTGTCCGAGAAACCCATGCCCTAAACCAGCGAATCCATGTAACAGATCGACGGCGAGACAAGTTTCTCTCTCTCTCTCTCTCTCTCTCTCTCTCCCTTCTCTTTACGATCCCATCGTTGACTGAATCGCGTTTTTCTCTCCACAGAAACGCGATGCTTACACGCTTCTTTCTAGGAAGCGCGGAATCGCGATTCTTACTCAGAATCGCCACCTGGTTGCACGATTCCTACAACTAAGTATGGGATGTGTCCAACCCCTGTACCAAATTAGAGACGTCAATCTTCTAATTTTTTATGATGTTTGAAGAAGAAGAAACTCACATTTGACGTGGATGGAACACAGAAATCTCACTTGTCCCCTAAATAAGCCATAGTATTATACACTATACAATACATTAATGTTCACATATTTGTACCTAACTTTTCGATATATATCCTTGTATCTTAAGACTTAGGACATCTGCCACTCATATCCAATTCCATGAAAAATAGCTTTTAACCACTGAAATCCATCCCACAAAGCAGACCAGCCTCACATCTGTCTAATATGACTTGTACCTAATAAGCACATTCCAAGCAGCACTTGATTTGCTTCATCTATCTCACTAATATGATTTGGCCAATATCCACCTGTGTACTACATATTACACAAAGAAAAATGGGCACTCTTCAGAGATCTGTTGGCTATCGTCCAATTTTTATTTATCTCTTAATTCTAAAGCTTCTCTAAACAATGATAACCTAGCATTTAACCTAACCTTGATTTCACAATTAAAAACTAATATTATCAGGCACCATAACTAAGGCAAGAAGATAAGAGAGCTTAATGTTGGACATTGATGTAAGCCACTGTTAAAAGAAATTAACTCACTCTCATCAGGTTGTTTACATGTCTTAATTATGTCAGTATCACTGTTTGCAGCTGTTTCCTATGCTGAAAGTCCAATGTTATATATCTATGGACATATCACATGCCTTGTCTAAAAATTAACATAAAGCTCTTCAAATTCCTCAATAAACCTCTCGTTCCCTAGGTAAGTTTCCATAGTCCACCTCCCCTAGCTTTCAGTTTGTTTATTTGTACACATTGTATTAATTCACTCCTAACCTCACTAGACACTGCAAAGAACACATAAATCCAAAACTGGCATCCTGTATTCTAATTTCAAGATATAGTGATGACTCAGTTACATCCTCCAAAAGCGAGGGCATGATTTATCAATTTGATGCCACAACAGCAGCTTTCAATGTGTCCTGTGTTCTTTCATATAGGTGCATACAAACACTCGTTCATCACTCAGAGGGTTTATACAATCTGTATGAGCACTTACTCAGAACATCAGGTGCCGATGTTGTAAACCTTATTAGTTATTGGTTGTAGTAAGAAATACAATTATAATATTTTAGGTAATGAATATAAAAAGGATTAGAAGAGATTATATAAGGAATACAAAAGCAAAAAGATGTTTCGGACAATCTCAACTTGACAAATGAAATTGGAAATTAAAGAATTACTCCCATCACTGCTACGTTTTCCTTTGGTCTTAAATTGTAGCTCTGTCTTTTCTTTCTCTCCTTATTTCCCTCATATCATGCATATTTCCGTCATGTCACTGACACAATATTTCATCTGTTAATAAAGAATTATTCATAAAGTAACCCCATGCATTCGCCCACCCCCACCTCCCACCCCCCTTCCAGCATAGAGAAAAAGCAACCAATATATGTATAAATGAAGAAACCAATGTAATATGTTTTGATTACTTCAGGGAAAATGAAAAACAAAAAAGAAGGGAAAAAAAAAGTTGAACGTGCTTCATAAGTAAAACATTAAAGATTTAGTAAAACGAGAATTATGCGGGCACATACCTTCCAGAACCAGAGTACCTGTGGATCAGTTTCTCTGTACCCATTATATTCAGTATGTGCCTTCCAGTCCTCCACTGAAATAGCACTTTCACTCCCATGCAGCATCCAATCAAGATCTTCGAGCTCCAAACTTCGGAAAAAGAACTTATGGAGCAATGGTTGGCAAAGCATATCAGAAAACCCTTTAGCAAAATGGGTTACCTGCTCAGAGATAGATGTGACAAAATGATGCCGAATAAGAAGATCAACATACTCCTCCCTATTCCTACTATTCACTGAAATGCTTTTACCACCATCGCAAAGCTCCACAATTTTCCTGGATCCTAACTCTTCTACTTCTCGTACAAATGTTAGACCCAGTGCATCTGAATCCACCATCTCAGCATCCATTTCCAAGATTTTCTTGCAACTGTTGTACAAGCATGGATCTGCATCCTGAATATCTTCCAAAGAAACATCCTTTCCAGCCAATTGCAAGAAAAACACACGATCAAAGACAATGCCAACTTGCACCTTATGCATCAACGCTAGGGCAATTACCCTGCCAGAGAAGCTAAAATATTCAAGGTGCAAAGGATCTACCTTGGACACTGCAAATAAACACAATATATATAACTGCTGTTACTACTTTTGTACACAGACCAAACCCCTAAATTGATAAAATTGGTGTTGAATGTGCATAAAATGTGTTGTCTAAGACAGGATTTACAAGCAATCTTCAGCTTTGAATGTTGCAATGACAATGGTGGTGTATTATAAATTAAAGAGTGTGTGTGTTTGAGAGAGAGAGAGAGAGCCGGAAATATGAATAATGGATGAACAACATATGCTCAAACAATTCATGGTGACAGCAGAGAAGGTAAATAATGAATGTAATAAAACCCCAAACAATTCATAGTGTGTTCTCGTTACTTAATTGAAAGCAAGTTTTTAAGCCTATCAAGGGCTAACTTAAGACGGCGTATGCATTTGTGATGGAAGATATCAGCTAGGGTAGGAGGGGTTGTTGGGTGGTTCATCAGAGTCGAAGTTCCTATTCATGGGTACACTAACAGAGAAGAGAACCGAAGGGGAAAGGGAAGAGTAAGACAGTTCAAGTCATGAAAAAAAAAAAGTGGGGGTAAGGTTGCCTGCCTACCTATGAAGCACAAACACGGACACGTACAAGACACGAGCACAAGCACAGACACAAGTATGTCCATAGGATGCAACACCTTCAAAAAAAATTATAATATGGACACAACAGGGATATGACAAAACACATATATAGATTACTTTTATATAATTTTATTTAATATGTATAGGAATATCAATTTTTAGAGCACGAAGATATGAGAGTCATCGATGTATGAGTGAACAAATTTTCATATATTTGCTATGTATAGGAATATAAATTTTCATATATTTTACTTTGACCTCAAGTCAACTTTTCAAAATTATTTTTAAAAAAAACAAAAAAGTTTTAAGGCACCTCTAGACACAACAAAAAATAAGAATTAAAAAATTTGACATGCTAGCTGCCTACTATAATATCCCTCAGCCAGCCAGACCCTGTTGTGAGCGGGAGCTTCCTACACTGGTAGGACATTTTTTTTATAACAAGGTGCAGGTACCCAGTATTAACATGTACACCAACCTTAATTCAGAAACAATTTCATTCCCACAAGTTTCAGATTGTTTAAGAGTAGAGTAAACACAAGTTAAAAAAACAAAATATTCAATTGTTTCCTTCAAGATCACCTTTTGTTCTCTTCTCACAAATAAACCAAACGTTTGGGGTGAAGGAATTATAAAAGTTCATCATTTCCTTGTCTCGTTTTTTTTTTCTCTCCTACCACCAAAGGAGTCATTAGTTTCCATTGAAAGTTTAAAACATGGAAGCAAGGTAAAAAAGAGAAAAAACCTACCCAGCCTCATTTGTTGAGCTCAGATGGTAGAGTAAGGTAGATCCAGACTGGGGTTTAAGAATTGCAATCAATATATACTTGAAGGAATGATAATAGTGTACCTTGATGTTAAATAGCCAGTGAAAGATCTTTGCTTAGTTGAGAACTAACAAAATCCAAACTAAACTTTACTTGTTTTTTCTCCTTGGCATACATTACAGTGGGATTCATAAAAGAAAGAAGCTTCCATTGCAAAGATTAAGTCATCAAGCAAATAATTGGTCTTTGTTTTTTATTTTTTTTCAATTTCTAGCCAAATCCCTTACTCAAAAGATAAGAAAATGTCCCTATGCACAGGGCTCAGAGAAGGAATACTCATTGGCAGCACATGACAATAAATAAAACAAAAGAAAGCAAAGTGAAGACTATTATTCAATCAAATGACTAAAATGAAGCTACCAACCATGTACGCAATATAAATTTCTCTGATAAGTATTTTGCACATCAAACATTTAAATTACATCCCTAGGAGTTCCATTTATATTATTCAGAGTCTTTATCCTCTCACTTCATGCAAGAAAATAAAATACATTATGAATTACATGTCAACTTTTTTATCTACACAATTTGTATTTTGTAGATGGTTTTAAATATGATTTTCGATGTATATTGCACCCTCCTGCTGCCTCATTTTTTATATATTTACTTATCAAAAAAAATCAGAATGCCCTCATTGTTTCCACACCATTGACTAAGATCTACCATTTAACATGAAATATGTAATCACACAAGGTTTGCAAGGCTGGAAGCCAAAAATACATCACAGCTCATAGACCCTTTATATATGAAGCAATCTCTAACTTCTATTTCTGATGAACACTACTGTATTCCTTATATAGTTATGCCCAAGTACATTGAACTACTTAAATATAATGTCGTATTTACAAAATGTAGTTTCAAATATACACAAAATCCTACAATCCATGCTTATTACAGGTTCAAGAAACAACAACATATCAATGCAACATAGGGATTTGTGATCATTTCAACCTGGAAACAATCTCAAGAATAGACATTTATCAATGAGCAAATGCATAACAAACAAATTAAATGTAGTTTAAAAAAACCATGCATGAAAGACTGCTGGCACATACCAGGATTCGGGAAAAATCTTCTACGATCATTTGGGCAAGCTACATAAAGGGCGTTCTGTGGATTGAAAATTGCCTGGCATACCATAAAGAACCACTCCCGCAATACACCAGGCCCTGTAGCTTCCTCATTTTTAAACTCCATAAATAAACCAGCACGCAATGCCTCAGGTTCTGCACGTGCAATGTACTGGAACGATTCTGACAACAACTGTGACCTGTCAATGAGCATCTCATGAAGCTCCTCATACTCATCCTTCACTTCATGAAGCATCATCATCGCCAGATGCCTCCTAGATTCAAAATCTGTCACATCCTTGTGCTCAAGAAGCCATTTATGATCGTCACTCCGCTTCGCGTATCTGATGATAAGATAACAAACAGAAACCTTTCGCTGCCTCAATTTTGTCAAGAATTGTTCTTCAGCACCTTGATAAAGTTTAGAGATAATATTCAATTCCTTCAAAATAGCAAGATACTGGTCCCATCCTTGAGGAAGTTGTTCACCTTCCCTTTTCTCTTTTGTAGCCAAGCACTCCTCCATTTTCTGAAGACACTGTTCCATTTTTCCCAATAAATCAGTAAAAATACCATAAAGAAACTTAATCTCTTCATCATAAAAGGGAAGATTATGATCACCCTCAGAAAATGGCATTGAGATTGGACCCCCAAAACCCACTTGCTCCATAATTGCAGTTCGTAGGGGGTGCAAGAACGCCGTGAAATCACGGACATCACTCGACAATGGCCCCACATTTGTTGGCGATTCGATACTCAACACTAGATCATTAGACAACCTAGCTGCAAGCTCTCTAACAAATTGAAAAACCTCTTGAACTACAATCAATGCCTTACTATTATCACTGCTTTTCGAACCCAACCCAGAGCCAATATATTCCACCATTGACCCAAGACTACTTCTACACAATGAATACAAAGGGTCATCATGAGCAGCTCTACCAAGCAACTTGCAAAATTCTAACACTATAGGTGCACACAGAGCGTGTATAGCTTTTGGCAACACATTTCGACTAGAATTAACAAATTGCCGAATCGATTCATCACCACACTCCTTGTTACCTTTATAGGGCGACATGTAGAGCATAACCAAAGCCGCTGGAGCGCAAGAAGATAAAAATATCTGAAGATGGCCGTAAGCAGCTTCATTGTCGTTCCTCGGCGTCATGGTCAAGAACTCCGATAGCCTCGACTTGACGGACTTGGCAGAAGGCGTGCTTTCGCCTTTACAAAGCCGAAAAATCAAAGAAACCATCTCATCCATCACTTGCCAAGCTTTGGGATGAGGGGTACTTCGCATACGACCCACCAATTGAAGCCCAGCATCGTTCTGAATCGAACACTCAGCTAAAGATTGTTCCCACTGAAGCTGCTTCCCCCGATAAATCAACCTCTGTTCGATCACGGGAATCCCCGTAATCTCCTCGATGCGATCGTGTATGGATTTCACAGTATCCTCAGAATTCGCGTGAATAACTAGGGTATTATTACCTTGAGAGAAGGTTCTGACGAAGAATTGAAGACTCGAGAGTGATCGAATTGAGAGGAAATGGGACAAAGAAGAGCAAGAAGCCGATCGAGCATCGGAAACCCTAGTTTCAAGCGGTGGAGAGATCTGATTGGTGGAGAAGGTGGAAACGACGGCGGCAGCGGCGGAATTGGGTTCGTCTTTCCTCATCCTGACGGAGACTAAGTCCGATGAGAAGTCGGAATCGGTGTCGGAATCGGAGGGGGCATAATCGTCGAGTTTGCGTTTGGAAGGGAGGCGATCGAGGCGTTGATGGACGCAATCGATCGAGGTCTCGACGAGAGACATTGAAGGGCTAAGAAGCCTCCACAATGGTGATTGGGGGATTAGGGGAAGAGAGTTCAGTCCATCATCGAATCTACAAGTCTAGGGCTCCAAACAAAACCCTAGCTTTGGGAAGCAGACAATTCGAGGACTGAGTTTTTAGAGAGAGAGAGAGAGAAAGAGAGAGAGAGTACTACTGATAGAATAAGGGGGTGATAGAGACGGCGAAGAGAGAGAGAGAGAGAGAAAAGGAGATATAAATGAAACGAAATTGGATGTGGTCTGGACTTTAATTGATCCCAAATAAAATATTGAACGCATCTAGTTTTGATTGATTTTCTCACAATTAATTTTTTTAATATTTTTAATAATTTTTTTATTTTTTTTAGATATATATAAATTAGATACACTTAAAAAATAAAATATTTATAAAAATAATATTTAAAAAGTTCAATAAATACATACAAATATGAAAATGAATTGAATTTTTATATTTTCTTATTTGATGAATTTTTTAAAGATTTTTTTATAAATAATATACTTTTTAAGTGTATCTTGGTTAAGTGTATCTTAAAAAATAAAATAAAATAAAATATTAAAAAATTTAACTAAAAATAAAAAACACAAAAAATAATAAATTTAATTTTTAAAAAAATAAGCTCAATTTTTTGAAACCAAACAAAGTAATTATTATATATATTCAACCCAAGTGTACATGGATCTGTTTGGTACCAAAGTTTTTGTTTTATAAAGGGCCTAAATTTAATCATGCGACACTAAGATCCCATTTGGGAAGATGGTTGGGGCAAATTTAGTCCACTGTGGAATGTGAGATTATTTTCATACAACAATGATTCATCCCCCCTTTTCCCCCCACCCCCTTTGACCCCCTCTCTCTCTCATTGGTCCCCTTTTCTTTTTCTTTTTCTTTTTTTTCCTGCTCCTCCAATCACCACCCGCCACGTGGCAAAGGGGGGTGAGGGGGTGACCTCCAAAAGGGGGTCCCAAGCATTATTCATTTTCATAAGGAATGTGAAGTGATACGACTAATCTTTTGTATTTATAAAGAGAAACTAAACGTTAATGATCACTCTCGATCAGAGTAGGTCAGGAGGATCCTTCAATGATTAAGTCAGTATACTAATCAGGCATGACCATAAATATTTAAAAAGAAAATATTTCTGAAGTAGAAATTGATCAAGATTTAGTAGAATTAGATTGAATTGGATTCATTCTCTTGTTTTTTTCTATGCTTTGCTTACTTACCATTTATAACTATTCTGACTAAAATCTCATTTGTTGGATCGTGTTTTGATCAAACTGTTCTACCCATAACTGGTTCTGGTCGGGCAACTTGCCAGGTTGCCTTTGTCTTTGATCATTCGATCTTTGTCGCATTGACAGCCTGGATGATGTCAGACGTTAGTGGTCAGATTGCCGAGCATTACGTTCGTAGAGTTAATTTGATCGAATGACCCCTTCTCCTACTAGGCCCAGTCTATGTCTTAGTCTTGTCTATTTTATGTTTGCCACCGGTGAATGATACCCAATCCAACGTCTCTCTTTTATTTTACCGATTTGCCTTCTAAAAGGCTAGTTTTTATATTTGTTTGTCCCCTCATGCACCTTAATTGGATGCCAAGTTGCTGCTAGCTATCTTTCATGGATTTCAAAGAACGGGCTTGGACTTACTCATTTTTGTTTTAGGTTAGTGCGATTGGGTTTGGGCTTGGGTTCATATTGTTTCCCTCTATACCAACTAAAAGATAAAATAGGTTAAAAAATTAAGAAGGCAAAATGTCACATTCAAATCATAATTATTTTTTTTTCCTCACAAAACTACAAAAAAGCCAAAAGTTTATCTCAAACATAATTTTTTTAGTCGGGCTAAAATAACCAAAAAATCAAAAAGTTAAACTAAAAACTCTTCCCAAACGAAGCCTAAGGCTTGTTTTGGATACACAAAAAATGAGCACCGTATTGGTTTATTGACTTATTTTTGTCACATCACCTCTTTATTTTTTCTGTACATTTTTTCATAATAAGTAAAAAAAAATAAAAAATAGGCAAGTGGTTTTGGGGCTAAAATAGTCACAAAAAACAAAATAGGCTATTTTAGCCACAACAAACAAAACATCACATCCAACCCATAATCATTACACTCTTCTCTCATAAAAAAAGTCAAAAAAGCCAAAATCTCAAACCAAGCTTTTTAGCCCAGGCTAAAATAGCCAAAAAAGCCAAAAATTCAAAAAGCCAACCTACTTCCCAAACGGAGGCATAAAATGTCGTATAAAAAACTTGACAAGAATGATGTGACAATACTATTATTATAAATAAATCCATTTTTAATTGTAACGCTCCAAATTTTGTAATCCTTAGTGCAACAAATTTATTAAATAACTTCAGAATATTATCAACATAATTTCATCTCTCATAAGATAATACATGGAAAAAGGTTGGACCCCTTTTTTGGGAAACCCCCCCCCCCCACCCTCAATGCATTGTGATTGGTCAATTTTTGTTTTTTTTTTTGTTTTTTTTTTCTCCTATCTCTAGCTTACATGTGTCTGTGGGGATTGTAGGGGTCAAAAAAAAAAAGGGGCGGGTCTGTATCATTTCTGGATAATCCATATAGGGAAACAATCACTCTGTTTGGTTTTAGTTTTCAAAATTCACTTCTCAAAAAGTTTTATTTTTCATTTTTTGTATTTTTTTTATTTTCAATGAATTTTTTAAATATTTTAAGTAATTTTTTTAATTTTTGACACCTAACATAAATATACTTAAAAAGTATAATATTTATGGAAAAAAAAATCACTAAATATAAAAAATACAAACAAACAAAAAAAAACGAAAATTCTCTACATTTTTTGAATTTTTGTATATTTATTAATTTTCTAAAATATTTTTTCACAAATATTTTATTATTTAGATACATCTAAGTAAGGTGCATCTAAAAAAGTAAAAAAAAAATTGCTTAACATTTTAAAAATATTCATTAAAAACAAAAAAATACGAAAAACAAAAAACTCAATTTCCAAAAAACTAAATTTAGAAAACTAAAACAAAACACACTGGATAATTTTTCAATAAAAATAATCTCTTTCTCATTGAACAAATTCAAAACATCACATTTTCGGTTCATATTACAAATCGTAGTTCAAGGAGTTAGAGTAAAACCAAAAATAAATATACCCTAATGGCATACAAATTTCAAGGCAATCCCTTGATTACACAAAAGGTGGACATTTGTCCCAAAACAGAAAATAGCTCTGAAACTTCAACAAGTAATATTCAATGAGCCATCGTTCTCCATTCAAAACATCTCTACCGCCTTGTTACTTGGGCAGAGTGACATTATTCAGTTCTGAAAGTTTTGTTAGATTGGGATGAACGAATGCCCAGTAGGAATACTATTAACCAAGTATATAAATGATTGAAATGCACATGATCATACTATGCACGTGTCATGATAAAATCCTTGTTTTTCTCTTATAAAATCAATGATGTTCAATGCACAAATTCTATTTAAGAACTCATTATAAAAAATAGGGCAGTAAATATGCAATGATGTCCTAAGCAAAAACCGCAAAACCATACATACTTATATAGATTTCTATAGTGGAAATATCTCCACATTTGTTGATTCTAAAAACGACGAGGTGATGGCACCCAAAAACCTTTTTCCCTTCCATATTTGCTAATTGTAAAAATGGCAGGTCCAATGGACATTCTAAAAAGTTTTCCCATATTTGTCTGGCGATAAGCTTAAGACACGACAATTGGACACCTTAACTCCCGCGCAGGTACCAATAGTCAACTCATTTCTAAAACCCAACTCAACTACCCAGACTCATAAGCTATTTACCCCCTTTCAACATTTCCAAATATCCAAGAGCTTGAACCAATCATAAGATAAAAGTATGGAATGCAATGCAATGTATGAATTGTAAACATTTCAATTGTTTAAGGTTCATACATTAGTAGAATATCAACTCAACATAGTTCATAATTAAAGAAGTTTCAAATTTCCAATGTCATTGACTATGATCAAGCCCTTTTATTATATTAGGAAATCCCACAATCTTCTTCATAAACCACAACTATACATGTAACTATTAAATATCAACTCAATTTCATATTTCATGGTTCCATAAACAAAATCCCTTCTTTCAATCAAAATTCAAAATTAGGACTTTGAGTAAATTTAGGGTTTTCCCCCATTTGCTTTCTTAAATCGAATACTCATCATTTATAATCTTTATCACCAATAGTTATTCAAAATCATTCAAAAATTTGAGCCAAACCCCTTTTTTATATGTCAAAACTCATTTAAATCTAGCACATTCATATCATATGTAGGCATAGATGAGAAAATACCACATATACATCTCAAATTTTAGATATACAAGGTAAAAAGTATCCCTACCTTGAAAATAAGAGCTAGAGATGCAATCCAAGAGAAAAACTTCCAAGAAATCATGATCTAATCAATGAAAGTGTTGATTTCTATTTGCTCTTCGCTTTTTTTGCAAGATCTAAATTGGATCTTTAGTAGAAATGGGTGGAATTGAGGGTTTAGAGCTAGGGTTTTCTAGACAATAGAAGGGAGAGGGAAGAGGAAAAGAAAGAGTGAGAAAAAATGGAGCAAAAAGTGATTTTTAATTAACTGACCCCAAACAGACTGCTCGAGCAGCCAATCCACCGCTCGAGTGATGTGAGAGCAAAGACTGCTCGAGCGATTACTTCAACGCTCGAATGAACAATTCATCTTCCCAGAATTTTAAAGAGATACTAGTTGACTCCCTTCACTACTCAAGTAGTAACTCCACCGCTCAAGTGGTCCCTCACTTTTCCAGAATATTATACTTACAATATTGTATCAAATTGTGTAAAAAGTGTTTGAATAAATAATAAAAATGTTTCAAAAAATTAAACTCAATGAAAATTTTTGAAATTAATGAAGAGTGTTTTGTGTTTTTTTTTTTTTTTAAAGTCTTTTTTCTTATGCCTAAAATATATTTGTAATTTGTATAAAATACAATATTTATAATGTATATGATAAATGTGAAAATAAATTTAAGTGAATCCATTTATAACTTATAATGACTTTTTGAATTTTTAACTAAAAATAATTCTTCCCAAACAAACATTAGTTGAAGAGAAGTTTGGTTCTCTTGAATCAAGAATGGGAGTTTTATCATGTATTTTATAGTGATAATTTGAATAATTCACTTTATAGATTTTTGTATATAAATTATTTATAAAAAAATCACATTAAAATAAACATACGTAGATAAAGTATTATATGCAAAAATTAAAATTGTCAAATCAACCACAAAATTTTATATTGAGTAATGATTGAGATCCCTACTCCCACAAGATCCCCACAAGATTTCCACAAATCCGAACCACTCATAATGTGGACCATGCACATATATGAGTGGACCTTACACATAGACCAAAATCACTTTAAAAGTATGAGAATCATCCCCAAAAGAGTCCCAAACATTTTCCTTTTATATTTTTAGATAAACACAAGAACCAGTAAACCATTTATTAGGGAACCAAATACTATTGAAAGAGATTGGATAAGCATGGTTCATAAAAAATTTAAAACAAAACTCATTTTTTTTAATTGGTTTTCAATTAGCTCTTTTATCCTATCCGAATTTTGTAAATTTCCTTCTCTCTTTTTTTCAAAAAATAAAAAAAATAAAATAAAATTTAAAGGTAATTAATTACTACTAAAAATAAAAAATAATAATGTTTTAACTGGCTATTTTGAATAAGACAATATAAAAAGCCCATTTTACTTTTAAATGAATATATTTTGTAGTGTATGACATTGTTGTGCAAAATCAAGAAAGTGATTGATGTATTCTCAATTGGCCATTAGGATCTTATAAATTTTTATTTTTTTTCAATTTAAATAGATTATTTATAATTTTCTTTTTAATTTTAAGAATATGTACTAATTGTTTGGTATAGTTTGAGCTTATAATTTATTTTACATAAATAGTTTCAATAAATTTTAAAAAATAATTAATTAAAAGTAAGGAAGAAGTATTTCTAACTTCTACTTATAAACTTTTAACTTCAAAAAAATATATCAAACTAGCTCAAAATTGATACTCTAAAGTTATCCAATATTTCTCCAACCAAGTCTAGTGAATTAACTTGGTAGTTAGAGCATCCCTAGCAGGTGCCTTAAAATAGCTTTTTGCTATTATAAAGGGTTGATTTTTCAAAAATCCAACCCCATCAGATCCCTTATATAATCCCTTAAATTTAGGATTGCTACAATGACTCCTTACAATAAGGAGTCAATGTAACTCTCTCATATCTGATAAATTCTTATTTTATTTCATTGAAGGCGCGAACGCAACAGCCTAGACAATGGGCCGGATGTCCAAGGGGTTGACTGGCTAAACGTCCTACCAGAGTTCCGGACGGATGACCTCACATCTATTTAAGAGAGAGCCTTTGTTCTAGTGAAGCCCATAGCCCATAGTAAAGATTGGACATGAACAACAAGGGCAGAAGACTGAAGAATTGAATTGAATGAATAGAGGATCGAATTGAAGGAAGGCTAGGCAAGATAGGAGACTGGTTTGTTTTCTGATCTCAAGTTCAGACAACTACTGATGCATTCACATGCAAAGAAAATGGATTTCTATTCTTCTTCCTCTACTTAATTTTCTGTGTATGTATATTGTATACATAAATGTTGTGTATATACAGGTTTGTGTGTGATTATGGAGTTTTTGATATTTCTGATATATAAAGGTTTGTGTGTGATTATGGATTTCTATTATTCTTCCTCTACTCAATTTTCTAGTATATTGTATACATAAATGTTGTGGGTATAAACCAACACTTTCTCCTTCATTATTTTATTATTAAAAAAATATACAAATTTAAAAGTAATTGAAAAGATTATTTTAATAGAATAGAGAAAGAATATAGAATTTGATGGGGAAAGTAAATGAAAAAGTGATTCATAAAATAGGGAATGAATTTTTTAATAATATTTTAGGGCAAAATTTAAGTAAATTGCTAGAGATGCTCTGAGGTCTGATTTGGAAATGTGATAAAATAATATAAAAAAATTAAAAGTGAAAAAGACATATATAAAAATTCAAAGTGTGAAGTACCAATAAATCTTAAAATCTGATCTTATGAATTATTTAGTCATTCATTTTTTCTTATGAGCTTAAATGTCCTATTAAAGTAAAAATTACACAAAAGAGTAGTCACCTACATATTTGGATTTAATTTTCGATGGATAAAAGTGAATTTCTTCAAATATGAAATTACACATCTGGATAATCCACATTATAGAGATTTTGAATTTTCTTCATTATAGAATAAATTTCACATTACGAATAAGAACGTAACATTTTAATATAATATTCAAATAACGCAACACTCCAACGTAATACACTAAAAAACTCCTTAGTGTATTTTTTCCAAACGTAACACTCCAATATAACACATCCAAAAACTCTTTAGTGTATTTTTTTTTTCCAAATATAGCATTCCAAAACGTAACACTCCAATCAATGTAATCCCAAACGTAGCACACCAACGTAACACACAAAAACATTAAAAAAAAATAGTGTACTTTTTCTAAACGTAAAACTCACAGTTTGAAATTATACATTTGCCCAAAACTTACTAAAAAAATTTTGTACTCTTTTTGGAATGGTTTGGAGAATCCTACATCCTTTTGGAATGGTTTGAAAAATCCAACATCATTTTTTTAGAGTGTTATATTACAGTGTTACATTTGAAAAAGTACACTAAAGAGTTTTTTTTTTTGTGTTACATTGAAGTGTTATACTAATTTTTTTTTTTAGAGTATTATATTAGAGTGTTACGTTTAGAAAAAGTACACTTAAAAGTTTTTTTTTGAATGTTACATTGGAGTGTTATGTTTAAATATTACATTAGAGTGTTATAGTTTGAAATTATACATTTGTTCAAAGTTTACTAAGGAGTTTTTGTATTCTTTTTGAAATATTTGAAGAATCCCACATCTTTTTGAAATGTTTGAAGAATCTCCTATTTCAAGTTATTTTTGTACTCCTTTTAAAATATTTAAAAAATTTCACATTTCCAATTATTCCAAATAAAAAAGATTCTCATATAAAAATTTATCAAAAATTTAATTATCATAAATTGTGCATCTTATTTTTCTAACACAAAAGAAAAAAAGAAAAAAGAAACATAATAGAAATAAGGATATAACTGTAAATTCAATTTTCAAATAATATATTAAATCTACTTTTCTAAAATCAATGAGACTAATTGATCTATAAAAAAATCTTAGAGATTAAACCGATCACTATTTCTTAAGATGAGATTTATAGATAAATTTTTCAAAGTCAAAATTTGTATGTTTTAATTACTTTTTATGCCCTTTTTTTCTATAAAATATTATTTTTGAACACTTTTTTACACTTTTACTTCATATTTTAATTTTAAAAAATGAACAGTTCCCATTTATGGGTCCATGTTGTGGAGCTCAACATCAATGAGTTTGTTTGGTTTGGATTTTTAGGATTCACTTTTTAAAAGATTAAAATATTTTTTTTTATGTTTTTTTGTTTTTATTGAATATTTTAATATTTTAAGTATTTTTTTTAGATACATTTAATATAAATATACTTAAAAAGTATAATATGTGTGAATTTTTTTTTAAAAAAATTAATAACTACCAAAAATATTAAAAATTCGAGAATTTAATATATATTTTTTTGTATTCTTGTGTATTTATTAATTTTTTAAAATATTTTTTTTACAAATATTTTATTTTTTAGATATATTTAAATAAGGTGCATCTAAAAAAATAAAAACACTATTTAAAATTATAAAAATATTTACTAAAAATAAAAAAACAAAAAATAAAAGATTAAATTTTAAAAAAATTAAATTTAAAATATTGTGCCTGTTTGGCGCAGCTTAAAAGCTGTTTATTTCAGCATTTAACTTAATTTAAGCTAAAATATTGTGTTTGGTGTAGCTTAATTTATCAAATTATAACTTAATTTAAGCCATTTTCAGCTTATTTTGGAAAGCATCTTGGGGGGTGCTTATAAAAAATGACTTAAATGCCTTTCACCAATTTGAAGTATTACCAAATTGCCATTATATAAACCACAAAGATATCACTGTTCGCACTGAGAGAGAGAGAGAGAGAGAGAGAGAGAGAGAGAGAGAGAGAGAGATAAATGATTTCCAGCGGTGAGAGGTGATTTCTGGCAGTTAGAGGCGATTTCCTGTGAAGCTCTCTCTCTGTGTTCGTCGCTGTGCCTTTCTCCTCTCTCTCTCTCTTTCTTCGTCTCCCACAGTATACCTACGCCATTGCCTCATCCGCCTCCTACACCGTCGCCGTCAACGCCTCTGCAACGGTTGTCGATCTCCTCCTCCGTGGCTTCGGCGACACCACCACAATACCTCCCTCTGCTTCACGTCTTCTCCTCATCGCATCGCCACCATCGCACTCAACCACCACTGCGATATCTCTCTTTCTCTCTCACTCTTTCTGCAACCGTCGCAATCACCATGATCGTCATCGTGATCCGCCATCACTGCAACCCTCAAGACCAGATCACAACAAGCTCCTCAGATCTGGGGGTTTTGGTGGTAGTGGAGGAGATGGATAAGCTAAGAGAGGGCTTCTTGCAAACCATCGGCGACGGCTCCTCAGATCTAGGGTTTTGAAAAATTGTAATTAAAAAAACAATTTATTTCAATTAAATTCCATTTAATTTTTAAAAAAAATTTCAATTAATATTGAAATAAATTGTGCAATTTATATCCATTAAATAAATTACACAATTTATTTCACAATTATTGATATAAATTGCACAATTGCACAATTTAAATAAAGAAATAAATTGCACAATTTTATTTCAATTAAAAAAAATACAATTTACTTCCACTAATGAAAAGAAATACAATTGTTATATTATTAATTTAATGAAAAAAATAAATTAAAAAAATTAAAATTGAAGAAAAAATGAAATACAAAATGAAATAACTTATATTAAATGAAATAAAAAAATGAATATTATAACTTCTATTAAATAACTAATTGAAATTAATATAAAGAAAAATAATATGTAATGATATCACAACATTAATATAAATACATGGATATTAATTGTAATGAATTAATAAATTAAACAAAATTAACAAAAAGAAAGAAGAGAAGAAAAACAAAAACAAAAAAAAAAAAAAAAGAAGAAGAAAGAAGAGAAAAGAAAATAAGGAGAAAAAAAAAATGAAGAAAAACAAAAAAAAAGTATTGATGCTAATTAAGTCATTAATTGACACTAATTAATTTATAATGAAAAAATGAAATAATTTTATACTAATTGATACTATTAATGAAAATAATAATTTTTATAATACTAATTATATTAACTTTTATTAATGAAATAATTTTTTTAAATTAAAATTGAAAAAAATAACAAAATAATTATTTTTATATCATATAAGGGACAATAAAAAGTTATTTTATAGCTTATTAACCAAATACTATCCTACTATTTAAATCTATAATCTCATAGTTATACCAAATAAATTAACAATTTATGTTTTTAATTACAAGTTATAATCTTAACAATTATTTTTTCACAACTCCACTAAACGCGATTAAAACCAAGCATATCGTTGAGATTTTAAGCCTCCGTTTGGCAGAGTTTTTAAAATCTAATTCAACACTCACTTTTGAGTGTTGTGTTTGTTTAGGGTTTTCAAATCACAATTCTACACTCATTTCTCAAAACTCATTTCAAAACATAATCATTACTTTTCAAAACTCATAACCAAACACATAATTCAAAACTCTTTTCAAAACTCCATTCAAATCAATATTCTAAAAATATTTTAATTTTGTTAAGATTTACGATTTTTTTAATTTTTTAATTTTTTAATTTTTTTAATTTTTTGAATATTTTTAAATATTTTAATTTTTAAATATTACAATTTTAATTTTTTAAATTTTAAAATATTTTATAAAAATAAATTCAAACTCTATTTTATAAAAATATTTTTAAATATTTTAATTTTGTTAAGATTTACGATTTTTTTTAATTTTTTATTTTTTTTAATTTTTGAATATTTTTCAATATTTTAATTTTTAAATATTACAATTTTAATTTTAAAATATTTTATAAAAATAAATTCAAACTCTATTTTATAAAAATATTTTTAAATATTTTAATTTTGTTAAGATTTACGATTTTTTTTTAATTTTTTAATTTTTTTAATTTTTTGAATATTTTTCAATATTTTAATTTTTAAATATTACAATTTTAATTTTTTTAATTTTAAAATATTTTATAAAAATAAATTCAAACTCTATTTTATAAAAATATTTTTAAATATTTTAATTTTGTTAAGATTTACGATTTTTTTTAATTTTTTAATTTTTTTAATTTTTTGAATATTTTTGAATATTTTAATTTTTAAATATTACAATTTTAATTTTTTAAATTTTAAAAGATTTTATAAAAATAAATTCAAACTCTATTTTATAAAAATATTTTTAAATATTTTAATTTTGTTAATATTTACAATTTTTTTAATTTTTTATTTTTTTTAATTTTTTGAATATTTTTAAATATTTTAATTTTTAAATATTGCAATTTTAATTTTTTTAATTTTAAAATATTTTATAAAAATAAATTCAAACTCTATTTTATAAAAATATTTTTAAATATTTTAATTTTTTGTTATGTATTTGGTTACGATTTGAGTGTAGAGTTGTGAAAGTAGTATGGAATTTCGAGTTATGTGTTTGGTTATGAGTTTTAAAAATAATTTTTTAATTGAGTTTTGTTTTATGTGTTTGGTTAGGATTTGAGTGTACAGTTGTTTTTAAATTTAAAATTTTAAAATTTTAAATTATTTTAATTTTTTGAATATTTAAATTAATTTTTTACTTATTAAATTTTTTAGATTATTTAAATTATTTAAATATTTATGATTTAAATTTTTTGAATATTTATTTTGAAAAAAAATTATTTCCTTTGTAGTATTTTTAATTAAAAAATTAATTAATGTTATTTTTTGTTAATAATAAATTTTTTTAATTGAATTTTAAAAAGAGTTTGGTTATGAGTGTTGATCAAAATTTTCAATAATGTGAAAGTAATATGTTTTGTTATGAGTTATAACAATTTGAATTAAGTTTTGAAAACTCTTTTCAAAACTCATAACCAAACAAATTTTCTTACTTCACATGTCAAATCAAACTTTCAAAACTCAATTCTACACTCAATTCAAAACTCAATTCCACACTCAATTCAACACTTTATTCAAAAACCATAACCAAACAAATTTTATACACTCAAATCATAATTCTAAAACACACAAACTCAAAATACAACTCATATTCTCAAATCATAATTACAAAGCTCTACCAAACGGAGCCTAAATTTCTTTAAAAAAAAATCAATTAATAATAAACATGAATAATACGATACTCAAGTTCCACGAAGTGTCAGCTTTTTGGCTATTGATTGATTTTAATAGTGTCTGCTTTTTCACACTGATGTGCGGGGAAAAACATGCTTGGTTCACTTTTTAAAAAATATTTTTTAAAAAATTTTATTTTCTTATTTTTCATATTTTTTTATTTTTATTGATTTTTTTTAATATTTTAAGTAATTTTTTAAAATTTTTAGACATACCTAACTTAGATGTATCTAAAAAATAAAAATTTGTGAAGAAAACATTTTAAAAATTCACTAAATACCCAAAATACAAAAATATAAAAAAATATAAAAATTCAGTATATTTTTTGTATTTTTATATATTTATTAATTTTTTAAAATATTTTTTTTCCAATTTTTTTACTTTTTAGATACATCTAAGTAAGGTGCATCTAAAAAGTAAAAAAAAATGTTTAAAATTTAAAAAAATTCACTAAAAACAAAAAAACACGAAAACCAACAAATTTAATTTTCAAAAAACTTAATTCAAAAAACTTAAACCAAACACACTGATTAGGACTCGCATCCCTTGCGTCTAAAGGATTGTTTGGAATGATCTAAATAAGTATATTTTTTAAATTTTTATGAAATATAGGTTAGATTTGGGTTGAATTTGAAGTGATATGTTAGAGAAATGATGTGACTTAAATAAGATGATGTAACTTAAATAGGATAATAACTTTTTAACTTTTTTAAAATTTGTCAAACCAGCCCTAATTAGATTTTTTTTTTAACAACACTGCTGGGACCCCAGCACCCCCCACCTCCACGTGGGGGGCTGTGAGACCAAGCCTTAAAAACAAAAAATTTACACCAATCAAAAAATAATGAGAGTGGTGAGGGTCTAAATCTTTTTTCTTTTTTTAAAGTTTCAAAAATTACATCTTGTTTCATTATAATTAAGGCTTATTTTGGAAAGATGGTAAAAAGTGATTTTTTGACTTTTAATTAAGCTTTTGGCTTTTTTAGACAAATGATTTGAGAAGTTGATAAAAAGTGACTTTTGGCTTTTTTGATTAATATTTGTTTATGATGTCAAATCATAATCAAATGACCAAATTACTCCTATTTAGTTTAAAATATTACAACTTCACCCATGTAGCATATTTTGACTCATGAGGGGTAAAATTGTAATTTCATCCTTGGCTAAAAACCACATTCCCAAATGAAATTTTTTTTCAAAAAAGCCAACTTTTGGCTTTTGCTACAAACCAAAAAAAGTGGCTAAAAACCAACTTCCCAAAACAAGCCTAATATTGTTGAAGAAGATAGTAAATTGATTAAAATATTAATAATTATATTATGTAAAGAAATGATGATATTTGACGGATACATCATGTCAAGTCAATCAATAGTTACTCAATATTTATTTTAGAATTTTTTAAAAAAAAGTTAAAAATTAATTTGGTTAAGAAATAAAAAAATAATAAATAATTATCATTTTATATAATTTTATTTTTGAACGGTTAGAAATAATTTTTACAAATTAAATATATTTTTATTAAATTAATTTTCATTTTTTCAAAAAACATATTTTGAATTTTTTTTCTAAACAACAAATCAAACATAGTTCTATTTATTTATTTTAGTCGTGAACCTTTTAAAAAAAAATTCAAAAAGTTGTAGGTTCCTAAATTCAGCTTGAAAAGATGAACAGGAAAATTATAATTTTTTTTAAAAAATCCAAAGAAATCCAAAAAAGACAAAAATAGGCTTATTTTTAGTATTTTTTTTTATAAAAAAAATTAGATTCATTTCAACAAGACAGATCGAAAAAGTAAAAAAAATTGATATAATTTTGAAAAAAAAATTACCAAAGACAAAAAAATTCAAAAAAGGAAGTGACTTTTTTTTTTTTGCTGCCAAAATGGGTCTTGTTTTATTGATTTATTTAACTTATTTTGTCTTTTTATATTTTTTTAGTCCAGTTCACTGCCAACCATGTTCACAATCGTTTCAATTTAGACCAAATCGCACAGTGTAGATTATCGTTTCAATTTAGACCAAATCGCACAGTGTAGATTGATTTTCTCATTGCACAATTTGATTTTGGTTATTAAAGTAAGTGATCTGTAAATTTTTTACTTTTTATTATTATTATTATTATTTTACTATTTTAACATTTTTTTAACTTTTTAATTACTTAGTCCCGGTTGGCATTTGGTGTGGGGCTAAATAATCACATATGGACAAAAAAAAAATTACAAAATCATAAAATGCTAAAACACTTGAGTTGGGATGCAAAATTACCAAACTGACCTATATACAAATAAAAAGTCAAAAAAAATTATTTCCAAGTGGAGGGCAATTTTGTCATTTCACTTTGGACACATCATTTCCAATGTAAAAAAGTTAAAAAACCCAAATAAAAAAATCAAACAAACAAAAAAGTCACAGGCTAAAAATTTTTAAAAAGCCAAAAAAAACTAACTAAAAAAATAATTGCCAAATGAATCCTTAATTTGTTTATTTTTTTAACTTAAAAGTTAAGCGACCATGCTACGTAGCTCGAAAGCTACGTAGCTCGAACGGCTCGAATTTTTTTTTTTTTTGTTTTCAGACGCAGAAATGGAGGGGGATGGGAGGGGAGAGGAGAGGAGACGAGAAGAGGAGGGAGGAGGGGACTGGAGGGGGCCTAAAAAATGGAGGGGGAGGGGAGGGGAGGGGAGGGGAGGAGGAGGAGGAGGGGGCGGAGGCGACGCGATCGGGGCAGAGCCGACGAGGGACGGAGCTGCGAGCTGCGATCGGGGCAGAGCTGCGAGCTGCGACGGGCCGGCGGACGGCCGGAGGCGAGCTGCGCGACGACCTCTTCCCTCTCTTCTCTTTCTCTCCCTCTCCCTCTCCCTCTTCTCCCTCGCCTCTGCAACGAAAATGGCAGAAATGGAAGAAAAAAAAAAAAAAAACGAAAACGAAAACCCCAAAACGACGTCGTTTTGGGGTTTTCGAGCCAATTCGAGCCGTCTTTTTCGAACTCTCGATCATTTTCCAAAGTTAAGTAACCAACGAGGTTTTATTTCAATTTGTATATCGTTTTCTTGGATGGTAGAGCTTTTTTTTTTTTATTTACCAAATCACTTATTCATTTGAGTTTTTAAAGGCCATCTTTGAAAAGTTGGCTATTTTAATTAGTTTTTTAATTTTTTAATTATTTTAATTTGGTTAAAGAAATTGTGTTTGAGAAATTAGTTGACTTTTTTTTAGTTAATTTGATAGTTGTTAGAGAAAAAATGAAATGATTATAATTTAAATGTGATATTTTACCTTATCAGTTATTTTGATTTATTTTATTTTTATTAACAATTTTAACCTCTAACCTCCTTACCAAACACTCGCAAAATTGGGTAAATAACAATTTGATCTTACGTGGTTTGTCGAAAAAACGTGAAACTCCCTTATAGTTTCATTTGTAACACTTAAATCTCTTGAATTTCATATAACATTGTAATTTTTGACGAAACTATTTGTTTTAATAGAGCATCTATTGTGACCATAAAACAAAAAAAAAATTCAAAACAGTCAACCACACTGGATAATTCTTTATGTTCTCCTTTTTCCTAAATTTTAAAAAACCATAGACATTAGGGGTGTTTGGTGGGGCTTTTTTGAGCCAACTTATGGCTTTGGCTTTTAAAAATTATTTTGGACTATTTGGTTAAATTTATTTCTAACAGCTTTTGATTCTAACAACTTATTTTAAGTCAAAAAAGCTGATTTTGAGAAGCTGCTCACCCCTTACTTCTGATTATCAGCTTCTTCTATGAACATGTTAATTCACGGTTATACTCTTAAATTTTTTTATTTTTTATTTTTTTTAAAATAGAAAAAGACCCAAATAGACTATAAAATATTATTATTATTTTTTATGAGAAATGTAGACAAATAGTAAATAATAAAAAATAAAAGTTAATTGAAAAAGCTACTTCACAGCTTATTTAACAAACATTACTCAGCAACTTAAATCTATAATCCAACAGGCTATACCAAACAGATTAACAGCTTCTGATTAAAGTCATAATCTATAATCTGTTAAACTATAATCTATAATCTGTTTTAACAGCTACACCAAGCAGCACCATTGCTCTCACTGACTTTATCTCCCTCATTTTTCCATTTTTCTTTTTCTTTTTGTTTCCTTATTCTTCTAAAATCCATAAAGTTAACCCATAAATTAAATTTATTTCCTTTCATTTTTGTTTCATTATTCTTTTGAAATCCATATCTATCATTTTCTTAATTCAAATATAATTAACCCATAAATTAAATTTATTTACAAAATTTCTGTTCAAAATAAAACAGTAACCTTCAAAAATTATTTTCAACACACAATTGATTATGTATTAAACCTTAAGATTGTTGGGAAATTATGTACAATTGACTATGAAAAAACCTTAAGGGATTCCTGGTTTTCAACCAAAACAGAGCAGGAAAAATGCAAATGAGTAGATGTCCGGGCGGATGTGTCTCTCTCTTTCTCTCTCTCTCTCTCTCTCTGTATCTTCTTTCTTATATACTCTCTTTCGATTTGGCAAAAACTGTTGGCCACAACTCTATAGCTGTCTCGCTTTGCTTTGATGATTTGGGCAAAGAATTGTTGCAGACCCATGTCGCGGAAGAACTGACTCGACATTTGAGACCTTGCAATACGAACTGGGTGGGGTAGACCCGTGACCAAGAAGGGCTGAGAGTTATGCGTTATAGACTCGTATGGCTTGAATTTGGTAATATTGTCTGTGATGCAGAGAGAGAAGCAAGATGTGGCGGAGAAGGTGATTCGTGGGATGTATTTTCGGGCGATCAAGGCCGTTCAGGAAGATTATTCGAGGTTTTTGGTGGTGGTGGGGAAGTGGAGGATGGGGAGGTTGATGGGGGGAGGTAGTGAGTGGCGGTGGTTGGAGGAGTGGAAGCAAGAGAGGTTGAGAGGAGTGGTGAGGATGGAAGTTGTGATGCCATAAGAGGAGATGAGCTTGGCTAGGTCTAGCATGGGGATTTGGTGGTATGGTGACATGAAGGGGAAGAAGAATATATGGAGTTGCTGCTGGGTTGATGTATTTGGTGCCATGGAGAGAGAGATGATAATGTTTGGTTGGAAGGAAAGTGAGATGGTCATGCACCATCCGTTCTGTTGAAACAAATAATTCTGTCAAAAATGACAATGTGATATGAAATTTAAGGGATTTAAAAGTATTACAAATCAACCTATAAGGAGTTTCATGTTTTTGCGGTAAACCCTCTAAAATTTGTTAATTTGTTGTATGAAAGTTTTTAAAAAATTAATTTAATAAAGAACATTTTTTAAATATCATTATTATATATATATATATATTTTTGTGTTTGAGTTTTTAAAATTTGTTATATGAATTTTTTTTAAAAATAATTTGGTGAAAAATGTAAAAAGAAAAAACAAAATATTTTTTAGGAATGAATAAAAAACCCATATTATTTCTCTTTCTAAGGTGGAATTTTTTTTTCAAATTATATTTTTGGGTGTTTATTTTTAGGGGATTTGGTCAAAACCCCTTCATAATAAAATTTTAATGCATTAATGACAAACATAAAAAAATTTCTTTAAAAATCCAATACATACCACTATTACCAAAATATTAAACTTTAAAATAATATAACTTTTGATCTAGATGTCGATTTTTAGTAAAATTAGTATTTTTATAATCCTCTCCTCAAGATCAATCATATAAGATCTATGTTGGCTATGAAATTCTCAAAAAAATAAAAATAAAATATTATTATCGAAATTGATATAAATAGTAACATGTTACTGTCAAACTCTGTTTGACAGGAACATGTTACTTTGACAATTTGTTCAAGAAAAATAAAAAAAAATTTTACTTTGTCCTTACTCAATTATGCGTCTCCTCCTTAAGGGGTTTATGAAGCAAAATAAATTAAGTTGTCCTTTCACTAAACAATGATCCAATAGAGGAGTTTTGACTAAATTTCTCTTTATTTTTATCCACTTACTTTGTATTTTTCAAAAATATTTTACAAATTCAACTAAATAGAATTTGGTGATTTTCAATTTATTTTCTAAATTCATATTACGTTTATGAAATCATGTTTTCCTAACATAATTTTTGAGATAAAGTCATGTTTAAAATGTAGTTTCAAATAGTTTTATCCGTAAAATGAAGGTGATGTTTTGAAAATATAATTTTAACTTTAAATCACTTTTTTTAAATACAACTTTAAAAAATATTTCTCTTTCTAAGGTGGAATTTTTTTTTGAAAATTCAAATTATATTTTTTGGGTGTTTATTTTTATCCACTTACTTTGTATTTTTCAAAAATATTTCACAAAATAAGTTTTAACAGCTCAACTAAATCAAATTTGGTAATTTTCAATTTATTTTCTAAATTCATACTAGGTTTATGAAATCATGTTTTCCTAACATAATTTTTGAGTTAAAGTTGTGTTTAAAATGTAGTTTCAAATACTTTTACACGTAAAATGAACGTGATGTTTTGAAAATACAATTTCAACTCTAAATCACTTTATTTTTATTTTTAAATATAACTTAAAAAAAATCATATGCCAATAATTTTAAAGCTACTCTAATGTAAAAAAGGTAAGTCGTCAAATATTTTGAAAGGAAAATGTCTCGTAGCTCAAATTTTGTGGCTCAAAAGTGGCTCAAATGGCCAAAACGACGTCGTTTTGACCATTTTTATGTTGTTCTGTACTCAAAACGACGTCGCTTTGGCCATTTGAGTCACTTTTGAACCACAAAATTTGAGTTACGTAGCATTGTCGATTTTGAAATTACTAATAAATAACTCGAGCCAAAGTCAATGTTCACACTTGAGCTAAACAAAAGAAATGTCAAGCTCTCTTGTTTAAAATATTTTGTTATTTCAGTAATAATTTACAAGTTATATCTCTCTATTATTCTAATGTTGACATGATACCTGAGAGATTTCTTCCTTTTTGAGTAAGGAGTTGTTTGGAGTGTCCTAAATAAGTGTAATTTTTGTCTTTTTAGATTAAAAAATTAAGGAAAAAAATATGGATGTTTGGGTTTACTTTTTGACTTTTTATGAAAAAATATGTATTAAAAAATTGTATAAATTAATGTGTAGGGGAAAATTAAGATTGAGAGTTGTGTAACCGTAATTTTTGATTTTTGATGAATAATGATAACTTTTTAACTTTTTAAGTAAATTTTTGACTTTTTTTCAACTTGCCAAACTTGGCCTAAATTAAAGTTTACATTTGATAGGATTACATTTGACTTTTCTTTTAATAAGGTTAAAAAGATCATAATTCAAATAAATAGTATAAAAACATAAAAAGAGATAAAAATGTCATTTTATTAGTCATATAATTAGTTAAGAAAAACTTTATTCTCATATAAAATTTATACAAAAAATGTCACGCCCTCAAAATAAACCCATAATATATATATAACCTTAACATGCATTGATAAAAGACAACCAACCATCATACCATTCATCAGAGTATTCTTATTGAAAAACATTACATGTAACATCAAAAATAAATGCCCTACGGGCTTACATCTTTCCAAGCCAACACTTGGACACAAAATATGAGTACTAACTCAACTACAAATTAAGCCCTTGGCTTGAGTGTTTACATGTAATATTAAATAGAATAATAACAACTAAACTAAACAGAGTCTTCAACTCCAACTCCTTCCAAGCTAAGTCCTTGGAGGTAGCACATCACCTGAACCTGAAAATGATGTTCCCATATAGGGTGAGCCACAGCCCAGTAGAAATATACTAAACCAAATATAAGTATTGAATAAAGCAGTAGCATTTAATAGATGGTTAACACAACTATTCATTTCCCCAACATACAGTTTCATGACCTTAATGTCTATGACACTTTTCACTTTCCATTGTTTATTCAACTTTTCATTTATATCAATATGGCTTAGAACCTGGTCAAACTATAACAGCGAACTACATAGTACATTAACATTTCTTCCAATATCAACAAAACAAATGAGACTAAGGCTCATATCAAAACATTTCCATACTTCCCGATTGATACACATTTTAGTGCTGTATCAATAACATGTAAAAACATTTCTATAATCAATAAGTACGCATATAAGCGGTACTAATGGAGTCCATCCCCTATCTCCTCCCAAACGAAATCCGGTTTAGAGGTCCATCCCCTATCTTCCCCTAAACCGTGGAGTACATCCTCTATCTCCTCCAAAACAATATGCATATGCAACACACAATCAATACACGTAATTTCTGTATTAATTCAACAGTCAAAATCAATGACTTAACCAATGTGATTAGTTTCAGTTTTTCCTAATCCACATGCAATGTCTACAACAATCATGACTATCCTCCACCGATAGTCCAAAACAGTTATTTCTAAACAGGAAATAAATGTATCAACAATTATAATCTCAACATTTCAATAGGCGAGTGATTAAATTATCCAACTACACCATTTAAGCTTATAATTCCCCAATTCCATGAATTCAACTAAATTCCCCAATTTTCCTTAAATTAATTACACAAACTAATTGTCACAACCCAAACCCGGCCCTATGGGTTTAGCACCGTAACCGGCCAGTAATCCGAGATTACCGAAGGCCTGCTTATCAGTAATACAGTATAACAGAGTTCAGGGCCTGGCGGAAGCCAAAACAATAAATAACTAGTGTCCATTGAGCTGTGTAAATCTGTATGCCAAAAACATTTTTCATGCATTCATACGGTTCAAACAGTACGGTCTATATACAGTCTATACAATCACATACAAACATTCAGTACGGGGACTTAATCCCTCGATAACAGTACAGTATAACAGTAAGCAGTCTATACAGTGATACAAAACAGTGAGGAGTCCGATGGGAAAACCCAAGACAAAATCCCAAAGCCATAACATGGCAACACGGAACCTCACAGTGAGGCACATAGGCTGGTTTGACAAAACTGGGGACCAACCCACGCTCCTAGCTCTGGTCTGGCGGCTGAGAACCTATATATATATATAAACAGTGAGCTAAAGCCCAGTGAATAACATAAAGCATAAAGAGGTTAAGAATGAAATGTCCTTACAGTAATGAAAACAGTTCATTTAAACAGTATTTCAGTCTTTCAGTCAGAACAGGTATTCAGTCATATGTGGTACATCCATTAGCATAGCAATAACAGTAGGTCATAAAGACCGAACAGTAATGATGGCCAGTCATTCAGTAAACAGTATGGTTCCACGAAGAAACCGACAGAGATCTCTGTAACAGTACAATCAGTGACAGTAGGTGCTAAGGATGCCACAGTACAGTTCAGAAATAAGGGACATACATTCATTCAGTAAATAATTACATTTCAGTAAACAGTTCAGTTGATAATCAGATAACCATTTTTGAACATATCTTTATACAACTGTTACTCACAGAGATTGGGCTAATAGCAGCTAGAGCGCGTCCCCGAGAGCCAACCCTAAACAGTTAACAAATAGAACACACACTAAGTTCACAGTCGGAAGGGTGATAATTAAATCCCTAAATTTCCTCGGTGTGGTTCTATGTCTAAATCCTCATTAAGATGTCTTAAACTAGGCCTAAGAATGCCTAGGATGCGATGAGGATGCAAAAATACAGTCGGAAGGCATTTTTCAAAAGTTGCTGAAAATAGGCGCTTCGCTCGAGCGAGCCTCCCTTCGCTCGAGCGAGCTGATGAACAGTGAAAATACTAGATGCTCGATTTTTACGCGCGATACCACGCTCGATGCTCGCTCGAGCGGATCCCTGAATAAAGGTGCTCGCTCGAGCGAGGAATCCTTCGCTCGAGCGAAGAAGCCAAATCTGGAATTTCCAGATTTGCCTTCCAAGCTCAAACCAAGCATTCTATACATCAAAACTCGACCTCTTGGGCCCAAAATCTGGGAAATACTTCCAAACTCAATATTTAACAAGTTTCAAAAGCCAATTTGCACATGCAAGGCCAAGAGTTGATCAATTAAAGCCATTTTACAAACCCATTTCAAGAACAATTTCCAAACATGCAATGAATGAGTTTTAAACTCAAATTCAATCTCCAAATCTTACTCTATTGAGCTCCAATCTTTGAAAACAACTTGAAAACATGGACTATGATAAAAACATGGACATGCATGTATCATTCTTCAAGAATTCAACTTCAAAAATCACTAAAATGGCCATGCATGCATGAATGGAGTTCCAATTCAACATTTATGAACAAAAACATGACTTAATCTTACAATGATGCAAAAACCCATGCAAGATTTAGCTCAAAGACAACAATAAGGGGATGAATGTCCTACCTTAGTCTTCTATTGAGAGCCTAGGAGATCAATTATGCAATCTATGCTTCAAGTCCTTCAATTTCCAAGCAATTTTCCAAGAGCAAGCCAATACACCAAATGAAATCACCCTCACTCTTATCTCTCTCTATGGTCGGCTATAGGCAACAAAAGAGCTGAGGAAAAGTTTAATCTACATGTATAAGGCTCAACATATGTGAATAAACTAAGCTCCACCCAATGGCAATATAGTAAATAAGTCAAACTCTTTAATTGACTCAATTTAATCTAATTTAATCATTCCTAATCAATTTTTAGATAAATATATCGTTAAATCATAAATATTATACTGATTATAAAACATCAAACGGTTTCTCAATCGGCCGCCGATAAGGCCTTCAATTAACAGTTTAAACACATAGACACAAACAGATAACCGATAATTCAGACAGATGCAATATGCAATACAACAAATAAGCTTATTCGATTTCAGTTTTGATTTCAATCAGTCTATTCAGTACTTCAGTTAATTCAATTATCAGTCATTATCAATTCAGTTTGGCAGTAACCAGTATATAATTCAGTGGTTATTCGGTAATCAGCACGAGGGTTGTTACAGTCTCCCCTCCTTATAAGGAGTTTAGTCCTCTAAACTCGAGTTACCTTCAGTCTGGAAGAAAACAGGGTTCAGCGGGAACAAATCAGGATATCGCCTAGCCATGTCATCTTCCCTTTCCCAAGTGGCATACACACCACCATGGTTCTGCCAATCGACTTTCACTAGCGGGATCTCTTTGTTTCTCAGTTTCTTGATCCGTCGGTTTACAATCTGTATAGGCCGTTCCTCGTAAGTGTAGTCATCACTCAACACGATACGAGTAGGCTCAATCACATGAAACGGATCTCGAAGATAGTCTCTCAACATCGAAATGTGGAAGACGTTGTGCATATGCTCCATTTCAGGAGGGAGCGCAACTTGATACGCCACCGGATTGATTTTCTCAATAATCTGATACGGTCCGACATACCTTGGCGCTAACTTGCCTTTGATCCCAAAACGAGTCTGGCCTTTCATTGGTGTCACTTTTACAAAAACGTGATCACCCACTTCATACTCTCTGTCCCGTCTTCTGACATCCGCATAACTTTTCTGTCTACTCTGTGCAGTTTTCAGTCTCTGTTGTATCAGTCTTATCTTTTCAGTCGTCTCATATACAATCTCGGGCCCAAGCAAAGGCCCATCTCCAACTTCTGCCCAGCAAATTGGAGATCTACACTTCCTGCCATACAATGCCTCGAATGGCGCCATACCAATACTCGAATGGTAGCTGTTGTTGTAGGTGAATTCAGCCAATGGCAAATGGCTTTCCCAGTTTCCTTGGAAATCAAGCACACACATTCTCAATAGATCCTCTAAAGTCTGGATGGTCCTTTCTGACTGTCCATCTGTCTGAGGATGATAGGCACTACTCAGCCTCAATTCAGTACCCAATGCAGTCTGTAGGCTCTGCCAGAACCTCGATGTAAACTTCGAATCCCTGTCAGAAACAATAGATACAGGCACTCCATGCAGTCTAACAATTTCATCAATATAGATAACAGCCAGTTTGTCCGCATTATAAATTGTCTTGACAGGTAAGAAGTGAGCAGATTTGGTCAGTCTATCAACAATAACCCAAATAGAGTCCATACCTTTCCTGGAGCGAGGTAACCCAACGATAAAATCCATCGTGATATGCTCCAATTTCCACTCTGGTATGGGCAAGGGTTGCAGTAATCCGGCAGGTCGTTGATGTTCAGCTTTGACTTGTTGGCAATGAAGACATTTGGACACGAAGTCGGCAATTTCTTTCTTCATTCCGGCCACCAGAAATTTGTTTCAAATCTTGATACATTTTCGTATTCCCCGGGTGAATCGAAAACTTCGAACTGTGGCCTTCTTGTAGAACTCTTCTTTTCAATTCAGTGTCATTTGGTACACACAGTCTATCTTGAAATTTCAGTACATTAGTTTCAAACTTGAACCCCGGTCTCGGTTTAGAATCTTTTTCTTCAATAACCTTTTTCAAGAAATCATCCAGTTGTTGTTTTTCCTTAATCTCTTCAATCAATGCTGGTTGGGCAGTAATGGCAGCTAAGGTTCCACCTTGTTCCTTCAAAACAATTTCAATCTCGGACTTTTCAAGATCACCAAGCAGCTCTTTCTGTCCAGTCAGTAAATAGGCTAAGTTGCCAATCGATTTTCGGCTCAAAGCATCGGCAACGGTGTTGGCTTTTCCCGGATGGTACAGAATCTGTAAGTCATAATCTTTGATCAATTCAAGCCATCTCCGCTGTCTCATATTCAGTTCTTTCTGGGTGAAGAAGTATTTCAAACTCTTGTGGTCGGTATAAACTTCACATGTTGCCCCATACAGATAATGACGCCAAATTTTCAGTGCAAAAACCACTGCAGCAAGTTCCAGATCATGGGTTGGGTAATTCTTTTCATGCGGTCTCAACTGTCGGGAAGCATAGGCAATAACTCTCCCATTCTGCATTAAACACATCCCAAACCCTTATGAGAAGCATCACTAAACACAGTATAACCATCCGTACCTGAAGGTAGAGTCAAAACCGGTGCAGTCACAAGTCGAGTTTTCAACTCTTGGAATGCTGATTCCCTCTGGTCAGTCCAGTCAAATGATATCCCCTTCTGTGTCAACTGAGTCAGTGGTAAGGCAATCTTGGAGAAATCTTTGACAAACCTTCTGTAATATCCAGCCAAACCCAAAAAGCTTCGGACTTCGGTTACATTTGTTGGTCTAGGCCAGTTCACTACAGCTTCAATTTTCTGAGGATCAACAGAAATTCCATTTTTGCTAACCACATGCCCCAAAAACATAACATGATCAATCCAGAATTCACACTTAGACAGTTTAGCATACAGTTTCTGTTCTCTTAAGGTTTGTAGGGCAAGTCTCAGATGGTGTTCATGTTCTTCTCTACTTTTTGAATAAATCAGTATGTCATCAATAAACACTACAATAAAATCAAGGTATGGTTTAAAAATCCTGTTCATAAGGTCCATAAATGCAGCAGGGGCATTCGTGACTCCGAACGGCATAACTAAAAATTCATAATGGCCATACCTCGTTCTAAAAGCAGTTTTACCAATGTCTTCTGGGTTGACTTTCACTTGATGGTACCCCGATCTAAGATCAATCTTGGAAAACACTTGTGCACCCTGTAACTGGTCAAATAGATCATCAATACGCGGTAATGGATATTTATTCTTTACAGTTACCTTGTTCAGTTCGCGATAATCGATGCACAGTCTCAGTGAGCCATCTTTCTTCTTCACAAATAAAACCGGTGCACCCCACGGTGATGTACTGGGCCTGATGAATTTCTTGTCTAGCAGTTCTTGCAATTGCACTTTCAATTCCTTCAGTTCAGTTGGAGCCATTCTGTAAGGAGCTTTAGATATCGGTTGTGTACCCGGAATCACATCCACAGTAAATTCAATTTCCCTGTCGATCAAATCCCCTAGCAAATCATCTGGAAATACATCTGGGAATTCTCTAACAATAGGAATGCAATTCACATCAGTTTTAACATCATTACTAGCAGATACAGTCAGTACAGAACACAGATATCCTTTACACCCCTTCCTAATAAGTTTGACAGCTTTCACAGAAGAAATCAGATATGGAGGAGGCACTACTCCAACTCCATCAAACACAAACTCAGGCAAACCCGGTGGACGGAAAACAACTTGCTTTGTTACACAGTCTATAGTAGCATGATATTTTTGTAACCAATCCATCCCCAATATTACATCAAAATGGTCGATATTCAATGGCAGTAAATCAATAAATAGATGCATATCCCCAACAATAATCTCACAAGCAGGATACATATATGCACATGTCATGGATCCCCAACAGGTGATGATACAGCTAGCAGATAGTTCATGGGGTTCTAAGGGTCTATTAATTTACGCGAAAGCATGCGATACATACGAATGTGTAGACCCCGAATCAATCAATACATATGCATTTTGAGCACAGATAGAGAGGATACCTGACACGACAGTCTTGTTTTGCACATCTCCCCGGTACTAGGGCAAACACTCGGCCCTGCCTCATAGGCTCTTTCCCGATAGCTTTGGGGTTAGGCTTCGGTGGCTACATTTGATGCTGTTGCGTTCAGTGTAGTTTTACCACTAACTGGTGGAGCAAGAAGGAGTCTTTAATTCTGTGGCCCACCTTGCCACATCTGAAACAAGCTCCAGAAATCTGATAGCAAACCCCTTTGTGCTTGTTGCCACATATGGAGCAGGGTGGAATAAATCCACTCCCTTGGTTGGGGCTAGTCGTCGACCCCGTATTCTGTTTCTTATTTGCTGGTTATGCTTGCCTTTCTTAAATTTGAAACCCTGCTTTTACCTTGCCACTCAGTGGTTGGTGTTTCAGATTGTTTCACTGCTGCGATATTCGTCTCGGCCATCAATGCCGGTCGAGAACACCTACATAAGTTGGCATTTTCAAAACACTTATTCGGTCCGTATAGCAACACTAAGGCCGCCTTCAAACCTCCTGGCCTTCTTATAATCGGTATCCACCATATGTGGTGCATACCTAGCAAGTTCAGTAAACTTCTTTTCATACTCTGCAACTGACTCTTTACCCTGTCTCAACTGTTCAAATTCAGTCACTTTTTCTGTCCCTGATGCACTGGGGAAAATACTTTTCGAAGAAGGACTCCTTGAACTGAGCCCAAGTCACAATAGTATTTGCATCGCGGGGTCAACATCCACCACCTTCTTACTTCTTCCTGAAGGGTGAAGGTTGCTAAAGTACTTTATTGGCTTCGGAGGCACGGGAACATTTCAAACAATTTTTCTGTTTCAAGCACGAAGCTTCAGCTTCAATGGTTCGAGGCCTCCCTGAAAGGATGGCGGTGTTTAGCTTGCTGAACTTTTTTGGGTAAGAGCAATAATATCCCCTCATTTGCATTCACATTTTGCACATTCTGTTCCGGTTGTACCGGAGGAGGAGGAGGTGGCTGTGATTCTGTTGTTGATCTAGCCTTTCAATTATCAGTCCCATCATTGTTCAAGTCTGGCCATTCTGGCCTCAGAGGATGATGATTCAGTTTCATTGCAGTGCTTGCGTTATCCATTTCACTATAAGCAGTTATAACAGTTATCATTATAAAGCAGTTGTACAATTAAACAGTTTAACATTTTATCACATAATCAGTCAGTCATAAGCACACACTTTTCAAATTCATGAGATGCCCTAATTGCTTTTCTAGGACACCCTATAGCTCATTTGGACACGTGTGTGCGGTATAACTCGTGGTTAAGTATCGCTCTGATACCACTCTGTCACGACCCAAACCCGGCCCTATGGGTTTAGCACCGTAACCGGCCAGTAATCCGAGATTACCGAAGGCCTGCTTAACAGTAATACAGTATAACAGAGTTCAGGGCCTGGCGGAAGCCAATACAGTAAATAACTAGTGTCCATTGAGCTGTGAAAATCTGTATGCCAAAAACATTTTTCATGCATTCATACGGTTCAAACAGTACGGTCTATACAGTCTATACAATCACATACAAACATTCAGTACGGGGACTTAATCCCTCGATAACAGTACAGTAAAACAGTAAGCAGTCTATACAGTGATACAAAACAGTGAGGAGACCGATGGGAAAACCCAAAACAAAATCCCAAAGCCATAACATGGCAACACGGAACCTCACAGTGAGGCACATAGGCTGGCTTGACAAAACTGGGGACCAACCCACGCTCCTAGCTCTGGTCTGGCGCTGAGAACCTACATATATATATAAACAGTGAGCTAAAGCCCAGTGAATAACATAAAGCATAAAGAGGTTAAGAATGAAATGTCCTTACAGTAATGAAAACAGTTCATTTAAACAGTATTCAGTCTTTCAGTCAGAACAGTTATTCAGTCATATGTGGTACATCCATTAGCATAGCAGTAACAGTAGGTCATAAAGACCGAACAGTAATGATGGCCAGTCATTCAGTAAACAGTATGGTTCCACAAGGAAACCGACAGAGATCTCTGTAACAGTAATCAGTAACAGTAGGTGCTAAGGATGCCACAGTACAGTTCAGAAATAAAGGACATACATTCATTCAGTAAATAATTACATTTCAGTAAACAGTTCAGTTGATAATTCAGATAACCATTTTTGAACATATCTTTATACAACTGTTACTCACAGAGATTGGGCTAATAGCAGCTAGAGCGCGTCCCCGAGAGCCAACCCTAAACAGTTAACAAATAGAACACACACTAAGTTCACAGTCGGAAGGGATGATAATTAAATCCCTAAATTTCCTCGTGGTTCTATGTCTAAATCCTCATTAAGATGTCTTAAACTAGGCCTAAGAATGCCTAGGATGCGATGAGGATGCAAAAATACAGTCGGAAGGCATTTTTCAAAAGTTGCTGAAAATAGGCGCTTCGCTCGAGCGAGCCTCCCTTCGCTCGAGCGAGCTGATGAACAGTGAAATACTGGATGCTCGATTTTTACGCGCGATACCACGCTCGATGCTCGCTCGAGCGGAGCCCTGAATAAAGGTGCTCGCTCGAGCGAGGAATCCTTCGCTCGAGCGAAGAAGCCAAATCTGGAATTTCCAGATTTGCCTTCCAAGCTCAAACCAAGCATTCTATACATCAAAACTCGACCTCTTGGCCCAAAATCTGGGAAATACTTCCAAACTCAATATTTAACAAGTTTCAAAAGCCAATTTGCACATGCAAGGGCCAAGAGTTGATCAATTAAAGCCATTTTCAAACCCATTTTCAAGAACA